>OX333077.1:34774930-35974930 GCA_946863875.1 Alloplasta piceator | reverse complement strand
ATACTTGGTTGCCAACGCTTGGCATGCAACTTGGGGCCGACTGTTTGCCAGCGTTGGCTATCCGATACACCCTACATTTGGCTGCCGATGCTGGGCCAGTGTTCGGCCAATAATTCGTGCCAACTACGAGCTAATGCTGGCAATACATCGGGCTCTACTGTTTTACTCGATGCTTGGCCCGATGCTTGGCCAAATATATTTGTCGGTACTGGCTTTTGACCCTAGACTAATTATAGGCCGATTATATTCAACTCTATGCTATGAAAATCGAAAAAAATCAATTATATGTGAGATATTGACCAGAGCAATTTTGAATAATAACAATATTGAAAAATTATTAACAAATCGTTACAAAAAAAATTCTGATAATATTCAGAAAACTTATTTTCTTTTCATATTAGATTAATTCATCCATTTTTCTAAATTTACGGTATTTTGAAATTCTATTTTTGCAAATTTTTTGAACACTGGATAAACGGAACCACTGATCGTCAATTCAGTGGGAGAAAATTCTCACGAGTAATGAAAAATTTGTGGGTACGAAAAATGATACTTTTTCATTTGCCATAATTTTTTCAAAATTATGAAAATTATGATTTGTTAATAATTCTTTAATATTGTTATTATTCAAAATTGCTCTGCTCGATATCTCATATGTGATTGATTTTTTTCGATTTTTATAGCATTGAGTCAAATAAAATCGGCCCATCATTGGTCTAGCATCATCAGAAGCCTGCAGTGCCGACAAATATATTCGGCCTAGCATCGGGCCAAGCACCGAGTGAAACGGTATAGCCCGATGTGTTCCCAGTATTGGCCCGTAGCTGGCACGAATTATTGGACCAACACTGGCCCAGCATCGGCAGCCAAGTGTAGGGTGTATCGGATAGCCAACGCTGGCAAACAGTCGGCCCCAAGCTGCATGCCAAGCGTTGGGTGCCCGATTTCGAGCCAACGGTTGGCCATATTGCGAGTATCGGCAATGTTTTCATGGGTGTCCATCTGGGCGAAGAAACAAAAATCCAAGAAAAAATGAGAATTAAAGAAGTAAGCTGGTAAAGTTAGGGGTAAAAAAGTGATTTGCTGGTTGACACGATTGCAACTTTTCCAGATACACGATAGAAAATTTAAAAAAAAATTCCCAATTGGTAAAAATTGCCCCTACCCCAGAGAAAACGGAAAAAAATGTTGGCTGTCTTAAGAAGGCGTTTAGCGTCTCTTTTTTTTTAGTTTTTAATATTTTTTACAATAGTAAAAAAAAAATGTTGACACAAAAGTTTTGAAATTATAATTTTATGAACAAATTACTTTTAGCCCAAATTTAAAAATCTGAAAAAATCATGAAAAGCCCTTTTTCTGATATTGAAAATTTCAAGCGTTGAACCAAGTCAAGCAAGAGTTTTTTTCTGGTTATAATAAGCTTTTCCGATTTTTTTTTTTTTCAAATAGAAGGAGAAACCTGAATTTAGTGGGCCTTTATCCAAATATTTTTTTAAGCACCCTCAACTCATACAAAAATGTTTGGATAACGGCCCACACGATTCAGGTTCCTTCTTCTATTGAATTTTTTTTTTGTTGAAAAAGCTTGTTATAACCAGAATGAAAACCCTGCCCACTTTTGCTCAATGCTCGAAATGTTCAATATCAGAAAAAGGGCTTTTCGTGATTATTATCAGATTTTTTAATTTGGGCTAAAAGTAATTTGTTTATAAAATTATAATTTTCCAAACAAATTACATTCAGCGCACAATTAAAAATCTGAAACAATCCTAAAAATCCCGTTTTTTGTATGGAAAATTTCAAGCGTTGAGCAAAAGTGCTCAGGGGTTTCTTTCCGTCTATAAGAAGCTTTTTCGAAAAAAAACTTAATCATGGTTGAATCACTCCAAAAATAACTGAAAAAAACTCAAGTGCTCTTCAGAGGAACTGCAAAACCATAAAAAATTGCAGACAAAATCAGGGCGGTGAAGGGTCAGACCCAGATCGAATCGGTGTGGAATACCTCCTATACAAAGTTGGCAATTTCTTGTTTGTATTTCAGAATATTTTTTATAATATTTCAAAATAGAGAGAAAATTCAGAAAAAAATCATATGCGTTCAGAAAAATTAGCGCATTCGATTTGTTCAAGAAAAAAAAGGACTTTTCGAAAAATTGTTGAATGATTATTTGCTTAAACTACTTATTAATAACTTTTATGCAATATTATTATTGATAATTGTTATTTATGACATGCCAAATAATGCTGTATTTTTTCAGACTTTTATTGTATCGAGTGTATATGTAACATCCTTAAAGTTACGCTTCGACGTGTCGGGCGCAGTCGCTGCATGACTAAAATATCTGTAACTCTGTAAATTTTCGCAATTTAAAAATTTCCCTTTCGAGAATACATTCTTAAAGATCTAAACTTTAAGAATATGCAAAAAAATGGATTTTTTAAAAGTTCTAGATCAGAATACCCCTTAAATCTCGATCACTTTTCATCGCTCTTCTACTTGACACGCGTCGATGAAGCGTTGAATTTGCGTTGATTTTTCAGGGCGTGACTTTTCTTTGCCCCTATTTGCAGGATTTAACGAGAATACCATAAAGAAAGATGGAAGGCTACTATCAATTAGCTCCACACATATCACATCATGTAGGAACGTCCAATGAGTCCTTATTAAGTTGAGCAAACGTCCGAGCATTTATTTTCTCTTTTTCCCGCTTTCTCTCCCTTGATCGCCTCTCGGAGCGTCGATTCTCGAAGCTTTTTTTCCCGTGTAGAAATGTGATAGGGCAACCATTAGTTGATTCTTGCCCTTGATCCGCCCTGCCTGATCCGATTTTCCTGGCAGGGCCCTGACATGGAACTTAAGGGGGGAAACCGGTTTAGGAGGTCGAAATTTTGCTGTTTTTCATGAATTTTTTAAACCAGGAAGGAATAATCACAAATTGTTTAAGCTTGGAGGATATTTTATTTATGTTTTCAAGTACACTTTAAATTTTTTTCAAATAATTTCCGCCGGAAATAGTGGCGTTAATGCGTGCAGTCCATGGACGATTTCCATCCAAACATTTGGCTGGTGTACATCCCTGACGTCGCAATTTTTATCTGTAATCATCAGGATTTTTTTTTTCGTTGAAAACATATTTTCTAAGAATATGATCCTAATTTTGATCAAACAAATTGAAAATTGCATGTTTTTGAGGTGTTTGAACACAATCCCGTGTAGGTTTCGCGGACAGGGTTGGCATTGGCACTGTACTAATGCCAGAATTGCCAATACTGGCAGACTACCGAGGGCCAACCCTTGCCCAAGTCAAAATAAATGCTGGGACAACTTTGGTTTGTTAACACCTGTCCAAGTTATGGTGCCATGAATCGGCCCGACATTTTTTATGGGTATTGGCTCAGAAGAAGTGTCCAGTTTTGGGCCAGATATTATCGCTAGTCCTGAGACAAACCCTAAATCAATACTTTGCCAGTACATGCCCATACATAGACCGGAAAATTGGCTTAGTCTTGGCTCAGTACTGTTGCTGCTAATATCCGCAAACTGTCCTGAGCCAGTACTGATACAAGTCAAAATCAATATTGGGACAATCTCGGTTTGTTAACACCGGTCCAACTTATGTTGCCGTGAATCGGCTTTCCATTGTTTACAAGTGTTGGCTCAGAACAAGTACCCAGTTTTGGGCCAGGCATTATTGCCAGTTCTGAGACAAGCTATAAATCAATACTTTGCCGGTACATTCCATACATGGACTGGAAACTCGACTCAGCTTAGTGAGATAGGTAAAATGCCTATAGTAATCTACACAGGTAGTCACCAGGCCCGAATAAAGTTTCATCTCGACCTTTCGGGTCGAGAATCGAGAGTATGTCTAATTTTCACCGATCACGCGCTTCAGGATATACCCTCCACGCGGAGTATTCGCTTGCGCGAACGCCAGCTCCGCGCTCGCCATCTATCGGCCGAGTGGAGAACTAATAATGTCTGGCAATAATGTCTGGCCCAAAACTGGGTACTTGTTCTAAGTCAATACTTGTGAACAGTAATGAGCCGATTCACGGCACCATAATTTGGGCCAGTGTTATCAAACCGACATTGTCCCAATATTGATTTTGAATTGTATAAGTACTGGCTCTTGACAGTTTGCTGCTCTCTCGCTGCCAGGGCGTCCCCAGTGATGAGCTGATTGTCGGGTGTATATCGAGATAGTCGATATGCCAATAATAAAATATACATCAGCCCAATACACGCCCAGCGTTCGGACAACTCATGATATCTTATTGGCAATGCGCGATCGACACACAAAACGCAAATATCACCCCACTGTATGCCCAGTCCTGAGTCAACTTTTGGGCTCATGCAGAATTAATTTGCACTTATGTGTTCCGTTGAAAGTCAGCCCAACACATAACCAATACTGAGATGATTGTCGGGTGTCTCACGAAATAATCTGCAACTAGTATAAAATACAACATTGGCCCAATATATCGCCAATACCGAACCTACTCTCGGCTAAGATCCATTTATCTTTACCTGACAGTACTAGTCATCAGCGTTCGCCCAGTAGTGGTGACATAATTCATCTGTATTGTGCCAGTACTACCAAACGACATTTGGCCAAATACATCGCCAATACCGAACTGACTCTCGGCTAAGACCCATTTATCTTTACCTGTCAGTACTAGCCATCAGCGTTCGCCCAGTAGTGGTGACATAATTCATCTGTATTGTGCCAGTACTACCAAACAACATTTGGTCCAATATATCGCCAATACCGAACCAAGTCTCGGCTAAGACTCATTTATGTGTACCTGACAGTACTAGCCATCAGCATTCGCACAGTACTGGTGACATAATTCATTTTTATTGTGCCAGTACTACCAAACGACATTTGGCAACTGGGGTTGTGTCAATTTTGTGCCGTATCAGTAGGTCTGGGAGAACTCCGGCAAACCTACATGGGATGTCATGTTTTTATACCATATTTTTTCATCTTTCTTGCATAAAAAAATATATTTTTAATAACAATATAATCCCCGAATTCGGTTCATATTCCGTGGAATTGAATGAAGAATATCTACAACAAATTTCAGAACGATTGATCAATAACTTTTTGAGCTAGAATGTACACTAGTCGAAAAAAGTCGTTTCGAGAAAAACGCGTTTGAAATAAAATGTAGCGAAAACGAGAAATTCAAGGCAGTAATTAATTATATACACTGCTCACCGGTTAATCAGCTATTCCAGCACCATATAGCAATCCCTCTTCTTGCTCATATGCGTCATTTTGAGCTTGCACCTTCACTTGATGAGCTATACGAGCTTCCTTCGTCTTCAACGAGCTGGTCCAAAACCGACGGGCGGTCACTTAAGTGCTCATAGCATTCGAACTAATGCGAATTTTGCTTTGAAATTTTGACCACATATTCTCGAATAGTTATACTAACAATTCATGCAATAAAAAAAAGTCGATTTTTTGATCGGTCTAAACTGGTTTCCTCCCTTAAAGACCTGGCCCCTAGTTATGACATTGAAATAATCACTTATTTATCAGTGCCCTACATGATCAGAATATGAACAGTTTCCGACGATGTTATTTGTACACAAGCAACACATTTTTACTATTACCCTGACAGGGCTCTGATGTGGAAACTATTGGATTTTCTTAAGTATTTATTAATAGAACATTATTTCTATATCAGTTCATGCATCGCATGGCCAAAAAATGAGCAGGTCCTGAACATGTTTTGTGAACTAATCAAAATCGTATTTTCGTAATATGAAAATACAATATAATAATAGTATGGTATGGTCTGTGAATTATCCGGGCACTCAGTCCTGGTGGAGCATTGTGCCCGAGCCCTGCGCTGGGCAAGCTTATTAGCCTGTCGGACCCAAAGGCAAGCCGGCCTCGCGCGTGAAGCGGATTAGCCCGCTCGCCCCTGTGCCCTCCAGATCGAGATTGCAGATAGCATAGGCCCCCAGAACGTCGTTTCGGACGTTCTCCAGCCCTGTGCATCGCGTCACATGCCCCGACGGCTGGGCCTTAAGCGAAGCCCCACCGTCGGCGTGAACTCGAAGGTATTTATTGCATTTCCGAGTCTGCGCAGAAGACCGTCGATGACCCAGAGCCACATTCAAAGGGGATGCCACCCTCCTTGCGGGCTGCCCGGCTGACACGAGCTCCACTGGCACGAGCTCGGTGACGACCAGGAGCCACTCCAATAACGATGTCACCCCCCCCCGGCGGGCAACCCCGGCCGATTCGAGCCCTGACAGCAGTTCCCGTTCACCAATAATCCCATTGAGTGTTTAGGAACGAATGGTCCACCCCCACATAGCCTGCATGTATAGAGGTAAGGCTAAATACCATGGAGGGTCACCTGGGCATCGTAGCGACACTATAACCCAAGTGCCTTTCAGCCTTCGGCACGATAGCTCCGGCCTTGGCTTAGGGGAGTTTGTCCGCGACGAGGCTTTTATCCCCCTGAGCTGGGTTTTAGTCCGGACGGGTTCTTTATGGCTCCCGTTAACCGGGTCTTTCCACCGCCCCTCTCCCTGCTTTCGGTCGCGGTAATCACAAGACGTCCCGTTCCCCGAGCAGGGGGAGCAGATTTGGCCCTGGCCGCTCTTCTATCCGCCACCAAGAGACGCGCTCGGTCGGGTTTCAGCCGCCTCCTCGCGCCGCTTTACGGGGTTTGAGGAGCCCGAGATATAATAATAGTAATAACGATAATAATAAATTAACAATCATTGCCTTGTTTATTATTATTATTCATTACTTAATTATCATCATTATTTATTATTATTAAATTATTATTTAATTATTATTTACATTATCACTTTTATCCCGCGAGAACGAGCAATCGTGCGCTTATCACATGTTCGTAACGTAGGCAGAGGATTATATACTATTATCACCACGAACCGCGTCGCGTTAGTTCCGAGACTTGGCACAAGATGTCGCAGGGCGGCAACCGTTGAACTCCCATACGAATAATGTGGAGAGTGTGCTTATATAGACGGGTGCGAGCGCGGATGTAAGCAGAAGTCGGTGTCGAAAGAATCCAAACAAGGAGTTCTTACCGGCTTATGTAATTGTAATTATTTATTCAATTCTCGTTGAGAATTTCCGTTCACTCGGAAACTAATATTCTGTTCGAGGATTGCCAAAAGAGAAATGAACCCTAAGAAAGGGTTGCCTCGAAATAAATAATAAGATGCATACATCGAAAAAGGAGTACCTCTCAAAAACAAATTGATCAAAAAACGCTTCCGTGTATGATCGGGAACTTCATGGCCGTGATCAGGGCCTTCAAGGGCATGATTGTGAAGATCTTAGGGGCCTGATCAGGATCTGCAAGGGCCGGATCATATCGTCATAGGAGCCTGCTCATGACTGCTGGATCCGAAAATGGCCAGCCAGGTGTTACATGGCATAACAGGGCCAGTTAGGATAGGCGATCCCTACATTAGTTAGAGAAGGCAAGTCAAGGGCAGAAGTTTTTCCCTACCGAATCTTCTACATGGGTTCTTCCTCTTTGTATTCATATGATGAAAAAGGGTCAAGAGAGTGAATGCATTGTGGATGGAGATGCCCTTAAGAGGAGGCTAAATACCGACACTACGCTTCGAAATCGCCATCCAAACTTGCTCTCATACGAATGAATGGAATTCAATAAAATTTCAACAGCATAATCGGAATTATGGCACAAATGGAGCCTCACTAAAATTTTTTTGAAAAATCAAAAAAAAAATTATAGATCCGATTACCATCAGGAATCTGCAATTGAAAATTTTGAATTATGAGACTTTTCACTGTACTTCGTCTAAACTAAGAGTGAGGCTCCATGAAGAACGCCAAGACACAAATATCAAGACGTTTTCGACATTATTTTATGGAAAAGACACATCGTAAGTTTGGATGGCGCATAAGGAGATAAATATCGATAAATTGTAGTTTTATCGAAACACGAAATGGCGAAATCTAGTTTACAAACGTGCGAGGGAGGGCAGCACCATGGATTCTGACGAGTAACCTAATATTTTTGGGGCTCCAGTGTTCGTTGGAGTTAGTTGTGACGCGATTTAGCCCCTTAATTATCAATTAATTGTTAATTAACTTATCCTCCTCTGAATTTTCAAAATTTAATAAATTTTCATTTACGGTTTTGGGAGAAAGACTGGACGACGGTGATAAGTCGATGATGTAGGGATTGAACGAAAATGGTATTTAGCCTCCTCTTAAGGGAAACCAATCACAAATCGATTCGACCAATAAAACGATCTGGCAAATAAATTCGATATAAACGCAGTACCCTCGAACGATCGGACTCTGCGTCAAAGTCACTCGATGAATTGTGTCTGGACGAAAAAAACGTTCTTTTTTTTGTATCCCGTATGTCGTTGAAAAATGCAATTTTTTATCCGCACGGATATCAGTGTGAGAAGAGGGATTTCTCATGGTCATTTTTTTTATGCTCTCTCTCCTCACTTTTCCGACGCTCTGCGAACTGGAGTTAGATCGAAAATTCAATAAACGGCAAACCGAGCTAACCCGGCTTTCACGTGGCTCCTTCATTAATTCGCTCAACGTCATGGCAATTAGATTGTTCAAGTTCACTTTTACATCCCGAAAGGATGCAATATATATTTTATAGGGGGCAAAATGCACACCACGTCAAAAATTCTGTTGTTTTCGAAAATTCAACTAAACACTCAAAAACGATTTCCTTCACTTCTCACATCACCTAAATATTCAAGTATTTTAGTAAAAGTGGGTTATCATCGTGCTGTTAGAGTATGTTGAAGTGTTTTTTTTTTCTTTAAGGCCGTATTTTAATTGTTCGAGATATATATGGGTCATTCCATGTCAAATCGATCACTTTTGAACCCGACCCCTTATTTTGATTGGGCTGAATTTTTTTTCCTTTTCTACCCCATTGAAAAAAAATTTCGAGAAATTTTCAAATTCTTTTACCCAACCCAAAAAAGGCCTTTTTTCAAATAGATATAACTTCATTAAAAATTGACTAGTTGGGACGTTTTTTTTCAACATTTTCTTCTTTAAATGTACTTTTCAAACAAAAATATAAAAAAAATTTTAAGATATTAAAATCTATGGAATTTTCCACTTTTTCGAGAAAACTAATATTTTTCTCGAATGCCGTCATTTTTAATTTTTTTTCACTCAAAAAAACTTTGATTAATTCCAGAAAAAATGCCGCCCAACATAGAGTGGGCCGACTTTTCCGTCTATTTTTTCAATTTTTTGTTTCACTTTTGTGAAAAAAATCAATTTTTTATTCTTCTGAATTTTTCAAACTCTGAGGTCCTCTATGAATCCTCAAAAATTTCCAGCGTAGTGTTTTGTAAAATGAGCCCAGCTGAGAGTTTTTCATTGTTTTAAATCGATAATAAAAGCGCAAGGAAATGTTGGCCATGTCTGGTGGAATTTTTTCCGAAATCAATCAAAATATTTTTTGAGTGAAACAAAATTAAAAATGACGAACTTCGAGAAAAAGATAATTCTTATCGAAAAAGTGAAAAATTTCATAGATTTTAGTATCTTAAAATATTTTTGTATTTTTTTCAGAAAGTACATTTGAAGGTGAAAATTTTGAAAAAAGTCCCAATTAGTCAACTTGTGAAGAAGTTATAGCTATTTGACAAAAAAGCCTTTTTTTAGGTTCGGTAACAAATGTGAAAATTTCCTGAAAAATATTCTTAATGGGGTACAAAAAGAAAAAAAAATAGCCAAATCAGAAAGGGTCGGGTCTAGAAGTGGTTGATTCGACATGGAATGCCTCATATATTTTGAGCGTTTTGTCAAGCTTGATGAAGAAAGATTTTTTTACCATTCTTTTTTTACAACATATTTATTGATATTTTGCCAATGCACAAAAAAACTTTGAGAAAAAAAAATGAAAAAATTTCACGACGGTTTGGAAGCTTAACAAAACCTCGATTTCTTAATAATGAGCTTCCTAATCGTCGTGAAACTTTTACATGACCTCTTAAAAACCTCATACAAAAACATACCAAATTTTCAGAATTTTCTCATCATTTTTTATTTTAACCCTTAAGGAGGTTGAAGTAATGATGATAGAATTCCAAAAATTTGGGATGTTCTTACATGAAGTATTCAGGAGGTCGTGTAAAAATTTCACTACGATTCAGAAGCTATTTATTGAACAATCAACATTCAAAGGTTTCATAGCTTCTAAACAACCTTAAATAAGGACTTGATAGGTTAGCTAGTACGAAACCCAGTTTGGTGCATTCAAAGAATAAGATAATCGAAATAAAATTTAGTACATATATTCAATATGATATACATACACATACTCGTATCCGATTTTTCAAGTACACTACGATCTCGATTGAAGCAAGAGCGGAGCAGAGACTGGCACCACTGGACACTTGCAAGAATCGAAGTTGCGCAAATGCCGCCCATGCGTCCACGCGCATCCCACACCAGTCGGGAGCCGTGTCCGCTCTCACACCGGCGGGCGCTCTGACACCATGTGCCACGTCGATCGATATCCGCCGCATAGTGGGGACTCTTGCATATATCGAAGCTGCACAAATCGAGATCGTAGTGTAATATGAAGTAATTACTTCATATTACTTAAAAATATACTTAGACAATATAAATTAAGTAATAATATTCATTCTTATTTAATAATAATAATAACAAATATTATCAATAATAAGAAATATGCTCAAAAATATTAATAATTATATGTATTGTTATTGAATATTATTATTATTATTGTTATTATTATTCATCTGATTCAAATAATATTTGATTTTTATTAATTTAGTAATACCATACTAAGTAAGTAATACCATACCTAATACTATTTTGGTACGTATTTATTTCTCGGCCTGTGTTCTATAAATATGATGTTTACATCAGTATATCAAAAGTAGTCGATGGTGTAGTGGTTAGTGTCCCAGTCTTAGGTCGTTAGTTGGTCTCGATAGGTAGGTAGGTTTCAAATCCCAGTTTGGTCTCGTGCATAATCTAGGATTCGCAAATATGCAAGAAAACTGAATCAGTCAGAAAAGTTCACGAACTTTCAAATGATCTATGTTTTTTAAATTTTATTTCATGTTGAATTTGAAGATATGCGTAAAAACGAAGGTCGCGGGTTCAAACTCCTCTGATGGCAAAATATGTTTTTTCTTCAACTTTTTTTTTCGTTACTTGACCCTAAGAAACTATCAATTGTGAATATAGAACTGAATTTCAACGTAACAACTGATAAATATATGGGAAAAATGAACAATTCTCTTTTAAGGGCTCCGATATGGCATCTTTTGAGGGTCCCGAAACGGAATGATTAAAGGGCCCCGATACGGCACCTTGTAAGGGTCCCGATACGGCATCTTTCAAGGGTCCCGTTTCGGCATCTTTTAAGGGCCCCGCTTAATAAAGTGGGACAATCTCTAACGGGACCTGAACGGGTTTCCTTGTCGAGCCCCTGTATTTATTCGGGAAAATTAATCAGGCCCCTATGCATCCCCTAACAAAATTTCCACACGGGTCATTATAGCCTCTACCTCAAAGTAAACGGAAAAAAATAATTTCGCAAAGTGGCGGTGGTCTGTACAAATGAAGGCGTTGTTACCCGCAGCCTCACTGCGAGCAACGTTCTATCCGATGATTCCATTTTCCTCCCTGAAGCCGCCGCTGAAACAAAAATACAAACTAAATTAGCCTAGATAAACACATGAAAATATTTAAACTATAAAAAAAACATTTCAATTATTGATCAAAAGAATACAAAATACTTACCCTAGACGGAATACTTACCCGAGACGAAATATTATCCCGCGACGTGAAAAAAATCCACCGATGCGCCTAACCTGAAAAAGCAAAAAAGATACAAGATTCACTCCCATTATTTATTATTAAATAGTTATAAACACGCGTGACATCATCAGCCCCGTCAAAACACAATCGTTAATTTATATTTATCGCGCACACCCACACAAGTTTTGTTGTTTAAAACACCGTATTCTAATAATTGTTATCGTTTAATTTAAGTTCCAAGGTTTAATTTAACGCGCACAAAACACTCACTCGACAGTTTATGTACACACGGTAAAACAGCGAGCTGCACGAAAGTTGCTGTACTAGACAGTACGGCGCGCTGTGGTCAGATGGCGCCACACTAACGGCTAGCGAAATAGTTAACTTTACCGCCGATAGATCGCGAAAAATCAAGCGTTCAAACCACAAACGGATAACTGTCAAAAATTATATAAAAGGCGAAAGCAAATCACCAAAGAGGAAGTACCTCTACCCAGAGAGTTGTGCTATAACCCACACTCTCACTCTCTCTAAGCCGACAAGGCATTGAAAGAGGATAAATAATACAATTCCAAGCCGATAAGGTCCAGATATTGAAAAGCAATACTATGAAACTCTCAGTATTAAAAATCTGAGAAAAATAAAGATTGTTTACAACCCATATAAATCTTTTATTTTTCTACGAAGATCCTCAATGCCAAGAGGTGCACGAGAACGACGACACGCACGGCGTGCGGCCCAACATTCTTTGGGCACTCTTCCGGGAGCTCCAGCGGCAGAAGATCCTCGTAGAATCCCGCCTTTCCAGTTAATCCCACTTCCAACCTACGCGCAGTTGTTTCGGCGATTTGCAATACCGACCGAGTTGAGGCCTAAACGACGACCAAGCGTATGGTCTCCTACCGCAGTATTTTCGCCATCACTTCCGACGCTCGGTGAATTTCCGGAGGACGAATTTCCGGACTCCACTACTCCCGTCCTCTCTGCACAGACGCAAAAGCCCCGCATATTTTCTCTCTTCGACCCAGAATGTCCCATCGAAAATAAGAAAAAGTAAACCTCCGTCCTCGTTCTAAGCTCTCTTCACCAAACAAACGGCGTTTTTCAACGCCAAAGAGCAAACGTGGAAAGAACTCGATTCTCAACCTGAGCTGAGATGAAATAAAAATAAAAATCCCTTCGAACGCATTTTTAATCTTAAATTATTATTAACCGGAGAATAGCGCCTTTTCTCCGCGTTTAACAGCGTTTTTCAACTCTTTTTTCGTAGTTTTTAATTTTTTACAATAGTAAAAAAATCATTTCGATACAAAGACGATAGAGAGTTATACATTGAACATTGGTGAAAAATTTGAAGTAAATTGGTTGAGAAGACCTTAAGATATCATGATAACCGTGTTGATAAAAGTAGTTTTGCGAAAAACGCGTTTAAGGTTGTTTATAAGCAAATCACGTTTAATGAGAAATTTCTGAAAATTTGGTATGTTTTTCAATGAATTATTTAAGAGGTATATTTAAGAAAAATTTCACGACGATTTCGAAGCTCGTTATCGAATAATTAAGATTAACAAATTAAATAAAATAAAATGTAGTCTTATGGAAACTGATATAACTTTGCGATAAGTTTTTTTTTGACCGCTCAATTTTTTAATATCCACAATATACTGGAAGCAACGGAAAGAAAACGAAGTTTATTGATAAATAATTTTTTTTATTTGTTTAAAAAATTGTTTTTAACAAAACGTTAATTTCTTAATAACGAGCTTCCTAATCGTCGTGAAATTTTTACGCGACCTCTTAAATACCGCATACAAAAACATATCAAATTTTCAGAATTTTCTCATCATTTTTTATTTTAACCCTTAAGGAGGTTGAAGTAATGATGATAGAATTCTGAAAATTTAGTATGTTCTTCCATGAAGTATTCAGGAGGTCGTGTAAAAATTTCACTACGATTGAGAAGCTATTTATTGAACAATTAACATTCACAGGTTCCATACCTTCTAAACAACCTTAAAGTCTTTGCTCTGACGGGACGGGCGTATTGCTGGACACTTGAATAGCTCGGTCATTCCATGTCAAATCGAGCAAGAGTAGGAATCAACCCCTTTGAATTTCGATGAAAGTTTGTAAGAATTTTTCGTTTTCAATAAAACAAAGTTCTACCAAAAGAAAAAAAATTAATTTTTTTTTTTCGAAAGTTATGTGAAATTCAAAATTTCACAAATTTTCAAATCTGTCAAGTTTATTTTTCAAATATCTTGAAAACGGGTGTCTGAAAAAATAGTCCAGGAAAAAACAGCTGGAAAAAAGAGCCCAAGAAAAAATAGTCCGCGGAAAAAAGAGCCCAGAAAAAAACAGCCCACGGAAAAAATAGCCCACGGAAAAAACAGCCCACGGAAAAAAGAGCCCAGAAAAAACAGCCCCGTTGCAGGGTATTTGTTGCTTTGTTGTGCTAGAATAGATATCCCCGTTGCAGAGTTTTTGTCATTTTTTGAGTTTTTCCTGGGCTATTTTTCCCGTGGGAAATTTTTTCCGTGGGCTATTTTTTCCGGGAGCTGTTTTTCCTGGGCTCTTTTTTCCGCGGGCTATTTTTTTTTTTGGCTCTTTTTTCCAGCTGTTTTTTCCTGGGCTATTTTTTCATAGACTCCTTGAAAACTATTATAGTTACGAAAAATCGTTCTGAATTCATTTTAACGAATATAGTTGGGGCTACGAAAAAAAAAAATATTCCGAAAAAAAAATTTGAAAAATGATGAATTTGGAGCATTTTGAATGTTCAAAAGTCGTAAAAATCCAAGTTCCATATTTTATTTTTGGTTTCATTTTTTTTATATAATACCTTGTACTGATCTTGAATGATCCTGAAATTTTCGGAGGTGTTTTTTTTGTTTCAAAAAATATACATTTTTGAATTCTTAAAAATCGTGCATATCCACGATCAACATTAAATTTTTTGTTACGTTTTTTTTAATATACCACCTTGTACTGATCTTAAAAGATCCTGAAATTTTCAGGATGATGTGTTTTTGTTGCAAAAATATAAATTTTCTAATTTTGGTAGAAATTTTTATTTATTTAATTGTCATCAATTGAAATTTTTACTGCTCAAAATTACATAATTCCATGATTGCTCAACTTTAATTAACTTAGAGGAAAAAAAAAAAATTTTTTACCGAAATTCAAAAAAAATTATTTTTGAAACAAAAACACATCATCCTGAAAATTTCAGGATCTTTCAAGATCAGTACAAGGTATGATATACAAAAAATTTAACCAAAAATTTAATGTTCATCGTGGATTTGCACGATTTTTTAAAATTCAAAAATTTATATTTTTGAAGAAAAAAAAACACCCCTCTGAATTTTTTTGGATCTTTTAAGATCAGTACAAGGTATTATATTTAAAAAAAATTGAACTAGAAATAAAATATGGAACTTGGATTTTCACGATTTTTGAAAACTCAAAATTCTCGAAATTCATCATTTTTCAAAAAAAAATTTCAGAATATTTTTTTTTCGTAGCCCCAAGTATACTCTTCAAAACTCATTCGGAACGATTTTTCGTAACTAAAATAGTTTTTGTGATATTTAAAAAACAATCTTGAAAGATTTGAAAAATTGTGAAATGTTAAATTTTGAATAACTTTTTTTAAAAATTTGGAATTTTGTTCCTTCGGTGGAACTCCGTTTTATTGAAAACGAAAACTTCTGACCAAATTTCATCGAAATTGAGAGGGGTCAATTCATACTGTCGGTCGATTTGGCATGGAATGACCCAGCTATAACTCCATAAGTTATTGAAATTCAACAATTTCCTTTCGAGGATATATTTTTATAGGTCTAAACCTTAAGAATATTTCAAAAGAATTGATTTTTTCAAAATTCTAGATCAGAAAACCCGTTTAATGCGAGGAGAATGACAATTAAAAAAAAAATTCCAATTTTTTATCGGAAATTGTCATGAAAATATCAAAATCTATATTCGGTTTAGTGTGAGTGAATCTATTCAAAGCCAACTTCAATGATAATTTTCTTAACTTTTTTTTTTTAATTTTTCGAAAATTTTAGATCGTGTTCATTTTGCCACCAGTGTCTTTTTTGCTACCCGTACCACTATATATGAGAATATAGTGTCACTCCCTGGTGATCTTTATGCAAGCACAGGTTCGCTAAAACTTGTTACAGCATCCACGAGAATGGATACTAATCCACTTTTTTCCAATTTTCTGTTCCAGGTGAGTTTTTCATCGAGGAAGATCTCCGTATTTCCTTTCCGCTGTCTCGCAAGTATTACACTTATTTCTTATTACATATATGAAATCTTATAAAAAAAAATACAATTATGTTCCATAATATGAAATATCCTTGCGGGATCCATGGCCTCGAATTTTGGATAATATTTAGGAAGATTTGCGCTTTTATTTCTCGAAATTTTCAAGTGCAATTCTGATGCCATTAAAGGTAAAAAAAAATTAAATATGGAAACGAAATTGATTCAATGGAAGAGTAAAAATCTGGAGAATTTTAATTGATTAATTAAATCAAATTAATTTACTTGAATTAATTTTATGTAATCAGTTCATTAATTAATTGATTTACAAATTTTTAATTAACTTAAATAAATTAAATTAATTTAATCGGGATCCATGGACTAGAATTTTAGACAAAATTCAAGAAGATTCACACTTTTATCCCTTTAAATTTCCAAGTGCAATTCCGATGCCAGTAAATGTAAAAAAATTGAGGATGGAAACGAAAATGATGCAATTAAAGATTAAAAATCTGGAGAATTTTAATTGACTAAATTAATTTACTTGAATAAACTTAATTGATTAAATCAATTAAATTAATTTACTCGAATTAATTTTTAGTAATCAGTTAATTAATTAATTAATTAATTAATTAATTTACAAATTTTTAATTAACTCAAGTAAATTAAATTAATTTAATTGCGATCCATGGACTCGAATTTTGGAAAATATTTAAGAATATTCACACTTTTACTTCTCGTAATTTCCTAGTGCAATTCCGATGCCAGTGAATGTAAAAAAATTGAGCATGGTAACGAAAATGATGCAATTAAAAATTCAAAATCTGGAGAATTTTAATTAATTAAATAAATTAAATTAATTTACTTGAATTAATTTTAAGTAATCAGTTAGATAATTAATTAATTTACAAATCTTTAATTGACTTAAATAAATTAAATTAATGGAATTGAATTAGCTTCAATTAATCAGTTATTTAATTAATTAACTTATAGATTTTTTGTTAATTTAAACCAATTAAATAAATTCAATTGATTTAATTAAAATTCTGCAGAATGTCAAAATTTCGTTGGGCGAACAAAATTGACGATATCGAAAAAGTTTAATTTATAATTATCGCTGTTCCCTCAACAGCGATAATTGTAACTGGTAATTTAAAAAAATGTCCATTATCAAATTGTTTTTTTTTCTCTACCTTCGTAGCGCAATTTAATCTTGTAAAGTGAAAAACCCTTTCGGGATGTTAATGCCTTTTAAATGGAGCTTCAGAACAGGGGCATTACAATTTCTCGGAGTAGTACTTAATGTTGTATTTCCACCGTCGTTACTGACCCGTAATGTGTTTATTCTTCATTTCCATTCGCCGGAGTTTAATGAAAAACAGTTCCCTCTCTCGCGATCCAATTAATCAATCGTCACAACGATCGTAGAATTTCTCATTTACACGACTCGCGGATTGATGGAAACGATCAATCGAATCCAACTTTGATCAGTGATTAAAAAAAAGCATGCATTATTTAGACACATCAACATCTCTACCGGTAAAAATTTCATCGTCAAGAAAAATACAAACAACCAAACGTCCAAATACAAATCAATGTCCCCGGCATTGATGTATTCGGGTTCGAGGAAACAAAGGGTTTGGTCGGATAAGAATGGTGAATCTGCCCCCGACGAATTTTTTGGTGCCGATTTTGCCCAATGTTCCTAACCTAAAAAGACAATTTTGTGCAAAGTTACAGCTTTCTACACCGATGCTGAGCGGTCTTACTGCTGAAAAAGCGTGTTTTTTCGATTTTTGCAGCTTTTAAATACCAAAAGGAGAGCGAAAAATCTGAAAAAATTTTGAAAAATCACAAACATGTCAATGTTTATGGGAGAATTTTTTTGTTTTTTTTTGTTTTTAATGAAAAAATCTACTTTTAATCGTCGAATCTTCCTTTAAAAAAATTATTTTGTAGCGAAGAGATTTTTCTACGATCATGACAAAAATTGACATGACTTCCCCTACAGCACACAATATTGCAGCAATGTTGCTGAAATGTTTCACGACAACATTGCAATATTGCATGTTATGTTGCAGCAACCTTGCTCCAATGTTGCTATGTCCGCCGATTGAATTATTGCTGCAATATTCCGCAATATTGCAGAAATATTGCATGCAATCAATATGCAATATTGCAGAAATATTGCGTGCAATCAATTTGCAATATTCAAGCAATATAACTCGTATTGGATATGCAATATTGTAGGAATATTACGTGCAATGGAAACTTTATCATTTGAATTATTGCATATAATAAAAATATGTAGTCTTCAGTTCATCGGACTGCGCTATCACAGGGCGCGGGTAAATGTTCCAACAATTGATTGTTAATTGAGACCCCGATACCGGACCTTTATCGTTGCTCGGTGGGGCTCTCGCCAGCGCGAGAGCGCGCACCGACCGCCGCCACCTAACGGATCTCAGGCGAAGTGCCGAGATCGTGGCATGCCCCAGGTCATCCCGTTACATTATATAGTCATATTTTGCAAATAAGAATCATTCAGAAACAAAAAACATTTTGGTTTTATAGCTTTTTTGATATTGAACATTTTTTCAATACGAATATCACAATGCCTTAATTATATTATATCGCTGCAATATCACATGTCTTATTAACGTCAAAAGCACAACAAAATTTTAAAAAGAAATATGAAAAAAGAAAAAGAAAATGACGTGAAATTAATCGTTATTGATGTCTTATGAGGAATAAATGAATAGATCTTTTTCATATTTATTACGCTTATGTAGTTGTAAAATTTGAAGTTCCATCTCATTAATATCGCTGCCATTTACTCGCAACGTTTCAACAAAATATCATTGCACATGCAATATGACAACATTGCTGCAGCATTGCAGCAACGTTTCAACAAAATATTGCAGAAATGTTGATTAGGAACATTCCCGAAACATTGCTGAGAAGTTTTAGTGCAATGTTGCGTAGCAATGTTACCGCAGCATATCTGCAATATATCATTGCACGTGCAATATGACAACATTGCTGCAACATACGCTTCATTCCCTAGATTTAAAAAAAACATCTCAAAATTCGATCTGCAACACATTGAATGAAAATCAAAATGACAAAATTTCTCATTTGTCATTGGAAATCCATATATAAATCATTCTTTCGGTTCAAGGATTTATTACCTATGGGTCATTCCATATGTCAAATCGACCGCTTTTGAACCTCTGACCCCTTTCGATTTGGCTGAAATTTTGTTTTCCTTTTCTGGCCTATTAAAAACTATTTTCAGGAAATTTTCAAATTTGTTTACCCAACCCAAAAGAAAACCCATGTAGAAGTCGCCGACGTTCTAAGTACCGTCGACGATTGGCTGTAGTGCGGCAACTCGTCGGCAGCCAACGATTGGGACCTAGCGTCGGTGAAACGTACGACCGATTGCTTGACTATCAAGCGGCGAGGAGTCGGTAGGCAATTATCGGATCGCGACTATGACCCGAAGTTGTTACAACTCTTGTTTGATCGATGGCATCGGTCGCACGTTCCGCCGGCTTGACTTCAGGATACCTGAACCTTTATAACTTAAGTGACCTCTCTCAACTTAATTTCGGAGCCCCTGATTCTTCATAAGTTTTTTGAACTCTCAAAACTTTATTCGAGAATATCTGACTCCTCATAACTTAAGTGGGCCCTCATAAGTTAACTGACGACCCTTCATAACTTTATTTCATTACCCCTGACTTCGTAGGTTATGTAAAGTCTCAAAATTCAAGGATATGCTTTGCCCCTACAGTCTCAGCCAAAAATTTCATCTGATTGAAATTTCCGTACTTTGTGATGCAATAAGAATTTGAAAAAATTTAGCAGTAGCATCTGACATGCCATAAACAACCATTATCAATTACAATATTGCCCAAAAGTTATTAATGAATTGTGTAACCAAATAATTGTTCATCAATTTTTCGGTAAGCTTTTTTTTCTTAAACAAATCCAATGCGTTAAATTTTCTGAACACATTTTTTTCTGAACATTTTTTCAGAATTTTCTCTCTATTTTGAAATTCCCATTTTGAAATTTTTAGAATGGCTGTATTTATGTATTTTTTGGCTTAGTGTCTTTGAAACTTTTCAAAGCTAAAGATAAACCTGTGTGCACAAATTACAAAATCGGCAATTTTTCATTTGTATTTCAGAATGTTTTTTATAACATTTCAAAATAGAGAGAAAATTCTGAAAAAATTCATATGCGCTCAGAAAAATTAACACGTTCGATTTGTTTGAGAAACAAATATTTAAAAAACTTACCCAAAAATTATTGAATAATTATTTGCTTAAACAATTTCTTAATAATAAATTAATAAACAAATTTATAATAAGAATTTATTAATTACTTTTCATATTGTTTACGAAGAAAAAAATTTCAAAAAACTTACCTAAAAATTGTTGAATAATTATTTATTTAAACAATATATTAATAACAAATTAATAAACAAAATTTTAATAACAATTTATTAATTACTTTTCTTATTGTTTAAGAAGAAATAAATAAATAAAAACTTACCTGAAAATTGTTGAATAATTATTTGTTAATAATTTATTAATAACTTTTGGGCAATATCATTATTGATAATTGTTGTTCACGGCATGGCGAATTTTGCTGAATTCTTACAGATTTTTATGGTATCACGAAATACGGAAATTTCAAAACTTCATTCTAGGATTCCTTTTCGTTTTTTAATGTTCTTGCCGAAGAAGAAACAAATTTTTTTTAAATATTAATATCTATGAAATTTTCTACTTTTAAGAAAACAAGGAAATGTCGACCCACTCCATGTTGGGCGACATTTTCTCCGGAATTGATGAAAGTATTTTTTGAGGGAAAAAATAAAATGAAATGAAAATAGCGAACTTCGAGAAAAAGATGATTGAAGCTATTTTAAAAAAACCTTTTTTTTGTGTTGGGTAAAAAAATTTGAAATTTTCCCGAAAAATGTTTTTAATGGGGTAGGAAAGGAAAACAAGAATTCAGCCAAATCGAAACGAGTCGGAGTCAAAAGTGGTTGATTTGGCATGGAATGTCCCCTACACAGTCCTAGTCAAAAATTGTATTTGATTGAAATTTCTGTACTTCGTAATACAATAAAAATCCGAAAAAATTTAGCCACATTTGGTTTGCCATAAACAACAATTTCAATAATAATATTGCTTAAAAATGATTAATAAATTGTTTAAACAAATAATTATTCAACAATTTTTTGGTAAGTTCTTTTTTTTCTCAAACTAATCGGATGTGATGATTTTTCTGAATGCATATGAATTTTTTCAGAATTTTCTCTCTATTTTGAAATAGTTTTATGCATTTTTTGGCCCAACCTCTTTGAAACTTCTTAAAGCTGACGATAAACCTGTATGCAAAAGCATGTACCAAATTAGCAGTTCTTAATTGTATTTCAGAATGTTTTTTATAATATTTCAAAAAAAAAAAAAATTCTGAAAAAATTCATATGCCTAGAAATGTTATGATTTTTTTTTTTTAATGTGTTGCAGGCTGAAGACTTTTTTTAAATATAGGAAATGCACCCAGTAAAAAGATCTAGTCGTAGGTACTATAATCGTTTGTTTCATTATTTTTTAGTTACTTTAAAGAAAATTTTCCTTCCATCCAATTTCGGGCGATATTTACTTCCACTATATTTATTTACTTGAATTCCCTGTCATCGAGAAACAGGCGTTGAAGAAAAATTCTATTCGTCGTTACTAAATACCTATTCACCCGTAATCTCATCCGATCATATCTGCAGATTTGTCAGTACCCCAAAAATCCGCCAGGTGGCTACCTCTCGCACAAGCGAACCTGCCTCTCGACGCCTATATCCTTTCCAAGCTCGTCTATGTTTGATATCCTTATTTTTCAGTATGGATATTTAATACATTGAACATTGCGACAAAACGCAAGATGGTCGAATCCCCGAAAACGATTCCCATAAAAAACGGTCTTTTTTCTTTTCCCTTCTGTTAAAGAAAAGACGAAACTTTACGAAATTGTAGACTTCATATGTGTAGCTATACATTTAAAGATTGAAATGTTTAAAAAAATATATTGTGTAAATATTAAAAAAATATATATATTTCATTTAAATACATATTTGTTCAGTTTGAAATAATATTTATTAATATTAAATAAAAATTTATTAGATCGCAATGTATTTTCCTAGTAGGTCATTCAAAGAAAAAAATTTCGTTGACATGAATAGAGTTGTATTAGGCCGGCCTACAACTAAAAAAATTTATTTGGCTTGACTAGGATTTAGTTAAATGTACTATATCTTTCTTCTGGGTGTGAAGAGTAAAATCGTATCAATTTTTGTCATTAGTAGAAAAATCTCTTTACGACAAAATAATGTTTTACAGAAAGATTCGATGAAAAAAAATAAAGTTGAGCATTTAAAAAAAACGAAAAAAAAATTCCCATTAACACTTACATGTTTGTGATTTAAAAAAAAAAATTTAGTTGGAAGACCCCTCGACATCGGTGTAGAAAGCTGTGATTTCGCACAACATTTTTTTTTAGGTTAGGAACTTTGAAAAAAATCCTTGCCACAAAATTTGTTCGGGGCAGATTCATCATTCTTATCTCTTCACGACTTTTTAACGACTAATTGGCACTTGCCCTTTTTACAATGTACATTTTTATCGCATCCTGCGCATTATCCCGATCGGAAAAATAATATTGACGATGAGACGCGGAAGCGAGAGACAACCAACGCCTTGAAATAATAAAATATTCTCCTTTTATTCCAAGAGCGTTGAAACTCTGAAAAGGATAAAGAGCAAGGGTCGCACTGACGCCCTTTATCTCACGGGTAATGTTGTACTTTTTTTTTGTTCCTCGATTTTTATCGTTACGCCTTTAATTGGTCAGTACATAGTCAGCGTACATTTTTTTTAAAATACAAATACAAGGGGTGTTCAACCCTTATCAACCCTCAGAAATAATCGTCAATGCAACAAAGATCGAGATATTCTTTGTAGACAGATCTAATCTAGTGATTTTCTTCCTATCAATCCAGTTCCCTTTTCTGGATTTACATTTCCTGAAATTGAAATAAAAAATTTTTAGCCTCTTTGATATTTACGTTCTCCTTTAGCTTATTTTTGCAGGATGGAAAAAAGTACCAAGGGTGCGATTTAAAAAAATGTATTTTCCTAAGAACTAACGCAAGCTTTGAATATAGTGACAATAAAATATCAAAGATCAAGGACTTTGAATATAATACCAAAAGCCTAACAAAATTTAATTAATTTACAGTTAAATATAAAAATATTGATTAGTGGAATCAAAGATATGAAAACTAATTTTAAATTTGTGATTTCTTATTATTTATACATTATTATTTATAATTTTGTTGTTATATTTATATTTTTTAATTAATGCAATAATATTTTATATTCAATTTGGACTTTAGTTGATTGAATATTAATTATTGAAATAGTGTAATTAATTTTGTCAATAGTGATATTTTATAGAACTGATTTTATACAAAATTATATTCATTTTGATAATATTAATTGATATTAGTAATAATAGTTATAGTAGTATTTATATTAATAATATTATTAATATTAATAATATTAATCGTTTTATATATTTAGTTATATTATTTGTATTTTGTATAATTTCAATCATTGTAAGTATAAAACGTTTTTTTCATATTTTCCAGAAATTTTCAATGAACCAATGAATTGAAAAAAACACACCCTGTAGATAATCGCGAACGGTGGCGAGGTTTTGTATAATCAATGTTTTTCCTCCATTAACCAAGAACGCGAGGAGAATAAACGCGTCGCTGATGGATTATACGACGTATATTGAGGTCGTATATAATATAACATCATTCCCGCGAGACTATCGGCGATATAACGCCGAACAAAAGCTGAGAGATATATATCAATGGATGTTTTAATACGTCATTATTATCGCCCGAAAGGGTCGTTAAACGTTTGATCATTTTGTTTCGTTCGACCCCATCAAATTGACAATGGCTTTCGCAATGATGAGACACATTTATAGCAAATTTTTAGCTCATCTCTTAGCGTCTGGCTTTGAGACTCATCTTGTAATTCACTGAAATATCAAGAAAAAGTACACCGAGAAAAAGGTTTGATAAAGTGAAAAAAATTTGGCTTGAATTAACTAAACCCGGTGGTTACGGGTGGCAAACGAAATGTGTAGTTAACTCAAAACGTGTATCAAAATGGAAACAAAAATTGCATTCCCATAAATACATATATCCTTGACCCAACAGAGTAGAGAATCCGTTCAATTGTAAATTACATTGTTTTGATTCTAATGGTTTAGTTGAATGAACAGTTTATATTTTCTATGCAATTCAGATGTTGTTCACCGGAAAAAAATGCATTCAACATGAAGCTGAAAAACTTCAATTGAATTAACAAAACATTTGATGATATGCAATATTTGTTCAAGCTACGAGGGCTTTTACTTAACTAATTAATCGTGCGATAAAACATCAGTTGAGTGAAAACTTAACTCATTTATCCTTGCGCCCATAAAGAGCACGAATGCCATCAAAGTGTAATGGTGATCTCATTCAAATATGTAGTCTTTAGTCCATAGAACTGCGCGGCCACAGAGCGCGGGTAATGTTCCATCAATTTAAAGTTGATCGAGGACTCCGAGGCTAGTAATACACTGGTACTTATCGGTGCTCAGGGGCAGTCTCGCTGGCGCGAGAGCGCACGCCGATCGTCGCCACCTTACGGATCTCGGGTGAAGTGCCGAGATCGTGATAGTTCCCGTAAACAAATTTACAACGGGTTCATCGTTGGCCCAGCATTGCGCCAACCAAATTCGCCAGTAGCGCGACGCTTGGTTGTGCAATCGGCCCAACGGCTTCCCAGTATTGGGGCAGTACCCAGATAGAACACTAACGTTTATTATACGTATATTATACGTCGCCATAGACGTCTATAATACGTATTTAGTACGTATGCTGAAGAGCCAAATGTCCGGCTAATATCCGTATAATTTATGTATATTCTACATATATCAAACGGTATATTTTATGTATACGAGACGTCGAAAATACGTAGAATATACGTAGAATGTCCGGCCATCATCCGTATAATGTATGTATATTCTACATATATTAAACGGTATATTTTATGTATACAAGACGTCGAAAATACGTAGAATATAAACATATTATACGGATACTAGCATATATATATATACGATGAAAATCAGCTGTATATTCACAATTGATAGTTCCAGTTACGAGAAAAAAAATTTTAAAGAAAAAAAAAAATTTCGCTCCCAGTGGGATTTGAACCCGCGTCCCTTGTTTTTAGGCATATCCTTAAATTCAACATGAATTAAATTTTAAAAAAATAGATAATTTGGAAGTTCTTGAATTTTTCCGACCGCTTTAGTTATCTTGCATATTCGCGGACCCTAGAATATGTACAAGACCTGACTGGGATCTGAAACCTACCTCCCTATCGAGCCCAACGAACGATCCACGACTGGGACGCTAACCACTACACCACCGACTACTTTTGATATACTGATGTAAATATCATATTTATAGAACACAGGCCGAGAACAATCACGTGCCAAAATCGTATTAGGAATTTATTTTCATTACCCGAAGGCCATTTTAGGTTCAACTTGTCTTTTAACTAAATTTAAAAAATCAAATATTGAATCAGATGAATCATAATATTAATTATAATAATAAATAGTATTATTTCAAAAATCAAAAGGAATAATTTATTATAATGACAATAACAATAAATATTATTTATATATTTATAATAATAATAAGAATAATAATAAACAATAATAAATATCATTATTATTGTTATTATATAAAATTATTGCTCTCAATTGTGGAAATCTGTTTATATTCTTAAATAACAATAATATTAAATGATAATATACTCAATGAACGTATAATATACGTATGGTATACGTTCATTGAATAGCTTCAGATATAAGAATCGCAATCGTAAGATAATTAACATATGTTATATGAATATGAGATTTACCAAATTCCACCGAGATATGTAGAAAAAAACAAGTCCAATATACGTTTATATGTACGTATATTGAATGTGTTTCTATCTACATATCGCGGTGGAATTTTTTACATCTCATATACATATAATATATGTTACATATAATATACGTTAATTCAAGCTATTCAATGAACGTATAATATACGTATATTATACGTTCACTGAACTGCTTTAGATTTAAGAATCGCAATTGCAGGATAATTAACATATATTCTTTCACTATTATCATTTCATAGACCCACAATATACGTATAGTATATGTCTAATACAAGTATATCATAGACGTATACATATCATATACATATATACATGTAATATATGTATATTATACGTTCTTGTTCTATCTGGGTAGGTACGGTCCTACTACCGATAAACGCTGGCTGATACAATTGGCCAAGCGTCATGTATTGTACTTGGCTGACCGTTGGGCGACTATTGAGCCAACGTTGAAATAAAGTATTTACTACGATGGGGCCCACGGTCGAGATTAAAGTCGGCCGTTTGTCTCCCAGTATTGGCTGGACGTTCATTTTATTTCTAATATATATTTGCTTATAATTTCGATAAAATCACATTTTTTACTAATGTTTGATCATTTTTGAACATCAAATAATATCGGCGAATTAAAAAAAACAAAAATAAACAAAAAACATTAAAGGCGTCGCCACCGGAATCGAACCCTCGACCCTCATTTTTTACTCGTATCTTTGAATTGAACATAAATTAAATATAAAAAATCATGCAAATTAGAAATTGGCACATAGCTTCCTCATTTTTTTCCGTCGTTCGTCAACCCGCCTTTGTGAGGATCTCCTTGACCACCTTTATGACATGTACGTTTATTATAATGGCTTCCTCATAAAGGAAGCTTATCGAACGACGGAAACAAATGAAAAAGCTATGTGCGAATTTCTAATTTGCATGATTTTTTAGCAATTCCGTTCAATTACATTATTAATTGTTTTTGTCGTCCAGTGTATTGGTGCTAGAGAAATGACTTGGTGTTAACAAGTATTTTTCGAAAACTTCAAAAAAATTTTACGAACGAACATCTTGAGCGTTTTTCACCAAATTCAACCCTAACCATTCTTATCATCTAGTGTATTCGTGCAAAAGGTTTTAGCTCGATACTTCTAGAAAGTCGGATGTTGGAGCGTTAACAAAATTTTGATGGAAATTTCAAAAAAAAAATTTAACCGAACCCCTCGGGCGATTTTTATGAAATTCGGTATTATTTTTCATTGTCATTGAGTGTATCGTCACAAAAAAAATCAGCTCGATAAATGCAAAATTACAAAAGTTAGAGAACTTACACATTTTTTGCGAAAAATTGAATTTTTTTTTGAAACCGAACCTCTTGAGCGATTTTTCCCAAATTCAATCCCAACCGTCCTTATTATAAAGTGTATCTGCACATAAAATTTCAGGGTAGTAATTGCAAAATTACGAAAGTTAGACGACTAACAAGCAATTTACAGAAAATACGAAATCCAGCCAAATAGACAATTATTTTGCAATTTCAAAAAAAAATGCACTTAGAACAGGAACATACGTAGTCTACTTGTATACCAAATTTCGAGTCGATCGGCCAAAGCTTTCTCCAGACATATTAATTTTAAGGAAAGCACAAAGCGTACACACACACACACACACACACACACACACACACACACACACACGGACACATACCCACATACATACGTCCGGACATTTTTTCTAAATGTGATTTCTCGACGTTTTGGGACATTTTGAACATACTGACATGAAAATTGCGAAAAATTTTTTTTTCGCGAAAACAAAGCTTCCTTTATGAGGAAGCAAAAATGAAGAAGCTATGTGCAAATTTCTAATTTGCATGATCTTTTAGCAGTTCCGTTCAATTACATTATTAATTGTTTTTGTCATCCAGTGTATTGGTGCTAGAGAAGTGAACTCGATAGCTGGTAAATTAGGAAACTTGGTGTTAACAAGCATTTTTCAAAAATTTCAAAAAAAATTTGCGAACGAACATCCTGAGCGTTCCTTCAATTTTTCTAAAAGTTTGATGACTCGGTCACAAAAAACGATTTGACCGATTGTTTTGAAAATTGGCATGGTTTTTAGGTATGTATTGAGCTAAAACAATATCGCAATATCTACAAAGTTGTGGTAGATTTTCTAAAATAAGAAAAAAGTGTTACGTACGGTTTTTGATACCGTCGTAATTAATATTATTATTTAATTTGAATTATTATTGTTATTATTTGCGCGAGTTTGTCAGGCCTCGGCGCTTGGGTTTCTGCCCTAGTTTGAGCGGCGTAACGCACCTCACCTTTGGTGTATGTTGTTGTCTGGACGTCAGCGCGTGTCTATATCGTGTTGCGTGGAATAGGACACTTGCTGGATCAGCACTTTAGGATATTGAAGTTTATTGCAGTTCATTCAGTACAATGATTATGAAGAATTATATAGATGTTGTGGTATTTATTCGGTAATGTTCAAAGTGTATAATCCTTTATATGTCTCGACACGTAATGCCGCTAAGGTAATTATCGCGAACAAGATATATATAAAGGAACGTGAAGTGCCGCTAAGGTTACCTTACACGTATTGAGTTCTTGTACGTTCACGTTCACAATGGGTTCTGAAGGGCTCGCCAATCACACCCGCGAGAACCTAGGTACGCGAGCGGACTTGCCTCTAGGGAACGAGACCTCGACCGATTGTTAATAGCGTCGTAACAAGACTGAAGAATAACCGTTTGGGAGAGGTCTTCGATGCTTAGGGTCAGTCGTGGCGTGGGTCTCGTGGGGGTGTATTGAGAAATCGTATTGGGAAATAGGAAGGGTATTTCTGCTGATTTTCGGTGGATGGTTTGCTCGTGCCCTCGTTGCGACAGCGAGAGTTAAAGACCGCAGAGGAATCTGCTGACTCGAGTCTTGCATGATTCCTCGGCCTCGCGAAGGCGATGTCCCGTGTGGAATTTGATGTGTTTGCGTTTCTCGTATATCTCATACGAGTGTTGGTCCGTAACAGCCCTCCCTTCTTACACGGAACATGGGCCCGTGCTCCATGCTTCTGCAGTGTTTCCTCGGTATTTTTTTTCTATTTTTTTTTGTTTTTTCATTTTTTTTGTTTTTATCAATTCCCAACGTTTAATTGATTTTCGTTTTATTTTTATTTTCATTACTTTCCAATTTTTTTTTGTCATTTTTTATTGTTTGTAGTGATGGTTTTTTTTCTTTTTTTTTGTTTTTTATTTTTATTTTTGTTTTTGCATTTGTTTATTTATTTATTGTATATTATGCCCTGTTAGTATATTGTGATGTCCGAAATGTAGGCCTGGTTCGCAACGGCTAAACGGTCGTTTGTTGTTCTCTCTCTCTCGGTCGGTGGTAATCTTACTTGATCGCCCAGATGTTGAAGGGGGATGTCCACGAGTTCTTGTGGTTTCGGCCTTTTCTTGGTGGAGATACGGTGCACCTAGCAGTCCGTCGGCCCGTGGCAGTCGTTCGCCGTCGAATACGTGGAATACAACATTTGATTTCCTGATGTTAAGCAAGGTTGTTCCTATCGTATAGGTCGAATTTGGGAAAAATCCTCTAACCTTGCGTGAATCACCTCTATCCACGACCTGATACTTGTTTAAGACGCTGGCATGGATTAAATTTGAAGATGACCCTCCATCTACGATGAATTCTGCGCTGCCTTGTCTGAATTGTGGTGAGACGACCTTGATCCTGGCAGGAGGGATTTCTTTGAGGAAGCACTGGGGGTGTTCTCGAATTTTACTCGCCTGTTTCCGGTCTCCTTCACAGTCTCTTCCACTTTGTTGATTTTGCGCTTGCCTGAGGATGATTTCGGCGAGCGCTGTTGTAGTTTAAAGACTCCGCTGAGGACGCTCTCGACGAATCGAAGGGTGAGGGCGATCTTGTTCGAGATCCGTATGTTCTTTTTGTACAGCAGCAGCAATGTTTCGCCAGATTTTCCTCCGGGTTTTTCCATCGATAGCCCCTGTTTTTCTGGTCGCGGTGTCGCTGCAGTTGCCATCGCCGTCATATTTTGGCAGGCTTCTAACGGCCTCTCTTATTTCCTTTTTGCGGTCACGGAGCGTCGTTCGTTCCAATAGTGATGTTATTATTTCCTCCATTTCGTTGTGAAATTAAGTCGTTTTATGACGTAAATATTTATTGAATTTATTGGTTATTAGGTTGGTAAAATTACGATAAAATTACGGTGAGTTATCGGACAGAAATCCCACTTCTGACACCAGTTTGTTACGTACGGTTTTTGATACCGTCGTAATTAATATTATTATTTAATTTGGATTATTATTGTTATTAGTGAAGGAAAAATCGGCTGCGATTCGGCCAGTGGGTCCAAATGACAGTGGACAATTTTTTTGGTATAACGTTTCGATCCTAATTTGGATCCTCTTCAGATTTATTATTTCTAAAATTACATTCTTTTTTGTCTTATTTTGTATGATATGTTTTACATTATAGGCTTAAATATTATGTATCCTGACTGACCTGAATTTGTACGGATAATTTTTTTTGGTCATTTAATGAATCTTGGATAATATTCATTATGAATTTATTGTATAAGAACGGGTCATTTTTTTGTGATCCTTGGTGTCTGTGAGAGGGAGGATTTTGATATTTTATTGCTTAGTTTATATTTTTTGTGAGACTTTTGTGTATGTGTTATTTACCTATGAATTTCATGTTGGATAATTTCCAAGATTCATTTTTGATCAAAATTAACAGTTTTCATTACATGGCGATTCGAGAGCTGAGTAGCGACTGAGTATTGAGGCGAGTGAGGAGGTATTTATATTGATGGGGTAGTGTGCTGGAGTATTGAAAAGTGGGGGTGGTTTTTCATGGTTGGAGAAGTTTGCCGTTAGTGATTTTTCTTGCCGGAGTGGTTATGTTAACCGGTTTTGGATCGGGTTTAAATTGATAACTGTTAGATTTGGTAATGAATTTTCAATTGATGGATGGTAATTTGAGGTTTTCCCGTTATTATTTTGAGTATTATTAAATTATTGAATTATATATGCTGCTTAGTTTGTCGATGTCGGTTCTAAAATTGATTGCTTTGGGGTGTGCTTTAATTTGTATCATTTCCATAATTAATCGCTTCTTGAGCGATTTTTCATTATTTGAAATTTTAACGTCGTCAAATTTAAAATTGTGTTTTAGTTCTATTCCGTGTTTTGCTAACGCTGTATTTAATGTGTTAGTGTGTTTTAGACTATTTTTGTGTTCGTTGATTCTCGTTTTTAGGTATCTTTTTGTTTGTCCTATGTACAATGCATCACAATCATTACAATTGATTTGGTAAACTACGTTGGATTTATCCATGTTATCTATTTTATCTTTTGTGGAACCGGTGATGGAGTGAATGTTGTGTTGGTTGTTAGTGACTAGTGTTATATTGAATTGTCGAAAAAGGCGGACTAGTTGGTGGTGAATATTTTCAGTATAGGGTAAATTTATTAATCTGGAGGAGTCGAATGCGTTGTCGTTATTTGATTGTGAATGAATTAATCTTAGCCTTTGGTTTATTATTTTTTCTGTGACCCGTAAAAATTCAGGTCAGTCAGGACACATAACATTTAAGCCTATAATGTAAAACATATCATACAAAATAAGACAAAAAAGAATGTAATTTTAGAAATAATAAATCTGAAGAGGATCCGAATTAGGATCGAAACGTTATACCGAAAAAATTGTCCATTGTCATTTGGACCCACTGGCCGAATCGCAGCCGATTCTTCCTTCACTATTGTCTCTCTACGGCCGCATACCTAAATCACCACTATTATTGTTATTATTTGCGCGAGTTTGTCAGGCCTCGGCGCTTGGGTTTCTGCCCTAGTTTAAGCGGCGTAACGCACCTCACCATTGGTGCATGTTGTTCTCTGGACGTCAGCGCGTGTCTATATCGTGTTGCGTGGAATAGGACACTTGCTGGATCAGCACTTTAGGATATTGAAGTTTATTGCAGTTCATTCAGTACAATGATTATGAAGAATTATATAGATGTTGTGGTATTTATTCGGTAATGTTCAAAGTGTATAATCCTTTATATGTCTCGACACGTAATGCCGCTAAGGTAATTATCGCGAACAAGATATATAGAAAGGGACGTGAAGTGCCGCTAAGGTTACCTTACACGTATTGAGTTCTCGTACGTTCACGTTTACTTGTTTGTTGTCACCAGTTTGTTACGTGCGGTTTTTGGAACCGTCGTAATTATTATTTAATTCTAATTATTATTGTTATTATTTGCGCGAGTTTGTCAGGCCTCGGTGCTTGGGTTTCTGCCCTAGTTTAAGCGGCATAGCGCACCTCACCTTTGGTGTATGTTGTTGTCTGGACGTCAGCGCGTGTCTATATCGTGTGGCGTGGAATAGGACACTTGCTGGATCAGCACTTTAGGATATTGAAGTTTATTGCAGTTCATTCAGTACAATGATTATGAGGATTATATGAATATTGTAGTATTGATTCGGTAATGTTCGGAATGTAATTCTTTATATGTCTCGACACGTAATGCCCCTAAGGTAATTATCGCGAACAAGATATATAAAGAGACGTGAAGTGCCGTTAAGGTTAACTTACACGTATTGAGTTCTTATACGATTCACGATCACAATTATTTGCGGAAGGGCTCGTCAATCACACCCGCGAGAACCTAGGTACGCGAGCGGACTTGCCTCTAAGGAACGAGACCCCGACCGGTTGCTGAAAGCGTCGTATTAAGACTGAAGAATGACCGTTTGGAAGAGGTCTCCGATGCTTAGGTCGAGTCGTGGCGTGGGTCTCGTGGGGGTGTATTGAGAAATCGTATTGGGAAATCGGAAGGGTATTTCTGCTAATTTTCGGTGGATGGTTTGCTCGTGCCCTCGTTGCGACGGCGGGAGTTAAAGACCGCAGAGGAATCTGCTGACTCGAGTCTTGCATGATTCCTCGGCCTCGCGAAGGCGATGTCCTGTGTGGAATTTGATGTGCTTGCGTTTCTCGTATATCTCATACGAGTGTTGGTCCATAACAGCCCTCCCTTCTTACACGGAACATGGGCCCGTGGTCCATGCTTCTGCAGTGTTTTCTCGGTATTTTTTTTTCTATATATATATATTTTTTTAAATCTATTATTATTATTTTTTTGTTATTTTTTTTCCTATTTTTCTTTCGCGGGTCTGCCTCTCCGTTTCTTTGGCGCTGGTTCAGGTGGTGTGTCGCCTGAAATATGGGCGAGCTTCAGTTTATCCATATAGGTGAGGCTCATTTGTCCGTCTTTCTTGTCTAAAAGTGCTGTGTTTTGCTCTAACACTTTGGCGATTTTGTAGGGCCCATTGTAGCAACGATCGAACTTGTGGAGCTTTGGTTCGCGTAGCGCGTATACTAACTCGCCTGCCGAATATTTGGCGGCATTCAGTTTTTCGTCGTGCTTTTGTTTTGCTCTACGTTTGCTATCATTGAGGTTATTACCTCCCACTTCGGCTATTTGGTCGAGCCGGTGTACAAGATTGCTTACGTATTGGGTTGTCGTCGGTAAGTAGTCCTTGAGTGGAAAGGTTTCTGGAGTTTCCATTAATTTGCTATAAGCGAATTCATACGGTGTGAAATTTGTCGATTCGTGCACGCTTGCGTTGTGTCACTGTATGGCGTAGGGCAGAAGCTCGTCCCATTCGTCCTTTTGGCTTATATAGTGCTTGAGATAGTCTGTTATTCCTTGATGGCTTCTTTCTAGTGATCCGTTGCTTTGTGGATGATACGTAGTGGCTTTTATATGTACTATGTTTTTTTCTTTTAGAAATTCTTCCATTCGCTGGCTGACAAAGCATTTTCCGTTATCGCTGAGAAGGAATAAAGGTGTTCCGTGTACCGTAAAATATTTCCGATCGAGAGTTCTGATAATTGTTCTCGATTTCATATCGGGTAATTCAAAGGCTCGTGCGAATTTTGTGAGGAGATCGATCGTTGTGAGGACGAAGCGATTTCCTCGTTTTGTGATAGGCAATGGGCCGAGTATATCGATAGCAATTTTTTCCCATGCCGCCACGGGTGTGTCGGTGATAATCATTGGTTCTCTGGTTTTGATTCGAACCAATTTGTGCTGTTGGCAACTGTGGCAGCATCTGACAACATCTTGGACGTCCTTTTTCATTCCTTTCCATTGGTATCGTTGCCTCAAACGTTGGTATGTTTTCATCATTCCTTTGTGTCCTCCGATGTGCTCGTTGTGCCATTTCTGTATTATCTCTGTGCGCTCTGAGGCTGGAGGAGTTTCTATTCTACCCGTGCACAGTGTGACCTTGCGGGTGACCTTAAAAAGTGCGTCTTCTAATAGATTTTGGAATGTACGTGTCAGCAGCTCGTCGTGCCCATCTCCATACGAAGCAATTCTGATTTCTTCTATTTTTTCGGATTCGATGAGATTTCTCAGAATCTTAAGGGCTTCTTTGAGATCTTCGATGGTCATCTTTTGGTAATACTCCTTGGTGGTAGCGATACTAATAACCGTTGTCTTCTTTGTTTCGCAGAGGACTACCTTTGATTTCTTTAATCCCTTGGTCAGGTTTTCGAAATTCAGCTACCCCAGATCATGCAATTGCTGGCCAATAGGGTGGCTAAGTATCCCGTCGGCAGAAACGAGGTGTACGAAGGTTCCTTTTTGTACCGTGAGGTGTTCTGGCGAAACGATGATTTCTGCGACAATCTGTGATTTTCGAATGACTTGGTTGATGTGAATATCTTCTTCTTCTGATGATGAGGACGATGAGACAGGGGTCTCTTCGCACTCTTCGGTGGATGAAGAATCCAAGTCATCCATGATCGCAGCGGGTTCCCTCGAAGGCAGCGAGAAACGGACATTGCGTGGAGTTGATCCATATGCAGGTCGTTCGCCTCTCGCTGGGGTCGGTGGAGTCGAAATCCTGGTGTTCTTCGAGCATCCGGGATCTGGGTAGCTATTGTCAAAGCCACCAGTCTAGTCTAGTCGTCTCTGCGTCGTTGTTAAGTTCATTGGCAAGCGATATGACATGTTCCGATGGCGGCTCGGCGTCCCTCCATGTAGAGTCGTCGTTGAGGTCCGTGCTCGTTTCCTTGGGTTCGATGATTGTTTCCGACAATTTGCTCGATAGTCTCCGCATTTCATTTTTTGCTTCTTCTATCGTCAAGTCGTGTATTTCGTGCTGGATAGCATTTGACGTATCGAATCGATAGCCCCGTGGATCTGACTGTGTTGAGTTGTTAAGCTCGTCTTCCATTGTGTCTGTTTTTTCGGCTATTCCATCGTAGTCACTCGAGAAGCTTGATTCCATGTAGTTGTCCTTTCTTGCAGCTCGAGCTCTATTCCGAATTCGACTACCCACTGAGCTCGTGTTTGGTCCTGATTGTTCGGCTGATTTTTTTGGTTGGTAGTCTGAGTCGTTTCGAGTTGTTAGTGGAAAACTTACTGCAGAAGGGTTCCTAGAAAGTGCATCCGCGTTAAGGTTAGTTTTCCCTTTTTTATACACAACTTGGTATTCGTATTCTTCAAGTTGGAGTATCCATCGCATTAGTCTTGATGATGGGTCTTTGACAGAATGCAGCCAAACTAATGGTTGGTGGTCGGTAACTAATGTGAACTTTCGGCCATATAAATACGGTCGAAAGTATTTTACTGCATATACCATAGCAAGGCATTCTTTTTCTGTCGTGGTGTAATTTCTTTCCGCCGAATTCAAAACTTGACTGGCATATTGCACTGGTAAGTCTTGACCTAATTTTTCTCCTTGACTCAGCACGGCTCCAATTGCAGCGTCGGAGGTGTCGGTCGTTAAAATGAATAGCTTGCTGAAATCGGGATATTGCAATATAGGTCCTGTGCAAAGCGCGTCTCGCAAGTCTTCGAAGCTCGATTGATGCTGGCTGGTCCATTGGAATTTTTCGGTTTTTCTAGTGAGGTCAGAAAGAGGTTTGGCTCTGCCAGAAAATTTTTCCAGGAATTTCCTATAATATCCGGCAAGACCAAGGAACTCTCTCACGTTCTTCGGTGTTTTTGGCAATGGAAAATCCTTGACGGCTCTTAATTTTTTTGGATCCGGTCTCACGCCATCTTCGTTAAGAATATGACCCAGATAATTGACCTCCGTTCTTAAGAATTCGCATTTATCGACCTGAAGTGACAGACTATTTTCACGCAGACGTCGGAAAAGCCTCTCGACCTTGACGCGATGTTCTTGTAGGGATGATGAAAAAATGACTATGTCGTCTAGGTAAACGAATAGTTCTGTACCCGTAACTCCTGATAGAACGCTATCCATGAGGCGCTGGAAAGTTGCGGGCGCGTTTTTCAGCCCAAAAGGCATTCTTAAAAATTCGTAATGCCCTCTAGGGGTCGTAAAAGCTGTTTTGCCTTGGTCCTCCTTGGCGACCTTAATTTGGTGAAATCCGCTCGCAAGGTCGAAGACTGAAAAATATTTTGCGCCTCCGAGCCTGTCAAGAATTTCGGTTATGTTTGGCAGAGGGTAACTATCCCCAATGGTTTTATCGTTGAGCTGTCGATAATCAATCACCATTCGCCATCGTTTATTGCCGTGAGAATCCGCCTTTTTTGGGACTATCCACAACGGCAAATTATAAGGTGAATCTGAGGGCTTAATTATTTTATTATCTAACAGTCCGCTTATTTACGTCTGAATTTCTTCCTGGTGAACCAAAGGGTAACGGTACTGTTTAGTGTGTATAGGAATATTATCGATTGTTGTGATTTTATGTTCAATGCGATTTGTTCCTTTTAAGTCATCTCCAGGAAGGTGAAATATATCGGGGAATTTTTTTACGAGTTCGCGTACATGTTGGTGCTCGTATTTTTCTAAATAATCGAGACGCAAAGCTTGCAAAATTTTACTCACTCTGGTTTTAGTGCTTTGCGTATTTGTGAGCGGTGTGGCTGGTGATTCATTGTCAGAGTCGGATACTGGGCGAGATCCAATTTCATATGGTTCGAGTTGCTGTGCAGGTATTTCGATGTCTACTGCTTCCGTGTTCGTATTTGTTGCGATGACGTAGCAGGTCCCTGCATGATTTTTCGCGATTGCCTCGCCGATGCGTATGTATGGTCCGAAGTCGATGCGACGAAGATATCCATCGTAAATGTTGACATTACGAATTTTTATTGCTATTTGGGTCCTGCTGCGTCCTTGGAGATGTACTTTTACCGTCTCGAGCTCTTCGAGTACAGGGTTAATTTTGTCTCGATTACAGAATGGGACTGGCGTAACAGGCTCGTTAGCTGTCACTAATGTGCCGTGATTGTACGAGATTTCGGCCTTTTCTTGGTGGAGATACGGTGCACCTAGCAGTCCGTCGGCTCGTGGCAGTCGTTCGCCGTCAAATACGTGGAATACAACATTTGATTTCCTGATGTTAAGCAAGGTTGTTCCTATCGTATAGGTCGAATTTGGGAGAAATCCTCTAACCTTGCGTGAATCACCTCTATCCACGACCTGATTCTTATTTAAGACGCTGGCATGGATTAAATTTAAAGATGACCCTCCTTCTACGATGAATTCTGCGCAGCCTTGTCTGAATTGTGGTGAGACGACCTTGATCCTGGCAGGAGGGAATTCTTTGAGGAAGCACTGGGGGTGTTCTCGAATTTTACTCCCCTGTTCCCGCTCTCCTTCACAGTCTCTTCCACTTTGTTGAATTTTGCGCTCTATGGATAGCGCTCTATCAGGAGTTACGGGTACAGAACTATTCGTTTACCTAGACGACATAGTAATTTTTTCATCATCCCTAAAAGAACATCGCGTCAAGGTCGAGAGGCTTTTCCGACGTCTGCGTGAAAATAGTCTGTCACTCCAGGTCGATAAATGCGAATTCTTAAGAAGGGAAGTCAATTATCTCGGTCATATTCTTAACGAAGATGGCGTGAGACCGTATCCAAAAAAATTAAGAGCCGTCAAGGATTTTCCATTGCCAAAAACACCGAAGAACGTGAGAGAGTTCCTCGGTCTTGCCGGATATTATAGGAAATTCCTGGAAAAATTTTCTGGCAGAGCCAAACCTCTTTCTGACCTCACTAGAAAAACCGAAAAATTCCAATGGACCAGCCAGCATCAATCGAGCTTCGAAGACTTGCGAGACGCGCTTTGCACAGGACCTATATTGCAATATCCCGATTTCAGCAAGCCATTCATTTTAACGACCGACGCCTCCGACGCTGCAATTGGAGCCGTGCTGAGTCAAGGAGAAAAATTAGGTCAAGACTTACCAGTGCAATATGCCAGTCGAGTTTTGAATTCGGCGGAAAGAAATTACACCACGACAGAAAGAGAATGCCTTGCTATGGTATATGCAGTAAAATACTTTCGACCGTATTTATATGGGCGAAAGTTTACATTAGTTACCGACCACCAACCATTAGTTTGGCTGCATTCTGTCAAAGACCCATCATCAAGACTAACGCGATGGAGACTCCAACTTGAAGAATACGAATACCAAGTTGTGTATAAAAAAGGGAAAACTAACCTTAACGCGGATGCACTTTCTAGGAACCCTTCTGCAGTAAGTTTTCCACTAACAACTCGAAACGACTCAGACTACCAACCAAAAAAATCAGCAGAAATACCATTCCGATTTCCCAATACGATTTCTCAATACACCCCCACGAGACCCACGCCACGACTCACCGTAAGCATCGAAGACCTCTCCCAAACGGTTATTCTTCAGTCTTAATACGACGCTTTCAGCAACCGGCCGGGGTCTCGTTCCTTAGAGTCTCTTCATATATCTTGTTCGCGATAATTACCTTAGCGGCATTACGAGTCGAGACATATAAAGAATTACATTCCAAACATTACCGAATCAATACTACAATATTCATATAACCCTCATAATCATTGTACTGAATGAACTGCAATAAACTTCAATATCCTAAAGTGCTGATCCAGCAAGTGTCCTATTCCACGCCACACGATATAGACACGCGCTGACGTCCAGACAACAACATACACCAAAGGTGAGGTGCGTTACGCCGCTTAAACTAGGGCAGAAATCCGAGCGCCGAGGCCTGACGAACTCGCGCAAATAATAACAATAATAATTAGAATTAAATAATAATTACGACGGTTCCAAAAACCGCAAGTAACAAACTGGTGTCAGAAGTGGGATTTCTGTCCGATAACTCACCGTAATTTTATCGTAATTTTACCAACCTAACAACCAATCAATTCAATAAATTTTTACGTCATAAAACGACTTAATTTCACAACGAAATGGAGGAAATAATAACATCACTATTGGAACGAACGACGCTCTGTGACCGCAAAAAGGAAATAAGAGAGGCCGTTAGAGGCCTACCAAAATATGACGGCGAAACAAAATCTCTCTCAAAATTCCTTACAAGAGTCATTGACGAACCTGACCAGCTTGAACAGGATGACGAGGCTGCATTTCTAAAAGGGGTCAGAGCAGATTGACAGGCGCTGCGCGTGACTCTCTCGAGGGGAAAACTATCGCAACCATTGATGCCTTTATCAAACACCTCAAGAACAAATTCGCTCCAGGGCGGAGCGCTTGCTCATATATTACCCAGATAAACTTGCTGAATATTAAAAGTGACGAGTCCGTGAGAGAATACATTGCTCGCACAACGAAACTTGTCAAAAAGGCGAAAGCAGCAGCGCGCGGTGACCGAACACAAGGTGAAGCCGCAGGATCGCATAGAGATATTGAGGCTCTCGCTCTGGACAGTTTCTTAAGGGGGTTACCCGAGAAAATCTACCTAACAATCTATCACCGCGACCCAGGCTCTCTGGACGAAGCGTTTGACCTCGCCATGCGTGAAGGTCGAGCGCGGCGCAACCGTCGACATGCTTTGGCCCTGAAGGACGAGCCATCATCGCGTTCGCGTAATCGCAGTAAGAAAAAAATACAAACAAGCAAGAAAAGTCATCGGACAAAACGCTCCCCGAGTAGCTCAGATTCGAGCTCAGGCAGTAGTGACTCTAGTTCCTCTACATCTTCAGAAAGTTCTGAAGAGGATCGGAAAGGAAGTAGAGAATACGCTGTTGAGAGCGACCATTCTGTTGACAGGAAAGCCGACGGAAATGAACGACGGCGATGGCAACCGCAGCGACACCGCGATCAGGACCGAACACGAGCTCAGTGGGTAGTCGAATTCGGAATAGAGCTCAAGCTGCAAGAAAAGACAACTACATGGAACCAAGCTTCTCAAGTGACGACGATGGAGTAGCCGAAAAAACAGACACAATGGAAGACGAGCTTAACAACTCAACACAGTCAGATCCACGGGGCTATCGATTCGATATGTCAAATGCTATCCAGCACGGGATACACGACTTGACGATAGAAGAAGCAAAAAATAAAATGCGGAGACTATCGAGCAAATTGTCGGAAACAATCATCGAACCCAAGGAAACGAGCACGGACCTCAACGACGACTCTACATGGAGTGACGCCGAGCCGCCATCGGAACATGTCATATCGCTTGCCAATGAACTTAACAACGACGCAGAGACGACTAGACTCGTTCAAACACTGGAAAACAAAACTCAGCAAGGGCCTGGTGGCTTTGGCAATAGCTACCCAGATCCCGCATGCTCGAAGAACACCAGGATTTCGACTGCACCGACCCCAGCGAGAGGCGAACGACCTGCATATGGATCAACTCCACGCAATGTCCGTTTCTCGCTGCCTTCGAGGGAACCCGCTGCGATCATGGATGACTTGGATTCTTCATCCACCGAAGAGTGCGAAGAGACCCCTGCCTCATCGTCCTCATCATCAGAAGAAGAAGATATTCACATCAACCAAGTCATTCGAAAACCACAGATTGTCGCAGAAATCATCGTTTCGCCAGAACACCTCACGGTACAAAAAGGAACCTTCGTACACCTCGTTTCTGCCGACGGGATACTTAGCCACCCTATTGGCCAGCAATTGCACGATCTGGGCTATCTGAATTTCGAAAACCTGACCAAGGGATTAAAGAAATCAAAGGTAGTCCTCTGCGAAACGAAGAAGACAACGGTCATTAGTATCGCTACCGCCAAGGAGTATTACCAAAAGATGACCATCGAAGACCTCAAAGAAGCCCTTAAGATTCTGAGAAATCTCATCGAATCCGGAAAAATAGAAGAAATCAGAATTGCTCCGTATGGAGATGGGCACGACGAGCTGCCGACACGTACATTCCAAAATCTATTAGAAGACGCACTTTTCAAGGTCACCTGCAAGGTCACGCTGTGCACGGGTAGAATAGAAACTCCTCCAGCCTCAGAGCGCACAGAGATAATACAGAAATGGCACAACGAGCACATCGGAGGAAACAAAGGAATGATGAAAACATACCAACGTTTGAGGCAACGATACCAATGGAAAGGAATGAAAAAGGACGTCCAAGATGTTTTTAGATGCTGCCACAGTTGCCAACAGCACAAATTGGTTTGAATCAAAACCAGAGAACCAATGATTATCACCGACACACCCGTGGCGGCATGGGAAAAAATTGCTGTCGATATACTCGGCCCATTGCCTATCACAAAACGAGGAAATCGCTTCGTCCTCACAACGATCGATCTCCTCACAAAATTCGCACGAGCCTTCGAATTACCCGACATGAAATCGAGAACAATTATCAGAACTCTCGATCGGGAATATTTTACGGTACACGGGACACCTTTATTCCTTCTCAGCGATAACGGAAAATGCTTTTTCAGCCAGCGAATGGAAGAATTTCTAAAAAAAAAAAACATAGTGCATATAAAAGCCACTACGTATCATCCACAAAGCAACGGATCACTAGAGAGAAGCCATCAAGGAATAACAGACTATCTCAAGCACTATATAAGCCAAAAGGACGAATGGGACGAGCTTCTGCCCTACGCCATACAGTCACACAACGCAAGCGTGCACGAATCGACAAATTTCACACCGTATACATTCGCCTATGGCAAATTAATGAAAACTCCAGAAACCTTTCCACTCAAGGACTACTTACCGACGACAACCCAATACGTAAGCAATCTTGTACACCAGCTCGTCCAAATAGCCGAAGTGGGAGGTAATAACCTCTTCTGACACCAGTTTGTCACGTGCGGTTTTTGGAACCGTCGTAATTATTATTTAATTCCAATTATTATTGTTATTATTTGCGCGAGTTTGTCAGGCCTCGGCGCTTGGGTTTCTGCCCTAGTTTAAGCAGCGTAACGCACCTCACCTTTGGTGTATGTTGTTGTCTGGACGTCAGCACGTGTCTATATCGTGTGGCGTGGAATTGGACACTTGCTGGATCGGCACTTTGGGATATTGAAGTTTATTGCAGTTCATTCAGTACAATGATCATGAGGATTATATGAATATTGTAGTATTAATTCGGTAATGGTCGGAATGTAATTCTTTATATGTCTCGACACGTAATGCCGCTGAGGTAATTATCGCGAACAAGATATATAAAGAGACGTGAAGTGCCGCTAAGGTTAACTGACACGTATTGAGTTGTTATACGATTCACGATCACAATTATTTGCGGAAGGGCTCGTCAATCACACCCGCGAGAACCTATAGGTACGCGAGCGGACTTGCCTCTAAGGAACGAGACCCCGACCGGTTGTTAATAGCGTCGTAACAAGACTGAAGAATAACCGTTTGGGAGAGGTCTTCGATGCTCAGGGTGAGTCGTGGCTCGTGTCTCGTGGGGGTGTATTGAGAAATCGTTTTGGGAAATCGGAAGGGTATTTCTGCTGATTTTCGGTGGATGGTTTGCTCGTGCCCTCGTTGCGACAGCGAGAGTTAAAGACCGCAGAGGAATCTGCTGACTCGAGTCTTGCATGATTCCTCGGCCTCGCGAAGGCGATGTCCCGTGTGGAATTTGATGTGCTTGCGTTTCTCGTACACCCCCGCTCAAAAGTTTGGATACACCTGTCGATATTTTTTGCTGCACTCAAAGCTGCATAACTCCGCCAAAAAAAAAAGAAAATCAAATTTTAAAAAAAAGCGCTTTGAAGGGAAGGAAATCAGCTTCATTTCCCTTCTTTAAAAGATTTTTTACGATTTTTTTTGACCCGGTATGAATTTTTGAACGTGATCGTTTTTTGCCTTTTTTTTCGACCATCGCGAAATAGGCGCACAGCTTAAGGGCATTTTTTTCGGCTTTTTCATCTGCGGGACATTTAAAAGGGTACGCAAACACTTCATTTTTGTCCGTAAAATATTTTCGTACGATTTTTTCTTTCAAAGTTATTCCACTTTTGGCTAAAAAAGACAAATTTTGAAAGATGCAACGTAACTCGAAAACTATAGAGTTTGAAAGAAAATGTCAAGTACAAAAAAAGTAGCGTAGATATACGCGGAAACGTCTGGGATTATTTCAGAATTCTCCTATAAAATTTTTTTTTCTACTATTTTTGCTCGAAACTCGAAATCGTGTCTGATTGAAATTTCCGTACTTGGTGATACAATAAAAATCTGAAAAATTTCAGCAATATTTGGTATGCTGAATACAACAATTATTAATAATAATACTGGCCAAAAGTTATTGATCAATTGTTTTAACAATTTCTTAATGACTTGTGGCCAATATTATTATATTGATGAACAATAATCAATAATTAATATTGATCATTATCGTTCATAGCATGCCAAATGTTGCTGAATTTTTTGAGATTGTTTTCAACATGTTATTATAGGTCTTCGAGCTTTTTCTAAAAAACATGTTGAAAAAATGCTGAAAAAAATCTGAAAAAATTCAGCAACTTTTGACATGCTATGAACCCTAATGATCAATATTAATTATTGATTATTGTTGATCAATATAATAATATTGGCCAAAAGTCATTAAGAAATTGTTCAAACAATTTATCAATAACTTTCGAGCAGTATTATTATTAATAATTGTTGTCTACAGCATACCAAATATTGCTGAATTTTTTCAGATTTTTGTTGTATCACCAAGTACGGAAATTTCAATCAGACACGATTTCGAGTTTCGAGCAAAAATAGTAGAAAAAAAAATTTTATAGGAGAATTCTGAAATAACCCCAGACGTTTCCGCGTATATCTACGCTACTTTTTTTGTACTCGACATTTTCTTTCAAACTCTATAGTTTTCGAGTTACGTTGCATCTTTCAAAATTTGTCTTTTTAAGCCAAAAGTGAAATAACTTTGCAAGAAAAAATCGTACGAAAATATTTTAAGGACAAAAATGAAGTGTTCGCGTATCCTTTTAAATGTCCCGCAGATGAAAAAGCCGAAAAAAATGCCCTTAAGCTGTGCGCCCATTTCGCGATGGTCGAAAAAAAGCCAAAAAACGGTCACGTTCAAAAATTCATACCGGGTCGAAAAAAAATCGTAAAAAATCTTTTAAAAAAGGGAAATGAAGCTGATTTCCTCCCCTTCAAAACGCTCTTTTAAAAATTTGATTATCTCCATTTTTGGCGGAGTTATGCAACTTTTAGTGCGGCAAAAAATATCGACAGGTGTATCCAAACTTTTAAGCGGGGGTGTATATCTCATACGAGTGTTGGTCCATAACAAAAGCTAATTTTTTGGACTTCTTCAAGTCAAAATTAAGCATGGAAACAATTTTTTTTCGTTTATGACAATAACAAACACGTATAAAAGGTAGATTCAAGTTTCCGAAACTCACCGTTTACTCACTGTGCGATAATTAGTTCCAGAGATATCGAAGATTTAAAAAAAAAGACGAATTTTTGTTCAATCACCGATATCTCAGCGAAAAATGGTCGTAGAACAAAAATAAAAAAAGCAAATTGAAGCCAAAGAATTCAGCTAAATGATTTATAGATTGGTTAAGCTCGGAAAAAAATTTCGAGCCCATCAACTGTTTTGAAAAAAGCAAAAATTTTGAGAAAATGTTTACCGTGATATTTCTTCCGACTGCGTCGAGGGTGATGCCTATGAAAAAAATTTTGACTCACGATTCCAAAAGTAGAAGATTCAAGCTCCAAAATGCTTTTTTTAAAAAATTTTTACGACAAAGTTTAACAAAGTTACAGCCTTTGGAAAATTGCTGAACAATCTCGACAATTTTGCTGTTCTTTTAAGGGGGAAGTCTATTGTGACAAGAGAAAAACCAGGTCGATTTTCCGGAATTTTTTTTTAACAAAATATGACTCGTACATTAAATTAAATTAAACCGTCATCTTTATTATATATTCAAGTATTTGTAAAAAAACCTGCAAATAGAAACTTTTCAAATTTTTCGTTACAAGCAGACTTATTAATTTTAACAAGGCACATTTAATAGTGAACTTGACGATGACCTTCAAGATGATTTCAAGGTCAACTTTCGTTTTTTTATGAAAACCTGTATTCTTGAGTTCTGATATCAATAGAACAAACAGTCTTACATTTACATTGAAAGATACGGAAAAGTTCAATCAATTATTTCGTAATAAGTTTGATTTCACAACTCAAAGATTCAGGTTTCCTTTAAAAAAAAAGCTGACCTTGAAATCACCTTGAAGCTCATCGTCAAGGTCACTACTTAATACGACTTATTAAAATCAAAACAACATTGCTCGTCATGACAGAATTTAAAAAGCTTCTATTCCCAGGGGTATCCACACCTTGTTCAAGTTTCATTGATCGGAGAGGACCTTCAAGGTCAAAATATATCTATGACCCAAGTACACACTTGAAGGTAAAATTTTTCGCTCTAGCGATTGCCGATGTTAAGAAAGGGGATTTCTATTTGAAATATAAAAGTTGACTTTCAAATAACCTTGAAGGTAATATTGAAGGTCAAATTGAAGGTTCATCAAAACCTGATTACAACGGCCTTCACCTTTTGAAATATTATCTTAGCTGAAGAAATATTCAGCCGTCTCGTTACTTTTGTGACACCCTCTATACTTAAATATATATATAATACGAAGATGGAATTTAAAAACTAGATTTTTTGAAAATCCTGACTGCGTACAGCAACCCCTTAATGGAGGAACTTAAATTCGAACATCGAGAAAAGCTTTGAGACTTCTTCAAAAAGAATTATTTTCATTTTAATAAAAGAAGCTATTTTCGTTGCGCTTCAAAACATCGCAAACTTCAAAATCAAATCTGATTTTTCCATAATAACAACTATAATATCACCTCAAAGCTCTTTCCCACAGCGCTTTATTCGCTCCGCACTTCGAGTCGCTCGTTGAAACGATCGCGAACTAATCTCGTAACACTTTATTTTTTCTTCTCAAACTTTCGCAAATTCCTCGTCGGAAATTCAAAAACTTGCGACGCTGAATTTTCATGGAGGAAAAAAGAGCCCGAATAGTTATGAATTTTTCGATCGTATCTTGGAAGAAGAAGAAGAAAAAGGAGAAGCGTGCGTTGGACGCGCGATGATGATCTTGGATCGAGGATAGAAAGTTGATGAAGCGAGGGAAAAGAGCGAAGAAGTTATTCGACGAGGGAAATGAGATTGCTAATATCGTGAGAGCAAGAGGGAAAGAGAGAGAGAGAGTTTTCACACAATCGAAAGTACATTTTATACGTCGTTGTTTCCCGGCAAAGACTCCATTCTATGCTGTACACGCAACGCTACGAATTCTCCATGGAATTTTCTCTCGGTGGAAAGCGCAAGGACTTTCCCATATAACCCAATTGTCCGCGTCAAAAGTCACGAAAGGTCTCGGTGGACATTTTACTTTTTTCTTCTTCTTCGATACATTCGATCTTCGCCACTTTTGCCACCCTTCGTTTGTCTCCTCGTGCTTTTATTTATCGTCCAGCACGATCGAGCGTGTACCTCGAGGACTTTGTTGATGGGGAAACTGCCAATGGCTTTTCTCGCCATTTTCTTTCCTACCTTTGAGCCATTTTCTTCGAGGTTCATCGAGAGGGTTTTCCCTTCCTTAATTTCACTTCCACTTTCTTTTTAGCCCTGTTCATTTGAGTGGGCCGAAAATCCGCTCTTTTTGGATATCTTTTAGAAATGCCGAAAATATTGTTTATTATGCTACAAAAAAAAATCTGTGTGGAGGGAAAAAATTTTGAGTCAACATCCTAGGCTCGCTTAAGTTCGTAAAAATTCAATGTATTGAAAAAAAAAATTTCTTGGCTCATTTCTATTGAAAATTTAATTCTCTACACAAAGGGTTCTTATATCAAATCATGTAGGATCGATAGTTTCTAAGACAATTGCTGTTTTATTGAAAAATTTGTCATTTTATATTTATACTTTTTATGAGTCAAGAAAAATTTGATAATCTTCTTATTTTATAGGAAATTCGATTCTCTACAAAAAAAGGTCCTTCCATAAAATCATGTAGGATTGATGGTTTCTAAGATAATTGCAAATTCACTTAAAAATAGTCATTTTTCTTTCTATAGATATTTTTCCTATGAAAAAAATATTTCCTTCCTCTTTATTATTATTATTTTTTTTTAGTACCGACGATGTAACGTCAGTACTCACAGTGAATTCGAAACACAGCCTAATCGCAAGTCGAAACAAACGTTGGATGTTCTCTTCGTGAAATACTAGCGCCAGAGGTAAAAATGTTGCGAACTTTAGGGAAAATCGGTTTCATATGATCAAAGGTTGCGATAGCGAGTCTTTTTGCATACGACGCGACCTCTGCTTATAAAAGCGGAAGTAATAAATGAACCCGGCAATTGAATGAAGTCACAGGAAATGTTACTCACGGAAAACGTAGCCAATTTGTCATTGTTATTATGAAAAAATTTGTTTGGAAGAATAGAAAGTACGCTTCACGTACTCGTTGGGGGGCTTCGCGTTCCGTATTCTTGATCATTGTCTTGATTTATTCGGTATGGAAATACTATATTGTTTTCATGTCACTGTACATTGTTTTTGATAATATTGAGTCGCATCTTTCTTCCTTCATAGGGGCAACTGTTCATAAGGTTGGTGATGGAATTTTAAGGATTATATTAGTAAGCACTGACAGGTTTAGAATATAAGGATCATACATTTTGTTTTTATAATATATATTTTGAACGTTGGTTAACATGTCCCGTAGGGACGTCTTAATAGACACTCACACCGTAATTTAAACCCTTTGATTCATTGTGAACGTCGAGTAGTTGGATACATTCTATTATTCATTATTAAAAAGGCAGATTTGAATATATTCAATATGATATGAAAGTATCTAAACAATCATATCATTTAAATGCTTTGATAGATTATATTCACAGAATTGTTAAAATATTAGATAGTAATGAAGAATATTAGTGACATTCAAGATGGGCATATTCATCATAACACTTTAATCATTTAATAATTATGAGTCCATTCATACACTCTAAAAAATGTTATTAAATTTAATATACAAAAGTATATTAAATTTCAAAAAGAAGTATATGAAATCGAAATTAATATACATGGTATTGGAAAATTAATAATTTCATCTTAAATTTAATATTTGGATATGAAAATTAAAAGATGAACGTTGAAAATTCAAATCCCCGTATATTAAAATGGTTTCTATATGCTTGCTGCGAGTTGACGCATCCACCACTATACGTCACATGCGCTCAGACCTCTGTGCCCAAGCGAAATAGGCGTATGACGGTGTTATATACCGGACGGCCAGCGTGCCCAATATACTTACCTGGCGCAGAGGTTATACCGTGATGATTAAGGCGGTTCCTCCAGGGCGAAGCTCTTCCATTGCACTTTCGGTCGAGCTGACCCTTGCGAATATCCCCAATGTGGATATCTCGGGCGTACAATTTTAGTTGCACTGTAAGAAATTTTTGTATTTAATGTAATAAAAAAATATGAACATTCATGCTTATACAGGATACTAAATTTCATAATACTATGTGTACAGTAATACTCCAAAATAAGTACATGAAAAATCAAATAAACTTCTTTTAATTTTAATTTACAAAAGAATATTAATTTTCATATCTTTTATCATGATTCCGCTTTAAAAATCATACTATGTATTGAAATCTTAATATACGAATGTATATTAAAATTAAAAAAAGTTATTTGATTGTTCATATACTTGTATTGGAATTTTAATATACGAACCTGTATTAAAATTAATGTATTGTATATGCATGAAAACTTCATATTTTTTTAATTTAATTTAATACAAATTTTTTTTACAGTGTAATAAGTAAAAAAAAGCTTAAGGTTATAAATCAATGCTCAGATTCTGTTTTTTTTACGTTTAAAACGCGCGGGTGATCGCCATATTGCCAACGGAGCGCAAGCATACAAAAGAAGCATGTACTTTTTATAAGAGAAATATGGGTTTTGAATTTGGTGCGCTCAGGCCGTTTTTTGTGTCTCTTTTACTCTGTACGTGGCGTAGCGGCGTCTTGACGTACGTGCAGGCGACGTCGCGTACGCAGGTCTACGCTTTACGTAAAAGTGATATGTGCTTGTTTACAGTCATATAGAAATTCTGTCAGTGAAAAAAATAGTCTTTTTTTGTTAAAAATATTGTTTTTGTGCAAAAATTATTCACTTAGCAGTATCTAATTTGATTGAAACTCCATGGGATATTTGTTCATAATCATATACGGACATTTTGTAAGTTGGAAAAAAATTCGTCCGTGAACTTCGGAGATCCAAGTGCATATGCACAGAAATTCCTTTTTTTCGTTAAAAATTGTGTGTTCTTTTCAACAATTGTAAACTTAATGGTGTCTGATCGGATTAATACTTCGTGGAACATTTGCTTACAATCATATACAGACATTGTGTGAGTTAGGGAAAAATTCGTCCGTGAACTTCGGATATCCAAGTGGATATAGATAGAAATACCATTTTTTCTGATAAAATGGTGTTTTTTGCAAAAAAATACAAACTTAATGGTATCTGATTGGATTCATACTTCGTCAGACATTTGTTTATAATCATATACACACATTGTATGAGTTAGAGAAAAATTCGTTCGTGAAATTCCAAGTTTCAACTACATATGGTCATAAAACGTCTGTTTTTGCTTGAAAATGGCTATTTTTTCAAAAAATCTTTGTTTTACAGTATCTGTTTGGATTTAAACTTTTTGGACATAGAGATTACAACCATACGCAACTACCCTCGAGAAGAAATTGAATTCCGTACACCGGCTTCTGAGATCTGGGTCTGGACGGACATCCGACGCAGATTTCGAGACGATTGCAATAGGCACTTTCTGTCATGAATGAATGAGTGCCTAAAAATTGTTACAATAAGCGACAATTTCAAAATATACATATAATATTGAAATAAATAGACTCAACAATTGCTTTTCTAGAGAATCTATTAAAACAGGGAAGGTAATTTTTTTTCTTCATTGGAAAAATATTTATAGAAAGAAAAATGACTTAAAAAAAATTGTTTATTACCAGTGTACAGCATTGCTTTTTATAAACCCCCCCCCCTTACCTAGTAAGGCCGGGGCTGCAGCCCGCACCCTACACCTTTTCCATTCCGTATCGCAATTCTGCTGAGAGTGAAGGGAAAACTGCAGAAAAACCTTCACTGATACAGACGGTAAACTCTACCTAAGCACCCGTCGGTAGCAATGCGAGCACGCTCTAGCACGACTATCGTCGGTGGGTTAGGTAGTTACCTCCTCCATTGCGATCCAGTGAGCCACTCGCTTGCACAGTTAGGTGAACCACCATCCGAGCGATAAGAACCGCGTCGGCAGGCCTCACCGAAACCGTACAATTAACCGCCCACTCATCGCAATAAGGTCTTTGGGATTCCATTACTTAAGGTGGGAACCCAACCCACCGGGATTGCAGCTGATAAAAACACTTGAAAAATTGGAATATTTTTCAGCGGTGTCGCCGGGGTTCGAACCCGCGTCCCGTGGATTACGAGACCCGCTCTCGAGCCACTTGGCCACTGGTCTCCCTAGAAAAATGACTATTTTTAAGTACATTTGCAATTATTTTAGAATCTATCAATCCTACATGATTTCATATAAGGACTTTTTTTGTAGAGAATTTAATTTCCTACGAAATATTGAGTATATCAATTTTTTTTACTATTAAAAATGTAAATAAAGAGAAAAATTACAACTTTTTTTTACTAAATTGCAATTGTCTTAGGTACCATCAATCCTACATGAACTCATATAAAAACCTTTTTTGTAGAGAATTGAATTTCCTATAAAATAAGAACTTTATCAAATATTTTTTCACCCATAACAAGTATAAATATACAGGAAAACGACAAATTTTTCACTACAAAAGCAATGATCTTAGAAACTATCGATCTGACATGATTTGATATAAGGACCTTTTTTATAGAGAATTAAATTCCCAATAAAAATAAGCCGAATTTTTTTTTTTTTGAACACTCTGAACTTTAACGAACTTGGGCGAGCCTAGGATGTTGACTTAAAATTTTTTCCCTTAACACAGATTTTTTTGTAGCATAATGAACAATATTTTTGGTATCGCTAAAAGAATTTCAAAAAGAGCGCAATTTCGGCCCACCCTACTGTTTATTGTAATAACCGTACCCTTATCTGGTCATAAGTTTCCTTCTCCAGAAAGCGAAAGAGAGAGAGAAACGGTCAAAGGAAACGGAGAAAAAAATGTGGAAAAAGAGGAAAAGCGAAATAAAAAATACATAAAAAAAGAAGGAAAACCGGAAGGTTAACCCCACCTACTTTCTCTCGGATTAGATGGAAAAGCCGAGGATTAGAGGGTGACCGAATTGTGGACGGTATAAACGATGGATTATGAGGCTTATATCGCAGTGCGGACAAAGTATAACCGATACCCAATTATTGTCGACGTTATAACGAAATGGAGCTCAATCGTCCTCCTCTCGTCGCCCAATTTTTTCGATCGTCTTACTTGGATTACAAGTATCGATTTTTCATCATTTAAGTCAAGGATTATCGCACGAAAATCAGATTTAACAAAGACTTCAGTTCCACTGCAAGCTTTAATTTCCCTGGCGAAAAAAAATTCGCAGGGAAATTCGCGCAATAAATCTTACAAATTATAGGCTCAATGTTTTTTTTATTCTTTGCCAAACTCGTATAATCGAATAATGAGAAAAAAAGGAGGAGTAAAGAATTCCAATTAGCAGGATTTTAAGGATTGGTTCTAGGAAAATCGCGTTATCTTGGGAATTGTTTTAATCAACATTTTCATGAGTATATTTCTTTGGGCTTGTATGAATTTTATAGAGTTTGGAGTGGGGAAAAATGATGTTTGTGTATGACAGAGCTATAATGGAGAGGGGTTGATTGATTGAAAGAGAAAGAGGAAGAGAGAGAGAAAGATCGATTGATTGAATGATTGATTGATGCTGTTTATTAAGGCCCTGGTCATACCGTGGGCAAAATAAGGTGTAACGATAATAATGATTTATATTCATTAAAAACAATATCACAAATAATAATAAACTTAACAGGTCTGCTCCGTATTCTTACACTTATTGTATTAAATTAATCGGTATGGAAATATTATATTGTTTTCATTTTATTTTACATTATTTTTGATAAAATTGATTCACGTGTTTCATTCTTGATACGTGCAGCTTTCCATAAAGAGGATGATCGAATTTTAAGGATTGTATTCGTAGGAACTCATTACTTTACAATATAACCCAGCAAACACAGTTTCAGAATAGTTACGAAAATGTTCTGTAACGGACGGTATATTGGATATAACATTTATGTCATAAGCACCGTAAATGAAGCAGTGCTTGTTCAGAAATTTGTCGTCCCATTAGAACGCTATTGTTACGGAAAATTTACGAATAATATTTATGGAAAATACTCAACACATAGATCCAACTGTTATGTAACAAACTCAGCACAAAGATGTAATGCACTCAGCTCATATAGATGTACCACACTCAGCATATTCACGTAACAAACTCATCTCATAGCCATAAAGGTCAACATAACCTCAAAATTTATTTAACATATTTTTCTCGAACATAACTTGATAGAATAAAAACAGGAGAGTGGGGTGACCTGCGTAATTAATTTATACAGGTGGCCTCACTATTCTTTTTTCATTCCATTTGGTCATTTTCGAGAAGTAAGTGTTGAAAGTTTTAGCTCTATCTCTCTCGATCTCACGAGAGCGGAACGGCGCGGGGGAAAACTCATTGATGAAACTGTTACGTAACGAAACATTCAATTTTAATTTTATTTTCAATATATATTTCCTTATAATTCCGATCAAAGTAACCTTTCTAAATTAATCTTTTAATATTTTTAAACATTATACAATAATATTAGAGAATTAAAAAAAAAATAGACGTCGCCACCGGGGTTTGAACTCTCGACTCCCGAGTTTCATGGTTATATTAAAAAATAAAAGGAATTTTTTTTGAATCAATTATATCTTTTCAAATCTAACTTATGAGTTATATCTTTTTTCTGACATATGCTCCTCAACTTTGCACGGATCCGAGAACGTACATTTGCCGATTGTGAGGGATTGAGACCTGCCTGAATACTGAACCTTTCTAACGATCTAACGCTGACACGCTACCTACTACGCTACCACCTTCTTTAGAGCCCGTGATATTCATATTACATTCGGGGTACATGGGTCATTAAAATTGATTTTTTTATATAGAACAAATTCTTAATAGCAGATTTGAAGTTGATAAATTATTGACGAATGATCAATATTAAGGGGCCAGCCCACACCAACGGCGAGGATGCGATGAGGAGGGGGGGGGGGGTATTATGCCAAAATAGCATCGAAAATTATAGTAAAAATTTATTCCAGCCGGTTTAGAGTCGAGTTCATGAAGCTCGTCACTCAAAGACAGTTTTTACTGGGGTGTTTTTCTGTCGCGACAAATACCAGTGTAATTACGCTCACATAATTACACTCATATATCGTTTACGTTTCTTAATCGACATAACCTCAAAATGATTCAAGACATTTCTGGTAGTATATGTATATATGTATGTATTACGGATATGTTACAAGAAATTTCTTGTAACATTTATGTAACGCATAAAACGTATTTGCTACGTAGCCTATACTACGAATATTATAATATCACCAATGTTCCGTAACTGTTACGAATTTGTTACAAGAAATGTCTCGTAACATTTATGTAGCACATTATACGTATTTGCTACGTAGCCCATACTACGAGATTAGAAATCATCAATGTTCTATAATTATTACGGATTTGTGACAAGAAATGTCTCGTAACATTTACGTAACACATTATACGTATTTGCTACGTAGCCCACAGTACTGGATTATTATATCACTAAGTTCTATAATTGTTACAGCATCGATTCGTAACAATTTTACAGGTTCACAGTATACGTAAATATCTCATAACAGTGACGAGAGCTTGACGTATTAATATTACATCTTTGTGATGTCTATAGTTTTTCGTAATTCCTTCATCTTTCATTGACGTCCTTGCTACGTATTGTCATAACGTATTATACACATCCCGTTTACGTCATTATGAAAAAGTTTCGAATTTGTGATGAACATTATACGACGTATTTATTACATTTCAATTATACGTAAGTATTCGTAAATTATCCAAGTGTGTTTGCTGGGAAGGATCGTACATTTTGTGTTTGTGATATATTTTCAATGTTGGTTAACATGTCTTGAGGGACGTTTCAATAGCACTTACACCGTAATTCAAACTCTTTGATTCATTGTGAACATCGATTATTCTGATAAATTATATTAATCGTTATGGAAATAACACGAGAGTAGAGAACTCATGTACTTTTTATAAGAGAAATATGGGTTTTGAATTTGGCGCGCTCAGGCCGGCAAAATTTACTTTAAAAATCGGTCACCAGAGAAACCGCATACCAGCATTTTTGTATGTTCTCTGTTTCATGCGAAAATCGTATGCGTTTGTTTACAATCATATATAGGAATTCTGTTACTGAAGAAAATATAGTATTTTTTGGTTAAAAATCTCACACAACAATAATACGTCCCAAGTACGTCTTGCGGACATCACGCGAATTATTCCGTGATGGTAATGGGATGGTCCCATGGGATTCCCATGGGCTCTAAAGTGTCCACAGTGATAACCGGAATGGGATCATCCCATTGCCGTCCCGTGATGTCTCCGGGACGTCTCTTGGACTGCAAGCACAGCATAGTGGAGATATCAATAAGATATTATTGAGACTTCTCAAAGACGTTACCAAGGTATTCCAGGATTATCAGACACAGCAATAATACGTCCCAAGTACGTCTTTTGGACATCTTGTCAATTGTCCCGTGTTGGTAATAGGATGGTCCCATGGGATTCCCATGGGCTCTGAAATGTCCGCAGTGATTACCGCAAAAGGATGGTCCCACTGTCGTTCCAGGATTTCTTCGAGACGTCTATTGGACTGTCAACACAGCAGTGGATAATTATTTTTGATTCGATTTAATGTTAAACAATTTTCATTAATTGATTGAATTTCAATAAAATGGGTACAGTACAGAGGGAGACAGCAAGTACTCCTTGTAATATGGCCTCTTTTGAGGTCTAACTCCTTTCGGTGTCAAATGTCCGTGTTTACGCTCCGCTTTATGAGACTTCTATTTGCATGATCCGTATGTGAGAGCGTTTGCCATCTTGCGGCAAGTCTGGAACTAACGCCACGCAATGGCTGACCTCCTGCAAACATTTCTAAGAGAGCCTGTTGGGGTCGTCTACACATGGTTACGGCAGGATATCCTCAAGACATCCTATATCAATCTCGCGTAGAACAATGTCTTACCGGTACCTCCCAGAGACATCTCTAAGAGAGTGCGCTGGGGTCGTCAAAACACGGTTACGACAGGATATCCTCAAGACATCCCATATTAATCTCGCGTAGAACAATGTCTTACCGGTACCTCCGAGAGAAATCTCTAAGAGAATACGCTGGGATCGTGAAAACATGGTTACGATAGGATATCCTCAAGACATTCTATATTGATCTCCAGTAGACCAATGTCCTACTAGTACCTCCCACAGACATCTACAAGACAGTGCGGTCCGATCGTCTACACACGGTGATGGCAGGATATCCTCAAGACATCCCATATTAATCTCGGGTAGAACAATGTCCTACCAGTACCTCTCACAGACGTCTATAAGAGAGTGCGTTGGGATCGTCCAATTACGGTTGTGACAGGATATCCTCAAGATATCCGATATCAATCTTGGGTAGAACGGAATCCTACCGGTACCTCTCAGAGACGTCTCCAAGAGAGTACGCTGGGATCGTCTAAACACGGTTGCAACGGAATATCCTCAAGACATCCTATATTAATCTCGAGTAGACCAATGTCCTACTAGTTTTTCCCACAGACATCTACAAGACAGTGCGGTACGATCGTCTACACACAGTGACGGCAGGATATCCACAAGACATCCCATATTCATCTCGGGTAGAACAATGTCCTACCGGTACCTTCCAGAGACATCTATAAGAGAGTGCACAAGGATCGTCTAAACACGGTTGCGACAGGATATCCTCAAGACATCCTATATTAATCTTGAGTAGACCAATGTCCACTACCATTGCCTCCCACAGAGGTCTATAAGAGAGGGCGTTGGGATCGTATAATTACGGTTGCGAAAGGATATCCTCAAGACATCCAATATTAATCCTGGGTAGAACAATATCTTACCGGTTCCTCCCATAGACGTTCATAAGACGTACTATCTTGGCAGGACACGAATGGGACTATCTCGGTACGGTCCCGGGATCAATTTTGCTGTGTGGGTATGTTTCTTTTGTGCAAAAATTATTCACCTAGCGGTGTCTAATTGGATTTAAACTTGGCGGGACATTTGTTTACAATTATATATAGAAATTTTGTAAGTTCAAAACACAATATGACCGCAAACTTCCGAGTTTGAAGTGCATATGGACAGGAACAACTGTTTTTTGGTTACAGAAGGTGTTTTCTTCGCAAAAACTGCAAACTCAATGGTGTCTGATCCCAGTAAACATGGTAATGCTGCAGCAATGTAACGGCAAAGTTACTGATTGTAACATGTAATATTACATAGACGTTGAATGTAAGTTACATGTTAGTTATAATTTTCTACTTAGAAATATATCATTGATGTATAAAATGTTATTTACCCGATATATAACAGTTTTTTGCAAGGTTATGTAGCAAGTCATAATAGCTATATCACTGCTATATAACAGTTATGCAACTGCAACATTGCAGTTATACAAATGAAATAATGAAATTATATTACTGCAATATTATTATTATATTACCGCAATACTGTGACTACTCATTTACTGCTGGTTCTTAATTTGAGGACAATTTTAATGGTGGTGATGGAATTTTGTTCTATTACACACTACATTGTAATGAGCAGGGTTGCAAATAATGCATTACTTTCTTTTAATGTGATTGCATTTTCATTGACCATTAACATTTAGTGGTTAATGGAAATAATTTCCATCAACAATTAAATTTTAATGATTAATGAAAATTATTTCCAATTACCATTAAATGGTAATGATTAATGAAAATGCAAATGCATTAAAAAAAGTAATGCATTATTTGCAACCCTGCTTGCACGTTACGTAACAGATATGTTACTCAGGAATAACATCTTAACATTAGATGGAACTTTCATGTTATATTGCTGCAATATAACGTATTCACTGGGATTGGATTGAAACTTCGTGGAATATTTGTTTACAATCATATGCAGAAATCTTGACAGTTACAATAAAATTCGATTTTAAACGTTCGAGTTCTGCTGAAAAAAGTATTAACGTTAATACACATTAACAAACATAAACTGATGAGTAAGAGAGGAAGAGAGAGAGAGACAGAGAAAGATATTGATTGATTGCGGTTTATTTAGCTTTACGGTACTTCTTTTCTTTACAAATTTTTACGATTCTTACATGCTACTTATACCCTAGATACATTCTACTGTTAAAATCATGGTCGATTAACAATGCGTGTATGGACGGGAGAATATTCGGTGAGGGGAAAAAGGGAAATTCTAACTAGTCGGATCGGAGAGAATAATAATAATCGAAATAAAGTAATGCTTAAGAAGAATATATATATTGAATAAGAAAAAAAGGGTTATATGAATTTAAAAACAATTATAATTATTTATTATTAAAAGCAAACCAAAATATATACAAAGGTTTTTACAACACGCAATAAGATTTGATTTTTCAACGATTGAATTTAAGAGAATAGAGACTATTTAAAATAAAAATTTTGAAAAAAGATCCTTTATAAGGATTGCGTACTGTAGTCCTCTCGGAGAGAGGACAGTGCAAGAAAGAAAATGGCTTGAGCTAGAAATATGGAAATATCTTTCGAGACAAAAATGGCTTCTTACGAAATTTTCGCACCCTCCGATGGATGGAGACCTTTTGGTGTCTGACCTCGTGTTTCAGAGGCGGGATGCCTTTCGGTGTCTGTCTCGTATCTCAGAGACTGGAGTTTCGTATAAATTGTGTTCAAGTGCGTGAATATATCCCCTCGCAACTACCTATTCGCTTGCGAATGAGCTCGAGCGCCAGCTCGCCCTCTCGCGGCCAAGCGTGGCACCAGCGCTCTCGGTGTTCACGCGGGACTCTTTACCCGCACGTCGTACGTTCAAACTTTCGTGTTTAAAAGATGCACGTTTCGTCGTGGGGGGTAATATAAAATAATAATAATTAAATTAAAGCGTGTGAGACGGCGCGTTAATTCTTAACGATAACTTAATATTAAATTCGGTGTTAATTTATTACGCGTACATAACGATTGTCTGATATGCTCGCGTGTAAAATATTAAATAAAAATAATAGTTAGATCAATTAACGTGAATGTGCAGTGTATTTTAGGATGATAGTTGTATTTAATTACAACTAATTAAATATTTTGCCTTTTTTTGTTATAAGTAAATAATGAAAATTAATGAGAAGAGAAAAAAAATGTTTCGAGGCAAAACTAATCGACGTGTCGGTAACACTACTTACATCCTTCCTTTCTTTTAGATCCATCACATTATCCTTTTACATGTTCCTTTAACATTCTCTTAAATTGATCAAGACTTTCAGCATCTTTTATCGATCGCGGTGGTTTATTGTACATATCGAAACCTGTCACCGTTATACATTTTTGAGCTACAGATGTCCTGCAGTAGTTTATCGCTAAATTTCCTCTCTGTCTTGTGTTGTAGTTGTGGTTTTTACCTACTACCTTTATTTTTTCTCTCAGATATTGCGGCATCCTCCCTTGTATTATTTTATACGTTACTACACAAACCTTAAACATTATTCTTTGTCTTATTGTCATGAATCCCAATACGTTCAACATGTCATTTATTCGTGTGTATCTATCAACTCGTAATATTGCTCGCATTGCTCGTTTCTGAGTTTTTTGTAATATGTCCATCCAACGCTCTTTTACATTTAATAACAATGTGATACAATATTCGGAATGCGGCACAATCATAGTTTTATATACTACAACTAGTGTGTAAGGTGATATATATTTATTCATTCTGTACATGAAGTAAATTTTTTTTGCTACTTTTTTGACAATACACATTGCTTGTTTGTCAAACAACAGATTGTTGTCAATAATAACGCCCAGGTACTTAATTTCCGTCACTTCTTCTATTTTCACTCCATCTATTATTATTTCACAAACTCCCTCGACATTTCCTATTTGATAACCATGTATCACCATAAATTTTGTTTTCGTCGTATTTAGTCTCAGTGCATTTCCTCTTAGCCAACGCATTACTTCTTGTAAGTAATAATTTAATTTCCTTTCTATGTCACGTATATCCTGTCCACTTACATATGAGGCATTTCACGCCGTTTCGACCTGGGTTCGACTCTTCACCTCTCCGTTTTCGTTCGCAATTTTTTATGTTTTTGTAGTACCTCTGAAAAGCACTCAGGATTTTTTTTAGATTTTTTTGGCGTGATTTGACTTGATTATAATTTTATAAACAGCCCAATTCTTGGCCCAAATTTAAAAATCTCGAAAATCCGGTTTTTTGTATAAAAAATTTCGAGCGTTGAGCCAAAGTGGGCACGGGCTTCCTCCTCTTGATAACAGGCTTTTTTGAAAAAAAATTGAAAAAAATAGAAGGAGACATCCGAATTGAGTGGGCCGTATGAATTCGAGGTGTTTAAAAAAAAATACCGACTTCGGTGACCGGGTGGAACGAATACACTACGATCTCGATTTATGCAGCTTCGATATATGCAACAGTCCCCACTATGCGGCGGATATCGATCGACGTGGCACATGGTGTGAGAGCGCGGACACGGCTCCCGACTGGTGTGGGAAGCGCGTGAACGCACGGGCGACATTTGTGCAACTTCGATTTTTGCAAGTGTCTAGCGGTGCCAGTCCCACCGCTCTTGCTTAAATCGAGATCGTAGTGTAATTTGAAAAAATTACAGGCATTTTTTCAAGAGCCCAATTTTTAGCCCAAATTTAAAAATTTGTAAAAAGTCACGAAAATCCCGTTTTTTGTATAAAAAATGTTGAGCGTTCAGTCAAAGTGGCCAGGGGCTTCCTTCTATTAATAACAGGCTTTTTCAACATCAACAAAAATTCAAAAAAAATAGAAGACACCTGAATTCAGTGGGCCATTATCCAAACATTTTTTTTAAACACCTTCGATTCCTAAGGAAATTTTGGAATAACGACTCAATTAATTCAGGTGTCTCCTTCTATTTTTTCTATTTTTTTTCCGAAAAAGCCTGTTATCACCAGAAGAAAACCCCTGCCCACTTTGGCTCAATGCTCGAAATTTTTTATACAAAAAAACGGGATTTTTGTTATTTTTTTCAGATTTTTAAATTTGGGCTCTTAAAAATATGCCTGTAATTTTTCAAATTCTTCGTTCCGCCTGGTCATTAAAGTCGGTATTTTTTTTTAAACACTATAAATTCATACGAAAAGGTTTGGAAAACGGCCCGCTTAATTCGGATGTCGCCTTAAATTAAAAAAAAAAAAATTCATTAAAAAAAGCCTGTTATGAGCAAAAGGAAGCCCCTGCCCACTTAGGCTCAATGTTCGAAATTTTTTATACAAAAAACCAAATTTTAGTGCATTTTTTCAGATTTTTAAATTTGGGCCAAAAGTTGGGCTGTTTATAAAATTATATTTAAGTAAAATCGCGCCAAAAAATCTGAAAAAAATCCTGAGTGCTTTCCAGAGGTACTAGAAAAGCATAAAAAATTGCGAATAAAATCGGACAGGTAAAGAGTCAGACCCAGGTCTAAGCAGCGTGGAATGCCTCATATACAGTTGTGACGTCGGCAAACCTTTTACATTTATAGTATTTAAAGCATTTAACAATGTCGTTCATATATAACACAAATAAGAATGGGCCCAACACAGATCCTTGTGGAACTCCATGTACCGTGACTCTTTCTTTAGACATATTATTGCCAAGTTTTACCTGTTGTTTTCTATTATTAAGATATGATCCCACACGCAACCGAGTGTCCATTGGACGTCCATCGATCATCCATAGATCCTTAACACGTCTACATCCACGATGGACGTAGTGCGGACATACATTGAACATCCATGGTATACTTTTGATTGGACAAAATGCGATGGATCACACAGGACGTATATTGTATGTCCACAACCCCTACCATTTCTTGAGCTACAAATATACTCAACACGGCCATCCATGGTATGTCCATAGGTAGACATTGAAATTTTTTAATTCAGGATAGTAATTGAACATCCATTGGACGTTCCAGGTTCGTAAATGAAAATCATATTTGGAGGACGTCAATTGAACGTCTATCAGATGTTCCATGTAGGATTTCATATGAACGTGAACCTAGAACGTCCAATAGATGTCCAATTTCTATCCTGAATTAAAAGGTATTGAATGTCTACCTATGGACATACCATGGATGGCCGTGTTGTATATATTTGTAGCTCAAGAAATAGTACGTGTCATGGACATACAATATACGTCCTGTGTGATCTATCGCGTTTTGTCCAATCAAAAGCATTCGGCCTTGAGATGTACGTTCAAGTATTTCGAGCAGCTACGATATGGATACGCCGCTTGACCGTCTTATATACGTACAAATTACGTCTATCGAAGGATAACGCGGAAGTTTATTCTACGTCCACGAAACATATTTTTGGAACTGTAAATATATTCCGCGCGTAACCTAACAGCCAGGGGACGTCCAATAATCATATATGTTGGATGAAAATTTCATTCCGGGGAAGTCCATGAACATTCCTTAAACCACTAACAGAGATGCGAAACAGCTACGATCTATGTCCTGAAAACGTCTCATATACGTACCCTTAGATAGTTTTTAGACGTGCCTATAAACCCCATAAAGTGACGTTTAATGTACGCATTTAAGACAAATACCAATGTTGCAAAAGATGTCTAATGATCATATATTATACGTCCCTTAATTTAAACGCTATTAATTACATATTGTTCATTAATTATAAATTTCATTACTGATTATACATTATTCAAGTCCTGTGAGACAAAGATATATAAGTATATCAGCAAACTACATCGTATGAGGTTTTTGCATGCAAAAATTTATCATGAGTCAAGTTAGTGTAGGTAGATAGGTAGGTAGGTAAGGGATTAGAAAAGTTAAGCAGCATTCTTCAAATCCAATACTTGAATGGGTGACCGGACGGTGAAAAATCGAGAACTATTTTTTTCCTTTTTTTCTATAAAATATGGATATCTTATAGACCCCGAGTATTATATAATCAGTAATAAAGTTTATAATTAATTACTTATGTCTAATTAATAACGATTAAATTGTTTAAATTAAGGGACGTATTATAGATGATCATTGAACATCTTTCGGATCACTGGTTTATTCGTCTTAAATACATAAGTTTTGGGATCTATTCCATCTAAAGACCGTCTCCGGGTACGTATACAGGACATTCCCAGTACATAAAACAGGTACCGTTTCGCACTTCTTTTAGAAGTTTGAGGGATACTCATAAAGGTCCCTGGGATGGAGCTTTCATCCACCATGTATGAATATTGGACGTCCTATGGCTCTAATGTTCCGTGTGGGTTTATTTGGGTCCAACCATTTATATGCATGTCCTGTGATACCATATTTTTCAACTTTTCTCATCAGTACCTTCCTGTTTATGGTCTCAAACGCCCTTTTAAAGTCGAGAAATACTATCCCTACCACTTTTTTTTTGTCCAATTTCTTCTTCCATTCTATTATCGTATTTTGTATAGCTGTTCCACATGAATGTCCTTTATGAAAGCCCGGTTGTTCGTCCTTAAGTATCTTACTTCTCTCTATGTGTTCGACGATTTGATTTTTAGCAGTTACCTCTAGTATCTTCTCATACATTGGTAGCATATTTATCGGTCGGTATTCTTCCGCTTTCAGACTTCCTGCTACTTTGGGGGTAGGTATGATTGTTGATATTTTCCATTTCTCGGGGAAGGTACCTTCACTTAATGATCTATTGATTATCTCTAATATTTTCTCTTTAGCGCATGTCCATGCTAATTTTAAAAATTTAGTACTAATACCTTATTCCGTTCCCTTTTTGTTTTCCAAATTCCTCATAGTTTTCTCCATCTCTTCCGATGTCACTTTTCTGAATTTTTCTAGTCTTAATTCTACTATTATATCTATATCCATTTCGATGTTATCATGTCATATATTTTTATTACTATTTACAATATTGTCAATACTTTGTAAAAAATACTCATTAAACATATTCGCTATATTGTCTTTATCATAACGTACTATTCCGTTAAAAAAAAAAAATATATATATATATATAGAGAGAGAGAGAGAGTGTACATCAGGGTTAAAGGACAGGAGGTGAGAGAGTGACGGAGAATGGGAGAAAGAATGTCCCGGTGGTGCGCTATAACAAAGAGAGGGAGACAGAGAGAAAAAGAGAGAGATAATGCGATAGGATGAGATAGAGAAAGAGATCGAGAATGAAAGGGAGAGAGAGAAAGTGAGTGTATGTGAGTCAGAGAGAGAGAGAGAGAGACTGAAAGAGAGAGAGAGAGAGAGAGAGAGAGAGAGAGAGAGAGAGAGAGAAAGAGAGAGAGAGAGAGAGAGAGAGAGAGAGAGAGAGAGAGAGAGCTTCACGAATACGCGCCGCGGAAAAGGAGGGAGAAGGGGGTTGAAACGTTGGAGGATTGGGAATGGGTTCAGTTGTGGCGCTACCGCGGTTCGGATCACACGTGTGACCATTTTGCGTCATCTTCGCGCTTATAATCGCGCCGTAAACACGATATCATGAATGAATAGACGTCAAACGCGCCGTCTGATCATACGCGAAGCTATTCTACTTGGAAAATTGCGAAATACCTAAACTAGAAGAAAAAAAAATAGTGCAGAGTCGATTTTGGAAAAAGCGTTCCCGATGACCAATGACAGTCCGAGCTTTACCGGTAAATACCGGAAGCTCATTGGATTCCGAAGAAAAAGGATTGACAATTAAAATCCAAAGAACGTGAAAGTTTTGAAAAGGATAAAATGGCACTTTCGACTCCGGACGTTTAAAAGATGTAAACAAACTTTTTGGGGATAACGAAATGAGGAGTCATCGATATTAATACGGGTTTTTGGGGAAGTTCTTTCGAATATTTCCGGTCACGAAATCCATTACCGTGAGTGAATTGAATTTTTGAGCGCGAAACTTTTGAAAGCTCGCCCATATCGATGATAGGGCGAAATATAAGTTCTTTGTCGTTGTGGGTAAGAATTTCGCTTGACGTGTAATTACCGTGTGTTTGCTCTGAACACCTCAAGACAGGTGTACACTTGTGCAACGAGGGCAAACACACGAGGAAAATTGCGGAAGGTAGCTGTTAATATTCTCTCTCTCCCTCTCCCTCTTTCTCTCTCTCTCTCCCTCTCTCTTTCGCTCTCCCTTTCTCCGGCGTAAATTTTAAAACGATGGTTTGATAAACACGAAGCTTTTACATATTCGACATGCCACGAGAATCGAGCGGTTTCGCCGTTTAAAAGGCCAAGGGTGTCGCTCAAAAACAAGCTCTCTCTCTCTGGTCGCTGGCAAAGTGTTGGAAAAAAGGCCCAGATCAAACGCGTTTTGTTTCCAACCCCTGTGCGCCCCTCCTTTGTGCACAGTTTCGCCGAGGCCGATTGACTGTGTAAAAAGCTCAAAAAAAGCTCCGCCTAAAAGCCTAAAAGCCGTGAAGTGTCGATGAAAAAATCGACAAAAAAACGACGAACAAAGAGAGGGGTACAGAGGAAGGGAATTAAAGACGCGATTGATCAAGTAGCCGAGTTTGAGGACAGAAAAAAATGGATAAAATAATTGAGGGAGGACGAAGTGAGAGCGGAAGGAGGATAATAAAGGGGGACCGATCAATCGGCCAATCAGCTGGTTCGTTTGAAAATTGCACGTAATACTGAAATGAATTTAACGACGCGAGACCCTCTTCGACAAAGATAAACATTGAGTAGGTGTGCGGTGTTTCACGATATATATATATATTTCTCCATATATAAATGGGAAAAAAGAGTAGGTAGGTGTAAGGATCCACATATTATGAGCACAAGAAGCCCACGTGGACATAAAAAAAAGATGGATACCTGCGAGCAAACACGAATGACCATCTCTCATTTTACGACCATTCTGACACCCATTCTATTGGATCTCGTGTAAATTGAGCATTGAAAAAAAAAGATAAAAGTACTTGCGTACACAGAAAAAAATGGTTGGTTGGGACAACCAACTGATTATTTGTTGAGTATATATTTCGGTTACCGTAACCATCTGCTTCGTTACAATAACCACCTAGCATTAGTTCCATCTACTATTCATTGTTAGTTGACGCGACTAGTCAACACAACTGACTCGATCAGTCAGTCTAACTAATAAAATAGTATTCAAGAGGGTAAAGGATGGACAACGAATTTTATAGGCACTGTAGTCAACTTAACGATCATATCTGCAGATTTCTCAGTACCCCAAAAATCCGCCAGGTGGCTTCCTCTCGCACAAACGAACTTTCCCCTCGACGCTTATAACCTTTCCAAGTTCGTCTATGTTTGATATCCTTATTTTTTAATATGGAAACTTAATACTTCGCGCCAAAACGCAAGATGGTCAAATCCGAAATGGATTCCCATAAAGAGGGTCTTTTTTCTTTGACCTTCTCTTGATGAAAAGACGAAGCTGTACGAAATTGCAAACTTCATATGTGTATCAACATCCAAAGATTGAAATATTAAAAGATATTGTGTACATATAAAAAAAAATTTATAATAAACCGAACTAAAAAATTAGTTGGTCTCCAATTTATAAACCAACCATATGAAATTCGTCGATTCAACCAATTTCTCATCTGGCGCTCAGAGCACTGAGATAGTTGAGGAAAATAATTTTTTTATTACCACAGCTGAGTCGTTTTTTCCGTGTATAGTTGTCAGAAGCATCGATCCTCATTAAGACGCCGTTTGCGAACGAGCGAGGAAAATTCACGCACGTCTGGTTTTTCACATTAGATTTTTTTATGAACTTGAAGTTCCGAACGTTCCACTGAACGTGAAATCGACTAATTTATTTCTAAATGTACTCGAATTTTCGAAAGTTCTGACAAACAAAAAACGAGAATAAGTATTTATTTAACGAAAAATTAAAAGAGCTTACAAGAATTTGTTAAATAATAATTTTAACAATTCAAAGATATTTCTAGACTGATTTTCAAGGTAATAATAAAGTCTCGAAATCGTTCTGTAAATGAATAAAAGAATCTCTGTAAAAGAATAAAAAGGAAAAAGAGAATTTTTCAAACTTATCGATAACATAACATTTATAAATTTTAAATGATGTTGAAGTTCCCATCATTTTAATGCAACGGAAATCGTTTATTAATATATGTTAATATAATAATATTTATTATTTTATTCATTAATATTCTTAAAAAATTGATTTTCTTGAGCAGGTATTTATTATTTTATTTATTAATATTCTTAAAAAATTGATTTTCTTGAGCAGGTATTCATTATTTTATTTATTAATATTCTTAAAAAATTGATTTTCTTGAGCAGTTCGCATCGTTCGAATGCAATCGAAGTCGTTTATTAATATTATTTTTATTAATATCAGAAGAAAATAGATTTTCCCAAAGAAGTTTTCAACGTAAAAGATTGTGGAAATATATTTATTTTGCGGTATTAATTAAGGACTTGACTAAATTGTCCAAGGAAAGCGTAAATCCTGTGATGTAATTTTGATTCAATCCTCTTGATAATTTTGAGGGATAAGGAATGGTTCTTGAAAAAAAATTTTTTGGACCCTTACGTTTTTCATCCCTTGATAACGTATTTTACCAACGCATCTCACTCACTTTGACTTCGAACACTCGAGAAACGCGCTTTGTCATCGACTTTGCTTCTCAGCCCACATCCCGCTGACGAATTATGCATATATATATATATATATATATATATATATATATAAGGGTGAATCGAAAAATTAAAAAACTGTTGGCTACCCACCGAAATCAAAGATATCGTTGAAATAAAGGTTTCCGTCCAACGGTTCGATTTTTTGAACTTCTTTAGAGGGCGCGCGGGACGTCCAAACACGCCATTTTTTGCCTTCAATTTACTAAATCACTGATAAACGGAATCAGATCATTCCAAAAATTCTGAATTTTTGATAAAAGGTGCCCAGATATGTACTCTCCAATTTTTTTCAAAATCTGCTAGTTTGAAATATTAGTCAAAAGGAACGACTGTGATGTTTTTTAGATTTTTTGAGGCGTCCGTTCAGGTATTTCAATTTTTCATTACGAACACTGTATCTCAAAAAATATTCATCAAACAAAAAATAACATAAGATAAAAACTTTTTTATTTTTTCCACTTTATCGAAAAAAATTAAAATCATAATTTTTCTGCATCGAGAAAATTGAAATTTGGCAAAAAACATGAGATTTCGCAAGGTTTTTATTTTTTTTTCATCGTAACCATTGCAGGTGCCATTCTAAAAAATTTTCCGCAGACTCTTTACCCAATGATAGACATCCTGTAAAATTTGTACCGAAATCAAAAGTGTGTTATTGAGTTTAAGAACATTTTATTCTCATTTTTTTTTTACCGAATTTCGATTTTCTCAATTTTTTGCCAAGTTTTGAACCGTTGCACAGAGACCTTTATTTCCACGTTATCTTTGATTTCTGAAGGTAGCTAACAGTTTTTTATTTTTTCGATTCACCCTGATATATATATATATATATATATATATATATATATATATATATATATATATATATATATATTAGAGTGGTCCTTATTTAGGCTATGTTGTTTTTTTCTTTTGACGATAGTGCTAAATCGGTTTTAAATAAATAAATAAAAATGCATACTAAATTTCAGCTCGATATCTCAATTTTAACCTGGCCCCCACGGCAGTCGAAGTTTTAAAGGGGAAATGCGTGTATTTTATACGGTCAATGATTTTTACATTTTTTCAACTTAGTTAATATTTATTTAAAAATTTGAAACTTGGCACATATATTGCTCATAGTATAAGGTATATTTGTAGCATTTTATCATATTTTTCATCCTCGAGTTTCGACATACCCTCCCGCTAAAAAGTTTGGACACATTTGTCGAATTTCGCACCACACTAAAAGTTTGATTGCGGAGTCAATAATGAAGATAGCTGTATTTTCCAAGCGGCGTTTGAAAGAGGAGATATTAACCTTCATTTTGCTTTTTTAGAAATTTCTCAACGATTTTTTTTTGAGCCTGGTATGCACTTTTGAACATGGTCATTGGCCCGGTACGCACTTCTGAACATGGCTATTTGCCATGTTCAAAAAGTGCGTACCGGGCTCAAAAAAAATTGCAGAGAAATTTCTAAAAAAGCAAAATAAAGGTTAATAGGTCCTCTTTCGAACGTTGCTTGTAAAATATAGCTCTCTTCATTATTGACTTCGCAATCAAACTTTTAGTGTAATGCGAAATTCGACAAATGTGTCCAAACTTTTTAGCGGGAGGGTATGTCGAAAATCGAAGATGGAAAATCTGATAAAATACTACAAATATACCTTATACTATGAGCAATATATGTGCCAAGTTTCAAATTTTTAAATCAATATTAACTAAATTGAAAAAATGTTAAAATCATTGACCGTATAAAACACACGTATTTCCCCTTTAAAAGTTTAACTGCCGTGGGGGCCAGGTTAAAATTGAGATATCGAGCTGAAATTTGGTATGAGTTTCTATTTATTTATTTAAAACCGATTGAGCACTATCGTCAAAAGAAAAAACAACATAGCCTAAATAAGGACCACCCAAATATATATATATATATCTGTGGACGAACACATGATTGGATTATATGCAACGTTGCGTTCGAGTTGAACCGCCGTGAGGAACGGAGGGAGGAACTATCGGATTACGAGTTGGCGGGCCAGTGAAGACGCATTGTGCGTGCGGCTTCTCTTTCGATTTTTTTTTCGAGCGATAGACAATCTCGAGATTATTAACATATATGGGGAAAAACGCGTGACTTTTTCATCATGTAAACCTGACCATGTTTTATTTTGCCGACACTTCGCTTTTTTCATCGTCTGATCCAAAAAACAACTCTCAAATTTTATTAAATTTTTTGGAGCCACCATGGCGGAATACAAGACCATCGAATATTTACGACTTATGAAAATATTTAATTTTCAATGGGCGATATCTATTTAGTGGTTAATCGTATCAAAAGTATGGAGGGGTTTTTTTTGCGTTTTGAGTCCATCTTTAAATAAAAATATTCTCCAATTTTTTTAAGCAAATTTAAGCAGTCAAAATAATTTTCAAAAATTAAAATCACGATAACCAAAAACAACCCCCATTGAATTTTGAATAAAAATTCTCAAAAATATTAAAATTCATTAGGTTCGCGAGATATTGATTTTTTAGTATTTAATTTACTTGTTGTTTATTAATTTCTGTCCATGTGTTAATTAATTTGAGCTTCGAATAGTGTAAAAAAATAGTCGTAATAACGCCACTGCTGTTAACGAACATTTCAAAGTGACAAACGACTCCGTGAAGAATCTCACGTAAAAAAGTTGTCAAAAATCTTATACTGTCGTACCCAGACCTCTACGAATAGGCTTCAAAAAACATATCGTCGATTGAAATTATTTACCGTGAGAAGAATAATGACGAACGATCAAAGGAATTTTTAATGAATGGACGACTCAAAATAGCCCAATAAAAAAAAACTCAGAAGCATCACTACATTCTGTTTTCTCCACAACGGTAAAGTTGTTGCTGAAAGATAGTCGAATTTTGTCAAAAGCGAGATACATAACATAATTTTGAACATTGAATAACCGAGAAAAAAACGAGAATCAAATACGAGTATAAAATACTTGATCAAAAAATTGAAATTAAAAAAAAATTAAACGAGTGGTTTATACAAAGATAAAATTAAAAATACGCGTAAAATATTCTACCAAAGCATGTGAACGTATTATTGATTTACATAATTCTTTTTTACTATTTTTTAACACCATTTGAAGCTCAAATTAATTAACACATAGGCAGAAATTAATTAACAACAAGGAAATTAAATACCAAAAAATCAATATCTCGCGAACCAGCAGAGGTCCCATTGTTTTTTTTTAACGTTGGTAACGAATTTTGGTATTTTTGAGAATTTTCGTTCAAAACTCGAAGGGGGATTTGGGTATCATGATTTTGATTTTTGAAAATTATTTTGACTGTTTAAGTTTGTTTAAAAAAATTGGACAATTTTTTTTATTTAGAGATGGATTCAAAACGAAAAAAACCCCTATACCCACACAACCATAATAAGTCCCAAGTACGTCTTTCGGAAATCACGTCCATTGTCCCGTGATGGTAATGGGATGGTCCCATGGGATTCCCAGGGGCTCTAAAGTGTCCGCAGTGATTACCTGAATGGGATCGTCCCATTGTCGTCCCGGGATGTCTTCGGGATGTCTCTTGGACTGCAAATACAGCAGAGTGGAGATATCGATAAGATATTATCGAGACTTCTCAAAGACGTCACCAAGATATTCCAGAATTATCAGACACAGCAATAATACGTCCCAAGTACGTCTTTCGGACATCACGTTAATTGCCTGAATTGTCTCGTGATGGTAATATGATGGTCCCATGAGATTCCCATGGGCTCTAAAATGTCCGCAGTGATTACCGCAATAAAATGGTCCCACTGCCGTCTCGGGATGTCTTTGGGATGTCTTCGGGACGTCTCTTGGACTGCCAACACAGCAGTGGATAATTATTTTTATTTCAATTGAATATTAATTAATTTCAATTACCTAATTAAATTTCAATAAAATGGGTACAGTACAGAGAGAGACAGCAAGTACTCCTTGTAGTACGGTAGGATATCCTCAAGACATCCCATATTTATCTCGCGTAGAAGAATGTCTTGATAGTACCTCCGAGAGACATCTTTAAGAGAGTACGCTGGGATCGTCAAAACACGGTTAAGATAGAACATGCTCAAGACATCCTATATTAATCTCCAGTAGACCAATCTCCTACTGGTACCTCCCACAGACATCTATAAGATGCAGTACGATCGTCTACATACGGTGACGGCAGGATATCCTTAAGACGTCCTATATTAATCTTGGGTAGAACAATGTCCTACCAGTACCTCCCACAGACGTCTATAAGAGAGTGCGTTGAGATCGTCCAATTATGGTTGCAACAGGATATCCTCGAGATATCCTATATTAATCTCGGGTAGAACGGAATCCTACCGGTACCTCCCGAGACATCTATAAGAAAGTGCACTGGGATCGTCCAAACACGGTTGCGACAGGATATCCTCAAGACATCCTATATTAATCTCGAGTAGACCAATGTCTTACTAGTACCACCCACACGGAAATATAATATACCGGAAAATATATTTTTCGATAAACGTAAAAATATATTTAAAATATGATTGAAGTGTACATTGTATATTCTAAATACATTTTAGATGTATCTAAAATATATATTAAATATATAATATGTATATTCCATATAAGAAATATACTCAAAAATATATTCGTGATAAGTACATTTTCGGCAGAAAATATTTCTTTGAAATATATATTAAATATAGTTTAGATATATGATTATTGTGCATAAAAATATATTTTTTAATACATGTAAAAACATATATTGTGTATATGTAAACATATATTAAAATTATATCGAAAATATATAAAACGTACACTCACTATATATGTTTGATGCATTTAGTATATATCTTCAATACATTTTTTATGTTTATATTGTAATATTTTTAAATAGATTAAAAATATACCTAAAATCATATTTGTAATACATACATTTTCGGACAAAATATACTTAATGTATCCAAAAATATATTTTCCGTAATATTTGCCGATATATTTTATTTCCATGTGGGCCCCCACAGACATATACAAGACAGTCCGGTACGATCGTCTACACACGGTGACGGCAGGATATCCACAAGACATCCCATATTAATCTCCGGTAGAACAATGTCCTACCGGTACCTCCCAGAGCCATCTATAAGAGAATGCACTGGGATCGTCTAAATACGGTTGCGACAGGATATCCTCAAGACATCCCATATTAATCTCGAGTAGACCAATGTCCTACTGGTACCTCCCACAGACATCTATAAGATAGTGCAGTACGATCGTCTACACACGGTGACGGCAGGGTATCCTTAAAACATCCCATATTAATCTCGGGTAGAACAATGTCCTATTACTACCTCCTACAGACATCTATAAGAGAGTGCGTTGGGATCGTCTTATTACAGTTGCGACAGGTTATCCTCAAGACATCCAATATTAATCCTGGGTAGAACAATATCTTACTGGTTCCGCCCATAGACGTTCATAAGACGTACTATCTCGGCAGGACACGAATGGGACTATCTTGGCATGGTCCGGGGATCAATTTTGCTGTGTGGGTATACGTCGATTGAAAATTAAATATTCTCAAAAGTCGAAAATATTTGATGGTCTTGTATTCTGGGATGGTGGCTCCAAAAAATCTAATAAAATTTAAGAGTTAATTTTGGGATCCGACGATGAAAAAACCGAAGTTTCGGAAAAATAAAGAATGGTCAGGTTCACGTGATTAAAAAAACAGGCGTTTTCCTCCATATATATTGTGAAACGTGCAAAGATATTTCCCAACCTCCAACAAATATAGAAATATGTCTCAGCCTTTTCGTTGATAGAGCGTTCTCTTTTTCTCCCGATTTACAATACTGCGACGTTCACCCCAAAAAAACCGCCCTGTGAACGGGTGAAAAAGTTGTCGGGGCCAAGTAGAAAAGCCCGTGGAATTGAAGGAGAAAATCGATGAAGTGTCGTCCTTTCTTTCCTTCGATTATTGTATTTCCGGGAGGACAATGATAAATAACAAAGAGCTAGAAACAGGCGAATGAAGTAGATGTAGAAAATCAAAGGTTTTTCAAATTCAGAATTAAGGGGAAAAAGTCAGCGTTAATTTTGAAACAAAAAATTTAATCAATTTTTGAAACAAATTTGGTCAAAATTTTGAAAAGTGGCCTGTTACACCATAATACGGACCTAAAAAAAAGGGGCCGCACTTTAGCAGTCCGAAAAAGTGTTACAAAAAAAAGGGACGTCGTTGGATAAGATCCGTCAAGCGGTTCAATCAGGGTCGTGCTTAAACTCAAAAATTGGTTCATCAGAGAACTGCTGTCCCTTAAGGATTCTAACTAGCGTAAAAAATTTCTTCATTTGATATATCAAGTGATAGACCATTGATCAGGTCTTCACATTTTTAATAAGCATTAATATTTATGTTGAAAAATCGGCCTTTTGAAGCTGACTTGGTCCCCTTAAAAGAAAAGCGATTCATAAGGTAAATGTCCCAATACCCGATCATCTAAGAGGCGACGAAAAAGTTAACTAGTTTTTCGCGTTCAAAAATAAACTATTTTCTATAACAACTATGACTATTGGAAAGCTTGAAGTCTCTAGTTTCCAAAACACAGGTTATAGTTGTTGCTATAATTAGTCATTTATTCATAATAACGGAAAATACTGAGAAATGTAAATGTACCAGTACCCGACCACCCGTTTTTCTATATGACCCAATATCCGACCACACATTATGACCCTATAACCGACCACTCATCTCTATGGTGAGGGGAAGGGAGGGGGTGAATTGAGAAAAATGCGTCGCTGCTCGGAGAATGTATCACCGAAATTTTGAGGTTATGCACGAATAATATACATGTCAGCAGATGTCCAATCACTGGGACTGAACATAGTCGCGAGCAAGTACCGATATCCGGACACATGGTCGGTTATCGGTACAAGATACATTTCGTATGTACCAATAACCGGACATGAAAATTGAGTACTTAAAACGCATTTTTGGCTAATTGAGACAACATGATCAAATTAGTGGTATCTTTCCGAATAAAAATAGCTAAGGCTCAGTTCGAAAAGAATAAAAACCACTTCGAAATAGCTTCAATAAGATATCGCGATTCCTTAGTACTTCAGCTTAGATAATGGCTTCCGTGCCCCGAATAGTACGCGTGCTGTCATATTTATCCAAAATTAAATTACAGACGATGCTTGAACTATTAAAAGTAGTGTCGTATACGTAGATTATGAATCCTGGATATTAAATCAATTCACAGTTTAAGATTTCTCTTAAGTGAACGCTTAACTTGCTGATATATTGGTACAAGTGGTCGGGTACTGGGACGTGGTCGGGTATTGGGACATTTACCTTACTGGCGAGAGGATCGAGAATTTTCCCTTCAATCCGGAATTTGCAACGATAAAATCCAAGCCATAAAAATCAAAGAAAATAAATAGCCTTTTCTGAATTCAAACTTTATGGACGTAAAAAAAGCAAAAAAAAATCGAAGCAAAGTGAATAAAAGAACGAAAGAAAATTCCAACTCTCCATAAAATTCAAAATTCATAAATCAAAAAAGTTTCCTTACGTTTCCATTTGCGGCAAAATACGTGTGAAGGAAAAAAACGGCCACGTATCGAAATTTCGGCTTAACGTAAAAACCAAAAAATGTATTCGTATTTTTATTTATTTTAAGGTGCAGCCGGACACTCTTAGTTTCGTCACAATCGTCCATTTCACAGAACCGAAAGTCTCACCGGAGCTTTCACGGTAAATTATGATCCCTTATTGTTAAATTCAGCCAAACAATACCGGAGGTGAGATATCCGAAAAAAAGGATCGAGGAAGTTTCGCCGGAAGAGAGGATGAGGCGAGAGTCAGGGTGGGAAAAAATAGGGGATGGTTCACTGCAAGCTCGTAGACGATTCGATCGATATCGTTGTCGTTGTCGTCGTCGTCGTCGTCGTTGTATTTCCATTCGGCCATACACAAAACATATATCCTTATTCACTGAACGCATGTTTGCAGGGAAACCCGTGTCCCAGATGCATTATCAACGACGTTTATATTTGCTCACGTGCAATGGCGCATAACAAGCGAATGTAGAAACGACCCCGACATTGTTGCTTTATTCTCTCACATGAACGTTTCTCAAATTGTCGTGAAAATGTGCATTGGTCCGAATCGTCACTGTTCCCGTGAATGCAGCCGAGTGTTTGTAAGCGAAACACACGAATGTTTGGGAGCTTTTGAAAAGCACCGTCGTTCCGGCGTATCGGTGAAAAGCTCGACGCTCATTTGCAAGCGTTTTAGGACGTCTCGTGACGTTGAACGTAAATTTACCTGGCGTTGATTCTCCTAGGTTTGCGAGGTGACACGAGCTGAAAGGGGAAAGATAAAGGTCGCAAAAGGGTTGGAATAAGGGTAGTTTAAAGGGGCTCGAGATGGTTCCTCGATTTGTAGCTTCGCTAGACTTCCGGATAAGCAGACCTGCGTTGATCGTGAAGTCTAGATATTTTCTTTATTTTTTCACTTTGTCGATTAATCCGAGGAATTTGTAAAAGGATCTCAAAGGAGAAAGGTCGCAAGGGGGTTAAAGTAATGGTAGTTTGAACGAGCTTGAGAGGGTTTCTCGATTCCCAGTTTTTCTAGACTTCCGGCGCAGCTTAAGGACTGCGTTAATCGTGGAGTCTCGACATTTCCTTTATTTGTTTTACTTTGTCGATCGATTCGATGAATTTGTAAAAGGATCTCGAGAGAGAAAGGTCGGGAGGGGGTTGAAATAAGAGTAGTTTATAGGGGCTTGAGAAGGTTTCTCGATTTCTAGCTTTTCTAGACTTCCGGATAAGCGGAACAACTGCGTTAATCGTAAAGCCTTGATGTTTCCTTTATTTTTTTCACTTTGTCGATTCATTCGATGAATTTCTTAAAGGATCTCGGAGGAAAAAGGTCGCGCGGAGATTGAAGTGAGGGTAATTTGAAGGGGCTTGAGAAGTTTTCTCAATTTCGAGCTTTTCTTGATTTTTGGAAACGGAACGACTGCGTTAATCGTGAAGCCTTGAGGTGTCCTTTAATTTTTCACTTTGTCAATCGATTCGGTGAATTTGCAAAAGGATCTCAAGAGAGGAAGGTCGCGAGGGGGTCGAAATAAGAGTAGATTGAAGGGGCTCGAGAGGGTTTATCGATTTCTAACGTTTCTAGACTTCCGGATAAGCGGAAAGACTGCGTTAATCGTGAAGTCTCGATGTTTTCTTTAATTTTTCACTTTGTCGATCGATTCGATGAATTTGCAAAAGGATTTCAAGGGAGAAAGGTCGCGTGGGGTTCGTAATAAGGGTAGTTTGAAGGGGCTCGAGAGGGTTTCTCGATTTCTAACTTTTCTAGACTTTCGGATGAGCGGAAAGTCTGCGTTAATCGTGAAGTCTCGATGTTTTCTTTAATTTTTCACTTAGTCGATCGATTCGATGAATTTGCAAAAGGACCTCAAGGGAGAAAGGTCGCGAGGGGGTCGAAATAAGAGTAGATTGAAGGGGCTCGAGAGGGTTTCTCGATTTCTAACCTTTCTAGACTTCCAGATAAGCGGAAAGACTGCGTTAATCGTGAAGTCTCGATGCTTTCCTTAATTTTTCACTTTGTCGATCGATTCGATGAATTTGCAAAAGGACCTCAAGGGAGAAAGGTCGCAAGGGGGTCGAAATAAGGGTAGTTTGAAGGGGCTCGATGGAATTTCTCGATTCCTAACTTTTCTAGAATTCCGGATAAGCGGAAAGACTGCGTTAATCGTGAAGTCTCGATGCTTTCTTTAATTTTTCACTTTATCGATGGATTCGATGAACTTGCAAAAGGATCTCGCTAGAGATTTGACACATTTACGCTTGACTTCTCATTGAGAAAGGTAACTTAGACACGCCGAGTGATACATACACATACAAACGCAATATCGCGTGCAATTCAACGGAGCGTAAAATCGTTTCTCTCGTCGTCGTGTCAGCGTTTGATTTAACGAGCATCGAGCTTCTCAGATTATGTAGATCCTACATAGATCCAACGATCTATGGAACCGATTCCGATTTTCCCGGTTTCGCTACATCGTATCCGGCACATTTGCACGCAGAGACAACGCGAACAAACGAACTGGAATCGTTTCGAAAATTCCTCGTCGAGCCAGGCAAATGACGGTCTCGAATCCACGAAGGTTTCATGAAATATTGATCGATCACTCGGATTCGTGACGCAATTAATGATGAAATATTTGAGCGGGGTCGATGCTTTCGTATTGTATAATCATGACAGAAATAATAACATCACAAAATGAGTAGACAGGAATGAGACTAAATGAAAAACAGCCATGTGTGATTGAATAAAAAAAATGATCGATCATCGGAATCCACGATGAAATAGACATCAATGAGGAAATAATAAGTCAAATCGTCGTTAAAATCATTGTTGAAAAAAAAAAAATTCATCGTGAAACTTAATGAACGGAGTACGTGTGCTTGAGAAAATGATCGATCACAAAAAATCGTGTTTTTTAATAATGAAATTATAAAGGAATTGTTAAATCGGAACAAAAGGATGTAATTGAATAAAATAACTGTATACTTTAGGAAACAAATTGGACTTTTAAAAACAAATTAGATTAATTCTATTTTTAAAAAAAGACAATATCGAACGGGAGATATCAATTTTAGCGGTTGGATTAATTTTCGTATGAATTCATTGATTTGTTGATTGATTAATTCATTGGTGTGAAAAAAATAAATCAATGATAAATCATGAGTCAAATCGCCGTTAAAATCAATGATAAAAAAAATTTATTAGATGTTGAAAAACAAATTAGATTGATTCTATAAGAAAAAAAATGACAATTTCGAACATGAAATATCAATTTCACCAATTGAATTAATTTTCGTATGTATTGAATTAATTTTCTTATTAAAAAAATCAATCATGAATCATGAGTCGAATGATCGTTAAAATCATTGTAAAAAAAATCATGATACAACTAAACGAACGGAGAGTACTTAAGAAAATGATCGATCACAAAAATTCGTGATTGTCGATAATTAAATTATTAAAGAATCGTAAAATCAGAGAGGAAGGATGAAATTGAATAAAATTACTAAACTTCAAAAAACAAATTGGACTTTGAAAAACAAATTGGATTGATTCTATAGGGAAAAAAATGATAATGTCGAATGGAACATATCAATTTTATCGGTTGAATCAATTTTCGTATGAATTCGCCAACGACGAGAATAAGAGGTTCAAACTCGTTTTCACACTTTGCTCTTTTTGAATGGTCGAGTGTGTGCGGCTATCGCTGTTATCGAAGCCACAAGCGAGGAGAGAGAAAGAGAGAGAGAGACAAGAAGAGACGTGGGAGAGAGAGAAATTAAAAAATACGATCGTGAAAGAATCGAGAGAAAGGGAGCGTCGTGCAACCGCGAAGTGCGACCTCGAATCCAAACCAGAAGCCCCTGAAACACGTTTATAATATATCTATATACAGACACAGAGAGAGACGCATGCAGACACACATATGGGGCATTCGATGTCAAATCAACCACTTTTGAACCCGACCCCTTTCGATTTGACTGAAATTTTTTGGCTTTTTTCTACCCCATTAAAAAACACTTTACAGAAAATTTTCAAATTTTTTTACCCAACCCAAAAAAAGTTATGAATTATTCAAAAAAAGGCTTTTGGTTTTTCAAATAGCTATCACTTCTTCACTAATTAACTAATCGGGACGTTATTTTTTCGAAAATTATCGTCTTTAAATGTACTTGTCGAAAAAAAAATACAACAAAATTTAAGATATTAAAGTCTATGAAATTGTTCACTTTTTCGAGAAAAATCATCGTTTTCTCGGGAGCGCATTTTTTATTTTGTTTTTTTTTTCTAAAAAAAAAACTTCGTTTTATTCCAGAAAGAATGCCGCCCAAACTGGAGTGGGTGGAATGTTCCTTCTATTTTTTTTTTATCGATTGGAATTTTTTTTTTGCAACTGGGCTTGTTTCACAGAACACACCACCTGTAAATTTTTGAAGATTTATAAAGCACCTCAGAGTTTGAAAAATTGAGAAGAAAAAACAATCGAAAGGGGTAATCCGTGAAAAAAATTTGATTTTTTTCAAAAAGGTTAAAGAAGAAATAGAAGACACCTATTTGTAATTTTATTGTATTTTTTTCAAAAACTACATTCAAAAGCAAAAACAATGAAAAAAATTGTCATCTGGGCCCATTTTTGACCAAGCCACAGGCTTTTGAAAAAGTCATCCAACGCATATCATTTTGAATCCGCCATTTTTTAATTTTGGCCTGTCTTTGCTTTTTATATTTCTTCTTTGATTGAAAAAAAATTCTTTATCATTTATTTTATATTTTATACGTTTTCTGATGATTTTTCGAAAATCCTAAATGAAATCTGAGAAAATGTTTTAACGGTGTTTACGATGAAACTCATAATCTAGCTTAATGATTTCTACTAAGGACTTCCTGGTTATATAATACGATGAGTAAACATTTATTTAATACTAATTCGAAAACTGTTTTATTTTCCTTTGGCGTTTAAAAATTTCACATGTTCTATATTCTTCAGAATTTAATTTAATACTTGAATTCTCTATATTTCAAAAGCCTGTGGCTTGGTCAAAAATAGGCCTATATGGGAATTTTTTTCATTCTTCTTGTTTTTGGATGTAGTTGTTGAAAAAAATACAAAAAAATTATATATAGTTGTTTTCTATTTCTTCTTTGACCTTTTTGAAAAAAATGAAAATTTGTTCGCGGATTACCACTTTCGATTTTTTTTCTCCTCAATTTTTTAAACTCTGAGGTCCTTTACAAATCCTCAAAAATTTATAGAGTGGTGTGTTTTGTGAAACAAGACCAGTTGCGAAAAAAAAATTCCAATTGATAAAAAAAAAATAGAAGGAAAATTCCACCTACTCCAGTTTGGGCGGCATTCTTTCCGGAATTCAACGAAGTTTTTTTTTAGTAAAAAAAAAATAAAATAAAAAATGCGCTTTCGAGAAAACAAAGATTTTTCTCAAAAAAGTGAAAAATTTCATAGACTTTAATATTTGGAATTTTTTTTATTTTTTTTTTCGAAAAGTATATTTAAAGACGAAAATGTTCGAAAAAAACGTCCCGATTTGTCAATTTTTGAAGAAGTTATAGCTATTTCAAAAAACAAAAGCCTTTTTTTTGAATAATTGATAACTTTTTTTGGATTGGGTAAAAAAATTCGAAAATTTCCTGAAAAATGTTTTGAATGGGGTAGAAAAAAAATCTTCAGCCAAACTGAAAGGGGTCGGGTTCAAAAGTGGTCGATTTGACATGGAATGACCCATATATATATATATATATATATAGACATACATGAAAAGGACATATGTGCAGGCGTGGACATTACGGACTTGCGGTTTTAGGCTTGCGGTCAAGAATTTTCTGATCGCGATATCGCCAACAAATTGTGGTTTTACCGGTCACGACGCAATCGTCAATGTTCCCGCGATCGATTGAGCATCTTCGATCCTCTTTAAGCCGAAATCAGCAAGTCCCAAAATGAGCTTTCTCAAGCTGAATTCCCAAGACTCAAAGACCCAATAAAAGTGACTTCCCTCCACAATTATTGCCGCAGAAAACCACTAAAAACCGTCTCTCGATTATTTTGATACTCAAAGATTCGAGATTGGAATAAAAAATCCGGTCTGGGCAGCGGAAACTTTCGGCTCAAGGGCCGTAAAGCCGAGGAGGGCTTTTCCACGAAGAATTGACTCTGGTTGAAAACGACGAGAGTTACAAACGGAAAAAATTGGAGGGTGCGGGAGGGAGCGAGAGGGAAAGGAGCTTAGAAGCCTTAGCGGAGGGAGGTCTTGAAAAAGAGAGAGACAGAGAGAGAGAGAGAGAGAGAGATAATTCGGAAACCGTTTATTGGCTCTCTTCTCGAATATAAAACCAACGCTGGATCGCATAAAACTTAAGTCTAGCCTTTGCACAACTTGTCGCGATATTAAGCGCGTAAGACGGAAAGAGAGGAGAAAAAAACGCTCACACACCGTTTGTTTTTTTTATGATCGAGAAAAAAAAATACCCACGTTCGGCGGTGAATAAAAAGGCGTGGTAACGACTCCTAAGGGTGCAGATCATACATCATACTGTTCTGCACACACCCACATATATTTATATATATATATCTGTATGGTAAAGAAACGCAAGGAAAATCCAATTGGATTGGCGTCGCGTTCCTGCATGAATCAGCCGGAAGTATTTTTCGTATGTCTCGTTCTAACTCTCGTCGTTTATGTGACAGTGAAATTCATTTACTTGAGAATTATCAGCATGGCGTGATAGAAAAAAAAATGATTCGAAATACTCGTGATTGAGAAATAAGCTCTCCGCAGCTTCGTCGGTAAAATAGAGCATCAAAGCTCTCCTCAGTTTTTCATGTTTAAGTTACGGTGAAATGAATTTATCTGACAATTATCGGCATGAAGTGATAGAAAAAAAACGATTCGAAAAACTCGCGATTGAGAAAAAAGCTCCCCGCAACTCTGTCGGTGAAATAGAGCATTAAAGCTCTGCTCAGTTTTCCATGTTCATGTGACAATGAAATTCACTTATCTCAGAATTAACAGCATGGCGTGATTGAAATGAAAAACGATTCGAAAATCTCGCGATTGAGAGAAAAGCTCCCTGCAACTCCGTCGGTAAAACAGAGCATTGAAGCTCTCCTCAGTTTTCCATGTTTATGTGACGATGAAATTCATTTACCTGAAAATAAACAGCATAGCGTGATTGAAAAAAAAAAGATTCAAAAAACTCGCGATTGAGAGAAAAGCTCCCCGCAACTGCGTCGGTAAAACAGAGCATCAAAGCTCTCCCCAGTTTTCCATGTTTACATGATGGGGAAATTCATTTACCTGAGGATTATCAGCATGGCGTGAGAAATGAAAAATGATGCGAAAAAACTCGCGTTTGAGAGAAAAGCTCCCCGGAACTTCGTCGGTAAAGCAGAGCATCAAGGCTTTTCTCGGTTTGACGTGCTTACGTGACAGTGAAATTCATGTACCTGAGAATTATCAGCATGGCCTGATATAAAAAAGCGATTCGAAAAAATTCGCGATTGAGAGAAAAGGTCCCCGGAACTTTGTCGGTAAAACAGAGCATTAAAGCTCTCCTCGATTTTTCATGTATAAACAAGGAGGATTTATTCGTGATACGTTGTCAGATTGTCAATTGTATCCCGTGGGGATTCGCGGTAAAATCACGAACGACCGAGGGACGGAAAAAAGCTCGATGGTGGAGCGAGGGGAGGCGAAAGCTCAGGCAGTCGTAAATCATATTTGAATAAAACTAAACGCGCGTTTCTTCACCAAAGTCTCGCTGGATTCAACTCGCACGCAGTGTAAGGAAAAATCGATAAAGGGAAAAACTTTTTGTACCTCGAATGCGAAGAATAACGTCGCGCGAGTGTGCTTTCAGAGAACATCAATTTTCCCGACAAATCCCATCGCTGGATATCACGGAGAAACATTGAAAATATCGTTTGAAAAAAAATGTCCAGTGCGTCGGAAAAAATGAATAAATAATCGTTGGATTTACCGACGTCAAAGCTCCTCTCTCGTTTGTATCTGACCGATAAAGAGAAAAGAAAGTCGCAAGCTCAAGGGCGTTTCTCGAACATTTTTCTCATCTTTCGCCCGAAGCAATTGACCCTCGAAGAAAAAAGGCATCCTCGTTTGACGAGAAATTTCGCCTGCATCGCACGTTCATCTTGGCGGGAGAAGCGATCAAAATCATTGGGGATGAAAAAAAAAGTTTCACAACCATTTCCACGAGGAGCTTTACAGAGTGAAGTTTCGTGAGACGCTTGATCGAGGAGACAAAAGTTTTTCGCAGTTCCAATCGTTACCGAGAAGAGAAAGGGGGGCGATAAGAGAAAGGACGTGGGAAAAGCGTCGACGAGAAATTTTATGGGAAAAACGAGTATAATGGACGTCTGGGACTATTTGGATCGCGGCTTAGCGAGATATCGTGGTAAACGAAAGTGGTTCATCGAGGAGGCGGTTTTGGGTGAGAGGTGCGCCGGAAACAGGCGAAAATTACGAGGCGATCAAACGAGATATTATTTTCCGTCGATCGGAAAATAATTAAAAACGAAGAAAAAAGGAGGCATCGATGCAGATTATGTATGGATAATTGATATATCGAAGCGTGAGAGATAAAAGTGTTGAGGAAGAAAGGAGACAAAAATAAGAATAAGAAGAGCGAGAGAGGATCAGTGACGAAGCCAGGTGAAGATGTCTAGACAAAGCAAAGACCCGGTTCACAAGTGCCACTCGGATCCGGGCGCTGGGGGTGGTACCACGAACCCGGTAGTCCCTTGTCTTTCTGGTAAGAGGATTTCACGCAGGCACGTATTGCCGAGTCTTATCGGCTCGCCGGCGACTAGAAAGTGCGTACTCACCCTCGACGGATACAGTTACGTTATCGGTGAGTTATGTTTATATATTATATAAATTAGTAATTCTATGCAGAGTTGTGAAAAGTAATGTAAAAGTATTGCATTACCTATTACTTCAAACAATGTGTATTGGACAAGTTTTCCATTACAAATTACAAAAGTAATGTGTAATGGATGCATGTCCCATTATACATACAAAAGTAATGTGTAATGGATGCATGTCCCATTATACATACAAAAGTAATGTGTAATGGATGCATGTGCCATTATAAATAAAAAAGTAATGTGTAATGTATGCACGTTCCATTACAAATTATAATTTTAAAAAATAATAATTTGCAGTGGAGAATATTCCATTACAAATCGAAAAATTTCCATGCTCGTATTAGAAACTTGAACATTGCTGTCTCATTATTTTATTTCGCTCATTAAAAGTTCATCCACAATTATCACAAAAGATCCATAAAGTTAAAAAAAAAGAACATGCACATTATTTATGGATTCAATAAAGTGATAAATTTTGTATCGGTAACTTATAATTTTTATTAGATTGCTTATAATTATGGGTGACAGCGTGTAGAAGCCAGTTCAATATAAAGTTGGATAATTTTTGGGGTTGAGTGCATTTTCATACTTTATATTTAACGATGAAATGTTTGTTTCTTGTTTCTATTTTTTAAATTTATGGATCATTTGTTATAATTGTGGAGGAACTTCTAGTGAGCGAAATAAAATAATGAGACAGCAATGTGCAAGTTTCTAATACGAGCACGGCAATTTTTCTATTTGTAAAGAAATATTCTCCACCGCAAATTACTTTTTTTTAAATTGTAATTTCTAATGGAACGTGCATATATTACACATTATTTTTTTTATTTGTACATTACATTATTTTACATTACATTACATTTACATTATACACTTTATTATTTGTAATGGAACATGCATAAATTACACATTACTTTTTTATTTGTAATGGTATACGCATTCATTACACATTACTTTTGTATTTTGTAATGGTACACTTATCCATTTCCCATTATGCAGTGTAATGGGTGATAAATACAGTAATGCATTACCAAAGTAATGCATTATTTATAACTCTGATTCTATGACAATTCAACCGTGTTTTGTCGATGACCCTCTTCGTTTTTAGGCACTCACTCATATATCAGAGAAGTGCCTATTAAAATCGTCCTCAAAAAACCAATTTCCTATAATAATAACACCAAGAACTTATCACTAATATAGCTTGGCATGTTATGCCAAGAAAAAAATTGAGTTTTTGTCCCCTCGGACGTCCGTATCCACTCATAACTCAGCAACCGATGGACGCATCTGGTTCAAATTTATAGCAAATTTTGGTTTCACCATAAACTCGAATCTTTTTTCGATTCAATCCATTTAGACATCAATGAGTGGAATTTCTCAAAAAAACAGCCATTTTTGAGCAAAAAAGTCACTTTTGTGTCTGTCCAGAACTGGATCTCCGCAACGTGTGGACCAATGTTTTTCTTACTTATAGGCTTTCTTTATATAATCATATTAAAGTGTCCCCCAGATTTAAAAGTCTCTCAAGTTCTTTAAAGTATTTGAAATCAACAAAAAAAACTTTTTTTTTACTTTTTCTTCCGTTGCTTAAAACGTGTGGACGAATTTTTCTTATTTTCAATGTAGACTTTTGTTTTAATGCATTTTTTGTAATACGTGTATATAATGTTTGTCTTCACCTTCCTCGAAAATATGCGTAAAATAGAGCATTACAGCAAGGCGTGAAATAATGTAGGTCCGAGCGTATTTTACGCACTGATAGTATTTTACACACACTTCCATTCATTCGGTTTTATTTTGCACACACTTTTATTCATACCATTAGTACTTCGCGCACTCTATCACCGATAACAACCGTAGCGAGGCGCCACCTGAGCCTCGCAACGAGCGCGACGTGAATCTGCCGAGTACGTGTCAAACTGGAAAAATTACGACCATAGCGAAGCATCGCAATAAAACCTCAAAATGTCCGATTGCTTATAAATGATTCGGGAGTTCGAGTTTGTTTTTCATTCTTCATTACAAATTATGGAAGAAAATTTCGAGGGGTACTCGTACCACAACTTCACGCCGCAGCGTGCAGAAATGTGATAGGGCAACCATTAGTTGATTCTTGCCCCTGATCCGCCCTGCCTGATCCGATTTTCCTGGCAGGGTCCTGACATGGAACTTAACGACCTGGTCCCTAGTTATTACATTGAAATAATCACTTTTTACCAGTGCCCGCATGATCAGAATATGAACAGTTTCTGACGATGTTATTTTTACATTTTTAAGCAAAACATATTCTTGGTTTATTACCCTGGCAGGGCTCTGATGTGAAAACTATTGGATTGCCCTGAGTATTTATTAAAATAAAATTATTTGTATATCGGCTTTCAGTAGTATAATAATAATAATAATAATAATAATGAATAACAATAATAGTAATAACAATAATAATAAATTAACAATCATTGCCTCGTTTAATATTATTATTATTATTATTATTATTATTTAATTATTATTTACATTATCACTTTTATCCCGCGAGAATAACAAGCAATTGTGTGCCTGTCACAAGTTCGTTACGTAGGCAGAGAATTATTATTATTATCACCACGAACCGCATCGCGTTAGTTCCGATACTTGGCGCGAGATGTCGCAGGACAGCAACCGTTGAACTCCCATACGGATAATGTGTTCAATATGCTTATATAGACGGGTGCGAGCACGGATGTCAGCAGAAGTCCGTGTCGGATGATTCCATACAAGGAGTTCCTGCCGTCTTATGTAATTTTACTTATTTATTTAATTCTCGTAGAGAATTTCCGTTCACTCGGAATCTAATATTCTCTTCGAGGATCGCCAAAAGAAAAGTGTACCCTAAAAAAGGGTTGCCTCGAAATAAATAATAAGATGCATACATTGAAAAAGGAGTACCTCGTAAAAACGAATTGTTCAAAAAGCGCTTCGGTGTATGATCGTGACCGTGATCAGGGCCTTTAAGGGCATGATTCTAAAAATCTTAGGGGCCTGATCAGGATCTGCTAAGGCCGGATCATATCGTCATAGGGGCCTGATCATGACCGCCGGATCCGAAAATGGCCAGCCAGGTGTTACATGGCATAACAGGGCCTGTTAGGATGAGTGGATCATTTCCCTTCATTAGTTAGGGAGGGCAAGTCAGGGGCAGAAGTTTTTCCCTACCAAAATTTCTACACGGGTAATGTTCGCTTCACCTCACTCGTACCGCAATGTACTATTAACTACTCGAAAAGTTTCAAGTCATTAACGCAATTTTACAATATATTTTTAATATTTTTTCTAAAATTTATTTTATTTATCTGTAATTTCATAACATGTCCGCGTTAAAAAAAACGTCGTTATACCAAAAAAAGTTAAAACATACTTTTTATCACTTAACAGAAAATTATTCTCTTTGGAAATATAAGAGAAAATATTTTTAATTATTCTTATTAGGATTAATCCTGAAAAATTATCATTAAATTGTTATAAAAGTGAATAGCATAAAATATAACCTCATAAACTTACATTCTCATGATATATTCTGAATTTTAAAAAAATCCACATATCAACACTATATTACAGATTATCTGCAATAAATGGAATTATACACAGAATATAACACTTGTTTATATTTTTAATTAAAAAAAACTTTTAATGCCGTTTTCTCACTAACAGAATTTCTTCATATGATCGTAACAAACGTATATCACTTTCACGTAAAACGTTCTTGTATGCGTTTTCCCTAGTGGCCAATTTTCCAAGTAACATTTGCCAGCCTGATGATTAGCGCGCCAAATTCAAAACCCATATTTCTCTTATAAAAGTACATCAGTTCTCTACTCTCGTGTGCTTAAGCTTCTTTAGCAATATGGCGATCACCCTCACGTTTCAAACATGAATGACTAGAAACTGAGCATTGATTTATAACTAAAAGCTTCTTTTATTTATTATAAATGTACTAATTATCATAAAATGATAAAAATATTATGATAAATATACCTATCTCAAATGTCACTATTATATTTTTTATTACTGCCTCATAATTTAACAATTCTTCGCATGTAATCTGTCAAAGCATTTAAATTATATGATTTTTTAGATACAGTGGACGCTCCCATAACTTGACTTTACGCTCATTCTCCCACTCTCATGTTTTAATGCATGCAAACTGCCTTTTTGTCGGACCATGCATAGAGTAAGCGCGCGAAATTTAACCTGAAATTTTTGCTTAGGCGTTATATACATACATTTGAAAATCTGACAGCGGTATATTTTGCAAATTTTGTGAACATTGATAAGAATTTAATGTTAATAACTCCAGATGAAAAGAATTGAACAGAAAATACAGTTATCCGATCGCAGAAACGCGCGAAATATATTTTTCTAGAAAATGTAATGAAAAATTGCGTATACATATATGAGTCATTCCATAAGAATTCAACTCTGTCGATAATCCGTCCGATTTTTTATATTTTTTAATATATTGTTATAAATGCGAAAAGGAGTTTCCATGCAAATTTTTACCTCTTTATCTCAAACCATACCGAATTTATTGATTTTTGAAAAAATATTCTCAAAATAATCATAACTTCTACAATAACCAAGATTAACTAACTTAGGTCATTTTTGTTTGTTTTTCAATATACTTTTTGAAAAAAATATCGAAAATTAAGAAAACAAAAATGTGATTGTCCTTTTGGCTGTTTTAAGCTAAAAAAATTGATTTTCTTTCAATGGGACCCCTTCGATTAAAAAAAATAATAATAAATTTCTACATAAAAAAAACAATTTTTTAAAGATTTTACTGAAGATGGGATTTCAAATACAACTTCTTATTTAAAAAAAAAAATCATTTTTTTTCGTAATTTTCATCTTTTTTTTCCTTCTATGACTACTATAGTTGATTTCAATGATGTTAAATTGAATAATTTAGCTTCTCTCATATATGTACTTTGTAAATTATATTAATTGACATTAAAAATGACAATTTTATTGTGAAAAAATTGAATAAAGTGCAAAACGCACTAGAATTGTAATTCAAATTGTTAATTATTATAATTTACAAAGGAAATATGTAAGGGAAGTAAAATTATTTATTTTAACATCATTGAAATCAACTTTTTTCAGTCATGGAAAGAAAACAGATCAAAATTACGAGAAAAAAAATCGAACAAAATTTCTTTTAATGAGAAGTTATTTGAATCCCATCTTCGGTAAAATCTCAAAAATTTTGTTCTTTTACGTAGAATTTTATAATTTTTTTTTTAACATTTGAAGGGTTTCCATTCAAAGAAAATCCAATTTCTTAGCATCAAACAGCCAAAAAGACACAAAAAATGTTTTTTTCTTAATTTTTGATATTTTGTTTATGGAGTCCATTTAAAAACAAAAAAAAACAACCTGGCAAATTAGAATATATCTTGGTTATTGTAGAAGTTTTATAATTATTTTAAGAATATTTTTTTCAAAAACCAATAACTTCGATATGGTTTAAGATAAAGAGTTAAAAATATACATTGATACTTCTTTTTGCATGTGTAATACCATATTTAAAAATAATAAAAAATAGAAGGGGGTTACCGACAAAACGTCGTTGAATCGACACGGAATTACTCATATACATGTATTCATACGAATATTATACAGAAATTTCGTTCTTTCTGGAAAATAAAAATTCCTGTTTCTTCGAGAAAACGACTAATAGTAACACTTAATTGTCGTACAAACAAAATTTGACAGTTGTGGTTATGTTGCCTTTTGTAAAATTTCTGCAGCACGGCAGCTGAATTTAGAGTGGGGAGAAAGCGTGTTAGGAGTCGTCAAGTTGTGGAAGTTATGAGCACGGTCGAGTCATGGGAGGTTATATGTTGTGGGAGCGTACACTATACTTTCATATTGAATAATATTTTGATTATATTCAAGTGTGTCAAATAATGATTAATTATAATTTATCAGAATAATCGACGTTCACAATGAATCAAAGAGTTTGAATTACGGTGTGAGTGCCTATTAAAACCTCCCCAAGGGACATGTTAACCAACATTCAAAATATATTCGATCATAACGGAAATAAATCAAGACCGTGATCAAGACAATGATCAAGAATACGGAGCGCGAAGCGCGGGGGGTTTGGGGGGGAAAGCCCCCCCAACGAGTACACGAAGCGTGCTTGTTTTTTATTTTTGCTTCCTCATAAAGGCAGTTTTCGTGAATTTTTTTTTCGAGATTTTCATATCAGTATGTTCAAAATGTCCTCAAACGTCTAAAAACGCATTTATAAAAATGTCCAGACGTATGTATATCTGCGCTCCGTGCTTTCCTTAAAATGGATATATATGAAGAACGTTTTGGGCGATCATCTTGATATACAAGTAGACGATGTGCACTCTTGTACTGACCCGTGCGTGAAAATTCTAGGGAAGCCCTGACTCAAGTCGGGACCTTGTCGGGCTTGAACGTGGACGCCCTGTCAGGAATTGCCCTTACACCACCGGGTCGGGCCCCGATAATGCAATGCCAAGATTGCTAGGCCTATTTACAATATGGCTGACCTAAGGCAACCTATTGAGAACCTTCTCGGGCTTAAACGTGGATGCCCTGTCATGAATTGCCATAACACGGCAGGTTGGGCCCCGACATGGCAGTGCCAAGGTTTCCAGGCTTACTTTCAATATGGCTGACTTAAGGCAACCCATTGAGGACCTTGTCGGGCTTAAATGTGGATGCCCTGTCATGAATTGCCATAACACCGCCAGGTTGGGCTGTGACAAGGCAATTCCAAGGTTGCCAGACTTACTTAGAATATGGCTGATCTAAGACGACCCGTTGAGGACCTTGTCGGGCTTCGATCAGGTACAATAACATGTTAAAAAATCAAAAAAATCGAAGAGGATCAAATGGACTACAATGGGGTGGTTCATTTTTATGGTATGCAAAGTTAGCAAGTTTCTGCTGGATCAATATTATTGACAGCTGTCAATTTTAGAATCTGATTCCCATATCAATGCGATTTTATTTCAAGATACTCATCTAATAACCGTATAAAATAAATGAAAAATTATTTCTAAAAATTCTAAAATTCAAAAGTTATTAATGTTAATAAATTTTTTTTTCGATCAGAGGATCACTTCCGATATTTGGATTCAAATTTTTTATGATATGCAAAGTTACCAAGTTTGTGCTAGAGGTATGTATTATTGACAGCTGTCAATTTTCCAAACCGATTCCCATAGCAAATCGATTTTATTTTAAGAAACTCATCGATTAAATACACGAAATAAATAAAAATAAGCTATTATTTTTAATAATTCTCAAGTTAACAAATTCTTAATGGCAATAAATTTATTTTCAATTAGAGGATTACCTCCAATATTTGGATTGAAGTTTTTTATGGTATGAAAAGTTAGCAACTTTGTGCTAAATATATTATTGACATCAGCTGTTACTATTCAAAAGCGATTACCATGGCAAACTGATTTTATTTTAAGAAACGAATCTATTAACCACATGAGGTGAATAATAATGAATTTATATCACTCAGTACAATAATGGACGCTTTTACGTCCGCAAGCGGACGTGAAAACGTTCTGACTCGTGTGATTGGAGGACTCGCCTTCGGCTCGTCCTGCAAACTCACGACCGTCAGAAAATGTTTTTACGTCCCCGTGATGTAATGTACTATTTTATATTTAATGATTCCAAAATTAAATAGTTCTCAATTTTAATAAATTAATTTTCAATCGGAGGATAACTTCCACAATTTGGATTTATAATAAAATGAATATGATCAATTTTTTTTTTTTTCATATTTTTGAAACTTTGTCACTTGGTTTAATTGTGAATAAAAATTATGAATAAAAATGAGGGCGTTTGCAGGGATTTTTACGAATCTGAAAATATTTCACAAAATCGACTTTCTCCAGAGATTATTTTAAAGGTCAATTAGGACCGTTCTTATGGTCGACCGGACAAAAAATTCGAGCTCGGTAACTGTAAAATTCCAAATGTCAAACCACTCACGGACATTTTTGAGGCCCATTGAATTTTTGTTTTTCACTTCTATTCCACGGTTTGGAATTTTTAAGAACGATTTACATATCGTTCTACGTCTGATTGGAATTCAACGGCTTGCTGTAAAAATAATTTTCAACAATTTATCAGATGTTATCAAGGTTTCTCTGTAAAAGGCAAAATTAGGGAGGTCAAAAAAAAAATTGTATAAATGCTTGAGCACAGTCGATGCTTTTTTTGCTTTATATTTCGAGCATTATAATAATGCGCTTGGGATATATAAAACCGTGTATAACTCTGACCTATTTATGACAAACGATGTAGATCTCAATCTGTAATTGGTCGATCTGTTATTGTCACAAACACTTTATGTTTAGCATGACATTGTACTCAACCGTCTGTTCGACAGTTTTGGAACGAATAATCATCGCATCGGTTCGTCTCTCTCGCTCGTTGCTTCTGGAAGAAAAATGTTTCACATTTTTTCTCTAATGCGAGAGATAATCGAGCGATCGAGGGCAAAAGACCGATCATAATTGAAGGAAAGTAACGTGGCGGACCACATGGGAAGTTTCCTTAATTTAGTATTTTATCTCTGATCGTAACGTAAACAATAACCTCATTAGTTTCCTTCTTTCGACTCCTTTCTTTCTCTCTCTCTCTCTCTGTCAATTGAAATTTGAGCTGCTCTGTCGTTATATTTGTCAATACCAAAAAAACACTCGTTTGTTCAGTATTTATGGAGATATTTTGGAAGAAACATAACCACTTTTGCGATTCTACAAAAGGAGTTGGTTATTGGTATTTTTTTTAAATACACAGGGTATAAGTTTTGACCAGAGAAATTTTTGAATTAAAATAAAAAATCATGTTTCTTTTTAAAAAAAAACAGTCAGCCATCTTAACGCCGCCATTTTGGATTTTGAACCAAAAATCATTTTTTTAACGTCCTCCTTTAAACCCTAAAGTTTTATTGACCACTCAAAGTTTTTTAAAACCACTTTTGTGATTATACAAACGGAGTTGTCGATTGGTTTTTTTTTCAAATACACAGGGTATTAGTTTCGACCTGATAAATTTTTGAATTAAAATAGAAAATCATGTTTTTATTAAATAAAAAAACAGTCAGTCATCTTAACGCCGCCGATTTGAATTTTGAACCAAAAATCTAGTGATTCGGTATGAGTCGAGACTGTCAAGCATATTGGTCAATTATTCTCGCGTTTGTTGTTTGTTTCAATGTCTTGTCTCGATCGTTTGCTGTCAAGATTAAGCCCTGTTACGAGATGAAATTAGCCAACGGACAAGCGAGATCGAGCGAGAATCTCGAAATCTCTGCTTGTGGAAGAACGTTTTTCAAGCCCGTCATATATATGAGCAGCTCTGCCAAATATCGGGGTGCCATTCAACATTGAATTTTAGAACAATTGTATTTTTGCATATCGTTTATATACGATATTAGTACTTATTTATAAAATTATATTCCTGTTAATTTATATGCTTCCGGAAAAAATACATAATTTATCGATTTTACGAATAGCAAAGTCAACTTTGTTCCCCAATTTTTTAATCCTTCCGTCGAGCTAACAAAAAACTAGCAAATATGCTTTGGGAAGTCCAACTTTTAATTTCGCAATAAATAATATTTATCGCGTTGTGAGAGTTACATTCACAGAATGAATAAAGATTTGAGAACATCTTCTATTTTTCAATGTCAGTACCGTAAAAAAATAGGTCTTTATATATATACTTAGCAGACACTCTTAACTATAGTACCTTCACTCTTATGCCGAATGGTACAGAGAAATTTAAGGAACGGCACAATATCAAAAATTTAAGTGACATTTGCGTGAACGAATATCGAGTGAAGAAGGTGCACATGAATGAACTTAATTGCCTCAAAGGATAATTTTTATCCGATTTTTTAATTTTTTCTCTATTCTTCTTCATTATACCTAGTGCTAACAACGAATTTAAAAAAAAAATCTTTAATCCAATTTTTTTGAAGAATTTTTTTTTATTCTTTCCATCTTACTTATGATGTAGTAACACTTTTTCAAATGACAACAATATTTTTTGGTACAAAACATGATAATTGATTTGTTTTTAATAGAAATCCTTGATTTTCCTCTTCTTGATATCGTTCATTTTCAGATAGCTATTTACAGCGTAAAAAACAATAACTTGGGGCTTAAGTAAACATTGGTTTATATTCTACAGACATTGAGAAACAGTCAGGAATTTTTTTAGATTTCTTGAAACATTTTAACGCGTCGAAAATTGTACGCAGACACAGACGACCCAGTGTGACCGCGGAAGCATCGGAATTACAGTGTGGCCACTGAAGGTTACAAAAATTTTGACGTTTGACTCGTTGTTGTCAATTGGTATAAATGACATAAGCGACCGAGAATCTTGAAAAACAAGATGTCATCGAAACAAGGTCGAGACAAGATTTGAGCTTGCCTCTCAAATTCGAGAACAAGACAAATTCTTGCTATATTCATTCGATCGTGGCAAAGGTCGATATGTTCAATTGTGTGAAGAGAGTCTCGATATTGATATTTTCTCGTCTCATCTCGCTTGCTGAATCACTAATTTCGATGAAATTTGGTCAGAAATCTTCGTTTTCAATGAAACGAAGTTCTACCAAAGGAAAAAAAAAAATTTTTTTCTTTCGATAGTTATGTAAAATTCAGTTTCACAATTTTTCAAATCTTTGGAGTTTATTTTTCAAATATCTCAAAAACTATTATAGTTAGGAAAAATCGGTTTGAATTCGTTTTGAAGAGTATACTTAGAGCCACGAAAAAAAAAATTAAAAAAAATTTGAAAAATGATGAATTTGGAGAATTTTCAGAAATCGTAAAAATTCAAATTCGATATTTTATTTTTAGTTCAATTTTTAAAATATAATACCTTGTACTCATCTTAAAAGACCCTGAAATTTTCAGAGAGGTGTTTTTTTTCTTTAAAAAATATAAATTTTTGAATTTTTCAAAATCGTGTAAATCCACGATAAACATTTAATTTTTGGTTAATTACTTTTTATATAATACCTTGTACTGATCTTAAAAGATCCTGCAATTTTCAGGATCGTGTGTTTTTGTTTCAAAAATAAAATTTTTTGAATTTTGGTAAAAAAATTTTGTTTGTTTTTTCTCCAAGTTTAGTAAAGTTGAGCAATCAATCAAAATTTAAAATTTCACAATTTTTCAAATCTTTCAAGTTTATTTTTTAAATATCTCAAAAACTATTATAGTTACGAAAAATCGTTCTGAATTCGTTTTGACGAGTATACTTGGGGCTACGAAAAAAAAAAATTCCGAATTTTTTTTTTTGAAAAATGAATTTGAAGATTTTTGAATTTTCAAAAATCCTGAAAATCCAATTTCCATATTTCATTATTGGTTCAATTTTTTTTTATATAATACCTGGTACTGACCTTAAAAGATCCAGAAATTTTCAGAGGGGTGTTTTTTTTTCTTCAAAAATTTACATTTTTGAATTTTTAAAAATCGTGCAAATCCACAATGAACATTAAATTATTGGTTGAATTTTTTAAATATAATACCTTGTACTGATCTTGAAAGATCCTGAAATTTTGAGGATAAAGTATTTTTGTTTCAAAAATAAAATTATTTGAATTTTCGTAAAAAAAAATTTGCTTGTTTTTCCTTCAAGTTAATTAAAGGTGAGCAATCATGGAATTCTGTAATTTTGAGCAGTAAAAATTTCAATTAATGACAATTAAAAGAAACTTTTTTTTATCAAAATTCAAAAATTCATATTTTTGAAACAAAAAGTCACCATCCTCGAAATTTCAGGATCTTTCCAGATCCTGAAGATCCAAGGTATTATATAAAAAAAATGTAACCAAAAATTTAATGTTGATCGTGAATTTGCACGATTTTTGAAAATTTAAAAAATTTATATTTTTGAAACAAAAAAGCACCTCTCTGAAAATTTCAGGATCTTTTGAAATCAGTACAAGGTATTATGTAAAAAAATTAAACTAAAAATAAAAAATGGAACTTGGATTTTCGCACGATTTTTGAAAATTCGAAATTCCCCAAATTCATCATTTTTCAAAATTTATTTTCGGAATACTTTTTTTTTTCGTAGCCCCAAGTATACTCTTTAAAGCGAATTCAAAACGATTTTTCGTAACTATAATAGTTTCCAAGATATTTGAAAAATAAACTTGAAGGATTTGAAAAATTGTGAAATTTTGACCTTAGCATAACTTTCGAAAAAAAAAATTTCATTTTTTTTCCTTTGGTAGAACTTCGTTTCATTGAAAACGAAAACTTCTGACCAAATTTCATCAAAATTGAAACGGGTCGATTCGACTTGTACGGTTTGAAATTTGTACAGGACATCACGTCATTCCTTAGGACTGTATGAAAGCTTTTTTTTTTAAATAAACAAATCTTCCCATTTTTTTTTACAAAAAACTGTCGAAAAAGGCCAAATTTGATCCTTTTTTGTTCAAACCGTCGCCATTTTTTCAAATTCCACAAAAAAAAACCTCCATAGAGCGATAGCGGCTTTCCTACAGATTGATAATCTTTTTTAAATTTTTGTTTCGGATGAAATTTGCGGCCGCAATACTGGCTACAATGGGACAACATTATTCTTTCTATGCAATTTTCTGCAAATAAAAACAATGTTAAGCAATGAATGAAGAAGTATTTAAAAAATCATTTCGTATTCTTTATCAGTGCTTCAATTTGTAAGAAAAAAAATTGAACCGATTAGCTAATCCTATCCACCTAAAAAAAATCGCGAAAATCGGCTATTTTTCGGATGGTCACGCTGTGACAGAGTTGGGCAACATCAAGTACATTTGTAATTAAATCACATATTTTATTACATATTATTTTGAGCCATGTAATTGAATTAGATTCAATTACTAATTACTTCGGTCATCGATCACCGAATGCAGTTTAATTACATGTAATTTAGTAGAATATACAATTATTTGTAATTGATGCTCAAAGTAATTCAATTACCTATAATCTATGCTCGAAGAACTTGATGTATTTAAAACAGAGTTAGGCAGCATCAATTACATTTTCAATTAAATTATGTATTCAATTACATATCATTTTAAGCCATGTAATTGAATTGGATTCAATAACTAATTACTTTGGTCATCGATCACCGAATGCATTTTAATTACATGTAATTCAGAAGAATATCATACAATTACTTGTTATTGATGCCTAAAGTAATTCAATTACCTATAATTGATGCTCAAAGTAATTCAATTACCTATTATCGATGCTCGAAAAACTTGATATTAATTCTAGCAATTAGGTCTAGGGGACCTTATTTGTAGGAAATTAAATTTCGAGAAAAACTTCCCTTTATATTTATTCGATAAAGTTAATCATTTCGGAGATAACAGCGAAAAATCAACTTTAGTCACCTCGTACCATCTCACCAGTGTAAGTTACGCTTACGCTGTTCAAGACACTTTCAAAGATCGTTTAATTCTGCGTAAATTGCAACCAAAATCAATGCGATAGCATATAAAACCGCGGAGTGGTAAAATTTTGAAAAAAAAGTTTTTGATTTACGTGTATTTTAGATGGGGAAACTTTTGGAGCGAAAGGAAAGTACTTAATATTAATATTAAGGGCTGTGACTTTCAGGGAACTTTCTTTCAGACATATGCAACGAAATTTCGGGTGGGGAGTAAAGGGAATTTAAAAAAGTCGAAAAAAAACTATCCTAATATATATAAACATAATGTATGTAATACTGGTTTTGAAATATTTTTAAGCACAAACATTTATTAAATAATTGAAACCCAAAAATATTCCAATTCATGTAATTCAATTACATCATCGTAATTTAAATACAACATCGTCAATTAATTACTACCGTATAATTGGATTACATTTGTGTAATTAAATTACAAGGATGTAATTGAATTACATGGATGTAATTGAATTACATGGATGTAATTGAATTACATGGATGTAATTGAATTACATGGATGTAATTGAATTACATGGATGTAATTGAATTACATGAATGTAATTGAATTACATGAATGTAATTGAATTACATGGATGTAATTAAATTACATGGATGTAATTTAATTATATTGAACAACGATTTTTTTGGGCATCATTTCAATTTTGATGCTCATTACATCCTGCATTGTAATGGAATTCTGTACTAAATCTTACAATGCTGAACAAAATTACCATCAAAATTATTTGCTACCAAGGCTCCGAAGAGAAAAAATTGCCGGCCACCATTTTCGATTGATTCGATCGAATCTTCTTTGATTAGTTCCGTACTCGAATGAGATTCGCGGTGATTCGAATTTTCCGAATTTGCTCCATTTCGAGTCCTTTATCCGTGTTCAATATCGATGCCAGATGAGCGTGCGTTTATCTCATTGATTTTTATTATAGCCACATGCTGCATCGTGGCTTCGATAATTCGCACGAGAGATCCCATGAAATTGGAATATACGAGCAATTCGGGCACGATAAAGAGACAGAAAGAGAAAAAAAAGAACCAATGAGTACGTCGCGTGATCAAGAGCTCATAGTGAAAAGAACATATGTTTATGGTCATCATTGATGCAACTCGGAGCTGAGTCACAATTTTTATAAATTAGCGAGAGTGGATTATCGAATTAAGGGGTTATTCGAATTATAGGGGACTATATTATAGGGGACAAATTTCTTCCTTTTGATATTCGCCCATTTGCTTGAAGGGGTTAGACGGAGTCAGGAGGTCGATAAAAGCGCTTTTTCAAGAATTTTTTCTGGAAGAACAATTTAATTTGTTGAAGTAAAAATTTATACACACATTTTTGTAACTTTTAACTTAGTTTTGAAATTTTTTCTTTTAAAAAATAATGATTCTCGAAGCTGCTGTAACCGATCTCAAAAAAATAAAAAATAAAAAATATTTCGTGAATATAAGGTAGAATCTATAGTATTTAATCAAAGAGATAGGCAAAACATTGATTTTTAACAAAATGGGAGCTGCTAAAAAAATCGATTTTTGATGAAAATTTTTGCCTTAAATTGTTTATAGAATTGAAAATATTCATCAGTAAAAAACCATTAATTAATTACTAAAAAATATATTTATAAATTGTGTATAAAAAATTAAGACTCATCGGTCATCCTGTTTCTGAGAAATTTTGCTCACAGATTTTAAAAACACTGTTTTGAGAAAAACGTTTTCAAAGTTTGTTGAAATGACTTTTTTCAAACTAGGTGAAAACGCTGTTCGAAAACCGTTCGGCGAATTACTTTGCAATTTTGAATGTAGCATGACAATCACATTATCTAAAAAAGGACATGGTCGTTTTTCAATTGAATGTTAGGTTTCTCCTTATAAATAATTTGCTGCAAATAAAAAAAAATTTAACTCGTGCCATTTTCGCAAGAATTAATTAAAAAAAAAAACCCGATATACTTCTCCAGCCAATGCCATATAGGAGGGTTTCTCTGTCAATTCAGCCCTTTTTATTTGGCTGGAAAAATTACAGAGTCTTTCTGTATATCTGACGATATCGCAAAAAAATCGCCAGAGTGGCACGGATCGAGGTTCTAGGGTAAAAAAAATAAAACCACACAAATTATTTTTTTTTCTACCGGAACCTCGATCCGTGCTACTCTGGCGATTTTTTCGCGATATCGCCAAACATATTCGAAGACTCTATAATTTTTTTCAGCCAAATAAAAAGGGCTGTTTTTGAATAAAAAAAATAATTTCCCCCTTTTTTGGTAAAAAATCAGCGTTACCGAAACGTAAAAATTATTTCGAATGTTCCGCTCGAAAGCTAAAACGAAACTACAACTTTTATGTGCAGACATTTCTTTTCAGTAACTTCAAGTTTCCGAGATATGTTAACGAGGTTCTGGTAAAAAATAAATTTAATTTGTGTGGTTCCATTTTTTTACCCTAGAACCTCGATCCGTGCCACTCTGGCGATTTTTTTGTGATATCGTCAGATATACTGAAAGACTGTACTTTTTTCAGCAAAAAATGGCCTTTTCTTAATAAAAAAATTATTATCCCCTTTTTTGGTAAAAAATCAGCGTTACCGGAACGTAAAAGGTATTTCAAATATTCCACTCGAATGCTAAAACAAAACTAAAACTTTCATGTGTAGACATTTTTTTTCAGTTACTTCAAGTTTCCGAGATAAATTCATCTGGAACAAAGCGGCGATTTCTGAAATTTTGAATTAAAAAATCTGAAAACATTCACATAGAATGCTTTTTAGTAGCACTTTGATACAATCAATTATAGAGCACATCTGAGATGGTCGAAAAAAAGTGGCTGAATTGACAGAGAATCCCTCATAGATTGAGCAAAAAACTGTTTCTTTGTTCTAACTCTGATACGGTTATGCGTCCGCCCGTGGATGTATTGAAAAAAGGCCTTAAGGCGTTCTGGAATATTGGCTCTTTCGCCGCAATTTTTTTTATCAAAAAAATAATTTAAAACAAAATTTCATACCTCAATATGTGTTCGGTAAACCCTGAAAAAATACCTGGTCCCTTTACCAAAATTCTAAAATGGAATTATAAAATTTATGCCTTTTGCTGACTCTAAAGTGGTATTATTACCCCTTAAATATTTTACATTACCTAATAAATTACGGAAATGAAATAAAAAGGAAATCGTTTTTGTTTACAACCCGAAACCCCTTGATTTGATACTTCAGAAATTGCTTCTGGGTCATTCCATGTCAAATCGACCAAGAGTTGGAATCGACCACTTTAAATTTCGATGAAATTTGATCAGAAGTTATTGTTTTTAATAAAACAAAGTTTTACCAAAGGGAAAATTTTTTTAAAAATGTTTTTGAAAGTTATGCAAAATTCAAAATTTCATAATTTTTCAAATCTTTCAAGTTTATTTTTGAAGTATCTCGAAAACTATTATTGTTACGAAAAATCGTTCCGAAGTTGTTTTGAAGATTATATACTTGGGGCCACGAAAAAAAAAAAATAGAAAAAAAAAATTGAACAATGATGAATTTGGAGAATTTTCAATTTTCATAAATCGTAAAAATTTAAGTTCCATATTTTATTTTTGGTATAATTTTTTTTATATAATACCTCCCAGCAAACACAGTTCCGAAATAGTTACGAAAATGTTACGTTACGTGCGTTACATTGGACATAACATTTATGTCACAAACTCCGTGAATGAAGCAGAGTTTGTTCTCAAATATATCATCCTATAAACAAGTCACAGATACGAAACATCTACGAGAAATAATAATGAAATAAACTCATACCCAAGATGTAACATATTCAGCTCATGGATGTAACAAACTCATCACATAGCCATAACAAACTCAGATAATAGATGTAACAAACTCGGATCATAGTTGTAACAAACTCAGCTCATTGATGTAACTCCTACGAAACGAAACGTAACCCTGGTAACGCATAATACTCGTAACAATGATGTCAATGTGATTTCGTGGTTACAGGTAATTTACGTATTTACATATTTTATGAACAAATCACAAGAAATTTATGTATTTCCAACCTACATATTAGGATGGAGTTTTATTTTTATTTTAACATTTGAAAAGTACATTTTAATTATAATTTATAACTCTTGTAGAATACCTACAAATATGATGTATCGTCCACCATTTGAGGTACCAAATGAACAATTTTTTGGGACTAGTTAGAATACTCAAGGTGCACCGGTGTCCTGAAAAGGCTAGTTTTGAGTTTTTATACTCTACGCTAAAAAACTGCTGGCGACGTCTCATTTCCTTTGTAAACTTTTTCCCACGGGATGAGCGTGGCACATTTTGATTAAAGCCAAAATTGTGACCAGGACAATGCCCGGAAAGTTTAAAATAGGCTAACAATTTCAAAGCAGGCCTGCAACTCTGAAATAAAGAGCAGAAAACATGTGTCATGCTCATCTCATGGGAAAATGAGTTACGAAGGAAATGAGACGTCGTAGAACAAAATCTGTCTATCAATTCTATCTGAATCATGCGCAGAGTATAAAAACTCAAAGCTTGGTTTTTACACAGAGTGTAAAAACTCAAAACTGGGTTATAACACTCTGCGCATGATACCGAAAGAATTGCTAGATAGATTTTCTTCTACGACGTCTCATTTCCTTCGTAACAAGTATCTATATTATAATTCTAAAAATCTAAGTTCTAAGTCAATAAAATGTAATGCAAAACTGCAATAATTTATTCATCTATATTTTTCCATTCCCAAAATTGCAATCAAAGTTTTATCCATTAGACATTACATTGCAGTGGGTAATGACTATTTTTTCTATTACACACTACATTGTTATTAGCAGGGTTGCATTACTTTTCTGAAAGCAATTGCATTTTCATCAACCATTAACATTTAATGGTTAATGTAAATAATTTCTATTAACCATTGAATTTTAATGGTTAATAAAAATTATTTAGATTAACCATTAAATTTCAATGGTTAATAAAAATAATCTCCATTAACCATAACATTGTAATGGTTAATGGTTAATGGTTAATGAAAATAATTTCCATCAACCATTAAATTTTAATGGTTGATGAAAATTATTTCCAATAATCATTAAACGTTAATGGTTAATGAAAATGCAAGTGTACTAAAAAACTAATGCATTATTTGCAACCCTGCACCCAACCAATAAAAAGTTGGTTGTGAGAACCAACTCGATTTTCCCATGCACGATACGTTATTGAAATATTTACGATCATACTAGGGTGGATTAATGGAGAAATATACTGCAAATTCACATAGCTTAGTGTAATATTACGAACAAATACTTACTATTAATTCGGAACGATTTTTATTATTCGTGCCGTGCAGCCACTTCTCATAAAGTATCATTCAACACTGGCAACGGGAAATGCGTTATCACGCGTTCGGGAAACTTGTAGTGACACATTAGTGTGTTAGGCATCTGTGAGTGTGGCCTCGAGCGAGAGCGCCTATTTTGAATAGGATTTTTTGTTACTTACGTTAGGCCTCATTAAACGATGGGCTTTATTATCCGCAGGTACCTTACATAACTGTAGTTATGGCCCGGCCATTACGGCCATAGTCAGGAGAGGTGGGGGGGGGGGGGGGGGCATTGTTATTTCTGAGCTCTGTGTTGCAAATAATATAAATATAAAAATTTGTTACAAATTATATTATTGGCGTTTAGTATGAAACTACAAGGGAAATGGGACCGAAATCGTCACCATAAGAAGATAACGTAGCTACCCTTTGACGGCAGTATGGAAGAACGTGATATCTCAATTTGAGATAGCACGTTCTTCTAGCACAATTTGAGATAGCATGTTTTTCTAGCACAATTTGAAATAGCACGTTTTTCTAGCACAATTTGAGCTATGGGATGAGCGTGGCACATTTTGATTAAAGTCAAAATTGTGACCAGGACAATGCCTGGAAAGTTCAAAATAGGCTAACAATTTCAAAGCAGGCCTGCAATTCTGAAGTAAAGAGCAAAAAAAATGTGCCGTGCTCATCCCATGGGAAAATGAGTTACGAAGGAAATGAGATGTCGTAGAACAAAATCTGTCTATCAATTCTTTCTGAATCAGCCGCAAAGTGTAAAAACTCAAAGCTAGGTTTTTACACAGAGTGTAAAAACTCAAAACTGGGTCCTTACACTCTGCGCATGATTCAGAAAGAATTGCTAGATAGATTTTGTTCTACGACGTCTCATTTCCTTCGTAACACTTTTCATTATGGGATGAGCGCGGCAAATTTTGATTAAAGTCAAAATTGTGACCAGGACAATACCTGGAAAATTGAAAATAGGCTATCAATTTGAAAACAGGCCTGCAGCACAGAAAGAAAGGGCAAAGAGAAATTAAGCGAACGTGCAACGCGAATAAGGTTATAAACCGAGTAAGGGAAATTCCTGGGTGTTTTTCCATCACGGCAATTACCCATATAACTTATTTTTTTCTTTTAAATAAAGGGATCACATTAAACTTACGTCTTGCAATGTATGCTGTATTATTCTGGTTTATTCTGTATTACGCTGGATTATTCGATATCACCTCCTTGTACTTTACACTCACATATTGCTTACGTTCCTTAATCGACATAACCTTAAAATGATTGAAGACATTTCTCGTAATATATGATACGTATATGTTGCGGATTTGTTACAAGAAATGACTTGTGACATTTATGTCACACATTATACATATTTGCTACGTAGCCTCTACTACGAGATTGTAATATCACCAATGTTCTATAATTGTTACAGCAATGTTCTATAATTGTTACGGATTTGTTACAAGAAATGACTTGTGACATTTATGTCACACATTATACATATTTGCTACGTAGCCTATACTACGAGATTGTAATATCACCAATGTTCTATAATTGTTACAGCAATGTTCTAAAATTGTTACGGATTTGTTACAAGAAATGTCTTATAACATTTATGTCACAGTGTCACATATTTGCTACGTAGCCTATACTACGAGATGATAATATCACCAATGTTCTATAATTGTTACAGCATCGACTCGTAACAGTTTGACAAGTTTACAGTACATGTAAATATCTCGTATAAGAGTGACGAGATCTTGACGTATCAATGTTACGTATTTGTGATGTCTATAGTTTTTCGTAATTCCTACATCTTTCATTGACATCCTTACTATATATCGTCAGGACATATTATATACATCTCGTTTACGTGCGTTATGAAAAAGTTACGAATTTGTGATGAACATTATATGACGTAGTTATTACATTTCAATTATACGTAAATGTTTCGTAAATCATCCAAGTGTGTTTGCTGGGCTTGTACTGATCTTAAATGATCCTGAAATTTTCAGAGAGGAATTTGTTGTTTTTAAAAAAATATGAATTTTTGAATTTTTTAAAAATCCTGCAAATCCACGATAAACGTTAAATTTTTGGTTAAATTTTTTAAAATATTATATCGTGTACTGCTTTCAAAAGATTTCGAAAATTTAAAGATGGTGGTTTTGTTTGAAAAATATAAATTTTTGAATTTTGGTAAAAACATTTTTTTTTACCAACGGTAAGCCTTACTTTTTGAGGCATCAAACTTCTGTAGAAATATTTTAGAAATATTTTTACTTTATTCTATTTTAAATATTTCATATTTTATTCTTTTCTGCCTACCTAACCAGGCATAACCCCTTCAAAGTTTGGGTTTTGAAAATAAGAAAAAACAAATAAAAAATCGAGAGTGGAAATAGCGACTCCGTCGGTTCGAATTCTCCCACACAAAAACTGTGAAACTCTTTTTGCGAAAATCCTCCAACGAACGAGGCACCCGACATTATCGAATTTCAATTGCGGTGGGATATATAAAACCTGGAGCTCATCAAGTTTTTCATCCTCCCGTTTTCTTTTTTTCTTCCTGCAAGTTTCGTGCTTCTTTATCACTCTCCGAATGAGAGGGAATTCCCATAATCCGAGCCTCGTGATTGCATCCGTGTATCATTCTCCAGTTTCTCTCTTTCTCGCGCTCTTTTTTTGCTCTTTAGTGTTCCGGAGTCCGATGAGAGTGGCGAGAGTAAAAAAAACGGAAATTTATCGTCACTCAATAGCGAAACTCGTTAACTTTAATCACGTAACAAGACGAAACGATGAAATTATTTTAAATTCAGTAATAAGAACAACATTTCAAACAGCAAAAAGCTTCTTCCTCATAATTCCTGAAAGAACTTCTTGTTCACGGAAAAAACTTCTTAGCTGTGGTAACAAAAAAAATTAGTTGACTCAGCCAACTATCTCAGTGCTCTCGGCGCCAGACGAGAAATTGGTTGGATCAACGAATTTTATATGGTTGGTTTATAAATGGCAGACCAACTAATTTTTTATTTCGGCCAACCACGCGTGAAATAGTTGTATCAACTATTTTTATCGTGGTTTATTATAAATTTGTTTTTATATCTAAACAATATTTTTAAACATTTCAATATTTGAACTTCGCTATACACATATCAAGCTTAAAATTTCGTAAAGCTTTATCTTTTCTTCAAGAGATGGTAAAAGGAAAAAGACCTTTTTATCATGGTAATCCATTTCGGATTCGATCATCCTGCGTTTTGTCGCAAAGTATTAAATACCCATACTAAAAAAAAGGATATCAAGTATAGACGAACTTGAAAAGGTTATAAGCGTCGAGGGGAAAGTTCGTTTATGCGAGAGGAAGCCACCTGGCGGATTTTTGGGGTACTGACAAATCCGCAGATATGATCATATAGCTAGCTACAGCCAGGGTTGTGAAAATAGTAATAAAAAAGTAATGCATTACTCATTACTTTAAACAATGTGTATGGACAAATTTTCCATCACAAATTACAAAAGTAATGTGTAATGGATGCATGTCTCATTACAAATAAAAAAGTAATGTGTAATGTCTGCATGTCCCATTACAAATGAAAATAGAATGGATGCGTGTTCCATTACAATTAAAAAAAGTAATGTGTAATGGATGCATGTTCCATTATAAATGAAAAAAGTAATGTTTAATGTATGCACGTTCCATTACAAATTACCATTAAAAAAAAAAGTAATTTGCAGTGGAGAATATTCCATTACAAATAGAAAAATTGCCGTGCTCGTATTAGCAACTTGCACATTGCTATCTCATTATTTCATTTCGCTCACTAAACATTCATCAACAATTATCACGAATGATCCATCAAGTTAATAAGAACATGCACATTATTTAAGGATCCAATAAAGCGATCAATTTTGTATCAGTAACTTGTGATTTTTATTAGATTGCTTATAATTATAGGTAACAGCGCGTAAAAGCCAGTTCAATATAAAGTTAGATAATTGTTGGGGTTGAGAACATTTTCGTACTTCATATTTAACGATAAACTGTTTGTTATTTGCTTCTATTTTTTCGGGAGATTGTTGATTTGCATTCTGTATTAGTGAATTGAATGAATCTTCTTTAAATACAATTTTGATTTGTGTCCGGATTTTACATTTTACGAGCTTATTTTCCCTCTTTGGCCTCGAGATATTATAGTTTGGCAAACTGCAATAGCACACGACTGATCCGGACATGCAAAACGTTCTGTATTCGCCGGAAACTCGGTGCTGAAAGCGAGTTTGCATACGCAAAGAGACCCGCAGGTCTGGCATAAAGTGCGAGCATAGAGACATGGAGATTGGAGAGACGCTTTCATGGTAAAGTGAGTTAGCAAACTTTCTTATCCTCCGAGTGTACAAGCCGCGATTGTTTCCGCATCGTATTTACGTATTCCGGTGTTACTCTCTGTGAAACCTACCTGAGCTACTGAAGAACCCTCCAAAATCTCCCAAAGCTCCATAACAAAAGAAACCAAACCTTCTTGTTCACGTCCTCCTTCATGATTTCTTAATCAACTAAATTTTTTATAAAAAAATATAAATCATGCAAAAGGTTTAGCCGGATAAGAATGGTGAATCTGCCCCCACCCATTTTTGTAGCACCAATTTTTTCCAAAGTTTCTAACCTAAAAAAACAATTCCCTGCAGAATTACAGCTTTCTACGTTGATTCATTAAGGATGTATTACCTATACAGTCTCAGCCGGAAATTGTATTCGATTAAAATTTCCGTACTTCGTGATACAATAAAAATCTAAACAAGATTCAGCATCATTTGGCTCGCCATAAACAACAATTATCAATAATAATTTTGCGCAAAAGTTATTAATAAATTGTTTTAACAAATAAATATTCAGCAATCTTTCGGTAATTTCTTTTTTAAACAAATAGAATGCATTATTTTTTTTTGAATGCACATTAATTTTTTCAGAATTTTCTCTCTATTTTGAAATTGCTTGTAAGTCTGCTGCCAATTATGTCCAAAGTTTTCGAAAAACTTCTACTGACAAGGATCAAGACTCCAATAACTGGCGACAAACTTATTCCCGACCATCAATTTGGCTTCAGAAATGGTCACTTAACTGTTGAAGCAATCAACAGAGCTTTTAATGTCATCTCCAATGAAATAGGAGGAAAAACATACTGCTCCGCAGTCTTCCTCGATATACAACAAGCATTCGACAAAGTTTGGCATGACGGACTACTCTACAAAATAAAACAAAAATTACCGCAGTTGTACCTTCTGTTAAACTCCTACCTTAGCGACAGATGCTTCCAAGTTCTTCATGACCAAGACCTTTCAGAATGACACTCCATCCAATCTAGCGTTCCACAGGGTAGTCTCTTAGGGCCAGTTCTTTGTATACTGTACTACCCGAGCGAAAATTTGATTCCGGCTGGGATCAGGACCACCTCAGGCTGGCCTTACGAGAACATCCGGCCCTGATCAGGCTACATATCAGGCCCGGATGAGATTACATATCAGGCTACATGTCAGGAGAATAACGCTATTACCGGACAGGCTGGGATCAGGCTCCTAATTTGGTCCTGATCACGCACGGTTTCTAACCTGATCGGGCTCCTTATCTGGTCCTGATTGCGCACGGTTCCTTCCTGATCAGGCGCCTTATCCGGTCCTGATCGTGGACGGTTTCTAGCCTGATCAGGCGCCTGATCGCTTATTAATTTTATTCCACAAGAATTTTATGTGTTTATAGAGTATAGATACAGTACGAGGAAGTCAGCAAAGGACTTTTCGTATTAGGGCTTTTCGCGAGGTTTTATTCCTCGCGGTAGAGAAGTAAATTTTCATGCTCGTGGTCGCATATATGAGCATACTATTCACATCGTCCGTATGGGAGCGAGCGTCCGCCGAACTGCGACATCTTGCGGCGAGTCTCGAAACTAACACTCCTGCTCCGTCCCAGATCAGGAAAATATCGGGCTGGCCACATTATTCGGACCGACGTTTCTTTTGCCGGTCCTTAGCACCACCTGAATGTAAGGCTAGCCTGACCTATATCATACCGGAATTTGATCCGGCTGGGATCTGTGCGTGATCAGGCTATCCTGATCCGGCTATCCTTACTGATGCCCGATCAGGTCCTTATTCGTTATTATAGGCTAGCCAGATTAAATTTCTGCTCAGGTTTTTTCGTCGATCCTTAGCACCACCTGATCTGTAAGTCTAGCCTAATGTAAGGCTAGCCTGGCAATCTATGTCATACCAAAATATCATCCGGCTGGGATCTGTGCGTGATCAGGCTATCCTGATCAGGCCATCCTTACTGATGCCTGATCGGATCCTTATCCGTTATTATAGGCTAGCCGGAACAAATTTCTGCTTGGGTTTTTTTGCCGGTCCTTAGCAACACCTGATCTGTCCTTGACATGGATAATGTTAGGCTAGCCTGGCAAACGATGCCATACCAAAATATTATCCGGCTGGAATCTGTGCGTGATCAGGCTATCCTTACCGATGCCTGATCAGGACCTTATCCGTTATTAGGTTAGCCGGATCGAATTTCTGCTCGGGTAGGGCCAGTTCTTTGTACACTGTCTTACCCATAAGAAGGGATGTCGTGGCGGCTACATTTGCCGACGACACCGCCATACTCGCAGTAAACTAAAACCTTAGGACTACATCTAAAAACCTGCAGAGAGAACTCCGAGAAATAGAGATTTGTCTGGACACATGGCGCATAAAAGTCACCAAAACCAAATCTGTACAGATCACTTTCGCCACAAAAAGAGGCAACTGCCCGAAAGGTAAGCTGTATGGACACTTACTGCCAAACGCCAACGATGTGAAACACCTGGGTAAGCATCTCGACAGAAGACTAGCATGGTCTAAGCACATTCAAACAAAACGAAAAGACCTAGACCTAAAAATACGCAAAATGTATTGGTTAATTGGCCGGAAATGAAAGCTTTCTTTTCCCAAGAAACTCAACATCTATAAGTTCATCCGCAATCCTGTGAAGACATACGGAATCCGGTTATGGGGGATGGCTTCAACCTAGTAATCCTCCAAAAGTTTCAATCCAAAACTCTGAGAATGTTAATCGATGCTCCCTGGTACGTCAGTAATAACACCACCATCTACAGAGATCTTAGAATAAACACAATTGCAAAGGAAATCCAACGTCTCGGCGGAAGATACGAAGGACGAATGCAAACCCACTCCAACGAGCTGGCCAGAGCGGTCTTAGACCCTAACTAAATCTTCAGAAGACTCAAGAAATTTAAACCGATCGACCTACGAGAAAGATTCCATTAACCTCCGAAAACATTGTCGTACTGCGCAACCCAAAGACATTAAGCACTGATGGATGCTTACTCTGAAACCATGTTCCGTCCCGGTTACCTGCATAATTACTTATTGTTATGTGCATAACAGATTATAATTTCATAATAAAAACAAACAAGAAATTTTTGAAATGCCTATTTCGAAATTTTGAGAGTGAGTATATTTTAGTACATTATCGTACGAGTGCCATACAGTATTTTATTGCACAAGTGCGTAAAGTGTGCCTTTTACGTCCGAAGCGCGATAATGGTATTTTTTGGCCTAGTGTTTTTGAAACTTTCCAAAGCTGACGATCATAAATCTGTATGCAAAAACATTTGCAAAATGAGCAATTTTCTGTTTGAAATCGAGAATGTTTCTTATAATATTTCAAAATAGACAGAAAATTCTGAAAAAATTCATAGACCGTCAGAAAAATTAAGCTACCGAAAAATTATTGAATAATTATATATTTACACAATTTATCAATAACTTGGGTAATATTATTATTGATAATTGTTGTTTATGGAATGCCAAATGTTGCTGAAATTTTGCAGATTTTCATCGTATCACAAAGTACGCAAACTGCAATCAGATACAATTTTTGGCTGGGACTGTATAGGCAATACATCCTTAAACCCAAAGAATTGATTTATGTATGGATTTCCAATGAAAAATGTGAAATTTTATCGTTGTTATTCTTTTCAATGAGTTGCAGGTCGAAGTTTGAGACTTTTTTTTGAATCTAGGGAGAGAAAAGTAAAATCATGTCTGTTCGGTATTTCGCGGATGGCTCCGTTGACTCGAGCCGTCACGGGTTGTAAATCCGCGTCTCAATTTTCTAAAAACCGCGAATGACAAACTCCCACGCGATAAATTAATAAGACGTGGGTGATTATGTTGAAAATAACAAATAAAAAAATGAATTTATTAAAATCAAAATTAGTTGCAAGAAATAATAAAAATGGAGTGTTTGTTAATGCATTTGGACATAGAAAAAGTGATGTGATTTGAAAGTGTGTTTGTTGTGAGAATAATTTGTATATTGTCGATATAAGATTTTCCCGAGTGTCTATTTTGGCTGGCGATTGAAAGACTGGCTCCTTGAAGGAGTCTCAAATTGTTGACAATTTGTTTGGAGTGGGGCACATTGTCGTTTGTACCCAAAAATTTGTTTGAAATGGGGTGGACCGTTGCTTGTGTCGAGTTTCCCTTTTTTTGTACACAGGACCACGTGGGCGCCCCAGTGGCATCGGAAAACCCTACCGCGGGCTCTTCGACCACGCGCAGGACCCTTTTCACAGCCCGTTAGTCCCGCTGCTCGTCGAGAGTGATCGTCATAAAACAAAAAAAAAACGGTGTCTACGTTTTTCTCGATATTCCTCTACGTGCTTTTCCTCTCAATTGTCGGATTAAGCGACGCTTTGGCTTCTCCCGTCTGCTCTGCAGAAATCTTATCTTTCAACACAAACGACGCTGGGAAAAAATTTAATATTTCGTTCGTTGTAGAAAAAAACAAGCGTACAGAAATTTTGGATGTACACCGAAAAAAAGGCTTAGTAATATTAACTACCCAGGTGCGATCACGGAAAATTCGTTTGAATCAATCGTCACATATTTGATTTGATTACCCGGTTGTTGAAATAATAAAACTGATGTCGTTGTTTCGAATGTGTACTGCATTCACCGCAATTCCAACATTGGATTAAAATGATTTCAAACAAGATTGATTCAACTGCTTGTTTTCTTATTCAATCGAATATTTAGTCATTCACTGGAAGTAAATAAAATTGTTTTAATCCTGTCTTTTGTCTCATCAACAAAATCTAGTTTTAATTTGAGCTATTCATCCAGTTAAAAATGATAAATGCTTTCACGTCGATCAAATTGTTTGATAAATTTGACTAAATATTTCAATGCGGCCACAACACATTTAGTCGATAGTACGTATAGTAACTACCACGATCTCGGCACTTCCCCCGAGATCCGTAAGGTGGCGACGATCAGCGCGCGCTCTCGCGCTAGCGAGAGAGCCACTGAGCACCGATAAGTATCAGTGTATTACCAGCATCGGAGTGCTCAATTAACTTTAAATTGATGGAACATTACCCGCGCTCTGTGGTTCTATGGAATAAGGACTACATATTTGAATGAGACCACCATTACATTTTGGTGGCGCTCTTTATGGGAGCAAGGATAAATAGGTTAAACTTTCACCTAACTGTTTAATCTCACGATTAATTAGTTAAGTAAAAGCCCTCGTAGCTTAAACAAATAATGCCTATCATCACATGATTTGTTAATTCAATTGAAATTTTCTAGCTTTATATTGAATGCATTTTTTTTCCGGTGAACCACACCTGAATTACATAGAAAATAAACCAGTTCATTCAACTAAACCATTTGGTTATGCAATCGCATATTGAGTGCATTTCACCAAATATAGAATCAAAACAATGTAATTTTCAATTGAACGGATTCTCTACTCTGTTAAGTCAAGGATATATGTATTTATGGGAATGCAATTTTTGTTTCCATTTTGATACACGTTTTGAGTTAACGGAATTACACATTTCGTTCGCCTCCCGTAACCGGCGGGTTTAGTTAATTCAAGCCAAATTTTTTTCACTTTACCAAACCTTTTTCTCGGTGTACAAATATTCCTTCCGCGACGGAACAATGTCAAATTTTGTCATAATAGTAGAAAAATCTCTTCGCTACAAATTAATGCTTTAAAAAAAAGGATCGATGGTCAAAAATAGAATTTAGCATATAAAAAAAAAAAACGGAAAAAAATTCCCATCTACATTGTTATGTTTCTAATTTTTCAGAATTTTTTTAGATTTTTCGGTCACCTATTGGTATTTAAAACCGGCACAAACAAAATAAAAACACGTTTTTCAGCAGGAAGACCGCTCGACATCAATGTAGAAAGCTGTAGTTTTGCACAAAATTGTTATTTTTAGGTGAGAAACTTTGGAAAACATCGGCGTCCTAAAATTTGATGGGGGCAGATTCACTATTCTCATCCGGCTTAATCGTTGGAACATATTCTTTCCACATTATGTTTTTTTCGTATTGTCAATGCATCGTTTTTTTTTTTTAATAAAAAAATTTTCAATATGCGTAATGGTCTTCTTCGTTTCTGATTAAAAATTTCATTTTGTATTTTCTACAAATCAATGGCCGCCAATTACAAAAACAATGACAATTATTGTTTCTTCAAAAGCTTGCGAGTTTTCAATAAAATTGCATCAAAAATTTAAAAATATCGTCGTCATTCTAAAATCATTCTTCACATAAGACCTTTAATTTCTAATTTCTGAAAAGGACTAGAATAAGATTTATTGAAAGTGAAATGCTCAGAAAAAATCAATTGAACTTCGCACTTAATTCCATTGCATTCTTGCGCACTTTTTATTCATTACAATTTACGCATTCGGAACAAAATTTGCGAAGTTGATGGATGAATTAAGGTCGAAAAAAAATTCATCAAACTGCAGCGCTAATAAAGCGCCGGATTCCTCGAAGCAAATTGAACTTTCTTAAACGTGGGCAGTGTAATACACACTGTACCCAATACACGATCTTGTAATCGTTTTATGGGATCTCCGTTCTCGTCGTCGATTGAACGTCGAAACCAATTCGTTAGATTACGATCACTTGCCAATCATCGAATGCAATTTCCAGACGAAGCATTGACCCAGAAAAAAAATCAACACGTTGCATCTCTCTCTCTCTTCTCTCTCTCTCTCTCTCTCTCTCTCTCTCTCTCTCTCTCTCCTCTCTCTCTCTCTCTCTCTCTCTCTCTCTCTCGCTCTCTCTCTCTCTCTCTCTCTCTCTCTCTCTCTCTCTCTCTCTCTCTCTCTCTCTCTCTCTCTCTCTCTCTCTCTCTCTCTCTCTCTCTCTCTCTCTCTCTCTCTCTCTCTCTCTCTCTCTCTCTCTCTCTCTCTCTCTCTCTCTCTCTCTCTCTCTCTCTCTCTCTCTCTCTCTCTCTCTCTCTCTCTCTCTCTCTCTCTCTCTCTCTCTCTCTCTCTGCCCCCCCTCTCGCTCTATACAAGACTTTCCTTCCATCCCTTTGAGCACGAGTTTTATGCGTCTGCTTTTGGGCAGCCTGTTTTTTTCACGATTCTCTTTGCATCTGAATATAAGGGAATAAATAAAATTATAGAAAATCTTATTTACGTCTCTACCGGTTAAAACCGTCCGGTTGAAAAACTCTACCAAAATACAGTCCCGCTGGTACATCTCTACCATTTTATATATCTATCAAATAATAATAAACATCTCTCCCAGAAAACAAGTGTCTTAAAACAACTATACTGAATTAAACATGTCAGAAGGCAGAAAAAAGCAAATTTTGACGATTTTTCTCTCAGCTCCTTCATCAGATATAGCTATAAAACTATTTTTACAACCGTGTTTATCTTTCGAAAATGCAGACAAAATTTTTTTTTAATTCTGATTCTTTGAATAATTCATAGAAGCAGCCAAAGTCGAGTCTTCAAAAATGTCGACAGTTAATTACAGAATAAACAGGTCTAAAGCAAAAGAATACAAAAGCATTTTGAAGAGGAAGTTTTCTTACACAACTATTCACCACCGTTCATTTTCATTTTAAACATGCGCAAATTTTTTTGAATCGATTTTTCATTAATGGTGGTAAATTGTTGTGTAAGAAACCTTCCTCTTTAAAATGCTTTTTGGTTTTTCATTTCAGATTTACCAATCCTGAGATTAATTATCGCCCGCGTAGAAAAAAAAGATTCTCTGAAAGATTCGTTCAACACTAAGAAAAAAGTTCAGTTAAAACAACTAAATCCATTTAGTTGACAAAAATTTAGTTGATTCAATATTTATTTGCTTGAAATAATGAAACTATAGGTAATCCAAGAAATGGATTTGGTTAACCATAAGATATGAGGTGAACGAAATTATTTGGTCAATTTCCAGATACAGTTTACTCCAATTTACACGTTACTGAGTTGCTGTACAGAAATATTTTGTTGATTCCTAGTATATTTTAACTATATAAATTTAGCTGTAACAAAAAAACAATTCATATTTTCAATCACACAGTTTATTTGGTACAAAGATTGAACTAAAACTTTGCCCATTCAAGCAACGATTCTACCGATTTAACTAAAACTTCCACTGTATCTTTGTTGAATTACCAAAATGATCTCATTGAACATCCGGAAACAAATATTTGGTTGAGCCAAACAAACTTTTTCATTTTCAACAAACAAATTTTCTCCGTTCAGGATTCTTTCTAAATTCTAAGAATCTTCTAAAGATTCTTTCAAAGATACTTTTCAAGATTCTGACAATCTTTTTAAGATTCTTTGAAAGATTCTTTCAAAGATTTTTTCGTCGCATCGGACCAGAATCTTCCGAAGAATCTTTAAATGATTCTTTGGAAAAATCTTTAAAAGATTCTTTCAAAGAATGAGGTCTTTGCAAGATCTCACGAAAAACTAAAAACTGACAAATTTGACTCAATTTTCGAAAACGAAGAAATTTGAGAAAATCGAAAAACTTTCTTAAGGAAAAAGATAAAAAATCAAAAATAAAAATCACCCTTATGGCCTAAGTCCGTTTTAACACGTCGTTAAATCTTGGAAAAATGCATTCAAAGAATCTTAGAAAGATTAATTGGAAAAATCTTAGAAAGATTAACTGGAAGAATCTTAAAAAGATTCATTTAAAGAATCTTGGAAAGAATCATTCCGAGAATCTTGGAAAGATTAATTGGAAAAATGTTGGCAGAACTGATCCCGTACGTGAACATTTTAGGGAAGCTCTCAGAGGCGGACTTACCTTGTTTGCCGCCCTAGGCCTCAAAAAGTTTGCCACCCCTTTTCAATAAAAAAAATCAACGAAGAAGAGGAATTTGTTGGCAAATAAAAATACTGATTTTTTTATTTTTTGCAGGTCGTATACATGCAGACACAGACAAGAGTTCCAATATTAAAAAAAAATCTTTATTATACACTTTGAGACATCTTAAATTCTTCTGTTTAAACTTGTTAGTGAACAATATTTCCTTATAGTCTATTTGTATGAAAAAAAAAATTACTCGATAACTAACCAGTTTCGAAAACTAAGTGTTATTAAATATTTCTGAACAAATTTCAAAAAGTTGTGAAATTCGAATAAATGAATCAACTTTCTTAAAAATTATACTATAAATAGTAGATGTACTTCCTTGCAAGATTTCAGCTTGATTGGTTATTCACAAACATTCTTCAAGAATTGAAAATTCAAAATCCAAACTACTTCGATAATCATCGTTAAATTTAGTTGTATATGTATATTCATATTTTATTTCATATATAGCAAAAAATATTGTACCAATACCTTAAAGTTATCTCGAGATGAACGGTCAAAACAGGAATTTCGGAATTTTCAAAATTTGAACAAATATATACACTGCCCTGACTTAAGTCGGGACCTTGTTGGGCTTGAACGTGGATGCCCCATCAGGAATCGCCCTTACACCCCCAGGTTGGGCCCTGACAGGGCAATTCCAAGGTTGCCCGGCCTATTTATAATTTAGCTGACTTAAGGCAACCCGTTGAGGACCTTGTGGGGCTTAAGCGTGGATGCCCTGTCATGAATAGCCATAACACCGCCAGGTTGGGCCCTGACGTGGCAGTGCCAAGGTTTCCAGACTCACTTACAATATAACTGACCTAAGGCAACCCGTTGAGGACCTTGTCGGGCTTCGATCGGGCCACCCATATTTAAAGAAGTTGGTATAATTACAACAGAACCAAATCGGGTCCGAATAGGGCGAAAGTATCGAAGCCCTAATTATTTCAAACGTGATACTGACGAGGCAACGTTTCGAGGGCCTAATCTTGAGTTAGTTCCGAGACTCGCCATGAGATGTCGCATACGGCGTGCGCTCTCCCCCATACGGAATATGCAAATAGTATGCTTATATAGCCGAAGTGGGAGCACGGGTTGTATTCGACACCGCAGAGTCAGGCCTCTCAGGAAGTCATCCCTCGAGGGAAGTCATACCCGCAAGATTTCTACATAGAAATTCCCCGCTTTATACTATGTTTCCGTAAAAATCCTCTTGGAGAATTATCATCAATATATTATTAATAATATGTTATTAATCATTAATTGTTAATAACAATAATAATAATATTATTATTATGATTAAAATAATACAATTTCACAATCTACACGCATAGCGATACTACGTACGTACTAGGGGCCGGATAGGGCTTGACCATGGGCTTGTTGTGGATTCGACATGGCAGATGTGAGGTGGTTGTTAAGGCCCTCATTTGGCAACCTTCTAAGGCCCTTGTCGAAAAAGTGTGACCGTCCATTCAGGTGCCCTATTGAGCTTCCAGTCAAATGCCCGAAGTAAGTTAGGGAAAACTGATCAGGGCCTAGTCAGGGCCTCAATCAAATTCACGCACAGGATGTAAAGAATCTTGTACAAGCTGATCGGTCAGGAAAGTCGTGGAAATAATTTTGTTTTTTCCGAGATTTTGTATATGAATCTTGGAAAGACCAAAATTATTTCCAAGATTCTCCCGACTGATCAACTTGTACAAGATTCTTTACATCAGTCTTTGCAAGATTCTTCAAATTTATCTTTCTAAGATTCATTGAATGAATTTTTCCAAGATGAAACGCCGTGTTAAAACGGACTTTGGCCATGAGGGTCATCTTTATTTTTGAATTTCTATCTTTTTCCTAAATAAAGTTTTTCGATTTTCTCAAATTTCTTGTTTTTCAAAAATTGACTCGAATTGGTCAGGCTATCGTTTTTCGTGAGATATTCAAAAAACCTCATTCTTTCAAAGAATATTTTAAAGATTTTTTCAAAGATTCTTCGGAAGATTCTCGTCCGATACGACAAAAGAATCTTTGCAAGAATCTTTGAATGAATCTTGAACAGTATCTTTGAAAGAATCTTTAAAAGGTTCTTAGCATTTGGAAAGAGTCTTCGAAAGAATCGTAAAAAAGTTCTTAGAATTTGGAAAGAATCTTCGAAAGAATCGTAAAAAGGTTCTTAGAATCTTGGAAAGAATCTTGCTCTGGGTCCTATCAATGATTCTTTTCAAGATTCTTTCCAAAAATTTTTCGAAGATTCTTATTAAGATTCTTTCGAAGATTCTTTGTTTTCTGCGCGGGCGACCATATGACAAGACATTTTCGACTTTGGCGCCTTCTATAAATCATTTAAAAAATCAGAATAAAAAATAATTTCTTTTTCTGTATTTTCCAAAGATGACTAATGTTGTAAAAACAGTTTTATAGCCATATATGATTAAGGAGCCGTTATGTCCCAGATACCTCAATTAGGAATATTCCGAACATTCCATAATTTCGATACGCGCTTACCCCAATTTCAACGCTTATTTTGATTACATCATAATTCGCTCGCGCATGGCCGAGACTCGAACAGTTAAACTGCCGAGTCAGCGTTTTGGCAGTTGAGACATCGACGCATCGAGCTCGTCGCCAAACGCCAGATCAGCATTCTTATAGAAATAAATAAAAGAATCTCGTAATTCTTATTGTCTGAACCGAATTACGAGAATGGATAAATATTTTCCATTAGTAAACGGAAGATAAATAACAATAAATAATAAATATAAAAATGCCGATGCGACTGCTCTTTCACCCGTATATAACGGACCAGAGAGCCAGCAGAAGACAGTCCGAAACAGATTCAAGAAACTGTACGGTTGGTTCGGTAAAATTCGAGCAAGGAGTTTTACAAGAGAATAGTTATCAGTAAGAAAACCTGTAGCACTATACATCGATTTGTCAATCTAAGGTAATAAATTATTCTTTTGATATAAATGAGTTCCATTGGTTCATCTCATTTGGGTACTTACCCTCACTGGCTAAATCCCGAACCAAAACGAAATAATACTTCAACCTCGAAACCCGGACTAGCTAGCTGAGTTTTGGCAATACAACATTGGTGGCAGCGGTGGGATAGCCAGAGTGAGTTATACGAACCATGTCGAGAGAATAATTGTTGCTGAAGATTAAAAATCGGAGTACCATCCTGCACACAATAAGCAGAAGCCACCGAAGAGACTGGTGAAGAAGAAGCTTTGAAGGGTGAGATAAGGGCCCAAGGAACTGAAGACAATAAACGTCAAGGGACAATTCTGCACATGAAGTAGCAGAAGCCACCGAAGGGATGGGTGAAGAAGAGGCTCTCAAGGGTGAGATGAGGGCCCAAGGAACTTAGGACAATAAACGTCAAAGGACAATCCTGCACGCAAATAGGCAGAAGTCACCAAAGGAACCGGTGAAGACGAGGCTCTCGAAAAGAGACGCGAATTGAACCAACCGAGGGGATCCGAGGTCTGGCTGCAGCATCCTCGAAGGGCGCTGCCCAAAGGACATTAGCGAAAGAACGCCAAGCAGTATTAGAAGAGAGCCAGAGTAATCGACAACGAAGGGCATCCCGAGATGTGGAAAACCAGTACACTGTAAGTGAAACGACATTTTCTCACTACAAACATTTTTACATGTGAAAATGAATCAGCAAAGGGTCACTGGACACTCCACTGACACCTACGGGGACTAGAGGTTCACTACAAAGGCAAAGGTCACTAGAATCTTTATTACCGAAAACCGCAGGTGGAATAGCAGCCACTTTGAGAGAAATATCCGCACAGTCATGCAGAATTCTTAACCAATATTCAACTGATAGCGACGAAGGGACAAGCTCCCTACGCTTTCCAAATCCGCCTTTGGGAATAAATACGCGCGGAGGAACCGCATACGACACTGAAGACGAATTTGCGCCTTCTTGCAATATGGATTCTGTCTATTACGACAAGGAGCAAAGGAATCGGCCTCCGCATATGCAACGCGAGCCAAAAGGATTACGGTAGAGGTAATTGAAAAACTGTGCGAAAGTATAACGCCAGAGGGAGCTCGTTTCATCGAGAAGGCTACTCGAAAAAGCGCACAGATGAATTTTGAAAATGGTCTTAATGAGAAAATGCAGACTATCGTACGCTCTAGAAATTATCAGAGCTTACATGACTCCGTCGTAGGAGCAATCGAGGTGAAGTGAATGCCCTGCATGCACCCAGGAGGTAACTACGAGGATCATCCACAGGACAGCAAAGACCGAGAATTCTCGCTTTCAGGAAGGCCATCGGGCCAAGGCTGTTTCGTATGCAGAAGAAGGGATAATCAGTGCATGTATCGCTGCCCTATGAGACAAAAGTTGCGTATTAAGGGTAGAAAATACTACTACGGTAGGAATCGAGATCGTTCGGCTGACGGTGACACTTGAGACATTGGAGTCAGGAAAAAATTCCTAATATCGGCAAGGTCCCCTGAATGGAACGCGTTGCAAGCAGCGTTCGCAAAAGTAAGTGCAGTACACGCTTCACACGACTAAGGGGGGAGGTGGAGACAATGCACCTTAACGAAAGGGAAGAAAAGGCAACGGAAAAAACAAACGTTGGCAACAAAGACGATGACCACAGAAAACTGTCTCCTCCACGATGGGAGGGAGAAGCACCATTACAAACGAATAAGCGAGACAACGGACAACTTCAAGGGTCGCCAGGGTACAAGCCAAAGGACAAAATACAGAAATACAAATTTTCCAAGTAGGAGAAAACGGTCAAACGTCGGAGGTTTGCAAAAATCACGCCCAATCAAACGGAACCTTGCTGCCACCAATGTTGTATTGCCAAAACTCAGCTAGCTAGTCTGGGTTTCGAGGTTGAAGTATTACTTCGTTTTGATTTGGGATTTAGCCAGTGAAGGGTTAGTACCCAAATGAGATGAACCAATGTAACCAATTTATATCAAAAGAATAATTTATTACCTTAGATTGACAAATCGATGTATAGTGTTACAGGTTTTCTCACTGATAACTATTCTCTTGTAAAACTCCTTGCTCGAGTTTTACTGAACCAACCGTAGAGTTTCTTGAATCTGTTTCGGATTGTCTTCTGCTGGTTCTTTGGTCCGTTATATACGGGCGAAAGAGCCGTCGCATCGGCATTTTTATATTTATTATTTATTGTTATTCATCTTTCGTTTACTAATAGAAAATGTTTAACCAATCTCGTAATTCGGTTCAGACAATAAGAATTACGAGATTCTTTTATTTATTTCCATAAAAATGCTGATCTGGCGTTTGGCGACGAGCTCGATGCGTCGATGTCTCAACCGCCAAAACGCTGACTCGGCAGTTTACCTGTTCAAGTCTCGACCATGCGCGAGCGAATTATGATGTAATTAAAATAAGCGTTGAAATTGGGCTAAGCGCGTATCGAAATTATGGAATGTTGGGAATATTCCTAATTTAGGTATCTGGGACATAAAAAAGCTGAGAAAAAAATCTCGAAAATTTATATTTTTGGTCTTCTAAAGTAGACTAGTACCTTAACGGATTATACGCAGTCAAGATTTTGAAAAAATCGATTTTAGAAAAATTTCATTTCCGTAATGTACATATATTTAAGTATATACACAGATAACTCCATGTCAATCCGACAAATATTTTCGAAGTTATAGGCATTTTTGTAAACCCTTAACTAGGATAGACGTACCAGTTTCGGCTACTGTACCATTTGTGACCACGTCGCGTTCCTTTCGACTTTTATAAGGTTTTGAGGTCGTATTTACCGAATACATTGTTATATATCGATACAGAAACTTTTTTGAGACCCCTATCAATCGTTTTTTCGATTGTGTACCTTTTCTTCTCGAGCCTGTGAATAGAAATGTGTTGACACTGAGCCGTTTGTCCGCTTTCTTAACAAAAGTGCTAAGGATCCTATGATAAGTAAAGTATAATTTCTTGTAACCTGAGTCGATATGATACACCGTACACTTAATCCGTAAACTAGTGCATTGAAAGTGTGAATGCACTATTTTTGGCCATCACATAGCCACAAATGGGGTATGCTGAGACCATTTGTGACCATATATTATGACTGTAGACCAAATTCAATGAGTGCCATGAAACTCTACTTGTGCTGCGCTAAAACTTAGGTTTCCTTTTGAACTCCATTTAAATTTGCAGATAATGGGCTGAGTAAATAAAAAATGTGTATATAAACACAACAAAAATGAAAATAAAAAATCGACCACTACTTTGTTTTGTACTCGACATATTATTCACAGGGATTCAAATAACCTAACTTTAAGCCTTTTATATTAAAAACCTTGCTGAGATTTTAAATTTTATATTTATTCGTGTAATAGATAACCCTTGTTACTTAAAACTACTTTTATGAATTGTTGACAGCCCTATCCACCGTGTATAACCTTATTACGTCGCGCTTCTGTGCCCAGTGGCCACAACTGGTACTTCATCCGTCGAAAAGCGGTACATTTGATGGCCAGAACTGGTGAAAATGGTACTTGTAGAACATTTCTCTATTTTCTTAAATAATTCGATTAACAGGTGGTTTTAATGGATAATAATTCGATTCCATATACCTTTTATGGGTGTAGTGGTGTAAGGGTACCAGATTACATCTTATATTAACGAAATCTTCGTTATTTTGCTTCCTCATAAAGAAAGCTTTGTTATCGCGAAAATATTTTTGTTCACAATGTTCATGTCAGTACACTGCAACCTCGAATCAAGGGACCTCGATTTTTGCAATTTTCCCCACTATACGCCGAAAATCGATCGATGTACAGCGTAGTGGGAGAAGCGCTAAGCCCGCAGCGCAGCGACGATTCTGTGCAATGAGCGAAACCCTTACATGCGGAGCCAGTCACGCCGCAATTCCTTAAATCAAGGTTGCAGTGTATGTTCAAAATATCCCGTAACGTCGAAAAATCACATTTTGAAAAAATGTCTGGACGCATGAATGTGTGTATATGTGTGTGCAGGTAGTCCCAAAGGAATACCTCCTGTTCCTTTGGGTATATCTCAGTCAATTTTTGAGATATTGGGCCAAAAATTTGTTCAACTATTTTTGAATATATATACTTTTAAAAAATGGAAAAAAAATATCGATTTTTTTTACCCATCATAGTTGCGTTCCCCCTCAAGCGATCGAGTTGAAACTTGGTATGTAAGTAAATTATCTATGTCCCTTTACTCACTGCAATTTTTCGAAACTGCAAAACAATCGCCAATTTTGCGGAACTTTCAATTTTTTGCTTAATGTTTGTAGTTACTCGGACTTTCGTAATTTGTTGTGAAGATGATAAACAAAGTACGTCTCCGTATTATTACGAAGAGATATTATCCGGTAGACATGTTATTCGGTAGAGTCATTTTCGGTGACGAGTTTTCTGGTAGAGATGTTTTTGATATTTGACGAGAGATATCATTTATCGTAGTTGAGAAAATTATTGAGATTCATCGATAGAGTGGTTTTTTAGTTGAATTGATCGATGGTCGAGTTGCAACCGGTAGAGATGCAAATATGCCTGCAAAGAGAAAAGGAGAGAGAGAGAGAGAGAGAGAGAGAGAGAGAGAGAGAGAGAGAGAGAGAGAAAGAGAGAGAGTAAGAGAAAGAGAGAGAGCAAGAGGGGAGGAGAGAGAAAGAGAGAGAGAGAGAGAGACAGAGAGAGAGAGAGAGAGAGAGGGAGAGAGAAGAGAGAGAGAAGAGAGAGAGAGGGAAGAAGAGAGCAGAGAGAGAGAGAGAGAGAATAAAAATTGTGCACAAGCCGCAAAGCGTCTAGGCCTGGTTCCGCGGGCCACTTAAACGCGACTAATTGATGCACGGTGTGTAACGCCCGTGCACGTCAATACTCTCATTAATATTCAACGAGAGAAGAGCACTTTTAAACGAGATTTCGTTCCCTGCACGTACACGAATATCGTCCATGCAGGCTACTCGATGTTCTGCATTGAGTCGTTGACCCAGAAACGAAACTTACCGGGATGCGAGGATTACCGACATGAAGGGAATATTTTCATCAATGATATGCATTGGGAATCAATTTTACGACAAAATTCTATCAATTTATATTTTGTCAAAATCAAGAGGATGTCAAAGGGACGATGATTAACTTACAATTGTCGCGATCATTCTGATCGTGCAAATAATAAACTATCGTTTCTGTATTATTACACGGACAAAACGAAAAATCAATAAACAATTAAAAATTGTTTTAGGAACTTTCGACTACGTGCTCTCATTTAAATTTGGACGAGGTAGAATTTTTTCGATGCTGAAGTTTGCATCGCTTAAATGCTATAGAAATAGTTTGTTTTTTAATGATGTTCGTCCGTAAAAAGTTTTTGAAGTGATAAATTATTGAAGTATGTTTTAGGGTATTTAGTAAGTACTTGGGATACTTAATTTAAGAATAAAGCGTAAATATTATTAAAAGTTATGGTTTAAAAACTTATTTTCGTTGCATTGCAACGATTCGAATTTCAACATCATGATTTTAATATCCGGATACACAATCTTAAGGTTAATTGCAATTGAGAATATTTTTTTGAATACTTTAATTGTTTGGATACACGAATATTGAAGGAGTTATAATTTCGATTGAAAAGAGATCGATATTTTCTTAATAAAATTTATCAATTGATTTCATAAATTCTACAGTTGTTCATAGTTCAATAATTATATTTTTATTTTCTGTTTACTTAATATTTTTTTAGCAATTTGGAACTTATAAGATGATATTGATACTTTTTGCACAACTCAAGTATTTCGATATACCAATATTTAAAAAGGAGTGGCGATTTCGATTGATTAGAAGTAGATGACTTCTTTTTAAATAAATTCAACTAATGAATTCGACACATTCTACAAATGTTTACTGTTGAATAATTATATCTTTGTTTTCTGTCTATTTAATATTTTTTACAATTTGGAACTTGTAAGATAATGTCGATACTTTTGAACAATTCAATTGTTGGGAAACACGAACATTTAAAAAGGAGTAGCGATATCGATTGATTAGAAGTGGACATCTTTTTAAATGAATTCAACTGATGAATTCGTCACATTCTACAATTGTTTACTGTTGGATAATTTTTGTTTTCTGTTTATTTGATTTTTTTTTACAATTTTTAACTTGCAAGATTATATTAATGATTTTTCGAAAGTTTTTTCAAAAGTTAAACGTGATGGCGACTCTCACGAGAATTTCCCGAGCACGTGCTCTCGAGTTTCAAACTTCCTATGCATATCGAGCTCTGCAATAGCCTCTGATAACATATCTTCATTCCTCTGAACGTAACATGTACTATATATAGATATATCTACCCAAATAAGGAATCCGAGGAGGCACGAAATACACGTTTTGCGATCTATATTTGACTGGGACTCTATTGCTGAGCTTATAACCGAATCGTGTCGTCCTCGACAAAATTGCCATTCATTTATTCTTCACGCGTGACATTCCACTCTGTTTCTCATTGCAAATTCATGGGATCGTCATTCAAAAAAAAAAAATTGCTAAAAAACACATTATTCAGAAAGTCTTATCTAAAGATTTGTTCCATTTCCTTCTCATCGAGATTTCCCATTGATTTCGCAGAATTTCCCGAAATTTCAAACTGAACCAGTCTCAATCTTCAAAGTATCGATCCATCTCCCTCAAAGTGTCGCTTTTTTTAAAACTCTGTCAAAATATTCATAAAATCGTCGCTCCGTTTAAGGCAAGATTTTTCATCATCGCGTGAATTCGCCATCAGGAGTTTAACGAGTTCGAGAACGAGCGAGGAAGAAAAAAAAAGACGAGCTTTGGGTGCACGCGAAACTCAAGATAACCGCGATAATTTGGGCTCGCGGCATTATGCAAATTTTTTGGAAATTGGAGAATTTGGTGCCGCGAGGCTCTCGTTAACGCTACGCGAAATACCCACGGAGAACCAACTCGAATTGCCCTCGCAAAGAGCAGTTTTTTTAGGTACAAAGGCTTGATGATGGAAAAACGTATCGCAGTTTTTCAGTTCTATTTTCTTGTCTTTCCACCGATGATCGGAATATGACCATCCAATTTTTCCCTGCAAATCTCGAGGACATTGTTCATCTGATTTAACATGAACTTTGCACCTCGAGGGTTTTGAGTTAGTCAAATTAAAGCTGCAAGCATTCGTAAGAAACCTATCTAAATGCTGAAATATCCTCTAAACGCAGTGAGAGAGTCGAAAAGAACATAAAAATTTGTATACACATTCTTGTAACTTTTAACTTTATATTAAAATGTTTCTTTTTAAAAGATAAAATTTCTTGGAGCCACTGTAGCCGATCTCCAGGTCCTATAAAAAAGGCTCCTTGCGGTGAGCACGATATCTCTGGATTGAATCATCCAAAACCAAAAACTGAAAATGATTTCGTTAATAGAAGGCATAATCTAGTATTGAATCCAAGGAATAAGCAAAATATTCATTTTTAACAAAATGGCGGCTTCTCAACAAATTTTTTTTAATTTTTGATTAAAACTTTTGCCTTAAATTGTTTTGGAAATGGAAAATGTTTATCAGTAAAAAAAAACCTTCGCATGATTACTAAAAAATATATTTGTAAAGCTTGTGTAAAAATTTGAGACTGATCGGTTACACCGTTTTGGAGAAATCTTGCTCAGTGTCTTTGAAAATACAGTTTCGAGAAAAACGCGTTCAAAGTTTCAAAAGTACTTCACACATAGTAATTACGGGTTTACAAATATGCCTATAACTTCGAGAACATACACTTATTAAATTTACACTATCCTAGCAAACCCCGTGGCTGGTTACCTAGGACAATCGAGCATCCAGCGACCGGTCGCTTTTATTTTCCGATTCTTCACAGTCCAAAGATTGCCCCAGTTCGCAAATAATTATTAAAATACCTTGTCAATGATCTTTACCAACGTAGAGGAGCTTTATTTGATATGGCGGTCATGCTGAGAAATTTTAAAACAGCATTAACAACTTTTACGAATATCGACAAGGACCTAACCTGACCTAAGCAAAAAGCGATCGTTTCGGGCGTGATACATCTGATATCAACAGACCTGACCAGGAAGCGACCATGGTCAGACGGGGGATAGACTGCGATAGGATAATTGTTAGACTGTTCCGGTCACCCACACAAGCAACAATAGTACGTCCCCAGTACGTCTTTCAGGCATCACGTCAATTGTCCCGTGATGGTAATGGGATGGTCCCATAGGTTTCCTATGGGCCCTGAAATGTTCGCAGTGATTACCGTAATGAGATCGTCCCACTGTCGTCCCGAGATGTCTTCGGGACGTCTCTTGGACTGCAAGCACGGCAGAATGAAGATATTGATCAGATATTATCGAGACTTCCTTAAAACGTCATTAAGATATTCCAGAATTATTAGTGTTACGTCCTGGGTTAATTCAGCAATTATTTTTGTGTCGACCATTTTGTTCAGGTCACACCTCAAATTCATAATAAATTTGCAACAAATTTAATGCATTGGTGCTCGAAGAGCCTGTTAAGTTATAAAATCTCATGTGACGGCTTATCAATGTGCGAGCAAGCAACCGTAGCGGAACCCACGGTAGACACCGTCAGTGAATTTTCGCTGACGAATGAGATCTCATGGTAACCAGAAAGATGCTGCATACCTCGAAGATGTGCAACGGTCAGGCGTAGTCTTTCTGGTCTCGCGCCTTGATTAGCCGAAGTACTGAGCACTATTTTTTCTTTATGATAATTAGCCAGTCCACTCACAGAGCTCGATCAGGATGGTCGAACTCTAATCGAAATTAAGCGTACTCTTCGGGAGATCGACCTTGCTGGTCGAGCTGCAACAAAATAATACAGTGCGGAATCTCCGGGGGAGGGGGGCTCGATCAATGGAGTCGACGGCGTTATAATCAATATCGACAAGGTGATTCGTGCGGCTACATTTAAAAAAATTAAAAAATAATTAAATAAATAAACATTCACCTATCAAAACCGAAAGTGTAACTGCATTTTTTTAGTGTCTCGACCATTGGTCGAGACTTCCATTTCTTAATAAAAGTTGTTCTAGTTATTGTTAAACAATAACCTGTATTGGAAATGACATTATTTTTCATTTCAACCAATCCCGCTCGGGCTCCAATCCCTGACGGGCGCATTCCCGTCTAAAAGGAGCAAATATTAACAGGTTTGTCCGAAATTATTATCAGGACGTAACATTAGACACAGCAAAAATACGTCCCAAGTACGTTTTTCGGGCATCACGTCAATTGTCTCGTGGTGGTAATGTGATGGTCCCATGGGATTCCCATGGGCTCTGAAATGTCTGAAGTGATTACCATAATGGGGTAGTCCCACTGCCGTCCTGGAATGTCTTTGGGATGTCTTCGGGACGTCTCTTGGACTGCCATCACAGCAGTGGATAATAATTTTGATTCTAATTTAATTTTATTCAATTTCAATTGATTAATTAGCACTCCTTGTAATATGGCCTCTTTTGAGGTCTGATTACTTTCGGTGTCGAATTGATATCCGTGTTCACGCTTCTATAGATAAGCATACTATTCGCATACTCCGTATGTGAGTGAGGGTTTGCCATCTCGTGGCGAGTCTGGGAACTAAGACCGCGCAATAGCTGACCTCCTGCAGACATCTTCAAGAGAGTCCGCTGGGATCGTCTACACGGTTACGGCAGGATATCCTCAAGACATCCTATATCAATCTCGCGTAGAACAATGTCTTACCGGTACCTCCCAGAGACATCTTTAAAAGAGTGCGCTGGGATCGTCTAAACACGGTTGCGACAGGATATCTTAAGCCATCCTATATTAGTCCCGGGTAGAACAATATCTTACTAGTACCTTCCATAGACATTTATAAGACGTACTCTCTTGACGGGACACGAATGGGGCTGTATCGGGATGGCCCCTAGATTAATTTTGGTATGTGGGCAATGAGGTATTTTTTTAATTTTTAACAATAGGGTCTCTTACCTCATCTAGACAATTTTATAAATATGCCTATAACTTTAAAAAAGCATTTATCGAATTGACATACAATTTTCGGTGTAATGTTCATACATATATTTAAATATATGCATGAACATTACGAAAATGAAATGAAAAAATTGATTTTTTTCAATCCTGACTGCGTAGAACCCTCTAACATGCATACGAGTATGGGAGATGGATGAATAAAGTGGAATAAAAGTGCGCCCATTCGGGTTTCTCAATTTACATTATCGTGGGTGTCTCGCATTGCCCCATCGATTTATTTGCCCGATTGGTATCCTGGCGAACATTTTTTTCTTTCCCCCCGTAAAATGCGCGTCCAGCGTGGCCTCGCAAATGACGTTACGAATCTCATCGGAAATTTTCACGCGCATCAACGAATAATTCATCACCGTTGATAAATCCACTTTGCGATATCGCACAAGGGGATTTTTTTCCTGCCGGGAAAAATGTGTTTGCTGGCAGATAGCAAGACTATTCTGTTCCGTGGCATATTTCATGTCCAACGTTTGGATCTATATTATGAGGGTTAATACACATTTTAGTTTATTCAGTTTTATGTTTTTGTGGTTTTTGGTTGGCAGGTTTTGCGTTAATTATCGTTGAACAGAGATTCAGACAATGATTGCAAAACTCAAAATTTACACAAAAATTCTATCATTGAATGTAAAAGAACATCAGGCTGCCACAAATTTCTGTTTGGTTACAGAGAATTGATACGCTGATGGAATTTGTGCTATATTTGGAAATTCCTAAAAAATGCTGTTTTCACCAAACTTTACAGGACTGTCACTTTTTCACGATCTATTTTTGAGAAAAAAGCTTCCGGAATATCGATAAAACGTATCATTAAAAAAAAAAACTTTTTTTTTCGCTTTATCGTACAAAACAAGTGTTAGAGAACTCTGTACTACCTAAACAATTTTATGCATTGGGAAGAATTTTGTATTATAAACCAAAAGATTTTCATAAATTTTGTTAGTAAACACGGAATGTATATGGGGCATTCCACATCAAATCACTCGGTCATCGGCCTGACCCCCTCGGACGTTGATGTCCAATGAATTGTGGGTTTCGTTTGACCCAAAATATGACCTCAAATTTTAAAAAAATGTTATTTCATTTTGTAAGAGTTGCCCGAACTGAAAAAATCATTAAATTCTCCATAGTTCGATAATAGGCCAAAAAAAATTCCTATTTTTTTTTTAAATTATAATTACTATTTTTTTAAATTTTTTTAAATTATCCGTATTATTTCAGGTCGTCGAAGCTAATAAATTTTCAAAAACGTTGTTGTCTCACTCTTAAATAAAATAAAACAAGTTTTATCATAAAAATATTTTTGTTGTTGTTATTCTCACTACGAGAAACAATCAAAATAACAAATTATAAAAATAAATTAATTAAAATACAAAAAAAAAATGGTAATTATTCTTGGCCCATTATCGAACTACGACGAAAATTTCTATTTTGGGCCCTAGTTTCTGTGCAAAAAACTTCACTAATTTCAAAATGCCTCTCTTTATGTTTTCCTTCAATTTAATGTTTTTTTAGTTCGGGCAACCCCTAAAACTGAACTAAAAGTTTCTAAAAATTTGAGGTAATATTTTGGGCCAAACGAAACCGATAATTCACGGGACATCAAAATTGGAAGGGGTCAGGCCGATGACCGCTTGAATTGACGTGGAATGCCCCATATACTTTATTGAAACTTTGAGAACATTGTCCTCATATATTCACATAAATATTGCAATTTTTTTAAAGTATTTCTTCAGAAAATATGAAAAATATCAACTGCCACCCGTCGGAGGTCATCAACAGACGTAGCTGTTTATTTATATTCTGGAGGCTACAGTTTTTATCTGAAATCGATGAGGTTCCATATTTACTATAAAACCATGGCTTTCTTCTATATAAAGCTAACCCCCCAATACAAAATTGCACTGTTTAGAGGTGTTTAAAGAAAAGCGCATGATTATTTGTTATCTTTTATAACTTTTTTGTAATGAAAAATATATTAAACAATGATTTCATTACGAATTTAGGTTCATCTGAAGCGGCATAGTGTAAAGAAACTAGCTACCAATTTTCGAAGTGATTGGTTAAAAACTTTTTAAGCGAGAGTGTATTCAAATTCAAAAAATGTCGTTTCGAGAAAAGGCGTTTTAAAAAAAATGACGCTCAAACATTTAAAGCTCACTTAACTGTTGTAAACATCAGAAAGCAATGCAATTTTTATTTGAAACTTTGAGAAAAAATTTTTGAATAGCTTCACTCACAATTTATGGAAAAAGTTTAACTTTTTTGAGTTATCCAAACCTTTTTCCTCGTCAATATAATTTTTAATTTCATTGTAACGTTCGTTAATCGCGTTTTATTAATCTTTCGATGACGTCCCCGCAGAGATGAGGCTGTTTTCAATATTCTTGATTAACTCTACTAACAATTTATGGAATCAAAATTGAATTTTTCACATCTAAACTTATTTCTCCCCTTAAGTAGTAAAATTGACTATTAAGGGGTTACGCCACTGTAGGATTTAAAAAAAATCGATTTTTTTTTGTTAAAAGGTAGCTTTGTATGTACAGAATTATATTGCATAGGTCCGTTTTTATAAACAATTACCTGACGATTTTCTCATGGCATTTTATACTTTTTGCTTTAGAAATGCGCCATTTATACAAAAAACAACATATCCAAAAATCCTTCCTACTTCTATAGCTATTCGTATATCGGTCAAAACGCCAATTATGGACGTCGGATCCGGCCTCACCCCCTCAGATCTTCCCGCATCTTTTTTAGCTGAAAGTCCTCATTGAAAAACACATTCCCACATTTTTCAGATTTTTTCCCCTTTAACTTTCGCAGTTATTACATGGGGTATTTTGTCTAATTTTACAATTTTCGTTTTATTCATGATGAACTGCCATCTTCCACCACAATAAAAAAAATTTCAAAAAATAGGTTTTTTGCGTGAAAAAGTCTTAGCTTTGAAAAAAAATTTTTTTTTTGTTTATGCACTTGAAAAGCTCTTAAAATTAAGCTTAAAGTCTAAAAAGCTGTTTTTTGGCCGTTGCCCAAATTTTGAAATTTTTTTCAAAATTTTTTTCGAAAAGCTGAGACAATTTTACATGGAATATGTATTTTCTGAGATGAGTTTTCCATAAACCTACGAGTAATGAATGAATGAACAAAAATTGATTTTATTATTTTTTTTTTGTCATCTTTCGTTATGATAAATTTTTTTTAAAAATACATTTTTTGAGTAAAAAAGTCTCTGCTTTCCAAAAAAAAATATTGCTTTTCCGATACTGCCTGTGAAAAGCTCTCAAAATAAAGTTTTAAATCTAGAAAGCTTTTTTTCAGCCATGGCCCATACTTTGAATCTTTTTTCCATATTTTTTTCAAAAAGCTGAGAAAATTTTACATAACATATGCCATTTTCAAGGTGGGTTCTAAATAAACACACGAGAAATATATTAATAAACACTTTTTAATTAATTTTCTCGTATGTTTCTCGTATGTTTCTTTAGAACTGACCTTGTATATGACATATGTTATGTAAAATTTTCTCAGCTTTTCAAACAAAACATGGAGACAAATTTTAAAATACGGGCAATGGCTAAAAAACAGCTTTTTAGATTAAAAACTCGATTTTGAGAGCTTTTTACAGGCATTATCGGGAAAGAAATATTTTTTTTGAAAAGCTGAGACTTTTTTCCTCAAAAAACGTATTTTTTCAAAAAAAATTTATCGTAACGGAAGATGGCAAACAAAAATGAATAAAACCAATTTTTGTTCATTCATTCATTTCTCGTATGTTTATAGAGAATTCATCTCGGAAAATACATATTCCATGTAAAATTGTCTCAGCTTTCCGAAAAAAATATTGAAAAAATTTTCAAAATTTGGGCAACGGCCAAAAAACAGCTTTTTAGACTTTAAGCTCAATTTTAAGAGCTTTCCAAATACATAAACAAAAAAACGATTTTTTTTTTTTAAAGCTGAGACTTTTTCACGCAAAAAACTTATTTTTTGACATTTTATTTATTGTGGTCCAAGGTGGCAAGTCATAATGAATAAAACGATAATGGCAAAACTAGACGGAATACCCCATGTAATAACTGCGAAAGTTACAGGGAAAAAATCTGAAAAATTTGGGAATGTGTTTTTCAATGAGGACTTTCAGCTAAAAAAGATGCGGAAAGATCTGAGGGGGTGAGGCCGGATCCGACGTCCATAATTGGCGTTTTGACCCATATTTACTCGGAAGAAATTCCGTCATCGTAATTCAAAAATTATAAGAGCTGTTGGTGCGGCCGTCGACCTTCAAGAAATGACGGCGTCATCGGGAAAATGCTGCACAGTCGCCATTGTGACGTATATCGCAATGAAAAAATAATTTTGTGTTACCAATAATACCAATTAGATTTATAATAAACCACCTTTTTGGTAAATCCGATTTATTTTATGGTTTCGATGAAAAAAAAAAACGAAATATGCCCCTTTTTTGGTCTGTAGAGTGGCCTAACCCCTTAGGATATGTTGATCATGAGCTCGTAAGAATCTCAGGTTTCATTTTCCTTTCACTACAATATACGGAAAAGGCAAAGAATGTTTTTCTTTCGTAAACACGTGCCACGCAATTTCTATGAAAATCACGATCTTCGATATCCGCGAAAAATTTATTATTATCGCAAGCGCTCACTTTTAAAATTGCTGCAGGGTTTACCTCGATCCCCATCAGTACGAGAAAATCTCATGTACGATTCCTCAGCGTTCAGCATTATCGCTACAGTACAGCGCCTTCATCCCCTTCAGGTACGTTTAGGGATGAAGAACGGAGAGGCTTAGAAATCCAGTCACGTAAACTCTCTTACAGCCCTGTTTTACTTTCACACTGTTCGTTCCTCTCTCGAGCACGAAGCTTCACATTTTGTCAAAAAAAAAAAAAAACGTACATGCGGGCGTTGAAAAAAAAACGGCCCCACGTAGATTACACAATGCCGCTGGTAGATGAAAGTTCACCGAGGGTAGAAAAAAAACCCAGGCGACAAATTCCTAAACCTTTTTTTGCCACGTTCAACTTTTGTTCGTTCCTTTTTCCCATAAAAAAAAAATTCACTCCAACCTCTTCCTCCATTCAATTATTCAGAGCACTTTGACATATCGCGCGACGTTTTAATGGAGTAGATAAATTAAATCGAGCATCGGAGATAAAAAAAAATTTATTTAAATTTAATTCACGAGTAATTAGTAAATTAATGAATTAATTAGAAATTTATGAATTTAAGAATAATCAATTGCATAAAGGTGGTATTCTGGTCTAAAATTTTGAAAAAAAACAATTTTTTTCATATTCTTGAAGTTTAGCCCTTTAAGAATATAGCCTCGAAAAGAAATTGTTTAATTCCAATAATTGACGGATATATAGCTATTTTAGTGACGCACACCCGTTATGTTGAAGCGTAATTTTAAACGACCTTTTCTTGAAACTAATTTTCTCAACACGGTTGACGCGATATCTCAAGTTCTAATCAACGGATTTACTTCAAATTTTTTACCGATCTTCAATATACCGGGTGTCCCAATTTAATCTTACAGTTGATTTATCTCGAAAAAGACTGCTCAGATAAAAAATTGAGTGGTATGAAACTTTTAGGGTTCAAGGGGAGACCTTAAAAAAAAAATTTTTTTTTGTTCCTAAATTCAAAATGGCGGCGTTAAGATAGCCGACATGTTTTTTTAAAATGGAAACATGATTTTTTTTCTTCACCAAAAAACTCGTCAGATCCAAACTAACATCTTTTGTGGAAACATTTTTTCGATACAGTCCATAATACAGGGTGTCCCATTTTAACCTTACAGCTGAATTATCTTAAAAAATACTGCTCCGATCAAAAATCGAGTACAATAGAACTTTTAGGGTTCAAAGAGGGACGTTAAAAAAATATATATTTTTTGGTCTAAAATTAAAAATGGCGGTGTTAAGATGGTCGACATGTTTTTCAAAAAATAAAAACACGATTTTCTTTTATCAAAAAATTTGTCAGGTCAAAACTTACAACTTTTGTAGGAACATTTTTTCGATACAATCCATAATGGATCACCATTTTTTATTATTTTAGCGTTATCCAGGAAAACCACGAGAACGAGGAGATAAAATCTTTAACATTCTAAGTGTAAGAAGGCGTGCTATTTTTTTTTTTTTAACATGTAGGTCATCTTAACACCGACATTCTTAATTTTGGACCGAAATTTTTTTTTTGACTCCCCTTTTTGAACCCTAAAAGTTTTATTCTACTCGATTTTTGACCGGAGCAATATTCTCAAGATAATTCAGCTGTAAGATATAAAATGGGACACCCTGTATTATGGACTGTATCAAAAAAATATTCCTTTGAAAGATGTTAGTTTGGACCTGACAAATTTTTTGGTGAAGAAAAAAAATTATGTTTCCATTTTAAAAAAACATGTCGGCTATCTTAATACCTCCATTTTGAATTTTGGACCAAAAAAGAATTTTTTTTTGAACGTCCCCTTTTGAACCCTAAAAGTTCCATCCTACTCAATTTTTGATCGGAGCTTTATTTTTCGAGATAAATCAACTGTAAGATTAAAATGGGACACCCGGTATAACTCTTTATCAGCCCTACTACTTTCATATAAAAATTATTTTCTTTACTATTGCAAAAAATTAAAAACTTTGAAAAAAACCATGAAAAATTGTAAATTTAAACATAGCTTCCTCATTTTTTTCCGTTGGTCGTCAAGCCTCCTTTATGACGACATCCTTGACCATCTTTATAACATATATGTGTATTACCATGGCTATCTCATAAAGGAAGCTTCACGAACGACGAAAACAAATGGAGAAGTATGTGCAAATTTCCAATTTGCATGATTTTTTAGCACTTCCGTTAAATTTCATTATTAATTATTTTTGTCATCTAGTGTATTGGTGGTAAGAATGTAAACTCGATAGTTGCTCAATTAGAAGAATCAGGGTTCACAAGTATTATTCGAAAATGGAAACAAAAATTTTAAGAACGAACCTCTTGAGCGTTTTTCACCAAACTTAGCACTATCCATTCTTATCACCAATTGTATTTGATTTGTGTAATTGTTCAAAAAAAATTAGCTCGATACTTCTAAAAATGCCTATGTTGGAGCGGCAACGATATATATTTTTTTTAATTAAAAAAAACGAAAATTCCGAACCTTTCAAGCAATTTTTCTGAAGATTTTTTTGAAGCAATTTTTTCCTTTAGATTTGCCTTTAGAAGAGACTAAAGTCCCTCTCTTACGTTCTTACACGTTCCCTATAGAGCTATCTCTCTTGGACACACTAGTTCAGTAAGTTTGCCGGGAGGGAACTTTAGCCTGGCCTTAAGGGCGGGGTAAGGTTAATTCGGTCATAAAAGCATATTTTTCCTTTAGATTTGCCTTTAGAAGAGACTAAAGTCCCTCTCTTACGTTCTTACACGTTCCCTATAGAGCTATCTCTCTTGGACACACTAGTTCAGTAAGTTTGGTGGGAGGGAACTTTAGCCTGGCCTTAAGGGCGGGGTAAGGTTAATTCGGTCATAAAAGCATATTTTCAAGATTTTTTTTTAGACGATACAGGTAATTCTGATTTATCTGATTAACTTCGATGTAATAACACAACATCTAAACTACATTTTCGTAAATTTTCGTCGTAAAATATCAATAAATAAGCCGTCGGCAGTGAATCTCCGGAGGCGCGTCGAAAAAAATTGTTGTACGGTGAACGTGATAACTCGTCACTGGATTATCTGAAACCAAAAAATCTAAAAGCGTTTGTTAGATGTGGTGTTTCTCGATGTATTGCAGGATTAAAAGTGCTCTTTTAATACCTAAGACCCGAGCAGAAATTTGATCCGGCTAGCCTAATAACGGATAAGGACCTGATCAGGCATCGGTAAGGATAGCCCGATCAGGATAGCCTGATCACGCACGCATCCCAGCCGGATCATATTTTGGTATGACATCGATTGCCAGGCCAGCCTTACATTATCCATGTCAGGGACAGATCAGGTGGTGCTAAGGACCAGCAAAAAAACGCGAACAGAAATTTATTCCGGCTAACCTATAATAACGGATAAGGACCTGATCAGGCATCAGTAAGGATAGCCTGATCAGGATAGCCTGATCACGCACGGATCCCAGCCGGATCATATTTTTGTATGACATAGATTGCCAGGCTAGCCTTACATTATCCATGTCAGGGACAGATCAGGTGGTGCTGAGGACCGGCAAAAAAAACTTCGGTCTGAATAATGTGGCTAGCCAGATATTTCTCTGATTCGGGACGGAGCAGGAGTGTTAGATCTGAGACTCACCGCGAGATGTCGCAGCACGGCGGACGCTCGCTCCTATACGGATGATGTGAATAGTATGCTTATATATGCGACCGCGAGCTCTATAAACACATAAAATTCTTGTGGAATAAAATTAATAAGCGATAAGGCGCCTGATCAGGCTAGAAACCGTCCACGATCAGGACCGGATAAGGCGTCTGATCAAGCAGGAACCGTGCGCGATCAGGACCAGACAAGGCGCCTGATCAGGCTAGGGACCGTGCGCGATCAGGACCGGATATTGAGCCTGATCCCAGCCTGTCCGGTAATAGCGTTATTCTCCTGACATGTAGCCTGATATGAAGTCTCATCAGAACCTGATATGTAGCCTGATCGGGGCCGGATGTTGTTGAAAGGCCAGCCTTAGGTGGTCCTGATCCGAGCCTGGATCAAATTTCCTCTCGGAGAATTAAAAAGGTATTCACAATGCTGCTTTTTTAAGGGATTGAAAGTACCACCCACTACTCATCCATCTCGACAGGGGCGAAAACACCTCTTTTTGTCTCAGTCAGCACGCACGAAAAAGCGAGGAAAACGTGGTTGCGGTAAATAAATTATCATTTTTTTCAAAACCACACTTCACATGCGATTTTTCCCATATTCTATCTTGACCGTTTTTATTATGAAATGTATCTCCACAACACATTTCAGCGAAAACACTGCAAAATTACGAAAGTTAGAGTTACTACAAACATTTTGCAAAAAATTGAAAGTCCCGCCAAATTGACAATTGCTTTGCAATTTTGGAAAAATTTGCACTCAGTAAAGGGGCATAGATGATCTACATGCATACCAAGTTTCAACTCGATCGCTTATACCGTTCTCCAGATATATTTATTTTTAGGCGAGCGCAAAGCGTACAGACACGCACGCACGCACGTACGCACGCACGCACGCACGCACGCGCGCACGCATGCACGCACGCACGCACGCACACACACACACTCATATACACACATTCAGACATTTTTTCAAAATGTGATTCCTTGACGTTTTGGGAACTTGTAAATTCACTGACATGAAAATGACAAACAAAAAATTTTGCGAAAACAAAGCTCCCTTTATAAGGCAGCCATAGAGTCGAAAAAAGCCTTTTTTTCAGGCTATAACGACATTCTTACTAATTAATAATCTTTTTTTTTAATTTTGTATCTGATGACTAGAAGGGTTGCAATCGTGCCGACCAGCACACCCCCTTTTTTTAATGCTAACTTTACCTTTTTATAATTTATTCAATTTTTTTTCCACTAAATTTTTTTTGTTTGCTATTTAAATATTAGTAAGTATGTTGTAAAAAAAATAGTAAAAAAATTTTTTAATTTTTTTCATCGAGCTCGGCAAAGCGCTCAATATGTAAGTCTCTAGACCATAATACCGCCTTAGGAATAATCAATAGACGCTTCAACGCTATCAATCGCGTTGTGTCGTATCAGTTCGTTTCATGAAGAATTGATTCACTCGTTACGAATTATTGCAAGGAGGGGAATAAAAATCTCCTTTTTTTCGATAATTTTTTGTCCATCGATTAATTTCATTCCTCGTTCAATGGGAGCGCAAGGATATGAGTGACTGACGTTTCAAACACGGGTCCGAGCGTGTTGTGTCACTCGCAAAACTCGTCTCTCCACTCGTTCGTGGCTCGTTCGACGATTCATTTTCATCCGTGAGAAGCGAGGATATATACACTCCCACTCAAAAGCTTGGAAACACCAATCAATATTTCTTGCCGCACTAGAAGTTGCATAACTTCGTCAAAAAACGATGATCAAATTTCAAAAAAAGCTTTTTGACCGGAAGAAATTCAGCTTTATTTTGCTTTTTTTAAGATATTTTTTATGACTATTTTTCGCTCCGTTATGCATTTTTGTACGTGACCGTTTTTCGGCCTTTTTCGACCATCGCGAATTGAACGGATAACTTGAGGAAATTTTTTTTTATCTATGGTACATTTGAAAGGGTTAGCAGATACTCCATTTTTGTGATTTAAAAATTTTTGTTCGATTTTTTCTCGCAAAGTTCACTTTTGGCTAAAAAATATAATTTTTGAAAGATGCAAAGTAACTCAAAAACTATAGAGTTTAGAAGAAAATGTCAAGTATAAAAAAAGTAGTGTACGTATACACGGCATTGCCTGGAATTATTTTAGAATTTCTCTGTGCATTTTTTTTTTACTATTTTCGCTTGAAATTCTGATGATGACGTCGGAGCGAAAAATGGTATGTGATTGAAATTTCCGTACTTCGTGATACAATAAAAATCTGAAAAAATTGAACCACATTCGACATACTATAGACAACAATTATTAATAATAATATTGCCCAAGAGTCATTGACAAATTGTTTAAACAATTGTCTAAACAATTTCTCAAGCAATGATGAACAATGATCAATTATGATTGTTGTTTATAGCATGCCGAATGTTGCTGAACTTTGTCAGATTTTTATTGTATCACGGAGGATGGAAATTTCAATCAGGTACAATGTTTTGCTGGAACGTCATTATCAGAGTTTCGAGCAAAAATATTGAAAAAAAAAATTTATAGGAAAATTCTGAAATAATTCCAGGCGATTCCGTGTTTACGTACACTACTTTTTTCATACTTGACTTTTTCCCTTAAACTCTATAGTTTTTGAGTTACGTTACATCTTTCAAAATTTGTCTTTTTTAGCCAAAAGTGGAAAAACCGCGAGAAAAAATCGTAGAAAATTAAAAAAAAAAAAAAAAAAAAAAAGCGTCTGCTAACCTTTTCAAATGTACCGTGGATAAAAAAGACAAAAAAAGTCCTTTAGTTATGCGTCCAATTCGCGATAATCGAAAAAAGACCGTAAAACGGTCACGTACAAAAATGCGTACCAGATCGAAAAAAAATCATACAAAATATTTTTAAAAAAAATAAATAAAGTTTAGTTCCTTTCCGTCAAAACGCTTTTTACAAAATTCGATTATCAATTTTTTGACGGAGTTATGCAGCTTCTAGTGCGGCAAGAAATATTGACTGGTGTTTCCAAACTTTTGAGCAGGAGTGTATATATTGAATAGGAGGATGTACCAGGGAAGTGTAGAGAGCCTGAATCACCAATCGAATTCGCTTTTGCGAACAAAAGTCCCGTTTACGTCACTGATGAAGAGAGAACGAGAGACAACCGAGATTTATATGTGCATAAGGGTAACTACATGTCCGCCCCAGTGAAAATGAGAGCATTATTCGTTGGCTGAACGATTTTCCTGAGGACTTTTTTTTCACTCTCAAATTTTTAAGTCGATAGGCAGATTAATATACTGAATTGAAAAAAAAAAATTGCATCAAAATTCAAAATTTTTTATTTTTGAAATAAAAAACACCATCTAGGTAATTTCAGGATCTTTCAATTTCGATGCAAAATTTTTTTTTTTACCAAAGTTCAAAAATTTATATTTTCGAAACAAAACACCACCATCCTGAAAATTTCAGGATTTTTTAAGATCAGTCCAAGGTATTATATTTAAAAAAATAACCAAAAATTTAATTTTGATCGTGGATTTACACGATTCTTGAAAATTCAAAAATTAATATTTTTGAAAAAAAAAAGCGAAACACCCTTCCGAAAATGTCAGGATCTTTCAAGATCAGTACAAGGTATTGTATAAAAAAAAATTAAACAAAAAATTTAATGTTCAACTTGGATTTTCACGATTTTTGAAAATCAAAATTCTCTAAGTTCATCATTTTTTAACATTTTTTGCGGATTTTTTTTTTCATAGCCTCAAGTATACTCTTTAAGACGAATTCGGAACGATTTTTCGTAACTACAATAGTTTCCGATATATTTAAAAAATAAACTTGAAAGATTTTGAAAATTGTGAAAATTTTAATTTTGGATAACTGTCGAAAAAAAAATTTTAATTTTTTTCCTTTGGTATAACTTGGTTTCGTTAAAAACGAAAACTTGTGACCAAATTTCATCGAAATTGAAAGGGGTGGTCGATTTGTCATGGAAAGACCCATATATATTAAAATGGAATTTCCATCGGGAGGAATACGTGTTCGTCATAAATAAAAGGAGGAAAAAAGAGCGATCGAACGAAACGAGATCAGCGGCGAGTCAGGGATATCGTTGAAGAATCACCGGTGCTTCGATCCAGACATACACGTGTATGAATGTCTGAAATTCGATCATCCGAGTCCCTTATGAAGTCAACGTTACGTAACGTTCGATATACAGCGAACATGCAGCGAAACACAATCATGAGAGCGCAAACGGTACGATCGGTATTCTCTCGAAGAAAATAAAAGTCCGCTGATAATCGAGTTATACCGAAATTATGCAAGGTATTAAGAATTTATTGAGTCCTTCGACCTCGATGAATTATCTGAAAGCCATCAATAGACCAACGAATAACATAGTGATAATATTGAAGAACGAAATTTCGTTGATTCCCGATCCATTGACGTAGGGCCGAGGTTGATTGGCCAAAATTACGTACGACGCAGTCGCACCAAGAGACACCTTATTCAGATTGACCCATTGGCTGAAAAGAGAAAACAAAAAAAAATTATCAACCACGAGATTACCTTCGATCACGATTGAGAAGTCTTTTTTTTCTATTTCCAAGAAGCAAGACCCAAACCCGGTACTCTGAGAAAGCCGACGTAGGATTGGATTGGAATTGCATTAAAATTCTTACCCCGGTCGAGAAGTTGCTTTTTCATTTGCCGCGAAGATCGATCCATTGAGGGCAATTTTAACGTCAATGTCATTTCCGATGTCCACCACGACGGTATCGTCTTGATTGAAATTCATTATAAGAATCACCGTCTCGTTTGCCACCGAATTAATTTTGTGGGTGCGCAAAATCACCAATACTCGATCTTCGGCTTTGACAAGCGTCGTGAGCGTTCCATTTGCAACTGCTGATGAGGTCTTCTTCAGGGTCGTAAGATTACGGAACAGACTGAAATGAGATGCCAGCGACATCTTCTGGGCCTCAAGATTCAGTGTTTTCCAATTGTCATTGATGGGTATCCACGTGCCACTGGGGTTGGTACTGAACCCTACATTCCCGAATTGGAAAAAGGAGATTTTACATTAATTTTGCTCCCTCACAAAAGATATTCCGTTTTCGTGAGAATCGGTTTTTTTTTCTTTTACTAATGACCCGTGTAGAAATGCGATAGGGCGATCACTGCTTCATTGTACACTGAGAAAAAAAAATTGTTAAATGAACTAAATCTTTAGTCGCATACGCACGACTAAATATTTAGTTGTACAAATCCAAATTTTGTTGCCTAAGTCATATTTTGGTCAACTGAAACGCAGAATTATTCAAAAAACTAATTATTTAGTTAGACCCAGTAAATATTTAGTCGTGCGTATGCATCTAAAGATTTAGTTCATTCAACAATTTTTTTTCTCAGTGTACACCGAAAAAAAGGTTTGGTAATATCAAGTACCCAGCTGCGATCACGGAAAATTCGTTTAAATCGATCGTCACATATCAGATTTGAATACCCCGTTGTTGAAATAATAAAACTGGTGTCATTGTTTCGAATGTGTACTGCATTCACCGCAATTACAACATTGGATCAAAATGATTTCAAACGAGATTGATTCAACGAGTTGTTTTCTCATTCAATCGAATATTTGGTGATTTACTGGAAGTAAATAAAATTGTTTTAACTGTATGTTTCGTCTCATCAACAAAATCTAGTTTTAATTTGAGCTATTCATCCAGTTAAAAAGAATAGTAAATGCTTCCAAGTCGATCAAATTGTTTGATAAATTTGACTGAATATTTCAATGCGGCTACAACACATTTAGTCGATAGTACGTATAGTAACTACCACGATCTCGGCACTTCGCCCGAGATCCGTAAGGTGGCGACGATCGGCGCGCGCTCTCGCGCCAGCGAGACAGCCACCGAGCACCGATAAGTACCAGTGCATTACCAGCATCGGAGTCCTCAATGAACTTTAAATTGATGGAACAGTACCCGCGCTATGTGGTCGCGCAGTTCTATGGACTAAAGACTACATATTTGAATGATATCACCAATGCACTTTGGTGGTGCTCGTGCTCTTTATGGGTGCAAAGATAAATAAGTTAAATTTTCACTCAACTGTTTAATCCCACGATTAATTAGTTAAGTAAAAGCCCTCGTAGCTTAAGCAAATACTGCATATCATCAAATGTTTCGTTAATTCAATTGAAATTTTCTAGCTTGATATTGAATGCATTTTTTTCCGATGAACAACATCTGAATTGCATAGAAAATATAAACTACTCATTCAACTAGACCATTTGCTTATGTAATCCCATATTGAGTACATTTTACCAAATATAGAATCAAAACAATGTAATTTTCAATTAAACGGATTCTCTACTCCGTTGGGTCAAGGATATATGAATTTGTGGGAATGCAATTTTTGTTTCCATTTTGATAGACGTTTTGAGTTAACTGAATTACACATTTCATTCGCCACCCGTAACCGCCGGGTTTAGTTAATTCAAGCCAACTTTTTTCACTTTACCAAACCTTTTTCTCGGTGTAGGAACTGACCTGCCCTGCCTGGTCTGATTTTCCTGGCAGGGCCTTGACACGGAAGCTAACGACTTGACCCTTAAACATTTCATTCAATCATCGTATTTCAATCAGTACGCTGCGTGATCGGAATATGAACAGTTCCCGACAAGCTTCCTTTTAAACTTTCACGAAACATTTATTTGTTATCACCAGGGTTGCGAATAATGCATTACTTTTTTAAATGCATTTATATTTTCAATAACCATTTCATGCTACTAGTTAATGGTTAATGGAAATTATTTCCATTAATATACAGGGTGAGTCACTAGTTTTTGCCACCTAGAATAACTCCGAAAGTATAATAGGAGTAGGAAAGTTTTTGAAACAAAAGTTGCATGGGACAACGGGGGCCATCATATCGCGTGCCTAACGCCAAAAGGGCCTATTACAGCAAGAAGATAGGGGTCCATGCCAAAAGGGCCTACAAAATTTTTTTTTTTTGCCATTCTTCTTAAAATTGCTTGAAACGTGAAGATCTGTAAAAAAAAAATTTTTGATGTACTAAAAAGGCTATAAAAAAATCAAAATTTTTCAAAGTTTTGAATAGAAATTGCATACCAGAGCATTTTTTTTTTTGAAAAAAAAAGTTTAAATAATTTGTTATTGTTCATTTGTTTCAACATTTTGTTATTTTTTATTTGTTTAAGCAATTTGTTTAAACGTTTGTTTAAATTATTTGACTTGTTTTCATTTTTTTTTTTGCAAAAAAAAAAAAGTTGAAGTAATTTGTTATTGTTTATTTGTTTCAACAATTTGTTATTTTTTATTTGTTTAAAGAATTTGTTATTGTTTATTTGTTTCAACAATTTGTTATTTTTTATTTGTTTAAAGAATTTGTTATTGTTTATTTGTTCAAACAATTTGTTCTTATTTTAAACAATTTGTTATAGTTTATTTGTTTAAATAATTTGTTATTGTTTATTTGTTTGAACAATTTGTTATTGATTAAAACGAAAGTAATTTGTTATTGATTAAAACGAAACTTAAAGAACTTCTACTTTAAGTACTTTAAATCTCAAGTACTTAAAGTAATAAATACCGAGTACTTTAAGTACTGCCGGTACTTAATACTTTAAGTACTTAATGTATTTTGTACTTTATATTTGAAGTACTTAAAGTACTAGGTACTTATTACTTTAAGTACTTGAGATTTAAAGTACTTAAAGTACAAGTACTTAAAAAATCAAGTACCAATTTCAAGTACTTTTTGTATTAAAGCATATTTTTACCTTGCATGATACACTGAGAGTCGACAGATTGGAACAGAAGTATTTAAACCAAGAATTATCAGAAGCACTGACGATAGAAATTTTTTTTTTTTTTAATCTATTTTGATACAGGTATTCATGATAATTCATGATAAATTCACGATATTATATCATGAATTGTTACAATCGTGGATCCGAATCAATAACAAATTGTTCAAAAATAAACAATAACAAATTATTTAAACAAATGAACTATAACAAATTGTTTTAAAAAATAAGAACAAATTGTTTGAACAAATAAACAATAACAAATTCTTTGAACAAATAAAAAATAACAAATTGTTGAAACAAATAAATAATAACAAATGATTTAAACTTTTTTTTCCAAATAAAAAAAAAAAAATTAAAAAAAAAAATAAATTAAAAAAAAAGAAAGATTTTTTTTCCAAAGAAAAATTTTTTTTTTCCAAAAAAAATTTTCAATTATCTTAGCGGAAAGTAAAAAAAAAAATTATAGGCCCTTTTGGCTTTAGATCACTAAATTTTCAATGTCCTAAAGCCAAAATTTGAGACATAGGCCCTTTTGGCTTTGGAAAATTTTTTTTTGTCTTTAGGCTTAGAAAATGTTGGCAAAACGATTGGCGCAAAAAAAAAAATATAGGCCCTTTTGGTTTTGCAAAGCCAAAAGGGCCTATAACTTTTATAGGCCCTTTTGGCATTAGGCACGCGATATGTCATTGGTTTTTTGTTGCTAGGTGTAGTCGCTTCGGATATTTGAAGGTCAACTTTATTTTTTTAGATGGGATGCTATAATTTGATACTTATTTTCTGATAGCGCCGATCGAGACGAATCCAATGATGTGCAACATTAAGGTCTCTGAAGGTCAACGAAGGTCAAAAAGGTAAAATGAACTTACATTTGCAGAAGGTGTTCGAAGTGATGACCATTGGTATCAATGCAGTGCTGCAAACTCCTCATCACTTTCAATTATTCTTCCGATAGGTTAAGGATCCATCTCGTCTCAATTTATTGTACGAATATTGAAATGTACGGCATGTAGCGTGATCACGTTGAGGATATCTTTCAGCGTATGAATCTAGCTCTCACTGAATTTTTTTGGCATTCTCCGTAAATAAGAAGCAGATCGATTTGTTCTTACAGGTTCTTACATCATTCACATTTGCTTGATTCGACAATACTAGTCTTACCGTTCTTATCATGTTGTCTTGCGATATCGTCCGAACAGTGTTTACTTGTCAGTTTTTACTTGTGTTTAGTGCAAACATAACAAAATTGTATGTGTGTGTGTGCGTGTGTGTGTGTGTGTGTGTGTGTGTGTGTGTGTAAGTATTTGTGTGTGTGTGTTTGTGTGTATGCATGCGTGTGTGTGCGTGTGTGTGCGTGCGTGCGTGTGCGTGTGTGTGCGTGCGTGTGCGTGTCTCTCTCTCTCTCTCTCTCTCTCGCTCTCTCTCTCTCTCTCTTGTGTGTGTGTGTGTGTGCCTATGTGTGGGTGTGTGCGTGCGTGTGTGTGCGTGTGTGTGTGTGCGTGTGTGTGTGTGTGTGTGTGTGTGTGTGTGTGTGTGTGTGTGTGTGTGTGTGTGTGTGTGTGTGTGAGCCAACTACGGCTAAAGATATGGAAGAGAGAATTGTCAGAGCATGTGCTTCGATAAGTACCGGAGTCATATGGAATATCACTCAATCCGTTATAAGGAGATTGCAATAGTGCATTGATACCAATGGTGATCACTTCGAACCCCTTCTGTAAATGTAAGCTCATTTGAACTTTTTGACTTTCGTTGACCTTCAGAGACCTTAACGTTGCACATGATTGGATTCGTCTTGATCGCCGCTATCAGAAAATAAGTACCAAATTATAGCATCTTATCGAAAGAAAACAAAGTTGACCTTCAAATTTCTGAAGCGACTCCATCTAGCAACAAAAAACTAACGTCATACGATGGCCCCCGTTGTCCCATGCAACTTTTATGCCAAAAACTTTTCTGCTACTATCATACTTTCGGAGTTTAATGAAAATTATTACATTTAACCATGATGCTAATAATTAACGGAAATTATTGCTATTAACCATTGACATAGAATTTAATTAAAATGGTAGTGATCGATTGGTTTTATTCTGGGTCAAAATGACCCAAAGGTACTAACCGAGGTTTTCTCGGTTACTTTTAGCGAGCGCGGTATTAGTCTGGCTCTAAATGACCCCATGGTGTTAACCGAGGTTTTCTTGGTGACTTGTAGCCACAGCGGTTTGGTTAGGGGTCAAAATGACCCAATGGTACTAACTGTGTTACATGCCATTACATAACCTTTTGGGATTGCCTGATCTTCACCCTACATGAGTTAGGGTGGGCAAGTCAGGGACGGAACTTCTTCCTTACCAGAATTTCTGCATGGGGAATTCTAATAATTCCAGAATGTTGGATTTAGAAAAAATTGGTCAAAAATTACCAGCATTGAGGTCGCCATTCCACTGGAAAGGGGTCCTGCAAGGATCACGAGATTTTTCCTTGTACTTTTCTACACCAGCCTGGCAACCCTGTGGATCCTGTGTGTCCTCCCACGAGATATCTGTTTTGTCGACCATGCCGATTTCCTCGCCGTAATACGTTACCGAGACACCTGGCAACATCATTGCGAGCATCATCATCTGATCTCCTCTATTTGGATATCTCGTTTCCGTTCTCGAACGATCGTGATTTCCCATCTGAAAGAAAGAACAACGGATCTCAAGATTAAGGTAACCCTTGCGGTGTAAGTCCTAAGGTAAGTTCATCGAGTACCAGGAAAAAAGAGTATAAATAAATAAATAAATGAATAAAGAGTGAAAAGTTCCGAACGATGATTCAAAAAAATACATTCCATGTCAAATCGACTACTTTTGAACCCGACCCCTTTAGATTTGGCTGAAATTTTGTTTTCCTTTTCTACCCCATTAAAAAAAAATTTCAGGGAAGTTTCAAATGTTTTACGCAACCCAAAAGAAAAGTATTTTTTTTCACCCATGCAAGATTTTCGTGCTTTTCACCATATGCGTAGACAGCCGAAAAGTGACTCTTTTCTGACAGCTAAGGGCGAACTCGTCTGTTTTCACTCTTAGCTGTCAAAAAAGAGCCCCTTTTTGGCTATCCACGCATATAGTAAAAAGCACGAAAATCTCCCATGGGGAAAAAAAGATCGTGTGCAACGCGGGCCAGAGATTCGTCTTTTGTCTCGCGTGGTTGCGGCCCTCGCTTTGCTCGTTGCGGCAAACTTCACGCTCGACAAAAAGACTTATCTCTGGCCCTAGATGCACAAAATACTATTTCTTTAAATGGCTATAATTTTTTCAAAAATTGACTAATTGGTACGTTATTTTCTAAAATTAAGATGGACTTTCCGAAAAAAAATACAAAAAAAATTTATAATATTAAAACCTACGAAGTTTCTCACTTTTTCGAGAAAAATCATCTTTTTATCAAAGTTCGCCATTTTTTTTTTCACTCAAAAAATAATTGGATCAAGTCCGGGAAAAAAAGCTGCCCAACCTGGAGTGGGTCGACTTTTCCTTCCATTTTTTTTTAAATTTTTTTTTTAAATAAATCAATTTTTTTCGAAGGTTACCACTTTCAATTTTTTCTTCTTAATTTTTAAACTCCGAGGTCCTTTATAAATCCTCAAAAATTTCCAGAGTGGTGTTTTGTGAAATAAGCTCAATAGAGAATTTTTTTTTAATCGATAAAAAAAACAAATAGAAGGAAATGTCGATTCACTCCAGGTTGGACGGCATTTTTTCCGGAATTGATCAAAGTATTTTTTGAGTAAAAAAAAATGGCGAGCTCCGATAAAAATATGATTTTTCTCGAAAAAGTGAAAAATTTCATAGATTTTAATATATATATATTTTTTTTCGGAAAGTAAATGAATTCGTTGATTTATCGATGTAAATGGAGTTATTTTACTTTGACGTTATTGTTACAAAGTTTTTTTTAATATTTGAAAGGATTTCAAGTCCGGATCCACCCTCAGCCACATTAATTTCTTCTTTGAAAGGACATTTTAGAAGGATAATTTTAAAACATGATTGAGGGATTCTAAAAAATAGCGAAATCGCTCAGACATTGATCATGGTCTTATGTATCTTCTTTCATTTATAAGAGCATAAAATCAGGTGGAAAATTCTTGTCTTCAATTGGATCAAGTGAATAATCTGTCAGGATTCGATCAATGAATCTTACCACCCAATTAGCTGTACCGTTCCTCGCATTTGCCTCCTTCATCCACGAATCTATGACAATCTTGAAAGCGCTTGGAGGTGACGTTACATCAACGTCCGTGATGAATTTAAAGTTGAATGGCACATGCGCACCGGCATCGTAGAACTCTACAGTTTTCTCCAAGCTCGTATAAGCCTCGGTCATCAACACCTTCGAATAAAAACAATGTAAAACATCTTACTTTAAAAAATAAGTATCAATTAATAATTAGCTGCTACGGAATTTTACTTTTTTTCTAAATGTATACCCGGAGTTTTATAGTTTTTCAAACAGGGCTTAAGGTTGTTTAGAAGCAAATCACGTTTAATGAGAAAATTCTGAAAATTTGGTACGTTTTTCAATGAAGTATTTAAGAGGTCGTATAAAAATTTCACGACGATTCGGAAGCTCGTTATCGAATAATTAAGATTAACAAATTAAATAAAATTCAATGTAGTCTTATGGAATTATATAACTTCACGATAAGTTTTTTTTTTACCTCTAAATTTTTTAATATCCACAATATACTGGAAGCAACGGAACGAAAACGAAGTTTATCGATAAACATTTTTTTCATTTGTTTAAAAAATTGTTTTTAACAAAACGTTAATTTTTTAATAACAAGCTTCCTAATCGTCGTGATTTTTTCACACGACCCCTTAAATACCTCATACAAAAACATACCAAATTTTTAGAATTTTCTCATTATCTTTTATTTTAATCCTTAAGGAGGTTGAAGTAATGATGATAGAATTTTGAAAATTTGGTATGTCCTTACATGAAGCATTCAGGAGGTCATGTAAAAATTTTACTACGATTGAGAAGCTATTTATTGAACAATTAACATTCAAAGGTTTCATAGCTTCTAAACAACCTTGAAACGGTATTCTGGTCTAGAGACATACATTTTCAGCGTTTTGTCGAGCTCGATAGAAAAAACAAAAAATATTTTCACCGTTCTTATTATTTACAACATATTTACTGATATTTTGACAGCGAACAAAAAAAAGCGGTTTATTCTGAATTACGCACAGAGTGTAAAAACTAAAAACTAGGTTTTTCAGGAAATCGGTGCACCTTAAGAGTTCGAACTAGTCCCAAAAAATTGTTTATGTGCAACCCTAAATGGTGGGCGATACATCATACGCTCAGTCAAAAAATTAAAGGAACAGAAAAATTTGCGAGTTTTTCCGGCGATTTTCAAAGACCTGTAACTTTGTTCATTTTGGTCGACAAAAAGTTGTTAAAAAAGCATTTTGAAGCTTGAATCTTCTAGTTGTGGAATCTTGAGTCAAAAAATTTTTTTGGGCATCACCCTCGACGCATTTGCAAGAAATATCTCGGCAAAAATTTTCTCGATATTTGCTTTTTTCAAAACAGTCGTTAGGCTCTAAATTTTTTGTTTTGAGTTTAACCAACCTATGGATCATTTCGCTGGATCCTCTTGCTTCAATTTGCTATTTTACTTTTTGTTCTACGACCATTTTTTGCTAAGATATCGGCGATTGAACGAAAAAGTAAACGGTAGGTTTCGGAAACTTAAATCTACCCTCTATAAGTATCCATTACTGTCATAAACGGCACCATTTTTTTCGACGTTTCATTTCAACTTGAAAAAGTCCAAAAAATAGCTTTTTTTGTTGTTTTAGAAAATCTACCACAACTTTGCGGATATTGCGAAAAATAGCAATGTTTTCAGGTTTTTTTAGCTCAATACGTACCTTAAAACCATGGCAATTTTTAAAACAATCGGTCGAGCCGTTTTTTGTAACCGAATCATCAAACATTTAGAAAAATTAAAACGTTTATTGATCCTTAAAGACCAATTAATGGTGTTAAAAATGAAAAAAAAGTTTTTCTTTTTTTTCTCTCAAATTTACATTTAATGAGCGTGAAAGCAAAAAAAAACTCCGAAGTTCGAAAAAAAAATTCCGAAACTAGAAGATTCAAGCTTCAAATGCTTTTTTTTTAAATTTCGACTAAAATTAACAAAGTTAAAGCCTTTAGAAAATCGCTGAAAAATCTCGCAAATTTTTCTGTTCCTTTAATTTTTTTAATGAGTGGACATTCTCAAAAAATTATAAATTATGATTAAAAATCGTCATTTTTACGCTGACTCGACCGTCTTAAGTGTGACACATTTTTTTTAGGTCCTCATTATGGAGTTACAGGCCACTTTTTGAATTTTCGACCCATTTTTTGTTTCGAAAATTCAAAAAGTGGCCTGTAACTCCATAATGAGAACCTAAAAAAATGTGCTGCACTCAACCAGTCCGGAAAAGTATTGCGAAGAAAATGAGCCATCGCAGGATAAGATCCGTCAAGCGGTTTGGTCAGGATCGTGCACAGCGCAGTGAAACTCAAAAATTGATTTATGAGAGATCCGCTGCACTTTAAGGGTTCTAACTAGCGTCAAAAATTGCTTCATTTGATACGTCAAATGGTGGATCATTGTCAGGTTTACACGTATTCAACGAACATTTATATTCACGTTTAAAAATCGGCATTTTGACGATGACTCTCTCCCCTTAAAGGTCTAAACTTTAAGAATATTTCCCCAATAAATTCATTCTTTCAAAATTCTTAACCAGAATACCGCCTTAATCCAGATCTGCTTCCAGTTGTAGTGTTTACTTCGTTTTACATCGATTTGACGGCTCTTTAAAATTTTATTCCAAACAGCACTATTTTACAGAACCACTTGATTAAAATGTATCCAAATAATTTAAGATTTTTCTTACTGCATTTTTTTAAGAAGAAATTAAATTGAAATTATTTGAATATGAGGAGTTCTTTTTAAACCGGGCCACTTTTTTTTGTCACCCTCTCCAATTTTTTTCAAAATCTGCCAGTTTGAAATATTAGTCAAAAAGAACATCTGTGATTTTTTAGCGATTTTTTTAGGCGTCCGTTCAGGATTTTCAATTTTTCATTACGAACACTGTATCTCAAAAATTATTCATCAAACAAAACAAACATGAGAATAAAAACTTTTTTATTTTTTCCACTTTATCGAAAAAAATTAAAATTATAATTTTTCTGCATTGAGAAAATGGAAATTGGGCAAAAAAAAATGTGAAGACATTTTTTTTAAACCTAATAACACACTTTCGATTTCGGTAAAAATTTTACAGAATGTCTGTTAATGGGTAAAGAGTCTGCGAAATTTTTTTCAGAATGGCACCTGCAATCGTTACGATGAAAAAAAATAAAAACCCTGTGAAATCTATATCCGGTTATGAGATTTCGCAGGGTTTTTATTTTTTTTCATCGGAACCATTGCAGGTGCCATTCTGAAATTGTTTTCGCAGACTCTTTACATAATGACAGACATCCTGTAAAATTCGTACTAGAATCGAAAGTGCGTTATTAGGTTTAAAAAATTTTTATTCTCATTATTTTGCCAAATTTTAATTTTCTCAATGTAGAAAAATTATAATATTAATTTTTTTCGATAAAGTGAAAAAAATAAATAAGTTTTTATTCTTATGTTTTTTTTGTTTGATGAATATTTTTTACGATACAGTGTTCGCAATGAAAAATTGAAAATTTTAAACGGACGCCCAAAAAAAATCTAAAAAAATCACAGACGTTCCATTTGACTAATATTTCAAACTGGCAGATTTTGAAAAAAATTGGAGAGGATGAAAAGAAGTGGCCCGGTCGAAAAAGAACTCCTCATATAGAGAAATTCACACTACATATCCCATCGAGTAGTGAGTGAATAATTCAAAAAAGATAATAATAACATATTATAATTGAATTGAATACAAACCACTTCGTCGCTTCCCTTCATCGCCGCATAATCGTCGACCACTGTTCTCCAACTTCTCAAAACATCGTAAGTCTTGGGATGGTCCTTGGTATAAATGTGCTCTAAATAAGTGTACTCATTCTCTTCAGCTCCTGTAATATTGGAGCGTGGTTCGTCCCGAAGGTCTTCGTCCTCAAAGAGATGAGGTATCGCGTCAATTCGAAAACCGTCGACTCCTTTGCTCAGCCAGAAGAATATGACTTCCTGTGTAAACCCAAAATATAGCGACAAAAACTTTTTTTTTTCAAGTAATAATTGAAAACTCATAACAAAATTACTTTTCAACGTCTCTTATCGATAATTCGTACCAACAAAAAATTTGTAAAAAAAAATATTCAGTAGAATAGTTACAATAAAATAAAAACTGAAAAACACGTTTTTTCAAAAATTATGTCGTCACTTTTTGGGTTAAACAACTGAAATTTTCAGGGAAAAGTTTTTTTTCAATTATAAATCGATCCATGAAGAATTTTAAAAATCACTGGAGGCAGATTTCACATGCTTATCCGGCGATACCCTTTATAATCGATTTTCAAATGACCTCGATGTGCATTTATCTAGATTCGACATGAGTTTTCTTCATTGATACATTTTTTTAAATTATTAATCTCAAGATTTATCGATCCAAAGTGTTTTCGCGAATTTAATCGAAGAGAAAAAACTTTATCGAGGAGTAAACAGAGAACTCTATCGACACAGCTCTCGAAATGGTTACGATGCACCGCTTTATCTCTATTTCTGCAACGAGGAGACGATAAAAATCTGAACTAATCTAATCGCTCTATCCGGTTGCGAGGATGAATCCAACTTTATCCTCGGTGCTGCACTCATCATTGATAATATACATGGCAACTTTTCAATAATTTTGCAACAAGTTTTACGAACCTCCATGGCACTTCTAACTCGTGGATTGAAGTAATTGAGATCCGGTTGTTTGGCGAGAAATTGATGAAAGTACCATTCACCGCGTGCTGTACTATAAGTCCATGCGGGTCCACCAAAAACACTGATCCAATTGTTCGGCGGTGTTGTCGCGTTTTTTCCTTTTCTCCAGATATAAAAATCTTCGTAAAGAGGATCTTTGTTGACACTCTTCTCGAACCACTCGTTCTCGTCGGATGAATGATTCGGCACGAGATCCAATATAACTTTTAGTTTTAATTCCTTCGCCCGCTTGGTCAATGCCTCGAAATCCGTCATGCTACCGTATTCCGGCTGAATCTCCATGAAGTTCGATATATCGTAGCCAAAGTCCGCCATGGGACTCGCGTAGATCGGCGAGAGCCACACAGCGCCGATTCCGGCCTCAACGAAGTAATCGAGCTTCGATGTTATACCTGATTCGCCCAAAAATTCACCAAACATCACATTAACGTATATTTTTGAAAAAATATTTCCAACATTTCGACAGTATCGATCCGATTATCATTTTTCGCCTGGGAATCAGATAGCATCGGATAGCACACTCACATCTCTACCGGTTAAAACTTTCAAGGTGGATCATTCAATTCTCAAATAGATAATAACTCTTGAAAATATATTTGAAAACAAACATATCTCTGAGAAAAAAAAATACTTTCAGAATTAAAGTTTTGTCAATTATGCAGTTGATGTATTTTCCTAATTTTTGTAATCCCGGATTTTTTTCTGTTATAACCTTCCTTTTAACTCCAATAATAATATTTCGTCGGGGGAGCTCGGGAAAGTTGCGTCTTACTATTTTTTTTTCTAATCACAGTAACTACTCGATATAAGAGCGCTCTACAGCGGTTAGGAGAAGTGCCTTCCAGGAACTTCGTCGCCGGAGCATTCCCCCACTACTATCTGCAGAGTTCGAGAATCGCTTCGCTGGAGTGGGGGAAGCAATGAAACTCGCTCAAGCGGAATGAAGGGGAAACGCTTCTGTATCGAGAGCTCTTGTATCGAGGAGGTACTGTATATAGTATCGCGGCCTACAATCGGCTTGGATTTTTTTTTTGAAATTCGTTATGGCCCAAAAAAAAGCTACTAAAATGGATATCCCTGTTAAAGAGGTTCTATTGTTTTTTGCTGTTTAAGATCGTCAGATGCAGAGTTTTAAACAGCAAAAAGAACAGAAACTGTGGGATATCCATTCTAGTAGCTAAACATTCCAAAACTGTGAAAATTTTATTTTCATTTTTTTCGTGGTTTTTTTTTACAGAAACAATAATAGGACGCAACTTTTCTGTGTTTCCTCGAACAAATACTATTGTTGGTGTTTTAAAGAAGAGTATCCCACAAAAAATTTTAAATTGTGAATATTTATTTATTTTTCGTGGTTTATTGCAAAAAAAATAGTAGGGCACAATTTTTCTGAGTTTTCTCGATTAAATATCATTGTTAGTGTTTTAAGAAAGGGTATTCTGAAAAAAAAATTCGAAATTTTATAAATTTTATGTTTATTCTCATTTTTTTCGTAGTTTCTTACAAAAAAAAAGTAGAGTGTAACTTTTCCGAGTTCCGCCAATGGAATATCATTATTGGTGTTGAAAGGAAGAGTAGTACGAACAAAAATTCCAGAATTACGAACATTTGGAAAAGGCGTCAAACGTCATAATTACCAAAGTTTTTTAAAAATGTCCTTCTCGACCGTTTTAACACATTCACATCTCTACCGATCTAAGCTCCACCGGCAACGAACTTTACAAAAATGCAACCCTCCATGTTACCGATTTAAAACAAAATTAATTTCCATTAAAAAAAAAATTTATCCGTTGTCTATTTGATTGGAATATTGAAATATGGTATTTTGTTATTAATCATTCATCTAAATGAGCTTAACTCGATCAGGGTAATTTTTTTTTCTTTTCTCAATCGAAAATTTGTAACGACACCATATTGGTAATTAGGACAGTAAGAGAGAGGAAAGTTTTTGAAAATAATTGTTTCTTTACCGTTCAAGTCTCCGATACCGTCGCCATTACTGTCCATGAAACTTCGTGGATAAATTTGATAGAACGCTGTGTTTTTCCACCATCCTTTGTTAGTTATGTCGTAAGCTGATGCAACACTCAAACCGAGGAGTAGCAGAGCCGCGTAACAGCAGCAGACACGCGACATCGTGGCAAACATGTCGTATCAATGCGGGATTAGATCCCGCGCAACGTGACTTTATAGAGTTCGCTGCGGCATCGATTCACCACCCGATAAGCCGCATTATTGATAAAAATACTAATTGTTGATAAGGCAACGGTAATTACGGGAAAAGGCGGGTTATCGATTGAGATGAATCGCCTTGTCGTGTCCAGTTGATTAAAATTTCGAACCCGTGCAAAAAAAATTAGTTTATGTTAAGTCTACGATAAGTCTCTCACGTAGTCTACGAAAAGTCTCGCTAATGAAACAATATAGACTTCTGATATAGACTTTTCAACGAAATGTACATTCCACAATAAGTGTCTCATAAGTCTTTATTCTAATAAGTCTATATTCATATAGACTACTAAATCTATATGAACGCGAATTCACGACCCGCTCTTATTTAGGCTCTCAAAAGTCATTTTTTTAAATATGAATATCGACTTATGAGTATCAGTCGATATTTATGTAGACTTATAAGTCTACATAATATAGACTTGATGTCGGGACTTCACAACTGAATGAGAATTCATAAACCGAACTTATTTTATCCCTCAAAAGTCAAAAGTCTCTCTTTTAGAATAAATACAAATGACATCTGTATTTATTCGCCACAAATTTAATTCCAGGATTCCTGACCCCTCATAAGTTAATTCCAAGATTCCTGACTCCTCATAAGTTAAGAGACCGCTCATAATTTAATTCCAGGACTCCTGACCCCTCTTAATTTAATTCCAGGATTCCTGACCCCTTATAAGTTAAGTGAGCGCTCATAACTGAATTCCAGGATTCCTGACCCCTCATAAGTTAATTCCAGGATTCCTGACCCCTCATAAGTTAAGTGACCGCTCATAATTTAATTCCAGGACTCCTGACCCCTCATAACTTAGTTCCAGAGTTCCTGACCCCTCATAATTTAAGAGGGGACATGGGCTCCGAAATTAAGTTATGAGGGGTCGCTTAACTTATGAGGGGTCAGGAATGCTGCAATTAAGTTATGAGGGGTCACTTAACTTATGAGAGGTTAGGAATCCTGGAATTAAGTTACGAGTGGTCACTTAACTTGTGAGGGGTCAGGAATCCTGGAATTAAATTTGCGACGAATAAATACAGATATCATTTGTATTTATTCTAAAAGAGAGACTTTTAAAAGACTTTTGGGCAACAAAATAAGTTCGATTCATGAATACTCATTGAGTTGTGAAGTCCCAACCCAAATCTATATATTGATGTAGACTTATAAGTCTATATAAATATCGACTTATACTCATAAGTCGATATTCATATTTAAAAAAAATGACTTTTGACAGTCTAAATGAGAGCGGATTATGAATTCACGTTCATATAGATTTATTAGTGTATATGAATATAGACTTATTAGTATATAGACTTATGAGACTCTTATTGTGGAATGTAATTCTCTTGAAAAGTCTATCTCCGAAGTCTATATTGTTTCATTAGAGAGACTTTTCGTAGACTACGTGAGAGACTAATTGTAGACTAAAAAATAAAAATTTTGGTGTCGTAAAAAATAGAATTGTTAACATTTCACTCAGTCAGCCTTCTAATTCAAAATTAATCCCTCAACTTGAAATATCGCGGCATCCATATTGAAGTGATAGAGTTAAAAAATTTGCATTTGAAATTTTTTCGATAATTAAAAGTATTTTTTCAACTGAAAAGAGAAAGACAACGAAAAAATCCCACTCTGAAAATTTCAGAAAATTTGCAGACAATATCGAAATTTCCAATAAATAAAAAAAATAAAACTGACAGTCATCGAGAAATTTTCGTTTTTTCTCTGAAAATTCAAAAAAAAAAATTGAAGATCGGTCTGAATAGATTTTTCCTATATTTTTCTGAAAATTACATTTGAAAACAAAAATTTTGAAAAAAAACTCGTCCTTATGAGTCAATTTTTGAAAAAGTGATAGATATTTGAAAAGTGAAGAACCTTTTTTTTTAATTCATAACTTTTTTCGGTTGAGTAACAAAATTTGAAGAAATGTTTTTGATACTGTAGAAAAAGATAAAAAAGTTTTAGCCATATCAAAAGTATTCGAGATCAAAAGTGGTTCACTTGGCATGGAATGCCCCATATGTAGATCAGCATTTTAATTGCATAGCTGTAACGGAAACTTATCAAAAAAGGATATTCCGAATACTCTACCGAAATCATTCGTCCATCTCGGTATTATGTGTATTATTTTCAATACGGTAGCTAAACTTTTATGATCGAAGATACGAGCGTGCGCACAAAGAATGGACAAGAACAGAAATATTTGGTCTTAATAGTAGCGCTTGTAGCGCGTGCCGAGAGAGAAAGATAGTTGGAAGGGGAGTTCTAGATATTTGAAAATTATAGAGCCATTTTTTTAAATTCTCAACTTTTTTTGAATTATCTCAATTATCTCTGTTTTTTAAATAATTTTATAAAGTATTCAATCTCTTCTTCACCTGAAGTTAAGACAAAACGTTCAAGTTCAACACATAACTTTAAATGTTATAAGCTATTTGCGAGATTTTCCACAACGGCCTTTCATCACACCCAGAAAAATAATTTATTTGGTTCAAATAAATTTATTTGAAATAAATAAAATTTTATTTAAATACCGGCTTAATAAGAGATTTATTAGGCCACTATTCGAAGGAATCGGTACAATCAAATCTTTTTTCTGGGAGCATGTTTGTTGTTTTCATCGAACTTTTTGGGAGGAATGAACTCCTCCGAATACGCGGCTAAATGTGTTCACAGCAGTTGAGAGGATCAAGGCTCAACTTTTCGACATAACGATAAGAAGCATGCGCAGAAGTGAGGAAAAAGGGCACATGTCCCACTACGATAGTATCTTTCTTGGCACGAAGGTCCCTCATAGAACTACTAAAAGAGAAAGCGCTCCAGTATATTTATATATTGCAGTGGTGAGTAAGTACTAGCGGGTAATAAGGCCTAGCTAAAAAAGATTCGAAACAAAATGAAAAACACTCCAATTTACAACTTTATTGGTCAACACTCTTCAAGTTCTGTTGCAACAAAATATAAACAAAAAACGGCAACTCCTGCGATAAACAAAAACAAAACCGGTTTTCAAAGATAAAAAGTATAAAGTATAAAAAATAAAGGATAAAGGATTTGAACCACATGAAAAATACGAGTTGGTTGTGGCAATAAATAAAATGGTAGCTCCAACCAATAATGTTCGTAATGTACCCACACGGAACCGAGTGTCTATTGGACGTCCATCGATCATCCATAGATCCTTAACACGTTTACAACCACGATGGACGTAATACGGACATACACCAAACATCCATGGTATACTTTTGATTGGACAAAATGCGATGGATCACACAGGGCGTATATTGTATGTCCACAACCCGTACCATTTTTTGAGCTACAAATATACACAACACGGCCATCCATGGTATGTCCATAGGTAGACATTGAAAAGCACTTAATTCAGGATAGTAATTGAGCATCCCTTGGACGTTCCAGGTTCGTAAACAAAAATCATATTTGGAGGACGTCAATTGAACGTCGATCGGATGTTCCATGTAGGATTTCATATAGACGTGAACCTAGAACGTCCAATAGATGTCCAATTTCTATCCTGAATTAAAAGCTATTGAATGTCTACCTATGGACATACCATGGATGGCCATGTTGTGTATATTTGTAGCTCAAGAAATAGTACGTGTCGTGGACATACAATATACGTCCGGTGTGATCCATCGCGTTTTGTCCGATCAAAAGCATTCGGCCTTTAGATGTACATTTAAGTATTTCAAGCAGCTACGATATGGATACGCCGCTTGACCGTCTCATATACGTACAAATTACATCTATCGAAGGAGAACGCGGAAGTTTATTCTACGTCCACGACACATATTTTTGGAGCTGTAAATATATTACGCGCGTAACCTAACAGCCAGGGGACGTCCAATAATCATATCTGTTGGATGAAAATTTCATTCCGGGGAAGTCCATGGACATTCCTTAAACCACTAACGGAGATGCGAAACGGGAGCGATCTATGTGCTGAAAACGTCTCTTATACGTACCCTTGGATAGTTTTTAGACGTACCTATAAACCCCATAAAGTGACGTTTGATGTACGTATTTAAGACGAATACCAATGTTGCAAAAGATGTCTAATGATCATATATTATACGTCCCTTAATTTAAACGCTATTAATTACATATTGCTAATTAATTATACATTTCTTTACTGATATACATTATTTAAGGCCTGTGAGACAAAGATATATAAATATATCAGCAAACTACACCGTATAAGGTTTTTGCATGCAAAAATTTATCATAAGTCAAGTTAGTGTAGGTAGATAGGTATGTAGGTAGGAGATTAGAAAAGTTAAGCAGCATTCCTTAAATCCAATACTAGGATGGGTGACCGTACGGTGAAAAATCGAAAACTATTTTTTTCTTCTTTTTCTGTAAAATATGGATATCTTATAGACCCCGAGTATTATATAATCAGTAATAAAGTTTATAATTAATTACTAATATCTAATTAATAACGATTAAATAGTTTAAATTAAGGGACGTTTAATAGATGATCATTGGACATGTTTCGGATCACTGAATTATTCGTCTTAAATACGTAAGTTTTGGGATCAAGTCCGTCTAAAAATCGTCTCAGGGTATATATACAGGACGTTCTCGGTACATAGAACAGGTGCCGTTTCGCACTTCTTTTAGAAGTTTGAGGGATACTTATGGACGTCCCTGGGATGGAGCTTTTATCCACAATGTATGGATATTGGACGTCCCATGGCTCTAATGTTCCGTGTGGGGTATGCTTCAAACAACCAGTTGGCTGGGGTAACAATTTTTGGTTGGTTAACGCAGCAGCAGCCACAACAATCTGCTGAGTGGTTGTCGTTACCGATTAGTTGGTTGTGTCATGACTCTAAAAAAAGTTGTCACAACCATTTTAGTAGTAGAAGCAACCAGTTTTTTTGTCGGTGCTATCATTTCCCTCTCTTGATAAAACCAAATTATTTAGTGGTCACAGCTAATTCATCATCGATTTGAAGAAAATATACTATTAAGAATAAAATCTTTCACCACTTGAAAAAAGTCTGGGATTATGCAGATTCGAATTTTTTCCAGCAAGGGTTAATTGATTTTGTTTATGAAATTCTTTTTTTCATGATCACTCTGCTCGCTAATCCAATATGCAAGAGATACGGAAGGAGGTTATGTGCCATGAAAAGTTTTTAGAATTTCGGAAAGGCGGCGAGACATCGCAAAGCATGAAACATGAAATGGATCAATCCTTTGAGAAGCACAAAATTAATAAACATTCCGATATATCTCGTCGCGAGGTCAAGATAACCCTAAAGTTCCAGAAGTTCCACACACACAATACTTTTGCATGTTTCCGCGTCTTCCGTAATCACGTCACTAATAAAATGGTTAGAGCAACCAAAAAATGGTTCGATGTTCTAGTTCCGAGGGCTGTCGTATTAGGCCGCAGGCGCCAACAACTTCGGTTGGTTGCAGTCAGGCGGGTGACATCGCTATCTATTATAGGGTGGGCCGAAAATCTGCTTTTTTCGGAATTCTTCTAGCAATACCGAAAATATTGTTCATTGCGCTACAAAAAAAATCTGTGCGAAGCAAACAAATATTGTGTCAATATTTTAAGCTCGCCAAAGTTCGTCAAAGTTATTTTTATTGGAAATTCAATTCTCTACAAAAAATGTCCCTGTATCAAATCATGTAGGATTGATAGTTTCTAAGATAATTGCTGTTTTTATGGAAAAAATGGTCAATTTCCTATATATTTATACTTTTTTTTATGTAAAAAACAATTGATAAACTTCTAAATTTATAAGAAATTTTATTCTCCACAAAAAGGTCCTTATATAAAATCATGTACACGGAAAAAACGGAACCGTTTATTTTAGCGAAAATTACAATATTCTTGGAGAATGTCTAATAGACTATGTAAAACGTAAGATAATTTCTGTACGAATTGCTATAAAACATAGTAATTTCAACGAATTGCACTTTTTCTTTGTTTATATTGTAAATAGTCTTATGTGAACAAGAAATTATCGTGCGAGGAAAAACAATTTTTGGTTCGCCTTCATGCAACAATTACAATGTTCGATAAGAAATTACTTCTAATTAAAAATGCCTTGAAAGCCGCAAATTTTGAATGTCAGCATAGTAAAATTCAGCAACTTATAATACAATTTATATATACTGCGTGGCAAATTATGCTATAGGTACAGCAATAGTTGCCAAGTAAGCAAAGCATATATTCAATACATGTGACTTTTTGCTATGAAGGATATACAGTCTTCTATCTGGCACGGGAATTTTTCGATTTCTCATTCCGAATTCCGATCAAGCGACTAGAGACGCCAAATAATGTAAATATAAGACGCATTAGCCCATGATACTTCATAATTATTGTGTATTTTTTTCCGGCCCTGCGTACATTCAATTCTTGAAGAATTTTGTTTTTTCTGTATTGTGACTGTGAAAAACGCTAAAAAATTGACTTTCACGAACATTCGAATTTTTTTTTTGAAATTTTAAGCGCCTAATTGAATCGTCTATTTTTGGAATTTTCATTTTATTAATTACTTTAATTTTTAACTGTGCATATATGTAATATTTAAATTTAACTCTTTTTCCCTGGCATTTCATCACTGATATATCATATAAAGGAAATTCATAAGCGGTCGGTAGCGTAATAGGTAGCGTGTTATGTAGTTAGGAAGGATAGATAGGTAGGTCAAGGGTTCGATTCCCGGTGGAGACAGATGAAATTGAAATATTGAAATGGGGTTATTTTTTTCATTTTTTTTAAATGTACCTCGTCCCGAAGGTATGTAAATAAAAAAAATAAATATCAACAAATTTTGCAAGCAATAGAAATTGAAAAAAAACCGTATGAACATATCTCCGTATTTAAACCTTATTAATTTTTACAATGCTTATTGTAAAACAGGCACTCAGGTATATTTAAAAATATTATGATTATAAGTATTTTTACTATGTCGCAATGTACATTTTGATTATATCATTATAAAATTTGTTTCGATTCGAAACACTTTTTACTATGCTGATAGTAAGAAACATATGCGGTCATTGTAAATCAAACGGGTAAGCCATCATCAAAAGTGACAGATAATGCTACAGACGTTGGAATTTTTACTATGTTGACTAAGACTATTAGATATACCGTCCTAATTTGGAATTGTCCCCAAATGACTATAATATTCTGGCAATAAGTGACTGATTTCTGGTACTATTTACTACAATTTTCCATCTTGTTTTCTCCGTGTAGGATCGATAATTTCTAAGATAATTACAATTTTAGTAAGAAAATTATCATTTGACTATACTTATACGCGATTTTTTTCGAGGATCATAACAAATTCATAATTTCAATTTTTCCGGATTTTTTCATAAAATTTTTTTTTTTTTTTTAATTTACCAATTGCTGTTTTTGACGACTGCCCCCCCCCCCCCCTATGGAAATAAAGTAAATGTAAGAATATACTTTTCAATTTAGTATGTATAAGAAGTGTATTAGAAATATATATGAAGGGGATACGCACTGAGAAAAAAATTGTTAATTATGCAAAATCGTTTAGTTAAATACGTGCAACTAAATATTTAGTTGTACAATCCAAATTTTTGTTGCCTGAACAATATTTTGGTCACCGAAGCGCGAAATTATTCAAGAAACTAATTATTTAGTTAGACCAAATAAATATTTAGTGGCCCGTATTCAACTAACGATTTTGCATATTCTACAATTTTTTTTTCTCAGTGCGTCGCGGTCATCAGGAGGCCGAAATAAGACGATTTTTTAAGATTTTTTTCCGGAAAGAAATTTTTATTCATTAACGTATAAAGCTGTATACATATTTGTGTAACTTTAAATTTAATTTTGGAATTTTTCTTTGTACAAAATAATGATTTTGAGATAGAGGAAAATGACATTTTTTTTAAATTCAAACTGCAATTATCTTAGAAGCTATCAATCCTATTTGATCTTAAATAAAGACCTTTTTTGTAGAGAATTGAATTTCCAATAAAAATAAGCCCAGAAACATTTTTATTTAACACTTTGAACTTTGACGAACTTTGGCAAGCCTTAATATATTGACGCAACATTTTTTTCCTCCGCACAAATTTTTTTGGTCGCATAATAAACATAACTTTCGGTATTGCTAAAAGGATTTCAAAAAGACGGATTTTCGGCCCACGCTACTTTCTATCCCCGCACTTCAAAGTGGCACGCGTTTTGTCTCCATTTTTTAGTTCCTCTATGGCTCTTTACGTGGAGCTAGTTGTTCTCATGTATACGCCTTACCGTGCATTACTGCGAGCAGAAGATTACTAGCGCCACGAGCGACAAAATTTGGCGTCAAAATAGACGGACTCTTTGCGTTCCGATTCTAACGGTCAGTGTCACCCCCCCCCCCCCTGGTTTCAGTCACCACGAAAATAGTTTTCGTCAGGATCGAACTGATACTATGCCGATAGTGGTTGTGACAACCACTCAAATTAGGTGCAAATACAATTTTCCTTCAACCGATCGAGAATGGTTGGTGCAATGGATTAGACGTGGTTATAGCAACTATCTTGTGGTTGCCCCGACTAACACCCAACCAGGGTTGCGAAATTTTTAATGAAAAAGTAATGCATTAACTATTACTTTTTTAATGGCTGATGAAATTAATGGTTAATGGAAATTATTTTCATTAACCATTAAGCATTAAAATTTAATGGTTAATCGAAATTATTTTCATTGACCATTAAAATTAAATGGTTAATGAAAACTAAATTAAATGTTTAATGGATATTATTTTCATTAACCATTGAAATTATTTCCATTAACCATTAAATTTTAATGGTTAATGAAAATGCAATTGCATTAAAAAAGTAATGCATTATTTGCAACCCTGCCGATTACAATGTAGTGTGTATGGAAAAAAATTCCATTACCCATTGCAATGTAATGCGTAATAGACAAAACTTTTATTGCAATTTTGGGAATGGAAAAATATAAATGAATAAATTATTGCAATTTTGCATTACATTTTACTGACTTGGGACTTAGATTTTCAGGTACCTTAAATTCTAAAAAGCATTTATATTATAATTATAAAAAGCATTTATATGATTATTGCAATGTAATGTGTAATGGACAAAACTTTGATTGCCATTTTGGGAATGAAAAAATATAGATAAATAAATTATTGCAATTTTGCATCATATTTCATTGACTTAGGACTTAGATTTTCACCTTCAATTCTAAAAAGTATCTATATTATAATTCTAAAAATCTAAGTTCTAAGTCAATAAAATGTAATGCAAAACTGCAATAATTTATTCATCTATATTTTTCCATTCCCAAAATTGCAATCAAAGTTTTATCCATTAGACATTACATTGCAGTGGGTAATGACTATTTTTTCTATTACACACTACATTGTTATTAGCAGGGTTGCATTACTTTTCTGAAAGCAATTGCATTTTCATCAACCATTAACATTTAATGGTTAATGTAAATAATTTCTATTAACCATTGAATTTTAATGGTTAATAAAAATTATTTAGATTAACCATTAAATTTCAATGGTTAATAAAAATAATCTCCATTAACCATAACATTGTAATGGTTAATGGTTAATGGTTAATGAAAATAATTTCCATCAACCATTAAATTTTAATGGTTGATGAAAATTATTTCCAATAATCATTAAACGTTAATGGTTAATGAAAATGCAAGTGTACTAAAAAACTAATGCATTATTTGCAACCCTGCACCCAACCAATAAAAAGTTGGTTGTGAGAACCAACTCGATTTTCCCATGCACGATACGTTATTGAAATATTTACGATCATACTAGGGTGGATTAATGGAGAAATATACTGCAAATTCACATAGCTTAGTGTAATATTACGAACAAATACTTACTATTAATTCGGAACGATTTTTATTATTCGTGCCGTGCAGCCACTTCTCATAAAGTATCATTCAACACTGGCAACGGGAAATGCGTTATCACGCGTTCGGGAAACTTGTAGTGACACATTAGTGTGTTAGGCATCTGTGAGTGTGGCCTCGAGCGAGAGCGCCTATTTTGAATAGGATTTTTTGTTACTTACGTTAGGCCTCATTAAACGATGGGCTTTATTATCCGCAGGTACCTTACATAACTGTAGTTATGGCCCGGCCATTACGGCCATAGTCAGGAGAGGTGGGGGGGGGGGGGCATTGTTATTTCTGAGCTCTGTGTTGCAAATAATATAAATATAAAAATTTGTTACAAATTATATTATTGGCGTTTAGTATGAAACTACAAGGGAAATGGGACCGAAATCGTCACCATAAGAAGATAACGTAGCTACCCTTTGACGGCAGTATGGAAGAACGTGATATCTCAATTTGAGATAGCACGTTCTTCTAGCACAATTTGAGATAGCATGTTTTTCTAGCACAATTTGAAATAGCACGTTTTTCTAGCACAATTTGAGATAGCACGTTCTTCTAGCACAATTTGAGATAGCATGTTTTTCTAGCACAATTTGAGATAGCACGTTCTTCTAGCACAATTTGAGATAGCACGTTCTTCTAGCACAATTTGAGATAGCATGTTTTTCTAGCACAATTTGAAATAGCACGTTCTTCTAGCACAATTTGAGACAGCAGGCTCTTCCATACTGCCGTCGCATTGTTACGCATCGGGTGAAATCTTTCGTCAAATATAAAAATAATGTTTGTATTGATTTTATTGTGACGCGAAAAAAAATGGGGAAAAAGAGAGCACCGTCCAATTTTTTTTTTCAAAAATCAAGTAAGCGAGGATAAACATTGAAAATTAATTTCCTTTGTTGTTTTCAGGCTTCCCACATCACCTTAATATCCAAAATACTGGCTGCCCTGCAGAATTCAATTTTAATCGTAGTTGCGTTATTGAATATTATTTTTTTACGATTATCGGCGTGGACATTTCGGCTCGGATACCTCATTTTCCTTTAATCCTCGGATTATCGAAGATATTTTAACGGGTTATACAGTCAGGAGGTCGAACAAAAGCGATTTTTCAAGAATTTTCTCTGAAAAGACATTTAAATTTATTAACGTAAAAATTAAAAACAATTACACTAGTGGAAAAAATTAAAGGATCAAAAAAATTTCCCAAACTTTTAGTGGTTTGTAACAACGCTGTATCTCAGTAAAAAATGGTCGTATTGAGGTCTAAAAAAAGCATTTTGAAGGTTGTAGTTTCTAGTTTTCAGTTCTTTCAGCAAAAAACCCTTTTTCTCCTGTTTTTTCAAATTCATGGCAAGGATGGAAACATTTTTTTTCTTCAAAAAACCAACGTCAATCCTTGTATAGCATTAATTCAAGTTTGTGAAACGCCCCTTTTGATTTCTGTGCGATCATTGGTTGCTGAGATATCAATGGTTAAACAGAATAGTATCTTTTTTCGTAAAAGCTCGATATCTCAGCGAAAAATAGTCGCAGCGAGGTCTCAAAAATAGACAATTGATGCTAAATAAACAAGCTATCCGGTCTATGTAATGGTTTAGCTGGAAGAATTTTTCCCCAAAAATTACAGCCAACAAAAAAGTGATGCAAAAGAGCCAAATTTTTGTTTCTTGGTATTTCTCAGAATTGCGTGAAACCTGTAGCTTCGAAAAATTGTTTGCTAAAAGATCTGAAGACTAGAAACCTCAAGCTTGAAAATGCATTTTTTAGACCTCGATACGACCATTTTTCACTGAGATACAGCGTTGTTTAAAATCACTAAAAATTGGAGAAAATTTCTTGATCCTTTAATTTTTTCCACTAGTGTATTAAAAATTGCAAAAGGGTAACTATTGCGAATCAGGGCTCCAGCTGGAAATCGCTTGTTTTTTTTTTTTTACTAGTCAATATCGATCTAGGGAATGTGTAATTACCGATTTCAAGTGGGGGGAGGGGCAGGGAAAGGGGTAAAAAATTGTTTTTTTAAAATTTTCAAAAAGTTCATTGCGAATCGTGGGGTCATTTTCCTCGGGTCATCAGATCCTTGCATAACTTTTTTTTCACATTGATTCCACTTCAAAACCAGCCTAATTTTTTAATAGATTTTTCTGGCCACTCCTTCAGGTGGCGCGACGATAATTTTTGTGTAAAAAAGGGATAATTGAAAAAACACCATTTTCAAAATTCTGCAATTTTTTCCGCAGATTTTGGGTAAAAAATAAGTAATTTCTATCATAATTAGAAAGTCAGCCACGGCTGCCTCATATTTTCTTGAATAATTTTCTTTTTTTTAGTTTCTGAAATAAAATAAAATAAATTAATTCTTAATACCTCTTACATAAGTAAAAAAATAATATAAAAATAAAATATATTTTGGCAAATTTGATATTTTGCACATTTTCCTAAATAAATAAGAAAAAACTTTTTTTCAATAAAATACTTCAATAAAAAGGGATAACTGAAAAAATACCAATTTCAAAATTCTGCAATTTTCGCTACAGATTCTGGGTCATAAATAAGTAATATTTATCATGATTAGAAAGTGGAATGCGGCGCCGCATATTTTCTTTCATAAATAACTTTTTTCAGTTTTAAAAATAAAATGAAAAAATTGATTCCTAATACCTCTTACATGAGTAAAAAAATAATATAAAAATAAAACATGTCTTGGAAAATATGCTACATATCAAAATTTGCCAAGATATGTTTTATTTTTATTCATCTTTAAAAAAATTAGGATGTTTTTGAAATGGAATCAATGCGAAAAATAAGTTATGCAAGGATCTGATGACCCGAGGGAAATGAACCCACGTTTTCACTTGGAATGTCCCACATACACATTCTTTAAGTCGACATTGACCAGTAAAAAAAATTCAAGCGTCGAGAGAAAGACATTTTTTTACCACCCCCTGCCCTCCCCCTCGCTTTGACCCACCCCCCACTTGGAAATGGTCATTACACATTCTCTAAGTCGACATTTACCAGCAAAAAAAAATTCAAGCGTCGAAAGAAAGACAACATTTTTACCCCTCCCCCCTGCCCCTCCCCCCACTTGAAATTGGTAACTACATATTCTCCAAGTCGACATTGACCAGTAAAAAAAAATTCAAGCGATTTCCAGCTGGAGCCCTGATTCGCAATAATTACCTGCAAAAGTTTAAAAAATTTTAAATCTCAAAAAATTTTAATAAATCTGAAAAATACGAATTAAAAAAAATAAATTCACCAAACCAAGCCAAGAAATTCGCCGTGCGTAAATTACACCGGCACACAAAATCAAAAAAGTGGTCTGTACTTTTGACCAGACCCACCTATCTCTATGTATTTTGATGCGTTGAATCTGAATCCGAAGTCCGTTTGGCTCATACACCCTCAAAATTTTGAGTAAATTGCGAAAAACCGCTAAAAATGGCTAAAAATTGCGAAAAATCGCAGTTATGAGTATGCATTTTTTTTTATTGAACTAGATCAAGTATGTTTTTCATGTATTTTGATACGCTGAATCTGAATTCGAAGTCTGTTTGGCTCGTACACTATCACAAGTTGGAGTAAATTGCAAAAAACCGCTAAAAATGGCTAAAATTTGCGAAAAATCGCAGTAATGAACATGAAACAAATTTTATTGAACTAGATCAAGTATGTTTATTATGTATTTTGATGCGCGGAATCCGATTGCCGAGTCTGTTAATCTCGACCATGCATTCACTGCTGTCCAAAAGTGTGAACATACTTACCCAATTCCCAGCCACACAAAAAAGTTGCACTGTTCTTTTGAAAAAAAAATATATTTCAATTTGAAAAGCGGCGTTTCAAAGAGGATAAATTCAGCTTCATTTTGCTTTATCCAAAAAAAAAATTAGATTTTTTTTTTAATTCGGTACGTCCTTTGAAACATATGGTCGTTTTTTTTTTTTTGGCGTACGACCCATTAAATTTTTTTTGAACTGTTTCTCACATGAAAAACTTGTGGAGGGGAGTGGAAGTTTCAATTTAGTTTGTTAAAAAGTGTCGTACAATTTTTCTTTCGCAAAAAACAACCATATTTATAAAATAAAGCGTAACTCCAAAACTACTGGGTTTCTGTGAAATCATTAAGAGGGTAAAAAAGTGCATACGGTTGTTTTGGATTTCATAACATTTGTTCAGAATTTTTTCTCAACATTTTTTTTCGGGATTTTTCCCTGTCAACGAGATTTTTTAAAATCTTCAACATAGAGTCTCTCACCTCATCTACACGGCTTTTTCTTCGAAAAAAGTCATTTACATGGCTTCTTTATCGAAAAACCCGTGTAGATGAGGTAAAAGACCTGATTGTTTCAGATAAAAAAATATCTTGTGAATAGAAAAAAATTTGAAAAAAAATGTTGGAAAAAAATTCTGAAATAATTTAATTGAATCCAGAATAATTGTATGCAACTTTTTACTTTCCTAGTGATTTCACGAAAACCCAGTAGTTTTAGAGTTACGCTTTATTTTATAAATATGATCGTTTTTTACAAATATTTGAATATTGTTGCGAAAAAAAATCTTACGAAACTTTTTAAAAACAAAATTAAAGCTTATACTCCCCTCCACAAGTTTTTCATACGAAAAACAGTTTTCAAAAAATTTCATGGGTCGTACACCAAAATTTCAACGCCGAAAAGAACAAAAAAACGACCATGCTTCAAAGGACGTACCGAATTTTGAAAAAAATCCAAAAAATTGTTTGGCTAAAGCAAAATAAAGCTGAATATATCCTCTCGGAAATGCCGTTCGTTAAATTGACATATCTTCATTTTTAAAAGAGCAGTGAAACTTTTTGTGCGGCGCGGAATGGGGCCAAGTGTTGGCAAACTTTTGGACGGCCGTGTATGGATGATCAAGTTTAACAGACTCGCCAATCGGATACAGCGCATCAAAGTACATAAGAAACAAACTTGATCTAGTTCAATAAAAAAAATTGTATACTCATAACTGCGATTTTCGGCCATTTTTAAGCATTTTTAGCGGTTTGTCGCGATTTACTTAAAATTTTGAGGGTGTATGAGCAAAACTGACTTCGGATTCAGGTTCAGCGCATCAAAATACATAAGAAACATACTTGATCTAGTTGAATAAAAAAAATTTCATACTCATAAGTGCGATTTTTCGCAACTTTTTGTTATTTTTAGCGGTTTTTCGCAATTTACTCAAAATTTTGAGGGTGTATAAGCCAAACGGACTTCGGATTCGGATCCAGCGCATCAAAATACATATTGATAGGTGGGTCTGGTCAAAAGTACAGACCACTTTTTTGATTTTGTGTGCCGGTGTTATAAATGACTAAACCATACAAAAAAACTTGCCGTGCAAGGTTGAGAAAAAAAGCCCGAGAGGTGCTGAAGGATTTCCACGAGATAAGATAGAAAATCGTTATACCTACTTATCTTGTGATAACACAGATTATTATCGCGATTATATTTTACTGTCAAGTAGTTTGCTCACGCGTTACTGACGCATGATGTGCAATGATCGTTATGAGATTTTCGAATTTAAACGTAATTAGAGCATAGCTTTTTATATTGTCAAGAAGAATTTTAAGTATTCTAATATAGTCGCTTAATCGTCACGTGCATCCACGATAATCATCGTAAATCCAGGCCTGGTCGTATTTAAGATGAGGATTCGAAAATACAAGAAAATTCGTTATAAAAATAAAATATCGTTACACATGTTACACCGAGAAAAAATTATGATTAAAGAAATCACAACAATATTTCTGATTATTGTAACAATTATGTGCAGTGATGCTAGTATTATTTACCAAATTCGGACATTACGAAAGGTCAATAAAAGATTCTCAATGATCCCAGAAATAATTATGATATTATTGTTCCTTCGTTTAAATATAAACATTGTACACAATTTTTCTTCATGAAAGTCTTCTCATAGTTACTCACGAGTTTACTCGTCCGTTACCTTTTTTGTTTATTCTCATGGTTTAGCCCTGGGTTATGCAAGCCAAGTGTTTTTGTTTGGTTTGGTCATTAATAACTTACGCACACTGAATTTCTTGGCTTAGCTTGAATAATTTATTTACTTTTTTATATTTGCATTTTTTAGATCATTTTTGAATTTTGAATTTTTTAGATTTTTCGAAATTTCAAATTTTTGCGATTTTTAATACTTGGGGCGTCCTTTTTTTTATTTCTCAGAAGTCTTTTGTGGTTGATTTCCCTTCTTTTTGAAAGTTTATTTAATACAATGAAAATGAAAGTTTTTTTAATTTTTTGAACTCTTGATAGACTATTGCATTTAATAATTGCATTTATTTATTGATGATTGCATTTAATAATTTAAGTCGGGTAAAAATATTCTCCTTCGATACTGAATAGTCGCTATTCCCGAAGAGAATGTATGGCAATTTGGAAAACTAACTACTTACCAAAGCGATTTTATCTAAAATGTTATTATCATTATTTATGTAAATGTATGATTAGTTCGTTTACTGTTCGGTAATACCAAAATATTTTGTGAGGTCGCAACTTTTGACTTTGATCTCTAGCTGATACACGGTGAATAATATATATTCAATGTTTTTCCAATAAATTCAATAGGAGCGTTGGATAAGATTGAATATTTGTCGTAAGTCGCAAGTTCTTTTTTCATTTAAGCTCAGATATGAATTCTCCATGATGCCAATTTTTCTGTGGTTGGTTATAAAATCAACGAAACGTCTCTCGAAGTTGAAGGGAAATTGGAATGGTCAGACTCGACAAAAAAATCAATATTATTGCTTTGTTTCGCTGGAAAATACACGAAAAGGATTCTGGCCAGCTTCAAAATAGATGAGATTATAAGGTATATTCGAAACCTTAAATTTTATGACAAGGTGTCTTTTTTGTGCAATGGATCGCTTCATAAGTAAAATGAATCGGAGAAAAAAAAAACAAAAAAATTGGTATCCAAATTGGGGGTTCAAGGTAATTGTCCCGATACCCGACCAGGTTCCAGTACCCGACCATTTAAACCAATATATCAGTAAATTAAGCATTCACTTGAGAGAAATCTTGAACTGTTAATTGATTTTATATCCAGGATTCATAATCTACGTATACGACACTACTTTTAATAGTTCAAGAATCGTCTGTAATTTAATTTTGGATAAATATGACAGCACGCTTACTATTCAGGGCACAGAAGCCATTATCCAAGCTGAAGTACTAAGGAATCGCGATATCTTATTGAAGCTATTTCGAAGTGGTTTTTATTGTTTTCGAACAGAGCTTAGCTATTTTTATTCAGAAAGATACCACTAATTTGATCATGTTGTCTCAATTAGCCAAAAATGCGTTTCAAGTACTTAATTTTCATGTCCGGTTATTGGTACATAAGAAATGTATCTTGTACCGATAACCGACCATGTGTCCGGATATCGGTACTTGCTCGCGACTATGTTCAGTCCCAGTAACCGGACATCTGCTGACATGTATATTACTCGTGTATAACCTCAAAATTTCGGTGTAACATTCTTTGAGCAGCGACGCATTTTTCTCAATTCACCCCCTCCCTTTCTCCCACCATAGAGATGAGTGGTCGGTTATAGGGTCATAATGTGTGGTCGGATATTGGGTCATAGAGAAAAATGGGTGGTCGGGTACTGGTGCATTTACATTTCTCAGTATTTTCGATTATTACGAATAAACAACTAATTGTCGCTACAACTATACCCTGTGTTTTGGAAACTAGAGACTTAAAGCTTTCCAATAGTCATAGTCGTTATAGAAAATAGTTTATTTTTGAACGCGAAAAATAAGTAAACTTTTTCGACGTCTCTTAGATGGTCGGGTATTGGGACATTTACCTTAAAATCAGCTTCAAAAATCTGAAAAAAATGTTGAAAAAATGTTTCATAATATTTCGAGATCCCACGATTTTTTAGTGGCCCACTTGGTGTGAAATGCTTCATATAAGAGTGCGGCAGCGCCCATGACTGGGATTTTCTCAGTCTTCTTTAATACTTGACGTCTCGTCGCGGCGATGCCGCGTCTCTTGATATACATATTTCTTGTAACCTCAAACTTTATTTTGAAATTTTTCTTCTCAATAAATAATGATTCCTGAAGCTGCTGTAGCCGATTTCCACGAGGTCTCTAAAAAACGGCGTCTTGCGGCGAGCACGATATCTCTGGATTAGATAATTCAAAATAAAAAAGATATCGTTAATACAAAGTCTAGTATTTAATCGACGGAATAAGCAAAATATTTATTTTTAACAAAATGGCGAGTTCTACAAAAAATCGATTTTTAATGAAAATGTGTTCCTTAAATTATTTATAAAATGGAAAATCTTCATCGGTAAAAAAACCTTCGGTAATTACTAAAAAAATGTATTAAAAAATTGTGTAAGCATTTTAGACCGATCAGTTGTACAGTTTCTGAGAAATCATGCTGACCGACGTTAGAAACACAGTTTGGAAAAAAACGTGATCAAGGTTTCAAAAGCACTTTACACATAGTAATTACGGGTTTACAAATCTGTCTATAACTTCGAAAATATTTGTCGGATTGACATGAAATTTTCTGTGTATCCTTAAATAGATGTACATTACGAAAATGGAATGAAAAATGGATTTCTTAAAAATCCTGACTGCGTCAACTGAGAAAAAAAATGTTTGAATGAACAAAATCTGTAGTCAAATACGTTCAACTAGATATTTATTTGGTCTAACTAAATCATTAGTTTCTTGAACAATTCTGCGCTTCAATTGACTAAAATATTATTCAGGCAAACAAATGTCGAATTGTACTAACTAAATATCTAGTTGAACGTATTTGACTGCAGATTTTGTACATTCAAATATTTTTTTTTTTCAGTGTATAATCCCTTGATGAAAGTTGGTTACCATAATACTATTAGCGTATATTGGTCCGTTTTTTTTCAACGCGATGAGAATAATAAATGTTTTTTAATCTTTCCGAAGCTTGATTTGCAATTGTCATTAAAATGTCATTATCCATATCTAGAAGCGTGGGGAGTCTATTATGGAATGTTTACAAGCATTGAGCTTATTTACGTCGTCTAGAAAAAAAAAACAATTATTTCAGGAAGGAAAAGACTTTATTTAATATATGATAAATTGTTTTTGATACATTCCACAAAATATTAGTATTTTTTTTTTAATGAAAATAATAACACACGAGTGTATCCATACGTGAACAAAAAGGGCCAAGGAGAAGTAGTTCAATTCATAGTCTGAAAGAATTAACGTAAAAATATTTATGAGACAGTGATGAATCTCCGAAAGTATTTTTAAATATTGATAGTAAATCGTTATCAGTGTGCGATCGTTATTCACCATTAGGGAGTGCGAAGCGTAGTCGCGAATTATTGGGAAAGTGGCGAAAGCAGAGCCTTTCATCATCGAAGCGATTACGTAGTTTCCGAAGTAACGTAAATTACGACTCCGTTCGCTGGAACTCGGGCGGCGGAGGCATCGATGATGGTACTATTGGGAACAAAATGTTTTGATTAAAATAAACACGATCAATTGTGTACACGATCAAATGAAATGACGACTGTTTCTTATCTGTGGAATTTTTTTGCTCTACAGAGAAACTTGGAATTTCACATGACGATTGCAACGAGCGATAATCGTCGTTCACGATGATAACATTGATAAAATATACCAATCGCCTTGTCGCATCATAGTCTCCCGGGTTTGACGATTTTTATCGTTATCAGATCACAGTGATTTTATCATCATTTTTCACAATCGTCAGGGCTTTTTCTTTTTTTCTATTCCCGATATGCGCTCGAGGAATATGTTCCCAGAAAGAAATCCATTCAGATTTTTTTACGATATTCTTACCCGGGAACGACGCTTGAGTTCAATGCTGCACGAAAAACCATGAGTTTTGGTGTTATATTGTCGAATGATCGCAGATCAACGACTTGCGGTTCATCGCTAAAATTCAATACGACGTAGACCGATCTCTCGCCCGGATCTTCCCTGAAATACGTAAATTTGTGTATTTATTCTAGAAACCTCTGCATAATCGAAAAATTCACACTATTCATTCCTTTCGACAATTCACGAAGCTTTCTTGACGAGGAAGCCAACAATGATCGCCGAAATTACTCATAAAAGAGGCTTTGTGATCCATGAAAAAATGAAGAAACAATGTGGACGTTTCTATTTTTTAGGAATTTTTGAATAGCATTAAATGCCATTCGGAAGAGTTCTTTCAGGAGAGATAATTTTTTAAATATTTGTTATAAATATTGTTCGGATGAGTTATAGAATGATAGAGATCTATCGTTATCGTTGTGTTTTGGTGAAATTGTTCTTCGACAATTATTTTATAATTATTTCTAGATTCTCATGCAGTGTTGCAAAATAAAAATAGTTGTGAAAAATGTCCACTTTACCTTGAGAATGCGAAAACGTTGTCATAGATAAGTCGAGTGGTGAGTTTACCCTTGCGAACAGCCGGCAATTTTCTCAATGCTGAGATATCCTTGTAAAGTTTGAAGTATGAATCGCTGGCCTCTTTTTGCGCTGCCAGATTGAGACTCAAGTAATTGTCATTCACCGCCAACCATGTATCTGGATTCGTGGAGAATCCTATTCATCAATTAGTCAACAGGAAGGGAAAGCAATTATTTTTCGATCATTTAAGAATCTAATTTATAATAAAATGATTGTTAACGAATTTTCTCTGGTCAGAGTGTTGTCAATCTGGCCTAGCATGGAAAATATACGGGCATTAATTCTATTGTATTTGTTTACCAGCCGAAGTTGAATTGTTCCATTGGAAAGGTGATCTCTCCGGATCTCTCGTGAGACGCTCGTAATTTTCTCTTCCGGCACCGCAACCCTGAGGATCCTGCGTGTCTTCCCACGAAAACCATGTGTTCTCCATGCCAATTTCATCGCCGTAATATGTAACTCCGACACCAGGCAAAAGTAATGTCATAGCTGTGATGGCCTGCGCACGACGGAAACCGTAACGCGTCACCAATCTCGCGTTGTCATGATTTCCCGCCTACGATAACAGACACGAGAGATTTTTGTGATGATCAATTATCGCTCGCATCGTGCTTTCGCGCAATGTCCGCAAACTCCGCGAACAAAAGTTGGGTCAAGGACAATAGGCTCGAACAACGAAAATAATACTTTCAATAGCGTTTTATCGCCAATGCTGGGAGGACCAAGATATCGGCTTCCGGGGAGGTATTAAATAAGAATCCGAGACGACACATTGTAGTCGCTGATAGACGCGAAAAAAAGAGATCGTAAAATTGATGTTTTGAGACGTCCCCATGTAGAAATTTTAGTAGGGAGAAAGTTCTGCCCCAGACTTGCCAGACTTGCCCCCCCCCCCCCCCCAGTTGATGTAGTTGATGATCAGCCTATCCTGACAGGCCCTGTTAGGTGATGTAACAACTGGCTGGCCATTATATGATCAGGCAGTCATGAGCATAATATGATCCGGCCCTTCAAGGTCCTGATCCCGCCCCTAGAGGAGTTTGATCATGTCCCTTACAGTTTTTTTAGTCATGCCCCCCTGAACAGCTGAACCATACTGATTTTAGCAGAGAGAGATTCTGATTTCGTATAATGGTGCACGCGTATATTATGAAGACAGCTGAACCATACTGATTTTAGCAGAGAGAGATTCTGATTTCGTATAATGGTGCACGCGTATATTATGAAGGGTGTCCGGAAATGCTTAACTTATGAACTCAACTTATAAAAAGCTTAGAGAAATCGGATCGGGCAGACCGGATCGGGGTCTAGAATTAATTCATGGTTGCCTCACACGGAAAAAACGAGTTGGTTGTGGGTATTTACTGGTTTCTAAGATATGAACCAAGCAACTAGTTAGATGAGGCAACCATTTTCGTGGTTACTGCAACTATATTATTAGTTGCCAATAAGAAGTTGGTTGTGGGAACCACGAAAATGGTTGCCCGAACCAACTAGTTTCTTGTAGCATATCTTACAAACCAGTTAGTTGCCAGAATCAAATCATTTTTTCCGGGTACTATATTTGTAAACGGGCCTGGCCTTTCGGACGAATGATAAATGGAGGAAATTTTGCGCGAAGGTACATGATCGTGGATATCGATTTTTAAGATCTTTTTTTTTAATGTACATTTTTATCTGTTTTATTTCTCTCTCAACTCACCACCCAGTTGGCCGTGGCGCCTTCGGGCATATCGGACATCCAGCTATCTACAACGTACTTGAAATCCGATGCTGTTGAATTCTCATTGACGTTAGTTAGGAATCGGAAGTTGAATGGGAAATCGGCGCCGGCTTTGTAAAACTTCATCGTGTATTCGGGATTCGTATAAGCCTCGATCATCATCACCCGTGGTTCGCCGTCTTTCTTCTCGTATTCATCGAGAACGGCACGCCAAGCCTCGACCATTTCATAAGATCTTGGCTGATCCTTGACGTATATATGATCGAGATAATCGAAGCTAGTAGGATCGTCGGTCAATCCGCTCAGTGGTTCATCCAAGAATCTTGGATCCTCGCCGAGATGGGGCATTGCGTCGATCCTGAAGCCATCGACTCCCTTGTTGAGCCAGAATCTCATGGCGTTCTTGGATTATGGGGAAAATGATGACCAGGCAATTATCGAGAGTTCATTGTTAAAAACTCAATGGGCCAAGATCCTGAGATGGATCGTTCAAATAGGAACTTATAGAAAATAGTCTTTGTCGATAGACTCACCTTCATCTCCTCGACGAGATCCTCACTGTAGTAGTTCAGATCAGGCTGTTGTGGGGCAAACTGATGAAAGTAATAAGCCTGTCTCTGGTCGTTCCATGTCCAAGCTGGACCACCGAATACGCTGATCTGTAATATACGGATCGATAAGCACGATATCAAAACCTACCACCATATTAGACCTGGATTTCACGATGATTAAACTTGATGCGTGGAATTAATGATATTATGGTTGTTTCTTTAACCATTTTTTAATTTAATTCGTTAAGTTTATTCTTTTTGGTCCGTCTATGAATGAGGTTATCGAAAGAGGAAGAAGAGGTGAATTATGCACCCAATTATTTGGTGGAGTGATGGTTCCGTTGGGCTGTCGGGTGCCGTTCTTCCAGATATAATAATCACTGTAGGGTTTGATATTCTTGACGCTCTTCTCGAACCATTCGTGCTTGTCGGAACTGTGATTTGGCACGTAATCAACGACAACCTTGATATCCAGATCGTGTGCCTTGGCAACGAGCGCGTCGAAATCATCAAGAGTACCAAATCTTGGATCAACGTCGACAAAATTCGCGATGTCATAACCGAAATCGACCATCGGACTTGGATAGAAGGGCGAGAGCCAGAATGCATCGATATTGGAGTCTTTCAGATGATCCAGATTATCCATGATACCTAAACATCGGTAAATATTATAAATGAAGAGGATTTTCTATGGGGTACGCTTTTTGTTATAATTGAGGATATGTGAGATGAAAAATCCCGTATTTATAATGAAGAGCTGATTCCGAAGTACATTTACATCACCAGCGGTTATGAATCCATGGTCAAACAAGTCTACCAAAATATAAATTTACCGATAAATCGCCAGCATTTTATAATTACCCCGAATAAAATCTCTACTAAATACTTAAATCATTATCTCTCCCAGAAAAAAACCCTTTGGGAATCGCTGGTAACTTTAAACAGATGAGAGGTTTGAAGTGTTATGAAATTTTCTATTTTGCGAAACATATGAAGTACGCTGAAACTCTACGATGATCGTCAAAATATTGTACCGAAAATTATTTCTAATCAAAGAACAAAACGTTCCGAGTTTGATGATTCTTCAATCTTCACACAAATTTCTTCCCTTATGAGGGAACCAGAACGGATCTTCGTATTGGTTTCATAGAGAAAGCTTTGCGAAATATGTAGAAAAATTATTTAAATAAAAATTAAATTTAATTAAATTCAATTAAGATTGTCCTGAATTTTATTAATATGGATTTTTAGTAGCTGTCAAAATACTTGTAAGATTTAAAATGAAAAACGTAGGGCGCCTCCAATAGATAATAGTAAAGAGTGTAGAGAGTAATCTCTTGTCGTTGAGAAAACTCTAACATCATTTCATATCATTGGTAGTGCAATCATAAAATAATTTTAGAATTAGGTGAACTAGTCATGCGTCAATTATCTATTTCATGCACCCCACGTTGTTCGTTTCAAATTTTACAAGTATTTTCATAGCTAATAAAAATCCGCATTCATAAACTTTGAGGACAATATGTATGCGGTTAGGAAAAATTATTTCATATTTTTTAGTTCGTTTTGAAAACGTGGTATATGATAAGTTTAATTTTTTTGTAAATGATTAATTTCTACTTTTTGGTCTTTTGTTTGAAATTTTGCAATTGATTTTGAACATCTTGATGAGATAATGAGGGACATTGACAAATTTCAGAATTATTTCAGTTAGGGTTTGGGTTTCGGTTTAAAATGATGTGAAATTTTATAATCCATTTTAAACACCTTGACAAGACAATGACAGAGACATTCGACAAATTTCAGGTTTGGGTCTATGTTGGGGTATGAAATGGTGTGAAGTTTTGCAATCGATTTTAAACATTTCAATGGGATGATGAGAGACATTTGCCGAATTGTAGGTTTATTTAAGTTTAGATTTGGGTTAGGGTTCAAAATGGTATGAACTTTTGCAATCGGTTTCCGATATTTTTAAGAAATAATGACAGAGAAATTTGACAAGCAATAGGTTTATTCAAGTTTACGTTGGGGTTTACGTTTGGGTTTAGGTTAGTTAATATTGCATTGTCATCCAGTTCTAAACTGTGTTTGAAATTTCGAGTCTCTAACTCATCGAGAAGGTAGTTAAAATTTGATTGCAAAATTTCACCTGAACACACAGACACAAAAGCAAGTTAATAAAAACATGGTGAAATAGGAAAGAGTAATATGCAAATTGCCGACTGCTCGGATGTTTCAAAAGTATTGGAAATAAATATTATTTGTCAAAGTCACAAAATGGTAGAAATGTACCAGCAGCTCATTTCCTCATTTAAATCACGATAAATTTTTACGCCGGGAGAGGTTTAGCCAGTACAGTTGTTCATATTCTTCGTTTATACGACTGGGAATTTTAAACGTCTTTGTCGCTGTGACAATTGCGTATATGAATGAGATTTCTACGGTCTGACGAGTAAGCGAATCTCGCGATTATTCGCGTATGAATACACTGATTAACGCAGTAATTAAGATCATCATTGAGATTTCCTCGTACAAGGATAATTCTTCGTGAAAAAAAAAAAAAATATATATATATATATAAAAGCCAACTGAGCGACCATGTGACATCGGGCATTTTGTTTGCTCGCTGACCGGAAATAATTACTTCACCTCGGGTGCCATTCTTTCATCGAGAGGTGTACCCGCGCGTTATCTCAGTGCCATCCAATTACCGAAGTAATTGGTTCACCCACACTTTGGACTTGTTCGATATTCCACAACTTTAAGGTAGCGACAACTTCAACAAAAAGTTACACAGCATGCGCATATATTCACAGACTTGATGATCATTTCGATTTATAGTTGATATATTTAAAAAGCACATAATAGTAATTCAGTGCCAATAGATAATGCAATAGATATATTTTACTGTCGTAAAATTTATTTTATCAAGTGTTCTTAACGTGCAACTGTTTAACTTTTTGCCGGAACTGTCCCGGCTCCGCCTCAATACACAAAAGAGCTTACGTATTCGCTCCGTGCACACCTACACACACTCTCAAAGTGAGAATGTGTAGTCGTGTAAATACATATATTTTTCCGTACATAAAATGCCTTTCCCCACTATTGGCGTCGCCACCAGTATGCATAAATACGACTACACTTCCTGGAGGTACTACCTTAAGGGCAGGCTAAAGACCCTCTCTCTCGCTCTCACACCACCCCGGCGCTCTCTCTCGCACTCACAAGAGCGGAAAGGCGGGGGGGGGGAGGGTGTTTAGCCTGCCCTTAAGGTCAACATGGTGCGTCGAAAATGATTGCCTCAGTGGAAAAACGTGTTAGGAGAGGTTGGAAAGGGTCCGAACGTTTCTAAACGTTTCAAATTCTGTTTTTATCCCTACCCTTAAGGTTTCTTAACTCTTGATATTGAATGGAATATGTACTGACCTTTGAGATCACCAATACCATCGCCATCGCTGTCCTTGAAACTTCTTGGATAAATCTGATACAGGGACATTGTTTGCCACCATTTTTGATCGGCACTCGATCCGAGACCCAACAGGCCAACGAGCACAAGTGATCCTAGGAACACCCTCATGACAATTTCCGAATAAAAATGTCACACTGATAAAAAGAGAAGAGAGAAACATTTAGAAATCATAATTAAGTTAAATTCCAATTATTGTCAATTATTATTCATTATTGAAACTAATTGAATTATGCAAATGCCTAATTGAATGACTCATAAATTTTTAACAGTCATTGCGACGTACAGTCGATTGGAAATATTTTGTTTCACGTTCTTCTCAGTGTCACGAAATGTGGACTGTTGACAGTGGTACATTGGATCGCGACTTTTATACCTTCAGCATCACAATTAATTATAGATATTACGCCTTTGCCAAAGTTTCGAGAGTGGGGCGACCTGTCAGGCGCTTGCAATTATTCTTCGCGCTTTTATCCGACTATGATGGATTTCGGTAGGGGAAAATAATGTCTGGTTATCATGACGTTTATTCGTGGGTGCCGCTGGAATGATTGAAGAATGCACTTTGAGATAAATGGAGGAAGAACACAAAAAAATATATGTTGACGCCTCGTGTCCGAGATGTACCAGTAACATTACAAAACAGATGGCTTTATAAAACTGGCCAAACAAAGGACGGTCTCCATCATTGGTAATTATTATTTCACGACTAATAATGCATCGCCGAGTGAGTTTAAAATGCGCATCTTCCGCTGATGTGTGAACAGCGAGTAGCATTGTCTCCACAAGTGTCACCGACAAACTTGTGACGCAATTGAAGATGCAATTTTTCATAAACATCATTGAGGAAGATTGGAGTACTTTTCGCTGGCAAAATTAGCGTATTAGTTCCAGTTCAGCTCTTGAACAAGCGATATGCATTGAGAAAACAGTTTATTTATAGTAGTAGTTTTAGTTTAGTTTTAGTAGTATAGTAGTTTTATTTTAATATTCCTTAACTGTTACAAAATTTGTTAGTTGTTAAGAAATATTCGAGTTCTCATGACATCATTTTATTAGTGTCAAAAAAATTTATTACTAGTTAAAAAATATCTATTTTGTTATATCCAACTTTACTTTGTTAACAGTAAACAAATTCTGATATATTGTTTCCTCAGTGTGAGTAATTCGCGCGTGTCAGCATCATAGCTAAGCTTTTTGAATCATTCTTGCAATGATGTTAGTAAGAATTGCTTATAATTGAAGATAATTCTTAACGTAACAAGATTTTTGATCTAGAAAATGACTCGTGATGATTAATGTACATTTTTTATGTCCATTTCCAAGAAGATGTGGGGGGAGCTTCCCAAAATGATTTTTTAAAACGATCAATGCTTTTTTCAATATGAATGATCGAGATCTAATTTTTTCTATCGATATGTAGTGAAATTATAGTTATTCGACTTAAATGATGGTGGAGTTTGAAATGTTACAAAAATTCAATGATTTTCTGGGATTTAACAGCTTGTGAATGGCAACTGAGTGGTGTAGCTATGCACTTGATCATGGAAATTAATGGTTTTCCCGAGTAAAGAAGAGTTTGTTCATTGCAACTAGAACGGTTTCTGGGAGGGCGAAGTCTCCTCTACACGATCAAATTTATTGCGGACCAATGATCCTGCCGGAAAACGCTCATTTTGACAACGAAAAAAAAACATCCAAAGGGTTACGAAGCGAGGGCCGCAACCACGCGAGACAAAAGACGAATCTCTGGCCCGCGTTGCACACGATCTTTTTTTTCCCCATGGGAGATTTTCGTGCTTTTTACTATATGCGTGGATAGCCAAAAAGAGGCTCTTTTTCGCTCTTAGCTGTCAGAAAACAGCCCCTTTTTGGCTCTCCACGCATATACTGAAAAGCACGAAAATCTCCCATGGGGAAAAAAAAGATCGTGTGCAACGCGGGCCAGAGATTCGTCTTTTGTCTCGCGTGGTTGCGGCCCTCGCTTCGCTCGTTGCGGCAAACTTCACGCTCGACAAAAAGACTTATCTCTAGCCCTAGATGCACAAAATACTATTTTTGTGATTTTTTAGATCAGAAAAAATGATCCCACTGAACTCCGCTCATGAAAAAAATTAATTGTGCTCGCCTCAAGATGAATATATCTGGAGAACGGTTTAAACGATCGAGTTGAAGTTTGGCATGCAAATGGATCCTTCATGTTCCTTTACTGAGTGTACATTTTTCAAAGTTGCAAAACAATTGTCAATTTCGCGGGACTTTTAATTTTTCGCAAAATATTTGTGGGTGCTCTAACTTTAGCAATTTTGCACTTATCACGCTGAAATTTTTTGTAGAGACACTCTTTGAAGTTCGGTTTAAAAGAAATTCTAATTCTCCGGAAAAAGTTTGTGAATACTCTAACTTTCGTAGTTTTGCACCTGCGAAACTGATTTTTTTGCAGCAATATATTCAATGACAAGGAAAAATATTACTGAATTTTAAAAAAATTTCTCGACAGGTTCGGTTAAACTTTTTTTTTTTTTTTGAAATTTTCAAACAGTTTTTGTTTACGCTCCAACTTTCGCATTTTTACAAGTACCCAGCTGAAATTTGATCTACAAATACACTGGATGATAAGAATAGTTAGTGTTAAATGTGGTAAGAAACGCTCGAGGGGTTGGTTCTCAAAATTTTTTTGAAGTTCTCGAAAAATAGTTGTAAACACTAATTTTTTTTTCCTCATAGATAAAGCTTGGTTTTCGCGAATTTTTTTTTCCGCAATTTTCATGTCAATATGTTCAAAATGTTCCAAGTCATCAAGAAATCACATTTTCGAAAAAATTCCTGGACGTATGTATGTGTATTTGGGTGTGAACGCTTTATGTTCACCTCATTATGGAAATATCTGGAACGCGGTTTAGCGATCTATTTGAAAATTAGTATGCACGTAGATCATTCATGTCCCTTTACTCCGGGCAATTTTTTTTTTTAAATGGCAAAATAATTGTCAATTTGTCGGGACTTTGAATCTTTTGTAACATGTTCGTGGGTCGTCTAAATTTCGTAATTTTGTAGTTATCACCGTGAAACTTTAGGCGCAAATACACTTTTTAATAAGAACGGTTGGGATTGAATTTGAGAAAAATCGCTCAAGAGGTTCAGTTTAAAAAACAATTTTAATTTTTCGCAAATAATTTGTAAGTTCTCTAACTTTTGTAACTTTGCATCTATCGAGCTAATTTTTTTTATGACGATACATTCAATGACAATGAAAAATAATACGGAAATATATAAAAATCGCTTTAGAGGTTAGGTTAAAAAAAAATTTTGTGATTTTCAAAAAAAATTTGTAACGCTCCAACATTCGCATTTTTAGAAGGATCGAGTTAAAATTGTTTGCACAAATACACTAGATGACAAGAATGGTAAGTGTTGAATTTGGTGAATAACGCTCGAGAATTTCGTTATGAACATTTTTTTGAAATTTTCGAAAAATACTTGATAGCACTAAGCTTCCTAATTTAATAGCTACGGAGTTCACTTCTTTAGCACCAATACACTGGACAACAAAAACATTTAACAATGTAATTTAGCGAAATTGCTAAAAAATCATGCAAATTGGAAATTTGCGAATAGCTCCTTCATTGTTTCCATCCTTCATGAAGTTTCCTTTATGAAAAAGCCATGATAATAAACATACATGTCATAAAGATGGTTAAGGAGGTCTTCATAAAAGAGGCTTGACGAATGAAGGAAAAAAATAATGAAGCTATGGGCAAATTTCCAATTTTTTTATTTTGAATGATCCAACCCAGATATATTGTGCTTACCAAAAGACGCCTTTTTAGAGGACCTCTAGAAGATCGGCTACAGCGGTATCAAAATCATTATTTTTTAAAAAGAAAAAATGTTTTTCCAGAAAAAATTCTTGAAAAATTGCTTTTTTCAATTATTTTATTGGTCCAATTTTGCTGAGTTGCATGCAATTAATTCTCAAATTGAGGATCTCGGATATGCTCTAAAGAGAGGAAAAGGTGGTGGAAAAAATTCCTAAGCCGAGAAGGCTAATTCGGGAAAGATATCTGCGCGAAGATCTGTACTTTCAAAGAACAACAAACTTTAAGCTCGTTCGGAAGTTCGACGAAACCGAATTTCATCCGTTATCCCATGAAAACCGGATGTGAAAAGAATTTTGGCCATTTGGTGCAACGGAAATGTGGTTTGTATACGCAAACACACCATTTAGCAGCTTTTTTCAGCCTTCAACATTTCCTCTCTCTCTCCAACACACACGCACAAATTCGAAAAAGATTATTTCGCATAGCAACTTCTCGTCATAAGTTATCGGAACTTTCACGACTTTCTCCCCTTCGATCATAAAACGTTCGCGCTCTCCCGAAAAGGAAAAAAAATCCACATACATACCCTTGGCTTGGATCCAAGTAAAAAGAGTGAAAGCAAAGGTTGAATGATCGAGGGGTAAGAGCTTTCACATGGTAAATCGCGAAGATAAGCAGGAGACTTTGCTGATACGTTGCTTTTATTCCACTTTTCCCCTGACCTTCGTCAATCGATTATGCACCTGCCCCGGGTACGTCTCTTTCAAGTTCTACTCCCAATTTCGTGATGCGATGGAAATTGAAGAAAAAGTACAAAAGACTGCCGTGACTCTGCTTGCTCCTCCGTATATTCTTATGCTCACTAAGGGATGAGTCGTTTTTTTACAGTTTTTTTCTTCCCTTTTTCTCACCCTCGCTGCCCTTTCTCGAGAACCTTGTCCCCGGGTCCGCTGTCTCAAGGCATCTATAAGTGCGAGCACAGGCAGAAAAATCTTTGGCCAAACTCCAAGAAAAATGTGGCAACTCCACTCGAAGAAGGGTAGGTTAGGTATAAAAGGGGTTCTCTGTGGGGTATAAGCTCGGTTCGTCGTTTACTTTTTTTTCTCTCTCTCTCTCCTTCGTCGCCTCTCTTCTTACCAAGCAGGTCCCGGCATCATTGTGAAACAGGATTTTTACGAATCTCGCACGCGAAGCACTTTCTTCCCTTACCCTTTTCAATTCCGCTCTTGGCATCGCGCGCGCTTTTCGCGGGAGACGAACCGTAATTTCATCTCCTGCCCCTTCGGGCGTATACAGAGGGAAAAGCTCCGCATCCCCTACTGGCACACATACACACATAGCCTCTCTGCCTCCACAGAAAGATAAAGAGAGAAGGAGAGAAAAGTCGAGGAGTGACACGACGACCAAAAGCTCGCGTATACAACCCCTGCTGCCTCATTTTCTCTGGCGCTTTTATTCCTGTCCATCTTTCATGGACACTCGAGAAAACATGCGACGTTCTTCTCGCCGTGGGCACTGCAAAAAATGAGACCTCGAGGTGGGGAAAAAAAATTGTCAAACGAAAAAATCGTGCAGATTCGAAATTTTTACGTGTAGCTTCCTGATTTCTTTTTATTCAACATTCGTTGAGCCTGTCTTTAAGGTAGTTCCTCCATGAGGCCGTTTAGTTAAGAAATGATTGAAATTTGGCATACAGGTTATTGTTATCCAAATATCTGTGCAGTTTAAATGAGCTTGACCGTCCTGGACCCGAGATATTCATACTCAAAGTTAAGTTAAGGCATTGGACATGCTTGGTGCGTAAGTATATTGTTAATGCTACCGTCAAAACGAAAATTACGAAATTGATAAGAAACTGAGGAAAGCTCGAACGGGATGTCACAAATTACGTGATAAAAAAAATCAGGATAATTTACTGTCTAGTTTCCAAGAAATAACCATTAGAACCCGACGGTTTTGGTATTATAACAGAAATTCTGCAAGCAGAGGAGTGTGGGGAAGGGAAACGGAACTGTGATGGGAAATAATCGGAACGTTGCCACGATCGTCGTGCTCACACACACACAGAAGATTGCGTCATCTGTATATGTAGCTCTTTTGTGTATAGGGGCGAAGCCGGGGCAGTTCCGGCAAAAAGTTGACTCGCAGAGTGAAGAAGTTGTAGGTTAAGAACACTTAAGGGGCCAGTCCACTTTGGAGCCACGAAAATAAGACTATTTTCGCGATTTTTTAAAAAGATTTTATAAAACATATGAATATAAAAGTTGTTGGGCTTGATAAATAAAGTCTTGAAATACATTTTTAAAAAATTTTAAATTCATTTTTATTCATTTCTAAGTACAAAAACTATAATTTAACGTATCGCCTCAAAGATAAGCAGGCTAGGTAGCACCATCACAACTCAGAAACGGCTTGTCTAAAACAAAAAAATCAAAGCCCATTAGATTCAGACGATTCAGTATGACACCAGCTACAAAATGACCCTTGGATTATAAAGTCATATAAAAAAATACAAAAAATGGCAGATGAAAAACGGAAATACAGTCGAACCTTGGTAACTCGAATCTCAGGGGCAGAGCTAATTTCTTCGAGTGTGAGAGGTTTCGACTTATCGAAGTTTTCGAGTTATAGAGGGTGACCAAAACAATATTCGACTTATAGAGGTTCGTGAAAATTCGCCAAATATAGTGGAAATGTTCTTTCCCTGAAAGAAACTGTGCCGCACTGGTTCGTTATGTTGCTACCATGCCGGCATCTGCGTCCGTATGTGATGGCAGGGTGGCAGCATAGTGTGTCGTGGACCGTAGTCATATTGAGGTTGCAAAGTGCACCCGCTACGCATATCCGTTACTGTGCCATCTTTATGTCGCCACCGTCACGCTGTACTGCCACCGTGCCGCTACCTACCGACCGTACGGGAAGGTACCGTGGCGACCCGTTTTTCTATCGGGTTATTTTGGGACGTACAGACAAATTATACAAAACGTAATATATTTTAGTACATATGTACATGGTAGACAACGGTTGTTCATTCACTATCATTTACAGGGTTTTGGAAAAAATCTGTTATTTTACTCTGTTTCAACTTATGCTGGCAGTCAATTACATTTTTTACCGCGAACAGAGTTGTGAATTGCATTTTAAACTGCAAACAGAGCGATGAAAACGTTATTATCGATGTTAATAGGTTTTTCTATGAAAGTTCAAACTTCCTTTGAAGTCCGTCTTTTTTACGCCAAATTTCATCACCCGTGGCGCTAGTAGTCTTCGGCACATCGTAAAGCGTATTTGAGAGATAACTAGCGCCACGTAAAGATAAAAACAGGAACTAAAAAATGCGGGGAGAATGCGTAGCGTTTTATGTCATCGCGTAAAGCGCTTCGAGTTGTAGAGGTCAGGGTATTGGAACTTCGAGTTATAGAGGTAACCTTCGACTTGTAAAGGTCGGGTATCTTTAAATTCGAGTTACAGAGGTGAAATAATGCTCCTTTATATGTTCGAAAAAATTCGAGCTATTCTCTGTTTTTTCTTCGAATTACAGAAGTTTTCGCAAGGGAACAGACTGAGTCTCAGACTTATCGAGGTTTTCGAGTTATAGAGGTTCGAGTTAGCGAGGTTCGACTGTAGTAAAAAAAAACGCGTTTTTTCGCAGTTTTTCGCAAAAAAAAGAGTAAAAATCAAGATTTTCCAAACCATCTAGGGTCATCTTGTTGCTAATCATGCTTGCAATATGTGGTTCAAATTTCAAGAGAATAGGTTTACTCGTTTTAGAGATACGATGGAGCTAGATTTTGAAAACGTTGTTTCGAGAAAAACGCGTTTGAAGTTTATACTATGAAAAACTCTTATCCAAACTCAATCGGCAATCCCTTCTGATTGCTCATCATCGTCGATTTCTTCAAGTCTTGCTTGCTTTCGTTTAGTTCTGGTCTCTTTTGAGCACTCAGAACTGCGGTGGTTTGCAGAGGCAACACGTTCGTCATCGCGGTTGTCGGCGGATTCGATGGCGATCGGAAAAAAATACTTGAAGCGCCCGGATTTTCATAAAATTTTGACACAATATTTCTGAATGTATGTGAGTTCGAAAACAGTAAAAAAAATCGATTTGTTGAAATTTTCAAAGTAAACTGGCCCCTTAACCCGCTGAGGCCCACCGTTTTTTGGCACCCTGGATCGATCCACCCTGGGTCTACAGCGACCCGAAACTTCTTTCGCTTATAAAACACCCCCTGCGTAAATTTGATTGTGGCCCCGACTAGGCCCCGATCGGGTTTCCTCAACTTACTTCGGGCCCTTAACTGGAAGCCCAATAGGGCCCCTGAATGGACAGTCACGCTTTTCCGACAAGGGCCTTAGAAGGTTGCCAAATGAGGGCCCTTACAACCGCCTCACGTCTGCCATGTCGAAACCACGACAAGCCCATGGTCAAGCCGTGTCAGAGCCCTAGTATATACGTAGTATCGCTATGCGTGTAGATTTAAAAATAGAATTTTCTTAGTAATAATATTATTATTATTATTATTATTGTTGTTCTTAATAATTAATACATTATTAATTATTATTATTATTATACATCCTCATAATATATTATTATTCATATATTATTAATAATATATTGTTAATAATTCCCCAAGAGAATTTTTACGAAAAAATAGTACAAAGCAGAAGATTTCTATGTAGAAATCTTGCGGGTATGACTTCTCTCGAGGGCATGATTCTTGAGAGGCCTGACTCTGCGGTGTCGAATACAATCCGTGCTCCCACTTCGGCTATATAAGCACACCATTTGCATATTTCGTATGGGAGAGAGCGCACGCCGTATGCGACATCTCATAGCGAGTCTCGGAACTAACTCCCCGTGAAGCCCGATTAGGCCTTCAAAGGATTGCCTCGTCACTGCCATGTTGGAAATAATTAGGGCTCCGATACTTTCGCCCTATTTGGGTCCGTTTTGGTTCTGTTATAATTATACCGACTTCTTTAAATATGGGTCGCCCGATCGAAGCCCGACAGGTCATAAACGGGTTGCCTTAGATAAGCCATATTGAAAGTAAGCCTGGCAACCTTGGCATCGCCCTGTCACGGCCCAACCTGGTGGTGTTATGGCAATACATGACCGGGCATCCACATCTTAGCCCGACAATGTCTTCGACGGGTTGCCTTAAGTCAGCCATATTGTGAGTAAGCCTGAAAACCTTGGCACTGCCATGTCGGGGCCCAACCTGGCCGTGTTAGAGTAATTCATGATGGGGCATCCACGTTTAAGCCCGACAAGGTCCTCAACGGGTTGCCTTAGGTCAGCCATATTGTAAGTAGACCTGGCAACCTTGGCATTGCCCTGTCGGGGCCCAGCCTGGCGGTGTAAGGGCAATTCCTGACAGGGCATCCACGTTCAAGCCCGACAAGGTCCCGACTTAAGTCAGGGCTTCCCCAGAATTTTCACGCACGGGACGTTTAGAACAAAATTTTCTAACTCGTAAGTAGTGAAATCGAATCTTTATAACCTCAGGAATGAGAATATGCAAAGCCGCAATCGATATTTCTATTTTTCAAATAACTGTGTGAATAAATACGAAAAAGTCCAAAAATTGGCTTGTAGGACTTGACTGACGTTATTAACGATTCTTCCTTTGTTTATAGCACTAAATAAATTTATTTAGAGTGTTTGTAAACTAGAGACTTCCAGCTTCAAGATAGTGAAGGTCGTTTTCATGAGTTTTTGGAAAAGTATGATTCCGCCATGGGTCTGTAGCGACCCAAAAAGCGCTACTTAAGTGTTTTGTACAAAGACCGGAGACTGACTGAGAGAAATGTTGTGCCTGCTCAATAGATCATATTTTTCAGCTCATTTATCAAGCAAAAGCGCGAGCCTTCGCTTATTCCTCTTACTGCACATAGGATTTTAAAGATGGCACTGGGTCGCTGTAGACCCAGGTGGCCCTCAGCAGGTTAATAGAATATATTTTACGACAGTAAAATATACCTATCGTATTATCTATTAGCACTGAATTGATATTGTGTGCTTTTTAAGTGTACTTACTACAAATAGAAATAATCATATACCCCGTAAATATGCACATGCTGTGTAACTTTTTTTTGAGGTTCTCGCGGAGAAACTAGCTTAAAGCAAAGGGTTTGTTGATTGTGGCTTCCCCATGTAAAAGGCTTAACGACTTATATTTATTTCTGCAATCTTCGCAATTTCATCGAGTCCGATTTTAAACGATTCCCAATCCCAACGACGTATTCCAATCTCGGTGATCGTGAATTCTTTTTTCATTGGAGGGTCCTTCATATTCAAATTCCAAAATCCAATAACAGAGACTCTTTTTTTTCTGGCATTGAATGAAAAAAAATGCGAATGTTGATCCTCACAAAGTATAACTTGGTGACGTTATCGGATAATTTTTCTTTTTTCATTCCATCCGGAAAAGGATATAGGTGAGAGGGGAAAATGCTAGATCCCACGGATGGAAAAAAACATGAATGATTCATGTTTGAAAATACAGGTCTGTGAGGCAGGGAGTTTCTGTCAATTCTCACTTGAATGTTCGCGCGGATTTGAAAAGAGCACTTTAACCGGGTTCTCTGCTTATTCCCCACGTGGTTCCAAGTCTCCTGACTTTTTCTGCGTGCACAAAGAGCCCAGTGAATACGTTAAAAGCTCACTGAGACTATATATAACGGAAATACATATCTAACTGGCCATTTTTTCACCTGTTTTGCAGTTCGTATATCGTGAAAATTTATTGAGGAATAAAAATAATCTCCCTTCGCATCAAACGTATCCGTTAAGAATACGGAATCATACGATAACTCAATAAGGAATAATCAATAATGAAAGTAATAAAACATGTAATAATAATAATAGGATTACGTGTAAATAATGCGTAATCCGTAACGGAGGCTTTGCCCCTACCGTCCCAGCCAAAATTTTTATCTGATTGAAATTTCCGTACTTCGTGATACAATAAAAATACGAAAGAATTTATCAATATTTAGCATGCCATGAGCAAAAATTACCAATAATAATATTACCAAAAAGTCATTAATAAATTAATTAAACAAATAATTATTGAACAATTTTTCGGTAAGTTTGATTTTTCCGAAAAAAATCGAATGCGTTATTTTTTCTGAACCGATATGAATTTTTTCAGAATTTATGATCTATTTTGGAATTCTCTTATTGAAATTTTTAGAATGGCTGTATCTATGTATTTTTTCTAGTAGTGGCTTTGAAAGTTTTCGAAGCTGACGAAAAACCTGTATGCAAAAACACATACCAAATTGCCAATTTTTCGTTTGTATTTCAGAATGTTTTTTTATAATCTTTCAAAATGGAGAGAAAATTCTGAAAACATTCATATGCGTTTAGAAAAATTAACGCACTTGGTTTGTTTGAGAAAAAAAATAACTTACAGAAAAAATGTTGAATAATTATTTGTTTTAACAATTTATTAATAACTTTTGGGCAATATTATTATTGATAATTATCGTTCATAGCATGCCAAATATTGCTGAATTTTTTTAGATTTTTATTGTATCGCGAAGTACGGAAACTTCAATCAGCTACAATTTTTGGCTGGGACTGTATCCTTAATTAACGGCTTTGGTATTTGAGATTTTTTTATTTTCAATACTTTTTCTTGAAATTAATAAGATAATAATAGGTATTAATAGGTGGTCTAAAAAATATCGTTTTTGTGAAAAAAGCGTTTTTTTTTATCTTTTACCTATCGCAGCCGTAGGAAACTACTTAAGATGAAACGATTCGCGAGTTTGTGAAAATATTTTCTCGTACTCTCGTAAAATTCACATGTCTCTCGGGGTTCTGGGGCAAAGAAAGAAAAAAAAGTCTCTCGTAACTCTCGCGTTCACGGAGATGAATTCAAAAAAAAATCGCTCGCAAACAATATATACGTGGGTTATTCCATATCAAATCGACCAAGAGCTGGAATCGATCCCTCTCAATTTCGATGAAATTGGGTCAGAAGTTTTCGCTTTCAATACAACGGAGTTCTACCAGAGGAAAAAAATAAAAAATTTTTTTTTCAAAAGTTATTCAAAATTAAAAATTTCACAATTTTTCAAGCCTTTCAAGTTCATTTTTCAACTATCTCGAAAACTATTAAGTTACGAAAAATCGTTCTAAATTCGTTTCGAATTCGATCGTTAAAATTTTTGTACCAAAATCAAAAATTCAATTTTTGAAACAAAAACACACCACCCTGAATCTTTCAGGATCTTTTAAGAACAATACAAGGTATTATATAAAAAAAATTCATCCAAAAATTTAATGTTTATCTTGGATTTGCACGATTTTTAAAAATTCAAAAATTTCTATTTTTGAAACTGAAAAAAACACTTATCTGAAAATTGCAGGATCTTTTAAAAACAGCACAAGGTATTATATTTAAAATATTAAACCAAGAATAAAATATGGAACTTGGATTTTCACGATTTTTGAAAATTCAAAATTCTCCAAATTTATCATTAAAAAAAAATTCGGAATATTTTTTTTTCATAGCCCCAAGTATACTCTTTAAAACGAATTTAGAACGATTTTTGGTAACTATAATAGTTTTCAAGATATTTAAAAAATAAACTTGAAAGATTTGAAAAATTGTGAAATTTTGAATTTTGCATAACTTTCGAAAACAAAATTTAATTTTTTTCATTTGGTGGATTTATTGAAAACGAAAACTTTTGACCAGATTTCATCGAAATTGAAAAGGGGTCGATTACAACTCTTGGTCGATTTGACATGGAATGACTGATATATATAATTCGCGCCAGCGAGATCGTGTCGAGGGGAATGAGGGGCGAAGAAAAAAAGTACACGTTTTCTAACTGGAAGGAGAGACAAGGATATATACGCGTATATACATCGTAGGAGCCGAAGTAATCCAGGATTTCTCAGGCTATATAAGACGAGTCGAGCGGAATCCAAGGGTTCACGGGAGGGTTTGATGAAGGAGAATCGAAGAGAATCTTCAGGAGCAGCCTAGAGTCTCGACGGGGAGGGGACGACTCAGGTTGTATCTCAGCGGACGATTTTCTATACACGGAATCCTTGATGCTGTACGCGCAGGTGTAGCCCTCCACTCACAAGATCTAATTACAATATACCTAAGCAAATCCCTTGCCAGTCTCACGAATCCCGTTAATCAATAATTCCGGAGGTGACTTCACGAAAATGGCAGGAATCACGTTACATTGCATAATTTATTGGGCCTATGCTTACGTAGGGGCAAGAGGAGGGGTGGGAAGGTTCAATATGATAGACTCAAACTCCAATTCAAAATTATACATGCCAGTAAGGTTTAAAACGTTGCAAAGTTGCAATGACTTTCTGGGCTCTCGCCGCTTGTGAATGACAATTGAGCGATGCTGCTGTCATACACTTGATCATGGAATTTTTTTTTTTTCAATAACAAAAAAGTGTTCGTTCTCTGCAAATCTGACGGTTTCTGATAGAAGAAAGTCTCCTCAAGACGATAAAATTTATTGCAGACCAATAACCCCACTGGAAGACGCTCATGTCCAACGACGAAAAAATACATCGAAAAGGTTATGTTCGAGGCTAAGTTTTGAATAATTTTTTTCGGTACTGCCCGGAAGTTTGTTTAATGCAACTCCGGCGGTTTACTGAGGCGGGAAGTTTTTTCTGTATGATACAATTTTTTTAATGTGAAAACATCTTTAGCGAGACTTTCGGTTGAAAAGTGTCCTTAACAAAAAGCGTTACGCTGGCGTCGCCGCCGTACGAGAATCGCCGCCATGTACAATAATCAAGCGGGTGTGGGGTTTAGGTCAGAGATTTGAATTTGCTTTGAGTTTGGTGAAAAGTTTATGAATAATTGAAAAGTGTTCTCAAAAAGCGTTATGGTTTGGGTTTTAATTGGACACGGTTTTTCCAGTGAAAGTGTTCTTCCAAAATATTTGTATACAAGTAAAAAGTATCATATAAAAGGATTTTGATGAAAAATTGACAGTCGCCGTATAAACTTCAGATAACTCGGGACAAAACTTTGACAGCAGAAGAGGAAAATTATCGCGTAATACCGTGCGTGAATTTGATTGCGGGCCCAATCGGTTTTCTCTTACTTCAGGCTCTTATCTGGAAGCTTAATAGGGCCCCTGAATGGACGCTAACGCTTTTTCGACAAGGGCCTTAGAAGGTTGCCAGATGTGGTCTTTGCAACCACCTCACGTCTGCCATGTCAAATCCACGACAAGCCTATGGTCAAGCCCTATCAGGACCCAAGTAGGTACGTAATATTGCTTTGCATGTAGATTGAAAAATTGAATTATTTTTATAATGATAATTATAATAATTTATTTGTCACGATATACGAGAAAGAAATTTTAATAATTTGGAACGACTTTGAACCACTGTAATATCAAGAAGGATTACAACAGTGTAATTTAACAAAATCTCTGAGAGAATTTTTACGAAAAATAGTATAAAGCAGAGGATTCCTATGTAGAAACCTGCAGGTATGGCTTCCCTCGAGGCATGACTTCTTGAGAGGCTTACGGTGTCGAATACAACTCGTGCTCCCACTCGTCTAGATGAGCATACTATTTGCATATTCCGTATAGGAGAGAGCGCACGACGTATTGCGACATCTCGCGGCAAGTCTTGCAACTAACTCCCCGTGAAGCCCAATTAGCTCCTCAAAGGGTTGCCTCATTAGTGCCATGTTTAAAATAATTGGGGCTCCGATACTTTCACCCTATTCCGGTTCGATTTGGTTCTGTTGTAATTATACCGACCTCTTTAAATATGGGTTGCCCTGTCGAAGACCGACAAGGTCCTCAACGAATTGCCTTAGGTCCGCCGTATTGTAAGTAAGCCTGGCAACCTTGGCAGTGCCCTTTCGGGTTCAACCTAGCGGTGATATAGCAATTCACGACATGGCATTCACGTTTAAGCCCAACAAGGTCCTCAACGGGTTACCTTAGGCCAGTCATATTGTAAGTAAGCCTCGCAACTTTGGCACTGCCTAGTTGGGGCCCAATCTGGCGGTGTTGTGGCAATTCATGACAGGGCATACACGTTTGAGCCCGACAAGGTCCCTAACAGGTTGCCTTAGGACAGCTATATTGTAAGTAAGCCTAGCAACCTTGGCATTGTCCTGTCGGGGCTCAACCTAACATGGCGGTGTTAGGGCAATTCATGACAAGCCATCCCTTTTAAGGGGGTTGAGTCAGCTAATTTTTTCGCTTTTAAAATTGGCAATATTTTTTTCGGTTTCAGTCCATAAATATAAACAATTGACTATAGTTTTGAGTATTATCCGAGCTTCCCTCATGCTCACGATAAAATCCCTCAGGTGTCGTAGCACGACGATGGATAGAATCTGAAGTTTTTTCATTCTGCGCTTGATTCAGAAAAGACCGCTCATTTGATTTGATTCCAACTAGTCTCATTTTCTTCGTAGCGGATGTATCTATTGTACGAACGCGGCACATTTTTTTTAAAGTTTCTTATTGGAAGCTACGCGCTAATCTTGAAAAAGTTTAATCAGAGTCAGATTAAATAAATCTTCAAGCCAATACCCTCTGCAAGGAAATTACTTTAATCAAAATCTGCCGCATTCATACGATAGACAGATTCGTTGCGAAGAAAATGAGACCAAGTCGAATAAAATTCATCGAGCGGTCTTTTCTGAATCACGCGCAGAATATTTGAAGGTCCAGGTTTCGGGAAACAGCATCTAAAGTTGATGGTATGGCCAAGATTTTTCTTCTGTCCTCACTGCTGCAGATGAAATTCACCTGTATAGAAAATAACATTACAAGACACTGTGCACACGAACAAAAATTTTTGAACACTGTTTTCACTTTATTTTAATTTTAAAAAATTTCAACTCTAAAACACAGTTGAACAGTGAAAAATATTAATTACCGGAAAATTTTCAAATTTCACCGGTGATTTACATGCGATGAAATTCCGACTTTTTTCCATTCGCTGCACCGGCAACAACATTTATTTTCGTCCGGATTAACAGAAACGTTGGCTAATATTTGTCGACAAAAAACTGTCGATCCCAATAAAACAATAATAAATGAAATAAAATTGGAAAAATTCAATAAGCACCAATCCACCGATAAAATTTCGCGAACTGTCAAAAAGAACTGTATCATGAATAGGTTAGTCGTTGATACATGGCTCGGCATGACGGCTACAGCAGGGGTACATATTTTTCGGCACTTCAGGACCGTAATTATGAGTGATTCACAAACTTGTCTAGGGAATAAAAAGATTCATGTAAAATGTAAATAATGTTATTGATGCTTAGTATGAATATTCATACTACAATACCAACTGATATATATATAGACGCAAATTTTTCTCCATAGAATTCATAAGATAACCGCTGTAGAATTGTGCGATGAAAATAATTGGACTAAAAATTTTTTTTCGCGTTTGAAAAACACGGGTGATCGTCATATTGCGGACGAGGCGCAAGCACACGAGAGTGGGAAACTCGTGTACTTCTTATAAGAGAAATATGGATTTTGAATCCAGCGCGCTCAGACCGGTAAATGCTACTTGAAAAATCGGCAAAGAAGTGGAAAAAAGAGAGAACGAGGAAAAAAATCTGAGTTTAAAACTGTCGTATATTTCGTTTTAAAATCTATACAATTTTGAAAAAATTCGGATGTTTATGGAAAAGTTGATGTACTATCAGAATTAGAAGATTTTTTTGCAGTTTTTTTTTTTTTTTACAAAAACCCTTTGCCAAATGCCGAAAAAAAGTTCACCGACCCTGAAAGATTTTTCAATAATTTTGTGTATCAAAATTATTCTAAATTTTTTTTAAAATTTATAACTTATTTATTCTTAGTGCACTTTTTTACATTTTAATCCGTAACTCAGCCTTTGTTTTAAATCGTCTAATGTGTTGAGAAATAGGTGCAGAAGCTGTCACAGAACATAAAATTTTATTTTTTTATTTTTATCGATTATTTATTTATTTTAGCTAAATCACTTCCCCTAAGCCCGACAAGTCCCCGACTTAAGTCAGGGCTTCCCTAGAATTTTATACAATTATGAGCACACACAAATAATTTTCAAAACATTATAAAATTATTATAAAACTATATATTATTTCGATTATAAAATTTATGTGTTATATTTAAGTAACCACTTATTGAAATTCGATATTAAAATCAAAATTCTCTCACGCTAAAAGTGTTTTCACATAAATTCTTATGTACTGAGTACTCGTAGTGCATTCATTGGTTTCTCCATTGCAAAATGCGACCGGAAAACATTTTCTTTTTCGATCGAAAATCAGCATCGACTCAACGAGATATTACGAATGGCAGACGAGCAGTGTAGCTGCCATGCATTTGCTCGTGGAAATTAATTTTTTTTTATGCGCAAAAAATATTTTTTCATGATTTTTTTAAAACGGAAAAAAAGACCCCATTGAGTTCTGCTCATGAAAAAAATTAATTTCCAGGAGCAAACAGCCTCACGGCTCATCTGCCATTCGCCATATCTCGGTAATTCGATGCTGATTCTCGATCGAAAAAAAAGTTTTTCCAGTGGGATTTCGCGATTGAAAAAAAATTGTATACAGGAGAACGTTCCCGCTTCAATAAACTGCTGGAGTTGCATTAAACAAACTCGTGTGCAGTACTGAAAAAAAATTATTCAACACTCAGCCTCAAACGTAACCTTTTCGATGTTTTTTTTGTCGTCAAAGATGAGCTTCTCCCAGTGTGGTTATTGGTCTGCAATAATTTTTATCGTATAGAGGAAACTTTTTCCTCCCACACTGAAAAAAAAGATGGTTGAATCAACAAAATCTTTTGTCAAATACGTTCAACTAGATAATTTAGTTAGTACAATTCAACATTTTTTTGCCTGAATAATGTTTTAGTCAACCGAAGCGCAGAATTGTTCAAAAAACTAAATATTTAGTTAGACCAAATAAATATCTAGTTGAACGTATTTGACAAAACGTTTTGTTGATTCACACAAATTTTTTTTTCAGTGCAGAAACCGTTTTAGTTGCAGTGAACAAACTATTTTTTGCTCACACTGAGAAAAAAAATGGTTGAATATGCAAAATCATTAGTTGAATACGGGCAACTAAATATTTATTTGGTCTTACTAAATAATTAGTTTCTGGAATAATTCCGCGATTCGGTTGACCAAAATATTGTTCAGGCAACAAAAATTCGGATTGTACAACTAAATATTTAGTTGCACGTATTCAACTAAACGATTTTGCATATTCAACCATTTTTTTTTCTCAGCGCATGAAAAAAATTAATTTCCATGATCAAGTGCATGACAGCCATACCACTCAGTTGCCATTTACAAGTAGTGAGAGCCAGAAAATTGTTGCAATTTTGCAACGTTTCAAACTTCACCGACATAAATTATGCATAGGACTTCTTCCATGAAGAGTCGGATCAAATTATCATTCATCACTGATAATTCCATATAAAGTTGTATCAGCGATTCACACTCATTAAATTGAGTAATACATTTTGAATAAAGTTTTTACAAATATTTACTAGTATTGGATTCCAGTTTAATGCATTTTTGTCAATTTCATTTCTCGAAGAACTGAAAATTGTGTATTTTTTTAAATTGCTAATTCATTAAGAGTTGTGAAGCTGCGATGCGCCAAAAAAGTATGAATGTAAATCTTTTCATTGCCATTTGGTCGTGGAATTCTTGATTTATCATATTATCCGATATTTAATTTTTAATTTTTGGCTTTTTTTTTCTTTCTTCAGTTAATCATTCCACCCTTAATTAGATTTTTTTTAAATTATTACTGTCGAAAAAATCATTCTATGTACTTCATTTTTAATTAATTCAAAAATGTAGAAACTATAATTTGAATTTTTTTTTGCAATCCTGTCCTGAAATTCTCAATTTTATCATACTATTCCAAATTCAATTTTTCACTTTGAATTTTTTCTTTTTGCGTTTTCCTCTTTTTGAAATTATTCATTTTATCATTTCAACATTGCTCATTTAACTTTTTTTTTCATCTGAAGTAATGCAGATAAGAAAAAAATTATCAGAATGAAAGAAGATAAGCATAATGCAACAAACATTAGTAACTTGATATTTCGAAACGTGGAGCGGAGAAACAACAAGCGCGAGACTTTTTGTATTGAAGTTTCGTTGTTTTTTCTGACATCACTGGGACGAGGATCGGGTATACAATCCGAGAGAATATACATTGCAAACACGACTCTGTGTTATTATTCACGTAACACGAAAATACTAATTGCAGACCCTGAAAATTCGCCCTCGGGCGAGCAAAATAATCCCAAATCATTCTCACGTCCGAAGTTGAATTTAACTCTATTTAAATCGAGAATCGTCGAAATCTCATTCTACTGCATGGAAAGAATGCCTCATTAATGATTTAAACATGGTTACCATTTATCAACAATAACATCAACAAATAAGGCATTTTCCAAAATTGAAATCTCGAAATATCTTAAAAGATCAATTTGCCAATTTGTATTTGCAGGGTCGTTCATTTCAATTCCCTTTCAAATTCAAATCCAATTTGAGAGAATTTATTTTTACAAAAAAAAAAAAAATTCTGTACGTCAATTGCACAATTCAGCGACGCGATTTGAATGATTTTTCAATTAAAAAATTTTCGACACTCTTTCTTCCGTTTAAGCAATTCGCCTAATTTGTTTAAGGCGTTATTGACAGTCAGGATTTTCAAAAAAAGATTTTTTTTTATTTTCTTTTCGTGATGTACATATATTCAAGTATATGAGGCATTCCACAGGTTTTCAGCAAGGTCAAAACCCTCACTATTTTTCGTACAAAAATTCTATAATAAATTAAAAAATTCGATTTTCAAAAAGTATGTCACATTTGATTTGGCTCTAAATTTTTCTGAATTTCCTATTGTTAGTGTGAACATACAGAAAAAATTGGCATCATGGGCCGTGAACTGGTTTAGAATATACAGGCTGATTTGCATTTTTTTTTTAAGTCTTTTATATTGATATGAATTGGATGATTCATTAGAAGAAACTTCAAATATCATATAAGAAGTATATCAAATTTTTTTGTATGTGAAAAAAAGGTAAAAAAATGCTAGAAAAAATGATTTACGACGTCCTTCGGTTCCAATGTTGGCGACAGGATTCGATAATATCGATAATAACACCTACTTACGCCGGCAGTGCAGAAGACACCTTCGCGACTCTTCAGATGTAGATATACCAATTGATACGTACATAGAAAAAATGTATAATAAAACTAATAAAATGTCTCCAAATGTTGATACACCAATTGGAGAGTCGAGGAGGTGTCTTCTGCACTGCCGGCATAAGTAGGTGTTATTATCGATATTATCGAATACTTTCGCCAACATCTGAATCGAAAGACGTCGTAAATCATTTTTTGTAGCTTCACCGTCGTGTAAGCAAAATAGGTTACAATAACTACCGAATTGATTCGTGCCTGAAGCCGATGCCATAATAAATAATTGAAAAAAAAACTCTCGTCGATCAGAATTACCCGTGTAGAAATTTCGGTAGAGAAAAACTTCTGCCCCTGACTTGCCCTCCCTAACTAATGTAGGGAAATGATCCGCCCATCCTAACTGACCCTGTTATGCCATGTAACACCTGGCTGGCCATTTTCGGATCCGGCGGTCATGAGCAGGCCCCTATGATGATATGATCCGGCCCTTGCAGATCCTGATCAGGCCCCTAAGATCTTTAGAATCATGGCCTTTAAGGCCCTGATCACAGCCATGAAGTTCCCGATCATACACCGAAGCGCTTTTTGATCAATTAGTTTTTGAGAGGTACTCCTTTTCCAATGTATGCATCTTATTCTTTATTGCGAGACAACCCTTTCTTAGGGTACACTACTCTTTTGGCAATCCTCGAAGAGAATATTAGTTTCCGAGTGAACGGAAATTCTCTACGAGAATTAAATAAATAAGTACAATTACATAGCCGGCAAGACCTCCTTGTATGGATTCTTTCGACACCGACTTCTGCTAACATCTGCGCTCGCACCCGTCTATATAAGCATACTCTTCACATTATCCGTACGGGAGTTCAACGGTTGCCGTCCTGTGACATCTCGCGCCAAGTCCTGGGACTAACGCGACGCGGTTCGTCGTGATATTAATAATAATAATTAAATAAATAATAATTAAATAATAATAATAATAATAATAATAATAATAATAATAAACCAGGCAATGATTGTTAATTTATTATTATTGTTATTACTATTATTGTATTGTATTTTCATATCACGAAAATACGATTTTTATAAATTCACAAAACATGTTCAGGACCTGCTCATTTTTCGGCAATGCGATGCATGAACTGAAAGCTGATATAGAAATAATTTTATTTTAATAAAGACTTAGGGGAATCCAATAGTTTCCACATCAGAGCCCTGTCAGGGTCATACCATAAATATGTTGCTTAAGTGTACAAATAATATCGTCGGAGACTGTTCATATTCTGATCATGCAGGGCACTGATAAATAAGTGATTATTTCAATGTAATAACTAGGGGCCAGGTCTTAAGTTCCATGTCAGGGCCCTGCCAGGAAAATCGGATCAGGCAGGGCGGATCAGGGGCAAGAATCAACTAATGGTTGCCCTATCACATTTCTACACGGGTATTAGGCGGGTCAACGATTACACGTTTTTTCGTAAGCACTGAGCAATCACTTTGGTCAATAGATATTTGAATCGCCCATCAATTTACTCCGTCACTGATGATTCGAATATTCATCGTGATTTACGATGAACTTGCACTACCATAACATACTTGCACCGTCAGAAGCCGAAAAGGAAAAATAAAGGTTATGCTATTTCACATACAATCATAACATCGAAATCAGCCAAGAACATACGGGAACGTTTACTTCCGACCACGGTCGTACATACAGGTCTGGAAACTCCGTCCAATTAGGTGACTCCGTTATGTGCCCCATTTTTAAAACTGTTAGTGGCCGCTAGAGGCGCTAACCTTATCCCCCGCGTTGGTGAGACGCGGTGCGACGGCAGACGGGGTAGACCGCGGCGGGGATAATGAACAAGGACAGCACAAATCGCTACAATAATTCGTATCTGTCCGTCTCCGTCACAGCTATGCATCTATGCGTTTGAAACTTGGAACAGTGTATGTTTCGACAACACGATCATGCTGCTCGTTCAATACACTTCTAGGCATTTTTTAAAATGTTCATGCCAAAAAAACAAAACATTTATAACAAGAAGTCGCTCACGTTTATGAAAAATATAATTAGCATTCGACAACGCGTAACTCACTTTCGATTTGAAGGTTATGTTATCCGGGGGATAAATACAGCGCCGTGGCCACGCGTGGTGGCAATTCAAACTAGGAAGGGTGCATGTAACGGGCCCTTCCCCCACCACCAAAAATCGCGAGAGTTTCCAGACCTGTATGTACGACCGTGCTTCCGACCTTGCCGCCGGCGTCGCGTCGTCCGGGCGGGAAATTTGAAAATTTAAAAAAATCAATCTTATAACATACAAAACACTTTGATATATTTTTTTATATGAAATTCAAAGTTTCTCCCAATTAAGCATCCAATTCATATTAATACAAAAAATTGAAAAAAAAAATGCAAATCGGCCCGTATCTTCTAAACCAGTTCGCAGCCCATGATGCCAATTTTTTCTGTATGTCCATACTAACAACATAAAATTCAGAAAAATTTAGAACAAAATCTAACGTGACATACTTTTTGAAAATCGATTTTTTTCATTTATTGTAGAATTTTTGTACGAAATTATTCTATTTTATTGTTAAAGTGAAAAGTTCATTCGAAATCAAAAATATTTTATCCGATAATTTTTGTTGCCTGGGCCATAGTTTTTAAGGTACATCTACTTAAAAACTGATTCTCATTTTAAAAAAATTGAGATATCTGGCGCAGGACTCAAAAAAAATCACAGACACTCCTGGTAGGTACCTTTTGATAATAAAAAAATTGCAGGACTCGGAAAAATAGTGAGGGTTTTGACCTTGCTGAAAACCTGTGGAATGCCTCATATACAGAGAAAATTTCAAGTCAATCAGACAAATATTTTCCAAGTTATAGGCATACTTGTGAACCCGTAATTCCTATGTATAAATTGCTTTTAAATCTTTGAACGCGTTTTTCTTGAACCTGTGTTTTTGAAGCCGGTGAACAAGATTTCTTGGAAACGGCATAATCGATCAGTCTCAGATTTTTATACACGCTTTATAAATAGATTTTTTCGTAATTAATCGAAGGTTTTTTTCACCCATAATTTTTTTTCATTTTATAAACAATTAAAGGCAAACATTTTCATCGAAAATCGATTTTTTTTTTGAGAAGCCGCCACTTTGTTAATAATAAACCATAAAAATAGCCCTTTTTCTCTTATTTTCTTCGCGTTCATGTTAAGGATAGAAAAAAAAAATATTTTTTTCATAACCATCGTCAATCCTTGTAGAGAATTTATTCAAGTTTTCGAAACCACACTTTTATTTTCTCTGCGATTATTGGTTGCTGAAATATCAATGCTCAAAGACAGAAGGATCATTTTTCATTAAAAGTGAATTGAAGCTGAATAAACAAGCTATCCGGTCCAAGCAATGGTTTAGCTGCAAACAAAATTCCCAAGTCTGCGGAGCCAAATAAGAAATAAAAAAAGTTTTTCAAAATTTACCTTCCAGACTTTTTCAGGATTCCCTGAAACCTGTAGTTTCGAAAAAATTTTCGCAAAAAGATATCGAAGCTTGAAGCTTCAAAATGGTTTTTTTAAGACCTCGATACGACTATTTTTCACTAGGATTCAGCATTTCTAAAAATCACTAAAAATGTAGGAAATTTTTTGATCCCTTAATTTTTTCTCGTGGTGTAAATCAAAATGTCTTATTTACTGAAATTTTTTTTTAAAAAACGCTTTTTTCGAGCTCTTGACTTCATATAACCCCTTAAGATGGTAACGCAGAGTCGCTCGAATCAACGAGCAATCGTTGTGCTAATGGAACGGGTTTATTAGCACGAGAGAATGTTTGATGAATTTTCCTTCGACACGCGGAGAGGGAGCCGATTGTTCGTTATGGCGCCAGAAGCCTTTTGAGAATAATGAACAACCAACTGTCCCCCTCGAGTCCCTCTCTATTTTCATCCCTCTATTCGCGAGCGAATAGGCACACCAGGCCGAAATACCCGTTCAGATTATTAATCGAGATGCTGTGAAATGGAATTGCATCTACCTCGTCTCCTACCTCGCGTTCTCGGACAAACTCTCCCGTCAATTTCAAAGGCCGGTGATGAAGCCCGCGATGGTTTATGCCAAAGAGGAATTGAGCGAATAAATAGAGTTATGTGCGACGTTAAATAACATGCCATACATATTAAATTCATCAAGGAATCAAAATTCTCACATTCCAATTGAAATTCTATCTGAAGAATCTGCAAAAAATAAGAAACTAATGCGAATCAATACTTGGCCGTTTCTTGACTTTGACTCCGAAATTTTTATCTTTCACAAAATTTTTTGCATACTTCTAAATCCAGAATTCGCAAATTTATATCTGGAAAGGATGAACATTACATACAATTACTATTGAAACTTCATCACCTTGAATGAGCTCAAATTAAAAAAATATAAGTTACCCGCGGATAATAGGTTTAGCTAAAGGATATTTCTAATAAAATGAATGAATATTTAATTTAATCAATAAGCTTTGATGATAATCATTATTTAAGTACATTTTCTATAAAACATAAACGAAAAATTGTAACTTTTACGATAAACAAAAACAAAATTAAACATTTGTAACCTACTAGTACGCCTATTATTTTACTATTGAAGGGTAATAAGGCCTACGGCTTTAACATATTGAAATAATCAAGCTATACTTAATACATTTAGTATTTGAGATCAATAATCACATGGATGCCTCTCTGCAGCCTTATAAGAACTTAAAATTTCTCTTTTCACTGCCCGTGTGTGAAGATTCTAGGGAAGCCCTGACTCAAGTCGGGGCCTTGTCGGACTTAATTGTGAATGCCCTGTCATGAATTGCCCTTTCACCGCCAGGTTGGGCCCCGACAGGGCAATGTCAAGGTTGCCAGGCTTACTTACAATATAGCTGACCTATGGCAACCCGTTGAGGACTTTGTCGGGCTTGAACGTGGATGCTCTGACATGAGTTGCCATAACATCGCCAGGTTGGGCCCGGCTTACTTACAATATCGCTGACCTACGGTAACCCGCTGATGACCTTGACGGGCTTCGATCAGGCAACCCATATTTAAAGAAGTCGGTATAATTACAATAGAACCGAATCGAGCCCAAATAGGGTTGAAGTATCGGAGCCCTAATGATTTCAAACATGGCACTGACGAGGTAATGCTTTGAGGATTTAATCGGGCTTCACGGGGAATTAGTTCTGAAACTCGTCGCGGAATGTCACAATACGGCGTGCGCTCTCTCCCATACGGAATATGCAAATAGTATGCTTATACAGCCGAGTGGGAACAGGGGTTGTATTCGGCACCGCAGAGTCAGGCCTCTCAAGAAGTCATGCCTCGAGGGAAGCCATACCTGCAAGATTTCTGTATAGAAATCCTCTGCTTTATACTATTTTTTCGTAAAAATTCTCTTAGAGAATTTTACACTCTTAGAGAATTTTATAGTGTCGTAATCCTCCCTGAGGATATAGTGATCCAGAGTCGTTCAAAATTATTTTAATTTTTTTCTCGTATATTGTGATAAATAAATTGATATTATTATTATAATTATCAACATAATTCAATTTTACAATCTACATGCATAGCGATACTACGTATGTACTTGGGCCCTGATAGGGCTTGACAATGGGCTTGTCGTGGATTCGACATGGCATACGTGAGGTGGTTGCAGGGCCCTCATTTGGCAACCTTCGGGGTCCCATCGGGGCCTCAATCAAATTTACGCACATGCTCTGACAGCTGATACTATAACAGTTCACTTCCTGACCACAACACTCGTTTAGGAGGCGTCAGGACCGAGTTACTTAAAATAACGATCAATCAATCATCAATTAATAATACAGAAAATTGAGGTAAGGATAAACTCCTCCTCGCCGTCTTTCCGCGCGGTAAATATCAATATAAGAACAACAAAAAATTTCAATAAATTTTGTTATTGTTAAATTTAGTAGGCCTTAATAACCGCCGATCAAGTACATCAGAAAAATAAAATTACGAATTTTTGGACCATGATACGTTATTTAAATCGTTAAGATCATCGAAGTAGCTATTTATGAAGATAACAAATACGGTTGTAGATAGTTAAGTGCAATATTATAAAAAATATCTACGATTTGATTGGACCACTTTTTATTATTCGTGCTACACGAACGCGGTCGCGTCATATGATGGATGATGCAATACTGGAGACGGAGAATGGGGTATCGCGGCCTCCACGAACTTGTAGCGACATATTTATGCATTATGCTTCCGATAGTGTTGCCTTCCCCGTAAGCGGTTGTTTAAAATATCATTTTTGTCAATTAGGCCTCATCACCCGAGGGTACCTTATATATTTTTCGCATAAATAAAATTTAAAAATATATTCAACTATTAAATTTAAGATGCAACTTTTCATAAATACCATTTAAAGAGATTGGAGTACTTAAGACTGATGAAATTAGCGTTTTGGTTCCGGTTGGGGGTCAAAATCATTGCTACATTTTTAGAATTGTTCTTACAAATATTCTGACATGAATTTCTCATAATAGAAGATAATTTGCCATTTAATAAGTACTTTTCATTTAGAAAAAGACTCGTGACGTTTGATTTACATTTTTAATGCCAATTTTCAAGAAGGTTTTTATCCTTAAAATATATATATATTTTTTCAAATTCAGTGACCTTGACTCATTTTATTCTATGAAGGGTTATTCTCTTGGATCGTCAATATACCCTTAAAGTTTAAAATTGATCGTTAATTCGATAGAAAAAGTAGGAACGACGAGTAAGCGATCCGGTTACGCCACAAGAATTGTGAGAAAATCATAAATAAAGCAAATTAGAAATTTGCACATTGCGTTCACATTTTTTTCCATCGTTCGCCAAGTCTTCTTTATTAAAAGATCCTTGGGCTCTGCTGAGCTATGCTGAATATTTCAATTATTGCTTCCTCATGAAGGAAACTTAACGGACGATGAAAATAAACTAGGAAGTTTATGTGCAAATCTCCCGACTACGCTACTTGAATATAACACCGACATTTAAATATCTTTTACAGAATTAAGTCCGTTCTTCCGGAATGCCCAATTCAAATTAATATCCGAGAAACTATGGGCATTCCATACAATTACTATTAGAACTTAATTACGTTGAATGAGCTCAAATTTATAAAAAAAAAAAAATAAGTCCGATTAGCCGAAACAATTCATCGTGGAAGAATCTGATGCATCGACAAGAAACTCTCGTGATAACAGGTGTGAAAATAGAAGAAAAAGTATGATCGCGATTTGGTGTCACAGTACCCAGATAGAACACTGACGTATATTATACGTATATTAGACGTTGCCAGATACGTATATAATGCGTATTTAGTACGTATACTGAAGAGCTAAATGTCCGGCTAATCTCCGTATAATATATGTATATTCTACATATATTACACGGTATATTTTATGTATACGAGACGTCGAAAATACGTAGAATATACGTAGAATGCCCAGCTAATATCCGTATAATGTATGTATATTCTACATATGTTAAACTGTATATTTTACATATACAAGACGTCGAAAATACGTAGAATACAAACATAGAATATAAACAAATTATACGGATACTAGCATATATATATATATACGATGAAAATCAGTTCTATATTCACAATTGATAGTTCCTGAGTGTCAAGTAACGGAAAAAAAATTTTTGAAAAAAAAAATTTTGCCCCCAGTGGGATTTGAACCCGCGACCCTTGTTTTTAGGCATATCCTCAAATTGAACATGAATTAAATTAAAAAAAAAAATAGATAATTTTGAATTTCATGAATTTTTCCGACCGCTTTAGTGATCTTGCATATTCGCGGACCTTAGAGTATGTACGAGACCTGACCGGGATCTGAAACCTACCTATCTATTGAGCCTAACGAACAACCTACGGCTGGGACGCTAACCACTACACCACCGACTACTTATGGTATTCTGATGTAAATATCAAATCTATAGAACACAGGCCGAGAACAATCACGTGCCGAAATCGTAGTGAGAATTTATTTTCATTACCCGAAGGCCGTTTTTGGTTCGACTTGTCTTTTAACTAAATTAAAAACTAAAATATTGAATCAGATGAATAATAATAACAATTATAATAATAAATAGTATTATTTCCAAAATTACAAAGGTCGGAGACCACGGGATATGTGGTAGGCTAATTTTAGTTCTATTTTGAATAAACTCATAAAAACACAAAAATAATAATAATAAACAATAATAAATATTATTATTATTGTTATTAAAAAAAATTATTGCTCTCAATTGTAGAAATCGGTTTTTATTCTTAAATAACAATAATATTAAATGATAATATACTCACTGAACGTATAATATTCGTATATGTATTAAACGTTCATTGAATAGCTTCAGATTTAAGAATCGCAATCGTAAGATAATAAATATATATTATATGTATATGAGATGTACAAATTGCCACCGAGATATGTAGAAAAAAACAAGTCCAATATACGTATATATATACTATATACGTATATTGGATGTGTTTTTATCTGCAGTATCTCGGTGGAGTTTTATACATCTCATATACATATAATATATGTTAATTACCTTACGATTGCGATTCTTAGATCTGAAGCTATACAATGAACGTATAATATACGTATATTATACGTTCACTGAACAGCTTTAGATTTAAGAATCCCAATCGCAAGATAATTAACATATATTATATGTATATGAGATGTACAAAATTCCACCGAGATATGTAGTAAAAAAGATGTCCAATACACGTATATTATACGTCATTTGTCTTTATTGTAAAGTACATGTTTCGTATACTTATAATAGATGTATATAATTCGATGTCAAATGCTTATTGTATAATATACGTAAATTATACGTATATGAAATTCTTTCACTATTATCAATAAATAGACCTAAAATATACGTTCAGTATACGTATAATACAGGTATATCATAGACGTATACATATATACCTGTAATATACGTATAATATACGTCAGTGTTCTATCTGGGTAGCTTATCTCTTGATTGACCCACTTTATCAAGGTATTTTTTGAAGCAAAAAATGGATGAGAAGAGAAGGGAGAAGAGAAAAGGGGGGAGAATGAGAGAAACAGAGAGCAGGAGTGAGAGAAATAGGAATCGATGTGAAAAAATTTGGTGATTTGACATGCAGATTCGTGATATCGTCACGAACGTCCAATTTCAAAATGAAGATTATCGGTTTTCCATCGATCGTGTATTGTCCGATTCAGATGCACGTTGTCCAGAAACTCCGCGAAATCTTGTCGGAAGCAGTGCATCGCTGAACGTCCGATTGTCGTGGCGTGGCGTAGCCAAAGTTTATGAAATGTTTGACAGTTTCTCTAGGAAACGAATATTCAACCGACGGACGCCCGTTCAAATCCCAAGTATCACGCGAAATTCCATTACGCGATTGAAACTTCCACCGTGAAAATGTTTCCCCCAAAACACATTTGAGATTTTCCACGATCAAACGAAACTATACATTTTTACTTCACTCCGCCTCCAGAAAAAGACTCGCATTTCCTAGTGTGAGAATTCAATCTTGCGCAAAACTTTAATATCTTGAACGTGAAGATTCCAATTACGATAAAAGTTTCATAAATGAGTTGGGAAAAAAAATTATCTCGTTATCGGCAACATTGAGTATCGGCATAATAGAGTTATTTCACGAACATAAATTAATTTCGAGCATTCAATCTTGATTAAAATATACGTGGAGCGAAAGATAGGCGAGTTGGGAATTGAGAAACTTTCAGCAATTCGATAAAACGTCTCGTGAAGGTGGGGAGTATTTAATTATAAAATCAATCCATAGTTTTCTTATCAATTTGACGACGTAATTCCACAATAGGAATGTCAGCTGTTGTTGTTTTTCTTCCTTCTCCTCTGTCGTTTCCAATCAAATGTATCGATAAATCGTTTATCTTTCAACACGCGAAATCATTGATTATCTTGCTTTTTCTTGAAGAAAGTTTCGTCCCGTTATATAAAAAATATCGAAATATTATGTTTGGAAAAAAATCACGCAAATTAGAAATTTAGACATACCTTTGACATCTTTATCCATTTGTGGAGCTTCATTTATAAACAGAATTATTGGCATTAAAGTTTGAAAGAAGTGCTCAAGAGTTTCGGTTTTAAACTTTCGAAAATCGTCGAGAACGATTTTTCCAAAGCCCATGACTCTGGCCCATTTTATCCGACTGGGGATTTTTATTTTTATTTTATTTCAGGACTGGCAATGGCCTAGATGTTCCTGTTATTTTCAACTTGATATTTTAATATCTGGCGGTACTGGGGAAGTTTAAAACTAGTCTAAAATCCATAATGTGAGGTGGCTTGATAATTTCGAAACTTAAAAAAAATGATGAACAAACCATAATCGAACTAGTCATCACTGCGGAGCTAAAATAACTGCTTATATGAAGGAGGTGTGAGTAACAGGAAAATGTTCTATTTGCACAATTTTTCTATTAAGGGAACGCAGTTAGGATTTTCAAAAAATTGATTTTTCATTCAATTTTCGTAATATACATACACCGAGAAAAAGGTTTGGTACATTGAAAAAAATTCGGCTTGAATTAACTAAACCTGGCGGTTACGGGTGGCGACCGAAATGTGTAATTCAGTTAACTCAAAACGTGTATCAAAAGGGAAACAAAATTTGCATTCCCATACATACATATATCCTTGAATTAACAGAGTAGAGAATCCGTTCAATTGAAAATTTCATTGTTTTGATTCAATATTTGGTAAAATGCACTCAATATGCGATTGCATAACCAAATGGTTTAGTTGAATGAACAGTTTATATTTTCTATGCAATTCAGATGTTGTTCACCGAAAAAAAAATGCATTCAATATAAAGCTAGAAAATTTCAATTGAATTAACAAATCATTTGACGATATGCATTATTTGTTTAAGCTACGAGGGGCTTTCACTTAACTAATTAATCGGAAGATTAAATAGTTAGGTGAAAATTTAACTTGCTTATCCTTACGCCCATAAAGAGCATGAGCGCCACCAAAATGCAATGGTGGTCTCATTCAAATATGTAGTCTTTATTCCATAGAACCACAGAGCGCGGGTAATGTTCCATCAATTTAAAGTTAATTGAGGACTCGGATGCTGGTAATCAGTGTCGGCAACCTGGAAGACGGCACTGATCGTACCAGGGGCGTAAAATTATCGTACCTGACGAAAAATTATCGTACATTTCCAAATAACATAAAAAAGCGTTATTTATTAATAAAATAATAAAATTGATTAATAAAATGGATATTATCGTGAACTTATATTGCGCCCAACAAGTAATTTTTCGAATTTTATCATTTTTTACTGGGTCACGGTCGTACGTACAGAAACTCTAACGTTTTTTCGGTGGTGGGGGTGACATAGAATATTTGAAGGAGTTTTTAGTTTACATTATTGCCGCGTCGCTACTATCGAGTGCCAAAGTGAAATATAATATAGTAATACTCCTAAAGGATGTTGAGTCCCAAATTGCAAATGGTGGGAAAATTCTGAAAATTTAGTATGTTTTTGGATGAATTATTTAAGAGGTCGTGTAAAAATTTCACGACGATTAGGAAACTCGTTATCGAACAATTAACATTAACAAATTAAATTTAGCTAAATGTAGTCTTATGGAAACTGATATAACTTTGCGATAAGTTTTTTTTACCTCTCAATTTTTTAATATCTACACTATATTAAAAGCAACGAGAACAAAACGAAGTTTATAGATAAATACTTTTTTTATTTGTTTAAAAAATTGTTCTTAACAGAATGTTAATATTTCAATAACGAGCTTCCTAATCGTCGTGAAATTTTTACACGACCTCTTAAATACTTCATACAAAAACATACTAAATTTTCAGAATTTTCTCATCATTTTTCATTTTAACCCTTAAGGAGGTTGAAGTAATAATGATGGAATTCTGAAAATTTAATATGTTTGTACATGAAGTATTCAGGAGGTCATGTAAAAATTTCACGACGATTAAGAAGCTATTTATTGAACAATTAACATTAAAAGATTTGATAGGGACTCAACATCCTTAATTGAGGACTGCGCATGCGCTATCGTCTATCCCTCTCTCACACATGGTCGCACTAGGATGGCACACGATCACAGCGCTCCTGACGGCACTGCTTTCTTATGCTATACCATGCAATAGCGTGTGAAGTCCGCTTAAACTTTGACTTTGTTCGAAAAAAAGAATCTCGATATTTGAATATTATCGTACATGCGCGTACGATATTTGAATATTATCGTACATTCGCATACGATAATAAATCGCTATTGTACATCGTATATTGGTATGATACTATCGTACATGTACGATAATTATCGTACGGTTGCCAACACTGCTGGTAATACACTGGTACTTATCGGTGCTCGGTGACTGTCTCGCTGGCGCGAGAGCGCGCGCCGATCGTCGCCACCTTACGGATCTCGGGCGAAGTGCCGAGATCGTGGTAGTTACTCTCCGTACTATCGACTAAATGTATTGTGGCCGCATTGAAATATTTAGTCAAATTTATCAAACAATTTGATCGACGTGAAAGCATTTACTATCCTTTTTAACTGGATGAGTAGCTAAAATTAAAACTTGATTTTGTTGATGAGACAAAACATGGGGTTAAAACAATTTTATTTACTTCCACTAAATGACTAAATATTCGATGGAATGAGAAAACAAGTTATTGAATCAATCTGGTTTGAAATCATTTTGATCCAATGTTGTAATTACGGTGAATGCAGTACACATTCGAAACAACTACACCACTTTTACTATTTCAACAACCAACGGGGCAATCAAATCAAATATGTGACGATTGATTCGAACGAATTTTCCGTGATCGCAGCTGGGTAGTTGATATTACTTAGCCTTTTTTCGGTGTATATGGAAGTATATACACAGAAAATCCATGCCAATCCAACAAATATTTTCAAAGTTATAGGAATATTTCTAAACCGTAATTACTATAATGTGTAAAGTGCTTTTGAAACTTTGAACCCGTTTTCCTCAAAACTGTGTTTTCAAAGTCGGTGAGTAAAATTTCTCGGAAACGGAATAACCGATCAGTCTCAAATTTTCACACAAGCATTAGAGATATCGTTTTTAGTAATTGGTCGAAGGTTTTTTTCACCGATAAATAGTTTGTTTATTCCTCTGATCGAATACTAGATTATACCTCACATTAACGAAATCTTTTTTAATTTTTTTAATTTGGATGATCTAATCTAAAGATATCGTACTCGCCACAAAACGACAGCTTTAAGAATAATTATTTTTTGAAAATCAGAATTTCAAAATCAAGTCGAAAGTTACAAAAATATGTATCTCAATTCTTAAGTTAATAAATTAAAATCTCTTTCCAGAAAAAATCTTGGAAAATCGATTTTTTCGACTTCCTGACTGCGTATAACCCCTTAAATTTTCTTACAAGAATCCCAACGCAGATATTTAATTAAAAAAAAGTTCCATATAAACTCAAATACGCGAGGAACTCGCGCTCATAATAATCAATCATCAGTGGCTTATCCCCCATTGTTTCGCCGCTATTTTCCTCGGGGTAGAAGACAACTTTGGGGAGGGCGAACTTTAACACTAATCCAAAAGGACTATGTCGGAGCCCACATTTACATATACCTAATACCAGAGTATATATTGTAAATATGAGGTATTCCCGCTGAACTCGGCCCATGTTTGACCTCGCCGGTTTTGAGTTGTGATTTTGTTTTCAAATCGCTTTTTTTTTACTATAGACCACTTTTTAAGGGAACGTAGCGAAAAAATGCGAAGGCTGACAAAAAAAATTCATTGAATTAAAGTACTCAGTTTGGTTCGAAGTTTGATAAAAGAAATCGTAAAAAAATCTATAATCACTTCAAAGCTGATTTTTTCCTTCTTAAAGGAGAAAAATCGATTTTTCGTCAACTGCGTCATAATTAATTTGGCTGAAATTTTTTTCGTAAAAAGCTGAATTCTCTACGAATATTTCAAGACCTGGCCCATTATGCCCCGACTTTTCGTTAAAGAGTGAAAACGATTTTAAGTCATTAAAATCTTTTTCCAGACGTAATTTCTGACCGCTTTAGACCCATTTGAGTGAAAAAGTCCAGTTTGCACTGTTAGGAGGCTTAACCGAAGGCCTGGCTATGGTCAGGACCTCGTTATTGTCAATTCGCACGCAATGCTATTATTAATTTCGGTCAAGAAGCCTTTCATGAAACTCCTAAATTGGGAGTTTCTCAAAAGACTTCTTGAGCGAAAAATTCGCGAATACGAAACCCCTGAAACGCATATAACAATAGCATTACGTAATCCCAGGTGTTCATGGGACAGTTCACATGAAATTGTACTCTGATGCCGCCACAAAAAATAGAACATTGTATTTTTCAATAAATAAATGAATAAGTAACTTTTATCTAAGACGGGTTATCCATGCTTCTTTCTCCAAATATTGTCGAGTCTCGAGTCCCAACCCGAGTCGAAATTTTTAACCCCCTTAGACCCTCTTGAGTGAAAAAGTCCAGTTCGCGCTGTTTAGGAGGCTTAACCGAGGTCCTGACTATGGTCAGGAGACTAACCGAGGTCTGCCTAAAAAGCTTCCTTAACAGCGCAAACTGGACTTTTTCACTGTAAAGGGTCTAAGGGGGTCAAAAATTACGACTGCGAAAGGATTTCAATTTAACGAAAAGTCAGGGCATAATGGGACAGGTTGAGAAATATTCGTAGAGAATTCAGCTTTTTATGAAAAAATTTCAGCCGAATTGATTATGACATACTTGACGAAAAATCGATTTTTTTACTTTAAGGTGAAAAAATCACCTTCAAGGTGGTTATAGATTTTTTTACTATTTTTTAAATCAAACTTTGAATCAAACCGAGTACTTTATTTCAATGAAATTTTTTTGTCAACCCTCGCGTTTTTTTGCTGCGCTCCCTTGAATAGGGTCATATATAAAAAACAGCGATTTGAAAAAAAATATCACAACTCGAAACAATTCTGTTTTAAAAATCTGAAAAAAATTCAGAGCCTTCTTGTGGTTTGGTCGGAATTCAGAAAAAATTGAAAATTAAATCCGAACCGGTGAGGTCAAATATGGGTTGAGTTGAGCTGGAATACCTCATATACAAGGGTAAGTATAGCCCACTTTTACCAACGCGCACGAATCGCTAATCTTCTTATCTCCTCTTCAGCATTCAGATTGCACAGCGCAAGGGTATTTTCCGCCTAAGTTAGCTTCTCTCGGCACCTACTTTCTCTTTAAAATTTCCATTCGAATTATTCCTCTAGTTGACAATTCTCTTGCCAACAATTTGCAAATTTTATAATTGACAAGAGTGAAAGTTGCGCCCTTTACATTGTGAAAAGTTTCAGCAATAAAAGAGAAAAATCTCATTAAATATCTCTCTATGTAATATAAATATTTCGCCTCCGCTGCCGCCGCCGCCGTGTACGAGAATCGAGACGGAGTGAAGTTGGCCACGAATTGAACAAGGTGAACTTGACGAGTTAGCAACCCAAGACCAAACCCAAACTCAGGTTCGATTAGGATGGGTTGGGTTACGTTAGATTAGATTGGGTTGAGCCAGGTTAAGTTGGTTGGGGTTAGGTCAGGTTCGGTTGGATTAGGTTGGGTTATGTTAGGGTGGGTTAGGTTGAGGGTAGGTTAAGTTGAGGCTCCTCCCAAACATTGACAAACAATTGAATCTTATTTAAAAAAAAAACCCAAAATTGTAAGGCAAGATCAGAAATATTTCTGATATCTACACTCAAATCAAGAATACTCAGACATTGACGAAAATGACATTTTTTCTAGTCAACATTACAACGATAATAACACTCTCACTAGTATTGTTAAAGAAATCTAGGGTGAGTTAGGTTGAGGTTAGGTTTAACCTTTGCGACGCAAGGGTGCGTAGCGGCTGAGCTGCACGAACCTCTAGTATATGTATATTTATATATTAGGGTGGTTCCCGAAACACCGTAATAATTTTTTCTCGTTCGGCACCCCACGAAAATCTTCGTTTTATTAAAAGATAACACTCTGTACAGTTACACTGTACAGAAAATACATTCAGAACATTTTCAAGGCCTTTCAATACGAAATACACATTTATAGTCTATTTTTGTGGCCTGTTAAAGTAGCTCCAAGCCGGGCAAAGTAGCCCCGACAAGTCAAAGTCACCCCGTTTTACGGTATTTCGCATTAAAAGGCCTTGGAAATGTCCCAAATGTATTTTCTGTACAGTGTAACTGTACAGCGTGTTATGTTTTGATAAAACGAAGATTTTTGTGGGGTGCCAAACGATAAAAAAAATTACAGTTTTTCGGGGACCACCCTTATATATGTATATATATATATATATATATATATATATATATATATATATATATATATATGACCATCGATTATACAGAGAAAGAGGAAACGGAGTCAACGACTTTCCGCTCGGATAAGGATAGAGTGAAGTTGGAAAAACTTTTTTTCTCCTCGTCGTGGAACAAATGGTGTGGTTTACGGAGCCATGGACTAATTTCTCGTTCCATTAAGTCGTAAATTACCGCTGTCCCGTTGAGTAACACCTTCAGATCCTTTCCTCAAGATCCGTGGAAAAGGTCAACCGTCGAGAAAAGGGTTCATCTCTTCTATGGCGCTTCGTTACACCCTCCGGACAGGTGAAACCACGAAGATACTCGAGACGAGGTTTATTATTTTTATCGCGTGAGAACCGTTGAGCGAGTTTCGGAATGTAATTGGAAAACTTTGAGAAACGAGAATTTTGCTGGATTGCGGTTGAGATATTTGAAGGTAACGTAGACACAGACATTTTACTCTCCTGATGTCTTCTTTACCATGAAAATAAAGTATAAGCAATAGTATTTTGTGCATCTAGGGCCAGAGATAAGTCTTTTTGTCGAGCGTGAAGTTTGCCGCAACGAGCGAAGCGAGGGCCGCAACCACGCGAGACAAAAGACGAATCTCTGGCCCGCGTTGCACACGATCTTTTTTTCCCCATGGGAGATTTTCGTGCTTTTCAGTATATGCGTGGATAGCCAAAAAGGGGCTCTTTTTTGACAGCTCGGTTCTTTTTTCCCCTCCGGGGAAAAAAGAAGCGAACTCGTCTGTTTACGCCCTTAGCTGTCAGAAAAGAGTCACTTTTCGGCTGTCTACGCATATGGTGAAAAGCACGAAAATCTTGCATGGGTGAAAAAAAAGTATATTTTCCGATACATTGGGAATATATAATCATTTTTTTTAACGAAAGTACTCGATAGAATGTTTTGAAGTTTTTTGGACATAATAAGGTATGTTTTCGGCTATAGTTCCCCAACTGCTGGTATGATTCCAGCCGAATGAGTTGCTGAAAGAAAAAAATTCAAAAAGGTTATTAAAGTTGAAGGTATTTCCTATACAATGACCTTTTTTGAAAAATATTAAAAATTAACAAAATGGCGTAGTTCTGAAAAAAGTGTTGTTTTTGGGGCAACAAAATGCTCATTTTTTTAATGCCAAATTGACCATTTTCAACCAATCAAAAAGATCGTTGGTCATTGTATAGTAAATATATTCAAGAATACTCAGTTTCAATTTGAAGTCGATCGGTCAATTTCTCGTTGAGTTATGATGTCAGAAATTTTGAAAAATTTCGTTTCGAGAAAAACGCGTTTAAAGTTTCAACTATCGATTTTTGCTAGATAAAATTATATTTGGGTTATTTGGGTTAGGTTCATAACCCAAATAAACTATCGAATGAGCCAAAAAAAATCGATTTTTTGAAAGTGTCACACTGGTATAGCCCCTTAAGCAACTGCATAACCTGACTAGATTTACTGTGTAGAGGGCACCAAGTCAAAAAATTAGCTTTTTTCAAAATTCTTATACGATAACAATTGGCTTATCAATTAATGTTAGTTAAAGTTGACCAATGACAGCTAGAATCTAGAAGAAATGCCATTAGTAAGCCGTATGGTGGGGCTAACGGTGGAGGAGGCGTGCATCGATCTTACATAGCCAAAGGCCTCAGCAGCGGGCGTAGGGGTAGAAAAACCCCACAACACGGCCCACCAGTGGCATTTCTCCTAGATTCTAGTCATCATTGGTCAACTTTGAACATTAATGACTAAGCTACTTGTTATCGTATAACGATTTGAACGAAAGCTAATTTTTGTCTTGGCGCGCTTAGGTTATTTAGTTGCTAAAGGGGGAACGCCACTCTGACGGGGCTAAAAAAGCTCATTTTCGGCAATTTTTTTTTAGTAGGTTTGTCTATTTAAGGATCAGACAAAAAGCAATTTATTAAGTATACATGCAACTATGTTTATACACATTTTTATTGAAACCTATTAAAAATTGACCAAGTTATTACCATGAACGTAATGACATAATAAAAAAATGACTCCTCCTTGTGGCAGTGATAAAGCAATGAAAAATCATCTGAAATAACAAACCCAAAAATTTGCTTAATCTACACAACAGTGACTATCGTTAAGCGTAGTCATTTTTTTGAAATAATTTTTTTACGAAATAACGCTGATATGAAATTTGTTAATTTCTTTGACCGTTTTATTTTTATTTTCAAAAGGTCTTAAAAAACAGTGATTTTCAAAATTTTGAAAATCGGCCGCGCATAACCTTAGCCAATACGATTACAAAAATTAAAAAAAAAATGTTAACTAAAATTGAGATTTATGAAATATTCCTAAATTGCTTCGCCCTTGGTTCTTAAAAAATTTAACGTTCTATTCATGTCGTAGATTGTCCTTAAATTAAAAAAAAAAGAGTGGGCAGCAGATTTTTGTTTATTTGAGGTTTTATCTGGATTTATATATGGATTTCCGTCATTAAAGCGTCCCTTCAATGACTGAAATCCGCATAATGTGAGAAACTTTTTTAAAAATAATTCAATTCAATGTATTCTTATAATTCACCCAGTTCCCGCGGTGATTGAACTTTTTTAATAGCAAATCTTTCATAGGGAATGAGAAAGGAAGAGAGACTGAGAATAAAAAATTTACAAATTTATTCTAGTGGAAATAAATGTTAAAAATACAATAAAATAAGGCAGGCTTTTCAAATAAAATAAAATAACGATGAATGATTTGATTGAACGAATAATCGAAAAGCTTCAATTTGCGTCTCGAAAGATTCTGAAGAACTACATTTTCTTTTGAATTTCCGATGTCTCGCCTTTTCGTCAGTGATTTTTATTCAGAGAAAATTGTGAAGAAAAGGACTGATTGATCTTGTTAGGAGAAGGCAAATATTGCCTAGGTAAATACGACCAGGGAAATTACACACACACATATATATATATATGAGAAAAATGTAAAAGGGTCTGAGTCTGAAACCCTTTTCACATATTCTGCTGCAATCGATTTATCACAACTGTTTGGCTGCCTCGAGACGGATAAAAAGATACCTTTCTTATTTCTGATGATGTTTGCCTGATCGTTTTTTCTTCATAATTTTTCTACACGATATCCTAAAATAAAATTCCCTTATCCTTGATTCTAGATCCTAGATCCTAGAATTAGCTCAAATCATAAAGTTCATCTGAATAAAGTTCCAACGTGGATTTTTTCGTAGATTGAATCTTAGGGTAGAGGATTTTTCTAGCTTCTATCCTAGACTCAAATATTCTAGATTGAATCCCAAAGTAAAATTATTTCAGATCCAATGTTAGTGAAGATTTTGTACCTTCGGGTACGGTCTCGCGGATGGCTCCGTTGAGGTCGAGCCGACGTGGGTTGTAAATCCACGTCTCAAGTAATAATTGAACCACGAAAAACGTACTCCCGCGTGAACAATTAAGTTGGCGCAGGTGTTTATTTTGTCAATAATAAGTTTTATTAAATCTTGTTGAATATATACATGAATTTACGGCGTAATTGATTATTGCAAGTTTAGAACGGAAAAAATAAGAAATGTGTAAGTGTTAGAATTCGCGTGTGTGTGCGAGGTTACAAATATAAAGCGTTGTAGCTATACACAATACACAAATCTGTGTGGACTGATTTCTGACGATCAAATTCGCGGAGTGTCTGGTCGCGTTGCAGGATCGAAGACGACCAACTTTTCCATGAGTTTCAAAATTATCCACAATTTGTTTGGAGTGGGATGCAGCGTCGCTTGTGTCCGAAAATGTGTTTGGAGTGGGGTGAAGGGTCAAATTTTCCCTTCAAATTTTGTTCAGTTATTTTTTGTCTCTTTGCACGTGGGAGTGCGTCGTTGCCTCGGTAGCGTTGAAAAATCTCACCGCGGAGTCCCTGACGACGCGTAGGACCCTTTTCGCGGGCCTCCGCTCGTCGAGAGAGACCGCCATAAAACAATTAAGGAGATTCTACGTTTTTCCCAATAATCCTTTACGTGCCCTTTCCAGGCAATTGTCTGCAGATGTTTTATTGGTGGACACAAACGACGCGGCAAGAAATATTAATATTTTTGACTGAATATATCTGTGTGTGAAATATATGTCTGAATATGTGTGTGTATGAATATATGCGGGTGAAATATGCTTTCCGCAACGGAACAGGTAGGTTCATTAACGATCAAATTGAAAACGCATTATCGACGCAAAAAATTTTAGCTTCTTTGCCCAACGTTATATTAAAATTAACCGTACAAAGAAATATCATCCCGTGATAATTAAAATTATTTTATTGTTCTATGCCGCCACGTTTTCTCTCTATGAGAATCGCTTTGCAAAATTCGAAGATCCATTAAGTCAACTCGACCCCGCAAGCGGACAGTGGTTCGTGAAATTGAATTTTCATTTTGTGCCACGAGGATCCGTGGCTTTGGTGTTTCCGACAAGAGGACGGTTCTCGGAGAACGTACGTATAAATACGTTGAAATACACGTTGAAACGGTTTCATGCGATACCGTATAGTCAAGAAGCCACAGCTCAACTACGCAATTCGTAATTGTAAATAGTACGGTAAAGTGGGGTGATGTGAATCGTGGGTTAACATGAACCACGCCAATTTTTCCTAATAAAAACCGACATCTGCGTACACATAGTGGTGCTATCTATTGCTTTTGTGCTTTCTTTCTCACTGAGGAAGACTGTTTCCTCAGTGAGAAAGAAAGTCTTTTTGGTTAATAATGGTGCTTCTGTGCAAAAATTATTCACTTAGTGGCATCTAATTGGATTTAAACTTCGTGAGACATTTGTTTACAATCATGTACGGAAATTCTGTAAGTTAGAAAAAAATCCGTTCGTAAACTTTGAAGTTTCAACTGCATACCGACATGAAAAGCTTTTTTTTGTTTAAAAATATAAGAAATTCTTTGTTAAAATTGTTTGAATAACTTGAAACTCTTGGAATAGTTTAAATGTGTTAAAACAAAAGTAAATGATGAAAATTAAAAAAATTCGTGTACACGTTTCCGTGCAACAATTGAAAGATGGAAAAAAAGTTATTTTTGCTGAAATGAAATTGTTTAGAAAACCGTGGAGACTTTAAATTCTGGAGGACACTTCTTTGTGATCCTATAAAGAAAGTCCATAAGTTACAAAAACATTGGTTCACAGGTTGCGGAGATCTGACACTGGACGGACACAAAAATGGCTTTTTTGCTCAAAAATTGCTGTTTTTTTAGGAAATTTCACATTCAACATTGTATGAATGAATTGAGTAAAAAAACGTCTCGAAATTATAGTAAAACAAAACTGTGCTATGGATTTGAACCGGATCCGTTCATGGATTGCTGAGTTATGAGCGCATACAGACGGCCGAGGGGACGGAAAATCCAAAATTTAATTATTTTGGTATAATATGCCAACATATGTTGGTAAAAACTTTGTATGGTTGTTTTCATAAGAAATAGGTTTTTGGAAGGCAATACTAATAGACACTTATCATATGCAAGTAAGTGCCTAAAAACGTGATGTTGAACAGATTGATTGTGAGCAAACAACGGCGCGAATCTTCCTCATCGTCCGAAAAAGACCGCGATTTCTGTATGATTTGCACGCTTTTGATGCCGAAAAAACTTCATCGCAATAACACGATTGACTGCAGCAATGCGACCGTCCGTTTCATTAGAAATGCGTGCACATGGCGAATCGCGGGTTCTTCACTTGCAAAAACTGTCATTCAGATTATGACAGCGACGAATAAAAGTTTCAATATCTGTCTTATTTCCATTTGTCTACCTTTATGAGCTACATCATGACCTACATCAATAAAGATTACATTTGAATATAATTGGTGTTCCTTTGATTTTATAAAAACCTGCGTGCACCACATCACAAGAATAAATGCTATGGAAATATAAATGATTTTATTGTCACATTACCATTCATTACGTTATAAAAACCTCAATCGAAGATGACCAGTAATTTTTTTTTATATTTATACGTTTTACAACAGAATTTGAGTGGTAGTTCATATCATCCCGCCATTTTTTGAAGTTGTGAAAAAACGTTTTTTGCGAAAATTGAAAATTTGTTAACAGAGAATGGAAATTTTTCAAAACTGACTGTACCAAAATGTACAATGTGACTCTTTTTAAACGATATAGCCCACGGGTTTGCGTAAACAAAATTCTTGACACTTGTATGGAACTTTGTAAAAACGTGGTTCACATCACCCCACTTTACCCTATACGCTTTGGTTCCTGCACATAATATCTGGACGATGCGTACCAAATTTAAATATTACCTGCTGATATATATATATTGGGGAAAGCGGGGGTGGGGGCAAAATCGCAACTGGAGGCATTACATAAAAACCATCAAAAGATATAAATAAAAAAAGTTAAGAAATAATTTTCAGAAAATTCCAAAATATATTTAACACATATTTAGAAATATATGCTAAATATCGCATTTGTAGGATAAAATATATTGAATTTATATTGAACATATGCCGGAGGGGGCAAAATGGACACTGGAGGCAAAATAAACACCATCGAAATTATTTAAAAAAATCAAAATTCAAAGTATGAGAAAATGAGAGAATTATCATCATAATTGGCGTCGATATACCTAAATAAACATACCCACGCTAAATTACTTCTAGATTTCGATATTTTCGTGACAATTGCCCATCAAGAGGTGGAATTTTTTGTTTTAATTATCATTGTCCTCGCATAAGATAAAAACACCCTACCATACTCTAATAAATATTATCGTAATTCAATTTACTAATTGTAAAATATCTCGATAATCCAATGGACAACATGAAATGAGGTACCTCGAGCAAAACAACGATCTGGGGACAAAAGAACAAGCCAACCAGCTTAGTTCAAGTATCTTGGACATTGATACATGTGAGGCATTCCACGCCATTTCGATCAACATCTTGCCTTGATCATTTCGATTTTCCTCTAAATTTTTTATATAAAAACACACATTGGAATACATTCTCCCAAATTTTTTCAGAATCTTTTGGCCACGCGTTTTTTGGATTTTATTTTTTTTCTTTGAATAAAAGGATCACTTTGTAAAATCGGAAAAAATTCACAAAAATTTAATAAAATATAACAAATTTTTAGCATTTCGTTCCAAAATGGAGATTTTAATACTCTATAAGTAGAGTTCAAAAAATAACAAAAAAAAAATTTTCTCATAGAGTATTAAAATCTCCATTTTGGAACGAAGCGCAAAAATGTTGTTACATTTTATTAGATTATTCTGCATTTTTTCAGATTTTACGAAAGGATCCCTTTTTTGAAAAAAAAATCCAAAGAACGCGTGACCGAAAAATTCTGAAATAATTTGGAAAATTTTTGTTCAATGTGTTTTTTTATATAAAAAATTCAAATGAAAATCGAAACATCAAGGCAAGATTTTGATCGGAATTTCGTGGAATGAGATGATAAAATCTTGTCTTGATGATTTCGATTTTCTTCTCAATTTTTTATATAAAAGAACACGTTGAAAAAAAATTTCCCAAATTTTTTCAGAATTTTTGGTCGAGTGTTCTTTGGATTTTTTTTTAAATAAAAAAAGGATCCCTTGGTAAAGACTGAAAAATTTAGAATAATCTAATAAAATATAACAAAATTTTTGGGCTTTATTCCAAAATGGAGATTTTGATACTCCTATGAGTAAATTTTTTTTTTGCAATTTTTTGAATTTTACTCATAGAGTATGAAAATCTCTATTTCGGAACGAAGCCCAAAAAATTTGTTATGTTTTATTAGATTTTTCTGATTTTTTTCAGATTTTACAAAGTGGTCCTTTTTTTAAAAGAAAAAAAAATAAAATCCAAAAAATGCGTGGCCAAAGAATTCTGAAAAAATTTGGGAAAATGTATTTCAATGTATTTTTTTATATAAAAAATTTGGAAAAAAAATGGAATGATCAAGGCAAGATGTTCATCGAAATGGCGTGGAATGCCTCACATACTTAATAATACATAATTTATGTTAATGCAATTTAAATTGTTTTTTTCAAGAAAGATTTTATGATATTTATCAATAACTTCTAACATTTTGCCGGTAACGAAAAAAAATGTAAATTTACTCTAAATTTAACTTTAACCGGGAATAACTTTTGAAGGTTTGACTTTATCGAAAAATCATTAAAAAACCTTTTCTGTAGAGCGTTTAATTCCATTACACGAATATGTATCGCTAATTTCGGTACATTGACTTAAAGCCGAGGTATAAAATTTCAAAGATTGAACAAATAGTGTCACGTGTTATTCAAATAGAAAATAGAAATTCGCGACGAGCGATCTTTAAATATTGATATTGAGAGCTCTGCATTTAATGAGCATTTTTTCCACCTCACGGAAGTGTTTAAGATGGGATTTCGAAAAAAAAATCGTCACTTTTTTTGAATCAGTCCAGTCAATATATTGATGTCAATGCAAATATGTAACTTGTAATATACCACTATTAATTTTACAATCTAGGTGCATTAATTTTTAATTCATAAACCCAGTTTTGTCAATTTAATATTTCTTTGCCCAGTAAATTCATAAATAATTCTAACAGTGGAGGTCGAAAATGATCTTAAGTGCGGTCTGTGCAGAAATAAAGGGCAGCTTCCACTTTGAAACGCATCGAGATGAGAAACCACGCCCACCTGCAGGTATCGATGATTTATTAGGCTGCGAGTGATCCCACGTGCTGGTCTAGTTCCCTTCAACCCTCATCCCTATCGTCAGCAGCACGATTTTATGAACCTACGTAATTCAATCTAATCTATACGCATTCCTTTAATTGGTAAGCTGAGCTTCCGCGATGAAAACTTTGAAGCTCATCCGCCGATGAGCGTTCTCTATCTGAGACGACAAAAAAAAAACTCGCAGTTTTTCTGTGTTCCCATCCTTATAATTGATTATTGATCATTCTCTTCCGATCTGCGCATTATTAATAATTTTTTTTCTCAGCACTCTTTGTTTTCTTTCGCTATTCCCGCTTCGCGGTGCTTTACGCTGCTATTATCTCGCTAAACGTCATTAACGTGACGCGAGAACACTTGATCGGTATTCACGTTGCGTGTGACATTTGTTTATCGGACTGCGACCGCACTCATTGCACATCCATCGAATGCGAGACCAACTGGCGCATGTCATCATTAAACATTGCGCAAGATGATTAATTGCATCATTAAGAGACGAGAAGTTTTATAACCACAAAGAGAGACAGAGCGAGAGAGAAAGATCGTTTGAACTGACGTAAATTGTTATTGTTGAATATTAATTCGGAACGAATATTTAATCCATTGGGCATTCAGCGCGGGATTAGTATTCACGGAAAATTGTTTGGTTCGCGAAACAAACTTTTAATCTGCTATGTCATTTTTCAATGTCTGAGTGGTTTCTGATGGCGGAACTTTCGGTAAGGTTTTTATTGATTGCAGATTCTAATCGATAACCCCAAATCCTTTTTGATATGGCACTGGACACACAAAATTCAAAAATTACTAGACAGATAACTGAGTACACAAAAATTTTATAAACCACTTTACCCAGCACTGCGCTGACAACATCACTCTTTTCAATATTCAGAAGCTGCCTAGTTCTTAGACATTCTGAGACTATACACGACAATATGTAATTGAAAGTATAAATTCGAAATTCATGATGTATCTTGAAAAATATTGACAACACATTTTTACTGGTAAATATAACTCATTCATTCCTCTCACATAATTAAAATAGATTTATGAAATTAGTTATTTAAATATCAACCCCTGTACACAGAAACGGTAATAAAAAACGACTCACTGGTCAGCAAAAAAAAAAGAAATATTTTATTGATTGATAAATAATATCATTAATTATAAATTGATAAAATCATCAGTGAGAATCTTTCAAGATACAGGAAGAAAAATTAGAAATTGACGGGTTAACACAAATACAGGTTAGTCATTAAAATATAACATAACCTAAAATGAAAATCCAAATGAAATTATCAATGTCCATGTACACATAAAGCGATTCGTATTGTGTCGATAAATAAGGTACCTGCGGGTAATAAGGCCCAGCTAAGGGAGATTTGTAATAAAATGAAAAATATAAAATTTAATCAATAAGTTTTAATGATAATCATTATTCAAGTACATTTTCTATAAAATTTAAACGGAAAATGGTAATTTTTACCATAAACAGAAATGAAATTAAACATTCAAAAAAACCTAATCAGTAGGCCTTATTTTACTATAGGACGGTAATAAGGCCTACGGCTTTAACATGCTTTAATAATTGAGCTATACTTAATACATTTGGTATTTGTGGTCAATAATCATAATATCGCCTCTCGGTAGCCTTATGAGAACTTAAAATTCTTCTTTCCACTGCTATGACAGCTGATACCAGGTCGTTTTCTAACCACAACGCTGGTTTAGGAGGCATCAGGATCGAGTCACGGAAATCAATCATCAATTTATAATAAATAAAATTGAGTGGAGGATACACTCCCAAATAATGTAATAAATAATATAATTAACAAAAAAATCAACACGTCTTTCTTATGGTTAAATTTAGTAGGCCTTATTAACCGCTGACCACAAATTTCAGAAAAACAACAAATAACAAATATTTGGACCATGATACGTTATTCATATCGTTAAGATCATCGAAGTAGATATTCATGAAGATAAAGACTATGATTTTAGATCGTTTAGTGTAATATTATTAAAAATACTTACGAATTACGTGGACCGTTTTTTTAGTGTTCGTGCTGCGCGGCCGCTTTTTATGATAGATGATGTAGCACTGGAGACGGAGAACGGGGTATCGCGCTTCCGCGAATTTGTAGCGACATTTTTATGCATTATGCTTCAGTCAGTGCGGCCTTGCGCGAAAGCGGCTATTGTAAATATGATTTTTGTCGACTAGGCCTTATTACACGACAGGCCTTATTACCCGCGGGCACCTTAGTATGTCTATGCACGATAAATAGTATGTCTATTAGGGTGATTGATTTCAGGGCAACTTTTTTTTCACCCATCATGCCCAAAAACCTTAAGTTGGTGCCCAACAACGAATTTCGGTGAAAGAGGGGTGTTGTCAAAAAATATTTAGAGGTCGCGAATCAAAATTGAAGGTTTCCCATTTTATTAACATTGAAAAAAAATGTTCTCATTATTAGTGTTACCATTCCACGAATTTTGATATCGTCATATCTTCCAAGTGGGTTCTCATAGGAAATATAATACTCTATAATAAAGTTCGTTGAGCCATGTCCGTAAATTCAACCGTTCCAGCGGTATCATTATTTCAAGTGAATATTGTATGAAAATATCTATTCAAACGACTGTAACGCCTAAGCTATTAGATACATAGAAAAAATTCAAATGCAAATGATCCCAATGCTAGTGTCTAGCCTGATGTCGTTACAGACTTTCCGAAAATTTTTGTTGGAATTGTGGCAAAGCGACAGTACCACTCGAAGTCGCAATTTTGAATAAACGACGTCAAAGTTTTAACGAACTACAACAGATAACAAAAATTAAACATGAAGAATTTATCATCTTAACAAAACCACCGAACAACGTAATTTTATTAACAGATAAAAAGAATATTGCGGATTGATAATATTTACAAACAGCACGGCGAAGGTGAAGTTAAGCTGCAAGGAAGAATGTTGAATATTGAGCGAAAAATGTTATTTCAAAAAAACGCATTTTAGCTTAACATTATAAAAAAGCATCGACAATTTACTTCAGATATCAAAATATTCTTTTACCCAGGAATTCTAAATACTTTAAGGATGCAAATTATGTATAAAAAAAATCGAGTTTTTTTAACGTCATGGACATAACCTCCCCTTAATGGGTCAAATGCTAGAATCAATTTGTTCTCAACCTAATTGTAGTGCAGAATGTTTTTAAATTATAATCCAGAGTAGAGCTCCTCGAGATTCAATCTTAATGTAAAGATTTCCGAGATTAACATCAAGAGTAGTTTCTCTTTGTTGAATGCTAGAGTAGAGTTGGTTTTGGTTTCGGGTTATCTTTATCGAATCGTAGAGTTCTGTATCTTCACACGGCCATGATTGGTTCAAACATTTCCTAATTATTCCTTGGCAATCCTTTATGTCTTTGTATATTCTTTAGCCGTTAACAAGATACGGCGCGTTGTTCAATTCACAAATTACATTGATTCTCACGACCATTACGATCAGAACTTCACTGTGGGGAGTTCATAATAGCTTTCGCAGCTTTGAACAGCGTATTTTATGGATACAGGGAGGGTTTTTGTCATGGAGGAGAATCCTCGATCCAGGGTGAACGTTAATATCTCAATGTATTTTCCTCGCTTGCTGTATCGCAAAATCGACGCGGCTTTTCCACTACAATACGAGCTTCGTCGAAAGCCGATTAGTTCGAGTCGATTGGGCACGTTAACCTTACATAACTCCCCTTACAATCTCTCGAAATATACCGGCTTAATCCGTGTAGCCCTGCTCGATTGATTAACCGTGGTTGCCCACAATTTTGGTCATTCGCGTTTATCATATATTCGATGCATCGTGTCAATGATAATGACGAACGCAGCAATTGACCGAATGCGCCCAGGTTAGCATCAAGCATCTCCACGTAATCAAGGCGTTCAGAATGGCCGAGGGATGTCATAGCAATTTTGTGAAAAATGAGAAAGCACTATAGTAGGAAAGATTGATGTCCGTTAGCGATAGTTTAAAAGCTCCGGAGAGTTAATGAGAGAAAAGAAAAACCAAAGAGTTGATGGCATAATCATAAACTTGTTCCCAATGGCGTGAGTTTTATTCAACGCCGCCGTCGTAATCCTCTTACTCCTTTTACGAGCTTCAAAAAGTTCCTTTTATTCCACCGCCATGGAGTGATTTATCATCGTGCTGCGCCTTTTTTTGTTTAACGATCCTGCAATTCACTCCGCCCGTTTGTGCTTTTATGCTAACGTATATACGTGGACATGATTTTTTACGCTCCTTGATACAGTGCAATCAGAGCTCGGGCGCCGAACTTCCGCTACTCCTAGACAACCCGATGACCGAGTCCTGTTCCTATGGAAAGTTTTTTCACTTACTAACTCCGGTTGAGATTATTTTCTATCTTTTACGATTCTTAACTCCTTGATTTAGATTGAGGTAGATTAAGGTTTGTCCGCGATAACCTCAACAAACCGTTACACAGCATGTGCATATTTACAGGGTTGATGATTATTTCGATTTGTAGTAAATACATTTAAAAAATACACAATATTAATTCAGTGCCAATAGATGATACGATTGATATATTTTACTGTTCTGAATGTATTCTGAATGTATCTATTAAGTGTTCTCAACCTGCAACTGCTTCACTCTGCGAGTCATCTTTTTTCCGGAACTGTCTCGGCTCTGCCCCAATACACAAAAGAGCTACATATACAGACGACTCATTCTTCTATGTATTAGCACGACATTCGTGGTAACGTTCCGATTGGATCTGATCGCTGTTCCGTTTCCCCCTCCACGCGCTCCTCCGCTTGCAGAATTTATTTTATAGCACCAAAACTGGCGGGTCCTAATGGTTATTTCTTGGAAACTAGACGGTAAGTCATTCTGATTTTTTTCACGTAATTCGTGACATCCCGTTCAAGTTTCCCTCAGTTTTTTGTCAACTTCTCAATTTTTGTTTTTACGGTAGAATCAATAACGTACCTATGCACCATGCGTGTCCAATGCCTTACGTGTAAATTAAGCCAACTTTGAGGGCGATTATCTCGGATTCGGGACGGTCAAACTTATTTAAAGTCCACAGATGATTGGATAACATATTAAATAATCTGTATACCAAATTTCAACGATTTCTTAATTAAACGACCTCAAGGAGAAACTACCTTAATGCCTCGACCTTCTGCTACTTCTGTCTTTCTCAAGGCAGGGAGAAGAAAAATGCTTCGACTATGCTGAAATATGCCGTGACAAGGAGGCTCTCAGCTTGGATGTTCTCGTTTGATGGTGCACTCTCGTGATATTACTCCTACAACCTCCATTGCATGGCGTATCCTACATTTAACGTGACTCTCCGTTCTCCTAACTAAATGCCAAAAATTGCCTTCTGCATCGGATATTGCATCGTAGATGCAACATTCTTAAGATCTCGTGTTTTCACAACGTTCCGCGGTTAGTTCTTTTATTTCCGCGCAATTTCTCTCTCTCTCTCTCTCTCTCTCTCTCTCTCCTTCTGTCTATCTTTCTCAGTCGAGGGAAATGTCAAGGGAGTCAAATTAATGAGTTGTCATAGTCAGAGCCGGATGAAGTTTTGAACAATCAAGAGAATGCCGTTTCGCTGTTTCTCCGATATTGCAGACCGTTTAAGGCAAACTTATGCATTTTTTGTTCGGATTTAGGAACGGATGAAGTGATTTGGGTTATTGGGAGGGGTAAAATAGACACCATAAAAAGATAAAGCGGCTAAGACACTAAGCGTAGTGTGGAGTCGTTGCTTTTCATCTCTAAATACCATTTTCATCGATTAAATTGCCGTTCGAAAAAAGATTCTTGTAAAAAAAATGAACACCACCTTAATTTTGTTTTCTCAAAAATTCAAATAAATAAGGAAAAACGTTGACGAAACAATTTTTCTCGCTCCTAGGTATCTGACATTACATTAATATCAAAGATACTCCGACCAAGCCGCTTGGCGTTTTTTTGCAATTAAATTTTTGGTGAAATTCAATTTTGATCGTATTTGCATTATTTTTTTTTTTTTTGATTATGGAGGTGGCTGTCTTATTATCAAAGTTTTTAGTAAAAGTGGATTACCATAATACTAGTATAGTAAATTGGAGTGTTTTTTTGAATGCGGTAGGAAGGACAATTGAAAAAATCGGGGTGTGTGCAATCACATGCCGCGGAAGTGAATACTTGTATGCAATTCGCTGACGCGACAAATTATTTCTGCCGATAAATTAAGAGAGAGAGAGAGCCTAACATCAAAACTAACAAACCCAAAAAATTGTTAAAATTATTTGGGTTGTGAATTTTTGAAACGTCATTCTTTTAAATGATTATTATTTTAATAATAATTATTTTTAGTAGCCTCCGAGCGTCTTAAAACGCCTTCCAAGGCTATCGCGCCTTGGCAGTCTACTGACATTCTCTGCACGGCTTGGATTTTTTCTCTTTTGTTTTTCGAAATTGTTATTATTTTGTTAGAAATCGGATTTAATTGTATTTGTTCTTAATGGTTATTTCAACTGTTTTTATTATTGTTTTTCAATTGCTATTCTTTTTGTTGTTAATTTTTTCATTTGTTATCATTTAAATTGTTAATATGTTCCTTATTATTGTTTTTTCTGTTCTTATTTTTTATTGTCTACTTACATTGGTTGCACGGCTTTGATTTTTTTTTGTTAGAAATCGGGATTATTTTGGTAAAAATTATGTTTTCTTTGTATTTTTTGTAATTTCCAAATTGTTTTTATTATTTATGATCTATTTTTTGAAAAATTGTTTTTATAATTTTTATTAAATTGTCATTATTTTCATTCTTGATGTTTTCATTTTTTTGTTTATTTTCCGAAGACTTTCGCAGAGCCTCTGAAGACGTCCAGATGCTTTCAAAGTCTAATTACATTTGTTTGCACGGCTTGGATTTTTTCTTTTTCTTTTATTTTTCGAAATTGTGATTATTTTTGCATAAATTGTTTTTTTTTGCGATTTTTAATAATTTTTATTGTTTTTTTGCACTGTTATCATTTTAATTATTAATATTTTTATTATTATTATTTTTGCCGTGGTTTTTGTCTCCAAAGGCTTTCGCAGAGTCTATAATAACTAGTATAATATACTAACCCTCTAGATGCACAGTATATATATGTGGGGCATTCCACGTCAAATCACGCGGTCATCGGCCTGACGCCCTCGGATATTGATGCCCAATGAATTGTGGGTTCCGCTTAGCCCAAAAAATGACCGCAAATTTTTAGAAATTTTTATTTTATTTTTTAGGGGTTGCCCGAGCGAAAAATCATTAAATTGAGGGAAAACACAAAGAAGGACCTTTTTTAAATTATTGAAATTTTTTTCACAGAAACTAGGACCCAAAACACAAATTTTCGTCATAGTTCAATAATGGGACAAAAATAATTACTATTTTTTTTTTGTATTTTAATTTATTTATTTTTATAATTTTTTATTTTTATTGTTTCTTGTAGTGAGAATAACAACGACAAAAATATTTTCTTGATTTTTTTCCTTGGTTTAAGAGTGAAACGACAACTTTTTTCGAAAATTTATTAATCTCGACGACCTCAAAAAAACCAGATAAATTTTTGAAAATTTTAAAAAATAGTAATTATAATTAAAAAAAAAAAATAGTAATTATTTTTGTCCCATTATCGACCATGACAAAAATTTCTGTTTTGGGCCCTAGTTTCTTTGAAAAAAAATTCAATAATTCCAAAAAGGCCCTTCTTTGTATTTTCCCTCAATTTAATAATTTTTCGCTCGGGCAACCCCTAAAAAATAAAATAAAAATTTCTTAAAATTTGAGGTATATTCGCGTATATAAGAGTGTGCGGCAATCTCGACTGAGACTCTCAGTTTTTTTAATACTTGGGGTCGAGTCGTTGCCGCGACTCTTGATACTGTGAAGATGAAGACGCAGTATGATCTCACACACAGCTGTGGACTCACAGATACGATGAATAGAACGACTCGCATAGGCGCTGCTGTTGTATATACATACTAAACACGTATACGCGGGCATACTACTGATGGCCTATCGCTCTCTCTCTCTCTCTCTCTCGCTCACACATCACTCTTTCACTCTCTTCTTGGATAGAACGACGCACAACGTCGCGCATGCGCGCTGCTGTCCTATATACGTACTAAACACGTACAGACAGGCCTATCGCTCTCTCTCTCGCGCACACATCACTCTTTCTCTCTCATCTCCTTGTATTCCTCCATTCTCTTCAGGGGGTCCAAGCAGGGGGTACAAGCCACCATAGTAAATGCTGAGGCAAAGTTGCGCTGGTGGCGCCTCTAGTAGACGGGCCCCGAACTAATGCCTATGACATATATATATATATATATGCTAGGGGCCCTCGCATCGCAAGTCCAAACCTTTTAAACCCAAACCATCAAACCCAAACCTCCAAACCAAAACCTCCAAACCCAAACCTCCAAACCCAAACCTAGAACCGAGCGAGGTGAATTTGGCCATGGAATCGAGGCTCGAGTGGGTCGAAGTTGGCCATGACCTCGACTCTTCGTTCGTGTGGCTCGGGCGCTACGCGCCCTCGCATCGTAAAGGTTCGCGTCTAACCCGAACCCCGACCCCCCGCCCGCCAGCTTCCCCAACCCCCTCCCCACCATCCCACGCCTCCCCCCTCCACACCCGGCAACCAACCGCTGAATTTGGCCATCCATGGCCAACTTCAGCGCGCTCGATTCTCGATTCCATGGCCAACTTCATCCCGCTTGATTCTCGATGCCATGGCCAACCTCACCATGCTCGATTCTCGAATCCATGGCCAACTTCACCGCGCTCGATTCTCGATTCCATGGCCAACTTTACCCCGCTCGATTCTCGTTTCCATGGCTAACTTCACCCTGCTTAGTCTGTGGCCAACTTCAGGCCGTCTCGATTCTTGTACACGGCAGCGGCGGCGGCGGCGGCGAAATATTTATATAATATAGAGATATATATATATATATATATACTAGGGGCTTGTAGGGCTCGGGCGCTACGCGCCCTCGCATCGTAAAGGTTCGCGTCTAACCCAAACCCCGACCCCCCGCCCGCCAGCTTCCTCAACCCCCTCCCCACCATCCCACGCCTCCCCCCTCCACACCCGGCAACCAACCGCTGAATTTGGCCATCCATGGCCAACTTCAGCGCGCTCGATTCTCGATTCCAGGACCAACTCCACCCAGCTCGATTCTCGATTCCATGGCCAGCTTCACCCCGCTCAATTCTTGATTCCATGGCCAGCTTCACCCCGCTCAATTCTTGATTCCATGGCCAACTTCACCCTGCTCGATTCTCGATTCCATGGCCAACTTTACCCCGCTCGATTCTCGTTTCCATGGCTAACTTCACCCTGCTTAGTCTGTGGCCAACTTCAGGCCGTCTCGATTCTTGTACACGGCAGCGGCGGCGGCGGCGGCGAAATATTTATATAATATAGAGATATATATATATATATACTAGGGGCTTGTAGGGCTCGGGCGCTACGCGCCCTCGCATCGTAAAGGTTCGCGTCTAACCCAAACCCCGACCCCCCGCCCGCCAGCTTCCTCAACCCCCTCCCCACCATCCCACGCCTCCCCCCTCCACACCCGGCAACCAACCGCTGAATTTGGCCATCCATGGCCAACTTCAGCGCGCTCGATTCTCGATTCCAGGACCAACTCCACCCAGCTCGATTCTCGATTCCATGGCCAGCTTCACCCCGCTCAATTCTTGATTCCATGGCCAGCTTCACCCCGCTCAATTCTTGATTCCATGGCCAACTTCACCCTGCTCGATTCTCGATTCCATGGCCAACTTCATCGCGCTCGTTTCTCGATTCCATGGCCAACTTCATCCCGCTCGATTCTCGATTCCATGGCCAACTCAACCCCGCTCGATTCTTTATTCCATGGCCAACTTCACCCCGCTCGTTTTATTGTTCCATGGCCAACTTCACCCTGCTTAGTCTGTGGCCAACTTTAGGCCGTCTCGATTCTTGTACACGGGGGCGGGGGCGGTGGCGGGGGCGGGGGCGGGGGCGGCGGCGGTGGCGGTGGCGGCGAAATTTTTATATAATATAGAGAGATATATATATATTTATATATATATATATATATATATATATATATACTAGGGTCCGTGCGGCTCGGGCGCTACGCGCCCTCGCGTCGTAGAGGTTCAATTCTAACCCAAACCTCAACTCCCGCCCACCGCCTTTCCCCACCCCCACGCTCCCCCGGCCCATCCCCGCCGCCCCAACCCTCTGCTCGATTCTCGATTCCATGGCCAACTTCACCTCGCTCTATTTTCGATTCCATAGCCAACTTCACCCCGCTCGATTCTCGATTCCATGGCCAACTTCACCCCGCTCGATTCTCGAATCCATGGCCAACTTCGCCCTCGCATCGTAAAGGTTCGCGTCTAACCCAAACCCCGACCCCCCGCCCGCCAGCTTCCCCAACCCCCTCCCCACCATCCCACGCCTCCCCCCTCCACACCCGGCAACCAACCGCTGAATTTGGCCATCCATAGCCAACTTCAGCGCGCTCGATTCTCGATTCCATGGCCAACTTCATCCTGCTTGATTCTCGATGCCATGGCCAACCTCACCATGCTCGATTCTCGAATCCATGGCCAACTTCACCGCGCTCGATTCTCGATTCCATGGCCAACTTGACCCCGCTCGATTCTCGATTCCATGGCCAACTTCACCCTGCTTAGTCTGTGGCCAACTTCAGGCCGTCTCGATTCTTGTACACGGCAGCGGCGGCGGCGGCGGCGGCGGCGAAATTTTTATATAATATAGAGAGATATAAATAAAGGTTTACCCCCACTCTACGAACCACAGCAGGTTTATTATTATTATTATTATTATTATTATTATTATTTCATTTTAAATGTTCCAGGATACAAAAATATAATAAAAATACCAGTATATTTGTGTTGCAGTATATTTCAAACATTTCGTATAAATATTAATCTGAATATATGAATATTTAGAACATTCATTTTTACACATCGAGATATTTAACAACAAGCTTTTATATAAAAAACCAACTTAACAAATTTTTTTGTATTCGCGTATCACATGAAATTAGTTAGTTATAACTTTGCAAAGTTTTAACCGTACAATCAGTTTTCACATCGCAAATTTAACGAGCGTTTGTATAACATAACAAAATTAACAATTCTTTTTCTGTTTGCGTATCACATGAAATTCATCAGTTGTAACTTTGCAAAGTTTTAACCATACAATCAGTTTTTACATCACATACTTAACGTGCATTTATATTTAAAAAAAAAACAAAAGTAACATTCCTTTATCAGTTATAAATTTATCAGTTATAACTTTGCAAAGTTCTAACCATACAATCAGTTTTTACATCACATATTTATCAAGCTTTTATGTAAAAAACAAACTCAACAAATCTTTTTCTGTTCGCGAATCACGTAAAATTTATCAGTTGTAACTTTGCAAAGTTTTAACCATACAATCAGTTTTTACATCACATATTTAACGAGCTTTTATTATAAAAAAAAAAGTAACAATCCTTTTTGTATTCGCGTATCACGTAAAATTTATCAGTTATAACTTTGCAAAGTTCTAACCAATGGTTAGAACTACATATTAATTATTTCCAATTAATATTTGTGCCTTGCTGTTCGTAGAAATCCTGTATTTGAATGAAATAACTGTAACTAGTATCAATGAATTAGATGTTTTAACCAAACAACTGCTACCAAGTAAATGACTTACTGAGCGCAATTTCTGTTTTTATTCAATGCACAGGAACATCGATTTGTCTCAAATAAATGCCACTTTAGTAATTTCGTTTATTTGGTTCAAATAAATTTTGTTAACAGTGTACATTGAGACGGTGGCGGAGGGTCTGAATTTAAACAAAACCAAATAACAGCGAAAAAAAAAGATTTTTACGTCATACGTGACAGTCGCATAAGAAGTATTCACTTAAAAAAACAATGTTCAGCTCTCGCTAGGCAATTGTCATGGAAGCGTCAAAATCTAGATCCGATTTTGCGTAAGTTAATCTATTTAGGTATATCAACGCCAATTATAATTATAATTCGTTCATTTCGTAAATTTTTGAGATTTCATTGTTTTCCTATGATTTTTGGTCGTGATCACTTCGCCTCCGGTGTCCATTTCGCCCTCTCTCCTATTCCTCTATTATAGTTTAGATATAATATTCATTATTCCCAAAAAGTTTTCAATTTTTATTCAGAATCGATTGTGTCACTCCGATATTACTTAATTACTTAATTTAGTGCCTAATTTTTGCACAACTCTTTCATCATCATTAAGATCATCATGAAGGCTATATATTTTTTTTTATAGACCGTTATAGACTCATCGAAATTCACGTTGTGCGTACATCGTTTTCACTTCGGAATCATCACGAAAGATCGCGAAAGGTACACCCGATAAGTATGCATGAGAATGACGATTCTTGATCGTTGAATGTACAAATCAAAGGCATAAAAAATTCGTATTTCTTGCTATAAATCGTCGCTCTTTCACGTCAATTTCATGCACAATCTTTCTCGCACTCTCGTTCCATCTAAATTCTCTTTCCTAAATTCAATGAAATCTTCATGAGCCAACCGAGTGGCTCGAGGGTTGATGAAATCTGCAGGGTGTGAAGAAGGAGAGCGAAGGGTTCATGAATATAATATGAGGGCGAAAAATGCTGAAGAGAAATAACAGCCAGACGGTTTTTGAATAACGAGGAGGGGTAAAGACCCTCTCCAGTACTGAATGAGGAAAAAATGTGCCACAGTCGTATGACATTGGAATATTTTGTCTAGATACACGTGAATTATGCCTCCTGTTTTGTCAAATCTCATTGGGGAATACAATTCGAGCTTTTTTTACAATGGCTTAAGGATTCGACCGATACGAAACCAACTGATTCAATTAAGGGAGTATTGTAGTATAGGATTAAAAGCAAATCATCTTTTTTTATATTCTTTGTTAAATAATAAAAACTGGTTTGGATTAAGTAGCAACGATGTTTCTATTATAGTGTAGGTACACGTGTGCAAGTCGTTTGTCGATAGTAGAAGTAGGCGGCTGTAGGTAAAGTAGAATTCGATGTCAAGCAAAGCTGCAAATCCGTCGGTAAGGGCGTTCACTATTTTGTGGATCCTTCCACGATGGAATGAACTCAAGAATTCCGGAGAAAAAGAATTTTTATGCTGAAAAGAAAACCCTGAAAATCGTGTCGATGGGATAGCGAGTAGTCTACGGTCCCAAATCGAGCGAATTATGAATCCGGAATATTCCAAGATACAAGTTGATCGGATTGCGGGTGGTCTGGTTCCGATTCGACTGCAGGTGTACTCTGTATCCTGTACTATTCTCGAAAGCTTAGCAAGTGTGATCTGTGAGAGGCAAAGTTGACCGGACAGCGGGTTTTCCAATTCCGAGTCAACTGCGGGTTCGCTAATTACCTCTGTGACGCAAGAGAAAAAGGAGCTGAGATCTAAGAACTCACTAGAAAAAACTACACGTTCACGAAAAAGACACTATTTATATATATACAAGCAGCAAAATACAACACCGGTAACGTGCACTAAAATGTAGCGTGCGAAACGTAATTTGTATCCACCAATACGTATTAGTATATTGCGTGCTTTGAATAAAGCGCGGGAAACTCTTTGATTCGATGCGTACGATCCGAATGTTGAAGAAGAACTGGCAAGAGCGCGCAGCGCTCGCTCTTATATACGGTTGCGATGAGAATTAGAATCTTCCATGAAAGATTCACCGTCGGCAAAGAAGAGTCTCGGCGTTCGATGTATCGATCGCTCTCGAGTCGTGATCTCGTATCTTCGTGAGCGAAGGTTCTCGTGGATACGCATGGTGTGCTATCATGGTTGTTGACATCTCTCTTGTTATTTCGAGAATCGTCGAACTGTTTCAATCGCGATGTTTTGTCTGTTGTGAGTGGTTAAATTCTTGAAACGGTTCGAGAGTCTTCTTTTTCGTGTTTTTCAATAGTTTTGTGCATTATTTTCCAAACATTCCGCCCGCCTTCGTTAATCAAAATTAACGAATATTTGAAAGCGAATCCGTATCAATGGGAAGGGGGCAGATCTTTGTGATTGGTCGCTTGAAGGTTGATGTTTGAGTTTTGACAGTGACAACTCTAGTTGACCCATCACTTCCGGGATGCAGTTTTTGAATACGACCGAGCGCCCATTTAGTGGGTGGGTATCTTTCATCCATCAAGAGTATGAGTGAGCCTTCTTTAATTTGTGTATTGGATTCTTTCCATTTGTAGATGGCTTGGTAGCGTTGCCGTTGTAGGCACTCTTTGGACCATTTGGTCCAAAAACTAGCAAGCATTTGACGCAAATGTTGCCATCAAGAAAGCCTCGTTACGTTCTCCATTTCCAAAGATGGTTCAGGAACAATGCACGGGGCTTGTCCAATCAGAAAATGTCCAGGAGTAAGACAGGAGAAGTCGTCTGGATCCTCGGTCATTGGTGATAGTGGTCTTGAGTTTAACACGGCTTCGATCTGCGTTAATAGGGTGTACAGTTCTTCGTAAGTCAGAGAATGCTCTCCAATAATGCGTCGCAAGTGGTATTTAACTGATTTTACGCCGGCTTCCCATTTTCCACCAAAGTGGGGTGCAGCGGGTGGATTGAAAATCCAGTGAGTTCCATCATTGGATAATAATGAGGCTAGTTGCTTTAATTCAGTGGATGCTGAAGAAAAAAGTTTGGTGAGCTCCGCATCTGCTCCCTTCAGGTTCGTTCCACAATCACTGCGAAGAGTAGCACACATTCCTCGCCTTGTTGTGAATCGCTTATAAGCTGCGATGAAAGCATCGGCCGTGTAGTCCGTTACAAGTTCAAGGTGAATTGCAGAAGTCGAAAGACAAACAAACAAGGCAATGTATGCCTTGTAAGATCTTGAAGAAGCTCGTCCTCGCCAGGTTTTGAAACAAATTGGTCCAGCATAGTCAACTCCAGAATGCAAAAACGGTCTGAAAGGTGTAACTCTCACAGATGGGAGTTGACCCATCAATTGTTCTGCTCGCTTTTGACGGTATCTGGTACACGGAACACACTTAAGGATGAACGAACGAATCGGCGCTCGTCCGCCGATTATCCAATAGTTTTCCCTGATGAATGACAACGTTGATTGTATTCCTCCATGAAGGGTACGAAGATGTGCGCCCTTGATGATAAGGTTGGTAAGAGTAGAATTCCGAGGTAAAATGAATGGATGTTTCGAATTTTCGGGTAAGAGTGAAGACTGCAATCGTCCACCCAGCCTGAGAAACCCAAACTTGTCGACGTAAGCTGTCAATTTTGAAAGTGGATGAGATTTTGGAAGATGCTCGCCTTTGGTAAGTAACTTCAATTCTTCATGGAAGTATGATGATTGAATCGTTCTAATCCAAAAATGTTTGGCTTGCTCGATATCGCTAGTTGTGAGCGGGTTAATCATCGAAGAATCTGGAGCCCTCCTGAATCGAGCAGCAGCACGCTGACAAACAGCCGTGACACGAAGCAGTCGAATTAAGTTCGAAAACCGTGATAAAAGGTTCCAGATAATGAGGGATCTAGCTGAGACGGTGGTGGTAACTTGTGCGGGACGCTCGTCAAGATTTTCAGTTGCACTGAGATTTATTGGTTGCTCAGGCTAAGACGTCGGATCGCATTTCAGCCATGGAGGTCCTGTCCACCATGTTGAATGCTGAGATAGTTGCGATGTGGTTAGTCCTTGAGTGGAACAGTCGGCTGGGTTTTCCTTCCCAGGAATGAAGCACCATGTTGCGTGAGGGAGCGTCTCTTGAATGAAACAGACTCTGTTATGGACGAAGTCCTTCCATCTCGAGGGATGATTGTTAAGCCAGGTGTAAACAATAGCTGAGTCGGTCCACATGTAGATTGGCACAGAAGGTACTGAAAGGACTGAAATAACGTGCGCAATGAGTTTCGTCAACATCACGGCCCCGGACAATTCGAGACGTGGAATGGTCATTCGTTTTAATCGAGCGACTTTTGTTTTGGAGCAAACCAGAATGGTTTGCATGATTCCGTCAGTGACAGAACAGATGTAGACAATTGCAGCGATAGCTTGCTGAGATGAAAAGCCGTGAATTTGAAGAGCGGACTCCTTCTGATAGGTCAGCCAACGAGGGAGCGATAAGTTAGGTAATTCCTGGAGGTCGTGGTAGACTCCCATCCATTTCGTGCACTGCTGATGAGAAAGTGTGTCGTCCCATCCAAGTTTCAATAACCATAGCTCTTGCATGAAGATCTTGGCCCAAATTGTGATGGGTGAGCGAAAGCCGAGTGGGTAAAAAATTTGAGCTATCACTGACAGGATAGATCGTTTCGTTACTGCCTTTGGAGCTGGAATTCTCATGGAAAAGTGAAAGGTATCAGCAAGTGGATTTCAGCAGCGACCAAGTGCATGGACAGTAGTATCTTCGTTGATAACCACGGATGGTGGTCGAATGCATCTTTCCGGAGGAATATCGTGGAGAATCTGAGGTTGATTACTGATCCATTTCTGGAGCGGAAAACCACCTGCCATGCAGATATCGTTTGTTTGTTAGGCAATTTGTTGAGCCTGCCCCATGGTGTCGGCTCCTCCGATACATTGCCCACATATCGTCCATGGGTGAGAGGTGGTATTGCCAATGGATATCAGCTGCCTTCATCTTGTATAAGTTGAAGAACGACGCGAAGCGCTAAAAAAGGTGCACATGCTAATCCGTAAGTGACAGTGGTCAGCTGATATGTCACGATTTTTCCTGCTTCGTCGATCCAAAAAATTCTTTGTAAATTCCAGTCGTCACTATGTACTCGAATCTGTCTATACATTTTCTCAATGTCGGAGGAAAAAACGTATCGGAACTGGCGAAACCACAAAAGAACGTCGTGGAGATCAACCTGTAGCTTGGCGCCGGTGTGAAGAATATCGTTGAGGGAAATTCCAGTGGATGTGCGACTCGATCCGTTAAAAACAACGCGAAGCTTAGTAGTAAGACTTGTTTCTCGGATAACACCATGATGAGGTAAGTAATATAGGTGTTCTGGTTCGCTTGAAAATGCTGGAACCAATCGCATGTGATTCTGCAAGTTGTATTCTTTCAAAAATTCCGAATATGCCTTGTGGAATGAAAGGTTCTTCAAGAATCGTTTTTCCAGCGATGCCAGGACTCTGGCAGCATAACTTCGTGACTCTCCGAGCTTATTTATTGATGATTTCAATGGCAGCTTAACGACGTAATGCCCATCGTTATCCCGTGAATGAGTCTGAAGAAAATGTTCTTCACATTGCTGATTCTCGGCAGAGAGCTTCGATCGGTTTGAGAAGGGGGTTTCTTCGAGTTGCCAAAATCGCTGCAGAAGATCGTGTAAATCTTGATCAGCGCATACCTGGAATCCTTGCATATCTTCTGATGGCTGAAAAGATTTCGGGTATCCTGAAAGGACCCATCCAAGTATTGTTTGCTGTGCAATCGGCGAATTTTTTTCTCCTTTTTTCAGGCCTTCCTCGATTATTTACTCATAGTAATCAGATCCGATGAGGATGTCAATGCGGCTGGGTATATTGAAATGAGGATTGGCTAGCGTTAGTCCCTTAAGATGAGGCCAATTCTGTAGATCACTAGCTCGGGCTGTTGGAATCGTGGAGGTGAGTTTTGGCAGTATGTGAGCAGTGAAAAGGCATTTCTCGTTACTCTTGAAATGTGGTGTCAAAGTAACTGTTGCTTTTTCTTTTGTTCTTCCAGCCTTCACCGCACCAATGCCATGAAGGAGCAATGACGAATTTGAGCGAGTGAGATGAAGATGCTGCACAAGTCTTTCTGAAATAAATGAGATTTGAGACCCTGGATCAATCAAAGCTCTTGCTTGAATTTTCCGGTTGTTTTCTGATGAAACGACGACTTGGGCCGTAGCAAGAAGAGTGAAGACCGTCGAAATCGGCTTATCCAATGAAGTATGATTTGTCTGTACGTTGGTTGAAGTAGAATCAGTGTTTTCCTTGTTGGGTTTGGAGGATTTCGCAGTATGAACGGACGTGTGATGCTTTTGGCCACATTTGACACATCTTCTGGTCGAGCGACATGCCGAAACTCGATGACGTCCAAGGCTATTGTAACACAGATTGTGTTTGGCGACGAGTGCGTTCTTTTGTCCCACCGTTTTATTGCTGAATTGTGAACCTACTGCAGCATAATGTTGTTCAGAGCAGAATGGACACGTTGGCTTCCACTCTTTCTCGTCAGGTTTCTGATCAGTATAATGTGTTTGTGCCGATTGATGTTGTTGAGAATGCGTTTTGCCTTGACGAGATTTTTCGAACGTTTTCGAGGAGAGCATTCGCGTCATAAGAAATTCACTGACTGAACTGATTCCACGTAGGAGGATTCTTGGATGGTCCTAAGTGATGCTCCCAGGCTTTGACAAACTCGGCGTCGAGGCGTTGAGTGGCGATGAAGACCAGAAAGTCATCCCACGTATGAACCGTGCGACCTAAGGTTTCCAGTGTTCGTACGATTTGCATAATCCCAGTGTACAAATGCTCCATTTCAGTCGCTGACTCCTTCGTCATTCTCTTCAATGTAAGGAGTGAATGAAGAGATGAATTGACCAAAAGCCGTTTGTTCTCGTAGAATGCTTCGAGGGCGTCCCAAGCCTTTTGAAAGTTGTCCGCAATCAGAGCTGTATTCTTAAGGAGTGCCTCCGCGGATCCCGAAAGGCTCGTTTTCAAATATTGAAGCTTTTCCACCGATGACAAGGATTGATTTGAGAGAACCAAAGAATTAAAGAGATCTTTAAACGGAAGCCATTCAGACGGTGTACCATCAAATTTGGGAAGATCGATGGGTGGTAAACGTGGTCCATGGTGCCACAGCGGTTGTTGAGATGAGCTATGAGTGAACGATGCCACTGAAGATGATCGTTGAATTGGTTGACGAATCTCATTGGATAATTCCTTCATTCTTTCTGATGCTTCCAAATGAAGTTCGTAGGCAACTCGTGACAGCTTCTTTTTGAAGTAATTGTGACGTTGAATCTTTTCCTTCTCCCTTGATTGCAGTTGAGAGATTGCAATGCCATTAGCATCATGAGTTGTTGAAAATTTGTCCCAAAGTTCCTCTAATGCCGTGGAGCGTGTTTCAATCCTAGAGGGGGTGATATTCGACGATCCCACCTTGATCAAATTATCGACTGCCGTTTTAAGCAGTTCGATCGTTTCAAGTTGCTGATCGAGTCGATGTTCGATGTGTTCAATCCGCATCGTGCTACTGATTGCCGTATCCGGCTCGAAGGACCAAATGTTGAATAATGAATACTGGTTTGGATTAAGTAGCAGCGATGTTTCTATTATAGTGTAGATACACGTGTGCAAGTCGTTTGTCGATAGCAGAAGTAAGCGGCTGTAGGTAAAGTAGAATTCGATGTCAAGCAAAGCTGCAAATCCGTCGGTAAGGGCGTTCACTGTTTCGTGGATCCTTCCACGATGGAATGAACTCAAGAATTCCGGAGAAAATAAATTTTTATGCTGAAAAGAAAACCCTGATAATCGTGTCGATGGGATAGCGAGTAGTCTACGGTCCCAAATCGAGCGAATTATGAATCCGGAATATTCCAAGATACAAGTTGATCGGATTGCGGGTGGTCTGGTTCCGATTCAACTGCGGGTATACTCTGTATCTTGTACTATTCTCGAAAGCTTAGCAAGTGTGATCTGTGAGAGGCAAAGTTGACCGGATAGCGGGTTTTCCAATTCCGAGTCAACTGCGGGTTCACTAATTGCCTCTGTGACGCAAGAGAAAAAGGAGCTGAGATCTAGGAACACACTAGAAAAAACTACACGTTCACGAAAAAGACACCATTCATATACAGGGATTACAGGGTGAGGCACTAACTATTGCCACCTTAAATATCTCGGTAATTATCGACGTCACAAAAAGATGTTCCAGACAAAAGTTCTACGGTGCGAAAGAGGTCATCAAATGCGACCGTTTTTTTTCATTTGGGTGAAGTCGCTGACGCACAGTGAAGGTCACCTCCACTTTTTTAAATGGTACGGTACATTTTTGTTTCAACCATCTTGTAGAGCATCGCAAACTGCATAAAAAACATTTGGGGGTCAGAGTTGTTCGAGGTCATTCCAGATCAAAAAGTGACATGGACTTTATTTTTATGTGAAATGAACTTCATTTACAGAAGGTGTTGAGAGAGATTGCCATTGGAATCTCCTTATCACGGATTGTGTTCAGAGTCGTTCAAGGTCATTCAAGATCAAAAAGTGACATGAACTCTATTTTTATGTGTCAATCAATCACTTTGAACACCTTCTATAAATAAAGTTCATTTCACACAAAAGTAAAGTTCACGTCATTTTTTGATCTTGAATGAGCTTGAACGACTCTGTGTACAATCCGTGATAAGGAGATTCCAATGGTAATCACTTTGAACACCTGTAAATAAACTTCATTTCACATAAAGATAAAGTTCATGTCACTTTTTCATCTTGAATTACCTTAAACGACTCTGACCCCCGAATGTTTTTTATGCAGTTTGTGATGCTCTACAAAAGGGTTGAAAAAAATGTACCGTACCATTTAAACAAGTGGAGGTGACCTTCACCGTGCGTCAGCGCCTCCACCGGAATAAAAAAAATGGTCGCATTTGATGACCCCTTTCGCACCGTACAACTTTTGTCTGGAACATTTTTTTGTGACGTCGATAATTACCGAGATATTTAAGGTGGCAGCAGTTAGTGCCTCACCCTGCATATATATACAAGCAGCAAAATACAACATCGGTAACGGGCACTAAAATGTAGCGTGCGAAATGATGAAAAAAAAACGTAATTTGTATCCACCAATACGTATTAGTATATTGTGTGCTTTGAATAAGGCGCGGGAAACTCTTTGATTCGATGCGTACGATACGAATGTTGAAGAAGAACTGGCAAGAGCGCGCAGCGCTCGCTCTTATATACGGTTGCGATGAGAACTAGAATCTTCCATGGAAGATTCACCGTCGGCAAAGAAGAGTCTCGGCGTTCGATGTATCGAACGCTCTCGAGTCGTGATCTCATATCTTTGTGATCGAAGGTTCTCGTGGATACGCATGGTGTGCTATCATGGTTGTTGACAGCTCTCTCGTTATTTCGAGAATCGTCGAACTGTTTCAGTCGCGATGTTTTGTCTGTTGTGAGTGGTTAAATTCTCGAAACGGTTCGAGAGTCTTCTTTTTCGTGTTTTTCAATAGTTTTGTGCATTATTTTCCAAGCATTCTTAAAGGCCAAACCTTTAAGAATATATGCTCGAAAGCAAATTGTTGAATTCCAATAATTTACGGAGTTATAGCTATTTTAGTGACGCAGCAACTACGCCCGTCACGTCAGAGCAAATCAGACGTCGACGTTTTTCTCAAAACTACTTTTCTCAACACGGCTGACATGATATCTCAAGTTCTACTCGACCGATTTACTTCAAATTTTGTATCAATATTCCATGTATAACCCTTTATCGCCCTTACCACTTTTGTATTGAAATTATTTTTTTTACTATTGAAAAAAAATTAAAAACTATGAAAAAACAGTTAAAAGACGCTTTCTTTTATTCAAACATCCGCCATTCTGCGAATTGTTTTTTTTTTTTCATTTTCTCTGAGGTAGGGGCTACAACGACATTTTTACTAATTATTAAGAATCTTTTTTTAAATTTTGTATCGTATCAGCCAGCACATCTCTTTTATTTCTTCAATTTTACCAGCTTATAACTTATTCAATTTTGATTTTTTTTCTTGAATTTTTTTTTGTCAATTCTCAAAGTTTCAACAAATGTGTTGTAAAAAAAATAATGGTAACCTTTTTTTTTCATCGAACTCGACAAAACTCTCAAAATGTATGTATCTAGATCAGAATACCGCATTAAGTCATTCAATATCGTGCCGGATGATTAATTTTGCTATTTACGTTCAAAATGTTTCATAATCGCGGAAAGAGAAATCATTTAGAGTAACAGGAATGACCATGCATATAGTTGATCATTAATTTTTAATGATGAAGACAGAATCAATTTGTTAGCTTTCAGGACAAATTTTTAATCCACAACGTTATTGCGCAATTTTTTCCAATTTTTCGGATTCAATCTTGTCTTAAATTTCTTCTAGATCAAAGTTTTGGTTAGAGTTTTTCCAGATTCATTTTGAATCGAATTCATTTCAATCCAAATGAATTTGGATTGAATGATCCAAATGATCCAAATGAATTTGGATTGAATCCTAAGTAGATTTTTTAGATAAAGCAGATTTTTTATAGATTGAGGGGGTCCAGTTAGCGTGAAATCGGGAAGAAACCGTTTTTCAATTTTTTTTTTTTACGTTTTACAAACTCTTTTGCACTAATTTACCAAGCCATAGACCCTAATAGTAGATGAATAAGGCCGGTCCTGTCCCAAGATCCCTACCCCGACATTTACCGACCTTTTTCAAGCGAGACTCGCGCCACTTAGCCGAGACTCGAACCACTTAGCCGAGACACAAACCGCGTCGTGAGTCATGGGCGGCTTGCGGATGGTGGGTGGCGGACGGTGGGTGGCGGGTGGCAGGTGGGTGGCGGGTGGCAGGTGGGTGGTGGGTGGCAGGTGGGTGGTGGGCGGCAAGGGGGAGGGGGGGGGATTTGGGATTTTTTTGTTAGCATGTGTTGCGTGTATCTGCGTGCACGGCTTACGGACGGTGGGTGGCGGGCAGTGGGTGGTGGGTAGCAGGTGGCAGGTGGGCGGTGGGTGGCCGGCAAGAAGGGGGGGGGGATTTGGGATTTTGTTTTGTTAGCATGTGTTGCGTGTATGTGCGTGCACGGCTTGCGGACGGTGGGTGGCGGGCGGTGGGCGGTGGGTGGCGGGTGGCAGGTGGGCGGTGGGTGGCAGGTGAGGGGGGGGGGTTAAGATTTTCTTTCGTTAGCATGTGTTGCGTGTATGTGCGTGCATGTGCGTGTGTGCGGGGGAGGGGGGTCTTGGGATTTTCTATGAGATGCTCATGATTTTTTGAAGAAAGCATTGGATGACGCCGTCGTCGATGGCGTTGACCCGCACTCTCTCGCACGCTCCCTCTTTCTCTCTCTCTCTCTCTCTCTCTTGCACGTACTCTATCTCTCTCGCTCCCTCTCTCTCTTTGTCGCACGCGTGCGCTCTCGCACGCAGAGTGTCGAGTATCAAATTTATGATGTATACAACTGTACTCTACCATGATCCGACTTTTTTCGTCGTGATGCATATTATCGACACATAGCTGCATAGACGATTATTCGTTCACAATTTTCGATTCTTTCGAGCAGTCCTCTGCCAACGTTATTTCTGCATCTCTCTCTCTCTCTCGCTCTCTCTCTCTTTCATTTGTTCTCCGTATCTCGTACGTCCGTGTATTCTAAGCGACGAGATTGCTAATGATTTAGACTTTTTGTAGTTTGAGCATAATTTTTCGGATGAAAAAAATCAAATCAAATATTTTTGGTGAAAGGCCCATTGATATTCACTATTTTATTTGTTATCAATATCCCTAGATGGCATTCAAATTGAAAAAAGTTTTATCATGATATTTTGATATCCAGATATTTCGAAGCTATGATAATTCTTTCAGAAAATTTTTCTATCGTGTTCCGCTTGCGGGTCCACTGATATTAGTAATGTACATATGAATTCTATGGTCGACATAAAAATTAGGAAAACTTTTTTTCATGAAGAAATTGGTTTTTCAGAAAATTTATTATTTTTTCTCACCAAAGATCTAAGAATAGTAATGTAATTTTTCTCTCATCTGCTGCGAATAATATAGAAGTTTACTTTGAAATTTATATCATGAACAAACCAACCTTTTTTTGTACTGTCTTTCCAAGTTTTTTAAAATGATTTTTATAACTTCACGTAAAACTCCTATGCTATTTGCAGAGGATGAGAAAGCACGAGTAATCATCACTTCCAAGGGCCCTCGTCCAGAAAAAAATATTGAATTATTCAGAAAAATCTTAGATGTCTTAGCTTATTATCACGAAATTTCCATGCCGTCGGCACATTATGAGAAAAATCCAGTATACTGATATCTTTAGGTCTATGGTCAGAAATAAATATTAAAATTTACCGAAAATGTAAATTGTCATAATTTTGAGGATGGTTATTTTTCTCAAATATGAATACATTTTGATGTAATTATAATAACAATAACAGTCTCCAAGAACCATGGGCTTACGGATAGGAAAATCTAAATTTCCGTAACGTTGTAGCATCTGAAGCAATAACAATATTTTAACTAACAATTTTTGTTCCGCACAATCCGTAGATTACATGGAAATCCGTGAAAAAAATATATCATGAAGAAGCCAACGCACTTATTCGATTTCTTTTTAAAGTTTTCTAAATAACTGCTTATAGCTTTTCATAAAATATATGTTACATCCGCAGAATATGAGCAAAGTAAGTAATCCTCATATCGACAACTCCAGATGAATATAAAATTTAAACGAAAATCAAAGTTATTGTGACTATGAAAGATCTGATTTTTTCATGATATTGGGAACCAAAGGAGAGGTATGACTTAATTCTGACGTCAGCAATATGGCGATGAAAGTAAATAGCTCGCTCATGACTCGCATGTGACAGCGTGGTGTAGAGAGAGATTTGTCGTCGATTATTCTCAGCTCATTACAGATTATGCTACTCACCCCACCCCCCCCCCACCGGACACAAATGCGGTAAACGTGTAAATGAAACTTTCAACCATAACCTAAAAAATAACCACGTTCTGCATCTAAACTCCGAACTCTATATCTATATTATTGTTACGTGGACAATCTCAACAATTTTCAGAATAATCTCGAATTTATCCTAACAAACCTCGACGTTTCGCATGGTCGACGGGGCTTTGCGCTTCCTACTTAGTCAGTTCATAGATTTCGCTACCAGATGAATCCAACTTTAAATCCCGATACTTTATCCAGCATCTCCGTGTCAATCCGTCTCGCAGCATTTGCATATCATCTACAGATTGTAAGAATCATCAATATTAATAAAGGGCTTTCGATCGAAAAATATTTGCTTTCTACTTTTCTTCAAAATCGGAATGAAAAGACCAAAAATAATTTCAATTTTTATTGTAGTTCATGGTAACTCTAATTTGTATCATGATAAAACTTGTTATGAATTTTCACATATGATTGGCAGATTATAAAAAGGGGGTTCCTGATCGGAAAAATATCAGGGGGTTCCCGATCGGAAAAATAGTTGTATTATTCCCGAAAAAATTAGCCTTGAGTCTCATCATCGCCAGTATCATAAAACTGAACTATTATTTATATATGGTTTGTTCCGGTGAAATAACATCGAGAAGGGATATTTGCTCTCCCGCTTGATATACAAATAATTTTAGAGAGGGTCTGACTTCACGTGATTTCGTGTATAAAATTCAATCAAAAAGCACGGCTGAAAAAGTATATAGATATTGACACTGATTCGCGTAAAAAATCGAACAATGAATTTGATAAAATTTTTTTTTAACTCATGAATAATGCAGTTTTCGGGAACATAATGAAAAACGTTAGGCGACATCGGGACGTTAAGCTTGTGATAAAATGGGTTGGAGCTTTTTGGTGCAAGGGCTTTAATCGCAAAGGGTACATTTCACAGCTGCCCGAGCTGTAGTGAAATTTATGAAACCGACGCATGTAGAGTTTGCAATTCTCGACATGTCAAAAATCACCCTTTTTACGACTTTCATTATAATTACATGGAAAAGAAAAAACTTCGATAGAGAAAAATAACTTTACACCGATACCGGCAGTCTGAGTATCACATGATGACCTTTCGATATATACAGCTACAATAGGGACGATTTGCCTCGATTTGATACGTCTGATTATGCACCCAACAATCGCTGTGGCATACAATTAGCTAATAAATGAATAAAAATAAATAAATAGAAAATAAATAAATATAACGGTTTACGAAGGATAAGAAAATCAGAAATATATATCATAATTTTTTTTTATAATATTTATATGCATTTGTCTTGAATGTAAAACGAAGAAAACAATAATGTGAACAGTGCAAAAAAAAAATATATGTTCCGATAATTATTTTTGTACATTGAATTTAAAAAAAAAAAAAAACAAAAATATATATAGCCACCTACGAATTTTGAAAAAAAAAACAATGTGTGTGTGTGTGTGTGTGTGTGTGTACTTCTTATTTAATTTCCTCGCCATACCATGCAGCGGGAGGGATACGCTTTGTAGAGAGTGCACCCTAGCTGTACTACAAATCTCAACGCACCATGGAGAGAGAGAGGCAAGGAATCATGATGTTAAATTTTCAGCGTGCTCGCAACGGTCAAGTGGTTCGAGTGGAAATCAATGGTGGCCCACCCTTATAATGATTGCCCATTCTTATAATCCACGTTTTCCTTCTGATTTTTTTGCACACTGTGATTATGATAGACTTCGATAAAATAAAGTCCTAACGTATTGCTAGAAATTTAAGATTACAGTGACAGTACTTTTTCTGTATTTCATGACTCGTACACCGAAACATATCGTCGAGAGATTTTATTTCATGGTCTTAAGGAAATTGGTTTATCTAATTTGTGACCAAAATTTTTTCAATAACATAACACTCTCAGAAATAAAGCAGAAGCTAATGCACATGATCATTAGTAAAACTTCCGACAAGGGCTTGTTTTTTTTTGAGTTGCTCATAAAAGAATGAAAGAAATCGTGAGGTAGGTTTTATATTCAAATTTGAGCTCTTAGCGTAATAATACATGGATTATTTTGATATATCTGTAAAACTTACCATACTCGTTCATTCGACTTTCAAAATCTTTGAACAACTTTTGATCCTGCACTTGATCCAATTCATGCCCTTGGGTTTAGAAAACATCAAACCAACGCCAGCGAGTTTGTAGTACTCAGAATTCTCATTCTTATTTGGCATTATCGTATGCAATATTTCAATGAGCATAGATGTGACTATGCCAGAACAGTGAATTTTATCACCGATAATTTTTCCCGTGACAACATTTCGCGGCAGCTTGTCGAGTAAAATTTAAATCCAGCTTAACGTATCGTTGCTCAATGAATCACCGATTTTCGAAGCAAATATTTGGTATTTCTTGAACTCCGGTACGTTGCTCATATAGTCTTTAATCATAAGTTTCAACGATTGTTCTTGCAAATTTATGCATGTAAGCGAGGAAAATATTTTCGTAATTAATCGAACACTGCATTAAAATCGAAGAGAGAGAGAGGAGGAGAAAGAGAGAGAGAGAGAGAGAGAGAGAGAGAGAGAGAGAGAGAGAGAGAGAGATGGTGTTAGCCTGCTCGGCTTGAGCATCGAACGTTCGTTGAGAGCATGGAGGTCACAAAAAGGAATCGCCGAGCCTGCTTCATATTTTATTTCATTAATAGTTACAAATTATTTTTGCTTATCCAACTATTGTGTGCATTATCCAAGCTCAAGCATTTCACATATAGCTGACTGCCACGATTCTTTGTTACATATTTTCAATGAGATACATATCAGGGTATTGAACACTATGCAGCTCTCGTTCATAGAAACCACCCGCAATGGGCTAATTTTCATGATATTTTATATTATATGTTATGGAGTTAATTTTTCTCACTCGACTTATTGTAAATATCTCCGTTGTCCAGTTTGGTGTGTAAATTTTCTCGAATATATATTTAAATTTACTAATGCGCACTTTATCGCCAATTTTGAATTTCGCTGGTTTTCCCACCTCAGTTCTATTATAAATATCGATCAGTATTTATTCTTCATTCACAGCATCAACATTTTTCGGCTCAATTTCAATAGTATGATAGACAGTGTCATAATACTGTATAATTAACATATCAAGAATATCAAACCATTTCCAGTTTTGGCGAAGACTGAATTGAATCTACATTTTATTCTTAAGCGTAGGGTTGAATCGTTCACAAATTATGGCTTTCAAATTGCTATGCGTAGAATACATATGAATATTAAACTTTTTCATAAGCGTCTTGAATTTGGAATTATAAAATTCTTTTCCACGATTGGGGTGTAGATTTTTCGGTCTACGTCGTTTGGCAAGTGTTTATTCCATTGCAGCGGTGATATCTTCTCTACTCTTGCTCTTCAATGGTTTGATCCATACCCATTTTGAGAATATATCGATGATGGTGCGGAGAAAGTTATTATTGGAGTCTTCCCAAGTAGCATGTCAACATAACCCGAAGACAAAATAACATAGGACAAAAAAAAACACCTGACGAAATAACCCCAATGACAAATTACCATGATTACGGAATAACACAACGATAAATAACCCAATACGAAATTAACTCAACAAGAAAACAACACGCGCTCAAATAACACGAAATATTTTCGACAACTGTGACGTTTGAAAATTATAATCAGTTATATGATAGACAATATTCCCCCACGGATTGCGGAATAATTTGTATAAATAATACATTCATCGCGTACGATTTCGATGAATTTTTCCATATCTGTATCGAAACTCTGCATGTGAGGTTTCAAACAGCACCAAAACCAATGTAACTCTGCAACGGAGATATCTAATCTAGTAGCAAATTTAAACTCCCCCCCCCCCCCTATCTGAACGCAAATGTCGTCATTTACCAGTATTATTGTGTATACCAATACATATGAGAAATGAAATTATGCTTGCGTTTTTTATCAAACCCAAAAAAAAACCCCAACAGAAACTCTGCAGCGGGGATATCCATCCTAGTAGTAAATTTTTGCTGCCCCCCATCTGAACGCAAATGTCGTCATTCACCATCATTATTGTATATAAAAATACATATGAGAAATAAAATTATGTTTACGTTTTTTATCAAACCCGCAAAAAAAGAGAAACAACAGGAACTCTACAACGGGGATATTTATTCTAGTAGCAAATTTCGACGTCGCCCTATTTCAACGCAAATGTCGTCATTTACCAGTATTATTGTGTATACAAATATGTATGGGAACTAAAATGGCAGTGGCTCGTTTCTACAGACCCCCATTGAACACAGACCCAACTCTACACACGCGACTCTACACGAGAAAGGCGATGTATTAATGTGATTTGACACAGGAAAACTGACCAATGCATAACAAGACATGGGGAAATTCTCATATCAGCAATTGCACACTGATAAACTCAGCTTTTACCGACCGCCCATATACAATGAGTACAATTGGAACATGTAGAATCATGCCAACACTTGTTTTTCAAGACGATACACCGTGCAGTCTTGCCGGGAGAATTGGGACGTGGTACAGTTGTCCTGTGTTCAATTGCTTATATGAGAATTTCCCCATGTCTTGTTATGCATTGGTCAGTTTTCCTGTGTCAAATCACATTAATACATCGCCTTTCTCGTGTAGAGTCGCGTGTGTAGAGTTGGGTCTGTGTTCAATGGGGGTCTGTAGAAACGAGCCACTGCCATTTTAGTTCCCATACATATTTGTATACACAATAATACTGGTAAATGACGACATTTGCGTTCAGATGGGGGGGGGGGAGGTAAAATTTGCTACTAGATTAGATATCTCCGTTGCAGAGTTACATTGGTTTTGGTGCTGTTTGAAACCTCACATGCAGAGTTTCGATACAGATATGGAAAAATTCATCGAAATCGTACGCGATAAATGTATTATTTATACAAATTATTCCGCAATCCGTGGGGGAATATTGTCTATCATATAACTGATTATAATTTTCAAACGTCACAGTTGTCGAAAATATTTCGTGTTATTTGAGCGCGTGTTGTTTTCTTGTTGAGTTAATTTCGTATTGGGTTATTTATCGTTGTGTTATTCCGTAATCATGGTAATTTGTCATTGGGGTTATTTCGTCAGGTGTTTTTTTTTGTCCTATGTTATTTTGTCTTCGGGTTATGTTGACATGCTACTTGGGAAGACTCCAATAATAACTTTCTCCGCACCATCATCGATATATTCTCAAAATGGGTATGGGTCAAACCATTGAAGAGCAAGAGTAGAGAAGATATCACCGCTGCAATGGAATAAACACTTGCCAAACGACGTAGACCGAAAAATCTACACCCCAATCGTGGAAAAGAATTTTATAATTCCAAATTCAAGACGCTTATGAAAAAGTTTAATATTCATATGTATTCTACGCATAGCAATTTGAAAGCCATAATTTGTGAACGATTCAACCCTACGCTTAAGAATAAAATGTAGATTCAATTCAGTCTTCGCCAAAACTGGAAATGGTTTGATATTCTTGATATGTTAATTATCAAGTATTATGACACTATCTATCATACTATTAAAATTGAGCCGAAAAATGTTGATGCTGTGAATGAAGAATAAATACTGATCGATATTTATAATAGAACTGAGGTGGGAAAACCAGCGAAATTCAAAATTGGCGATAAAGTGCGCATTAGTAAATTTAAATATATATTCGAGAAAATTTACACACCAAACTGGACAACGGAGACATTTACAATAAGTCGAGTGAGAAAAATTAACTCCATAACATATAATATAAAATATCATGAAAATTAGCCCATTGCGGGTGGTTTCTATGAACGAGAGCTGCATAGTGTTCAATACCCTGATATGTATCTCATTGAAAATATGTAACAAAGAATCGTGGCAGTCATCTATATGTGAAATGCTTGAGCTTGGATAATGCACACAATAGTTGGATAAGCAAAAATAATTTGTAACTATTAATGAAATAAAATATGAAGCAGGCCCGGCGATTCCTTTTTGTGACCTCCATGCTCTCAACGAACGTTCGATGCTCAAGCCGAGCAGGCTAACACCATCTCTCTCTCTCTCTCTCTCTCTCTCTCTCTTTCTCCTCCTCTCTCTCTCTTCGATTTTAATGCAGTGTTCGATTAATTACGAAAATATTTTCCTCGCTTACATGCTTAAATTTGCAAGAACAATCGTTGAAACTTATGATTAAAGACTATATAAGCAACGTACCGGAGTTCAAGAAATACCAAATATTTGCTTCGAAAATCGGTGATTCATTGAGCAACGATACGTTAAGCTGGATTTAAATTTTACTCGACAAGCTGCCGCGAAATGTTGTCACGGGACAAATTATCGGTGATAAAATTCACTGTTCTGGCATAGTCACATCTATGCTCATTGAAATACTGCATACGATAATGCCAAATAAGAATGAGAATTCTGAGTACTACAAACTCGCTGGCGTTGGTTTGATGTTTTCTAAACCCAAGGGCATGAATTGGATCAAGTGCAGGATCAAAAGTTGTTCAAAGATTTTGAAAGTCGAATGAACGAGTATGGTAAGTTTTACAGATATATCAAAATAATCCATGTATTATTACGCTAAGAGCTCAAATTTGAATATAAAACCTACCTCACGATTTCTTTCATTCTTTTATGAGCAACTCAAAAAAAAACAAGCCCTTGTCGGAAGTTTTACTAATGATCATGTGCATTAGCTTCTGCTTTATTTCTGAGAGTGTTATGTTATTGAAAAAATTTTGGTCACAAATTAGATAAACCAATTTCCTTAAGACCATGAAATAAAATCTCTCGACGATATGTTTCGGTGTACGAGTCATGAAATACAGAAAAAGTACTGTCACTGTAATCTTAAATTTCTAGCAATACGTTAGGACTTTATTTTATCGAAGTCTATCATAATCACAGTGTTAAAAAAAATCAGAAGGAAAACGTGGATTATAAGAATGGGCAATCATTATAAGGGTGGGCCACCATTGATTTCCACTCGAACCACTTGACCGTTGCGAGCACGCTGAAAATTTAACATCATGATTCCTTGCCTCTCTCTCTCCATGGTGCGTTGAGATTTGTAGTACAGCTAGGGTGCACTCTCTACAAAGCGTATCCCTCCCGCTGCATGGTATGGCGAGGAAATTAAATAAGAAGTACACACACACACACACACACACACACATTGTTTTTTTTTTTCAAAATTCGTAGGTGGATATATATATATATTTTTTTTTTTTTTTAAATTCAATGTACAAAAATAATTATCGGAACATATATTTTTTTTTGCACTGTTCACATTATTGTTTTCTTCGTTTTACATTCAAGACAAATGCATATAAATATTATAAAAAAAATTATGATATATATTTCTGATTTTCCTATCATCACCACCACCGCATTCATTTTTAACATCGTTTCCAATTTTTTTTTGTTCACATCATTCATTCATTCATATTGTTATTAATAGCATAACTCCATAATAGTGTATCAGTAGGATTCTAAAGCAAAATTATTTTATTGCCATTCCAGCCGGGAGCCAACTTGGTCTGAGCGTCAGTTTCGACACTGTTTCCGACTGTCGATTAACTGCTGCGTTTTAATTACATTTTTGTGGTGGAACAAACTCTTTTTATAATCGTTAAATGTTATCGATCTTAAAATTCATGCTCGAATGCTTTTGGCTCTTTTCTTATCGTTTTTGTCACCTTGGACTTTGAAGGTGTATAGTTTGGCTCTCAAACCCGTAAATTCCTCCATTATATTTCCGTTATTCTTATCCTTCGTGAACCTTTATATTTATTTATTTTCTATTTATTTATTTTTATTCATTTATTAGCTAATTGTATGCCACAGCGATTGTTGGGTGCATAATCAGACGTATCAAATCGAGGCAAATCGTCCCTATTGTAGCTGTATATATCGAAAGGTCATCATGTGATACTCAGACTGCCGGTATCGGTGTAAAGTTATTTTTCTCTATCGAAGTTTTTTCTTTTCCATGTAATTATAATGAAAGTCGTAAAAAGGGTGATTTTTGACATGTCGAGAATTGCAAACTCTACATGCGTCGGTTTCATAAATTTCACTTCAGCTCGAGCAGCTGTGAAATGTACCCTTTGCGATTAAAGCCCTTGCACCAAAAAGCTCCAACCCATTTTATCACAAGCTTAACATCCCGATGTCGCCTAACGTTTTTCATTATGTTCCCGAAAACTGCATTATTCATGAGTTTAAAAAAAATTTTATCAAATTCATTGTTCGATTTTTTACGCGAATCAGTGTCAATATCTATATACTTTTTCAGCCGTGCTTTTTGATTGAATTTTATACACGAAATCACGTGAAGTCAGACCCTCTCTAAAATTATTTGTATATCAAGCGGGAGAGCGAATATCCCTTCTCGATGTTATTTCACCGGAACAAACCATATATAAATAATAGTTCAGTTTTATGATACTGGCGATGATGAGACTCAAGGCTAATTTTTTCGGGAATAATACAACTATTTTTCCGATCGGGAACCCCCTGATATTTTTCCGATCAGGAACCCCCTTTTTATAATCTGCCAATCATATGTGAAAATTCATAACAAGTTTTATCATGATACAAATTAGAGTTACCATGAACTACAATAAAAATTGAAATTATTTTCGGTCTTTTCATTCCGATTTTGAAGAAAAGTAGAAAGCAAATATTTTTCGATCGAAAGCCCTTTATTAATATTGATGATTCTTACAATCTGTAGATGATATGCAAATGCTACGAGACGGATTGACACGGAGATGCTGGATAAAGTATCGGGATTTAAAGTTGGATTCATTTGGTAGCGAAATCTATGAACTGACTAAGTAGGAAGCGCAAAGCCCCGTCGACCATGCGAAACGTCGAGGTTTGTTAGGATAAATTCGAGATTATTCTGAAAATTGTTGAGATTGTCCACGTAACAATAATATAGATATAGAGTTCGGAGTTTAGATGCAGAACGTGGTTATTTTTTAGGTTAGGGTTGAAAGTTTCATTTACACGTTTACCGCATTTGTGTCCGGGGGGGGGGGGGGGTGAGTAGCATAATCTGTAATGAGCTGAGAATAATCGACGACAAATCTCTCTCTACACCACGCTGTCACATGCGAGTCATGAGCGAGCTATTTACTTTCATCGCCATATTGCTGACGTCAGAATTAAGTCATACCTCTCCTTTGGTTCCCAATATCATGACAAAATCAGATCTTTCATAGTCACAATAACTTTGATTTTCGTTTAAATTTTATATTCATCTGGAGTTGTCGATATGAGGATTACTTACTTTGCTCATATTCTGCGGATGTAACATATATTTTATGAAAAGCTATAAGCAGTTATTTAGAAAACTTTAAAAAGAAATCGAATAAGTGCGTTGGCTTCTTCATGATATATTTTTTTCACGGATTTCCATGTAATCTACGGATTGTGCGGAACAAAAATTGTTAGTTAAAATATTGTTATTGCTTCAGATGCTACAACGTTACGGAAATTTAGATTTTCCTATCCGTAAGCCCATGGTTCTTGGAGACTGTTATTGTTATTATAATTACATCAAAATGTATTCATATTTGAGAAAAATAACCATCCTCAAAATTATGACAATTTACATTTTCGGTAAATTTTAATATTTATTTCTGACCATAGACCTAAAGATATCAGTATACTGGATTTTTCTCATAATGTGCCGACGGCATGGAAATTTCGTGATAATAAGCTAAGACATCTAAGATTTTTCTGAATAATTCAATATTTTTTTCTGGACGAGGGCCCTTGGAAGTGATGATTACTCATGCTTTCTCATCCTCTGCAAATAGCATAGGAGTTTTACGTGAAGTTATAAAAATCATTTTAAAAAACTTGGAAAGACAGTACAAAAAAAGGTTGGTTTGTTCATGATATAAATTTCAAAGTAAACTTCTATATTATTCGCAGCAGATGAGAGAAAAATTACATCACTATTCTTAGATCTTTGGTGAGAAAAAATAATAAATTTTCTGAAAAACCAATTTCTTCATGAAAAAAAGTTTTCCTAATTTTTATGTCGACCATAGAATTCATATGTACATTACTAATATCAGTGGACCCGCAAGCGGAACACGATAGAAAAATTTTCTGAAAGAATTATCATAGCTTCGAAATATCTGGATATCAAAATATCATGATAAAACTTTTTTCAATTTGAATGCCATCTAGGGATATTGATAACAAATAAAATAGTGAATATCAATGGGCCTTTCACCAAAAATATTTGATTTGATTTTTTTCATCCCAAAAATTATGCTCAAACTACAAAAAGTCTAAATCATTAGCAATCTCGTCGCTTAGAATACACGGACGTACGAGATACGGAGAACAAATGAAAGAGAGAGAGAGCGAGAGAGAGAGAGAGATGCAGAAATAACGTTGGCAGAGGACTGCTCGAAAGAATCGAAAATTGTGAACGAATAATCGTCTATGCAGCTATGTGTCGATAATATGCATCGCGACGAAAAAAGTCGGATCATGGTAGAGTACAGTTGTATACATCATAAATTTGATACTCGACACTCTGCGTACGAGAGCGCGCGCGTGCGACAAAGAGAGAGAGAGAGCGAGAGAGATAGAGCACGTGCAAGAGAGAGAGAGAGAGAGAGAGAGAGAGAGAGAAAGAGGGAGCGTGCGAGAGAGTGCGGGTCAACGCCATCGACGACGGCGTCATCCAATGCTTTCTTCAAAAAATCATAAGCATCTCATAGAAAATCCCAAGACCCCCCTCCCCCGCACACACGCACATGCACGCACATACACGCAACACATGCTAACGAAAGAAAATCTTACCCCCCCCCTCACCTGCCACCCACCGCCCACCTGCCACCCGCCACCCACCGCCCACCGCCCGCCAACCACCGTCCGCAAGTCGTGCACGCACATACACGCAACACATGCTAACAAAACAAAATCCCAAATTCCCCCCCCCCCTTCTCGCCGGCCACCCACCGCCCACCTGCCACCTGCTACCCACCACCCACTCCCCGCCACCCACTGTCCGTAAGCCGTGCACGCAGATACACGCAACACATGCTAACAAAAAAATCCCAAATCCCCCCCCTCCCCCTTGCCGCCCACCACCCACCTGCCACCCACCACCCACCTGCCACCCGCCACCCACCTGCCACCCGCCACCCACCTGCCACCCGCCACCCACCGTCCGCCACCCACCATCCGCAAGCCGGCCATGACTCACGACGCGGTTTGTGTCTCGGCTAAGTAGTTCGAGTCTCGGCTAAGTGGCGCGAGTCTCGCTTGAAAAAGGTCGGTAAATGTCGGGGTAGGGATCTTGGGACAGGACCGGCCTTATTCATCTACTCCTAATGTTGAAAAATGGCAAAGTTACAGGCGAATCTGTAAAAAAAGATTTTTGAAAATTGAGGAATTCATTTTCAAAATTCTGCATTCTTTTCCACAGATTCTAGATCATAAGTATCTAAGTATCTGGATAATAAGTAATCCATATCATAATCAAGAAGTGGGATGCAGCTGCCTCATATCTTTTTAATAATTTTTTGGGTTTCTAATCATGATAGATATTACTTATTTAGAATTCAGAATCTGTGGAAAAAATAGCAGAATTTCGAAAATAGTATTTTTTCAGTTATTCTTTTTTTACACACAAACGATCGTCGCACCACTTGAAGGCGTGACGAAATAATTCTGTACAAAAATCAGGCTTTTTTTGAAGTGAAATAATCACGAGAAAGGATCTGATTACCTGAGGGAAATGACTTCTCGACTTTACTTGGAATGCCCCATGTATATATATTTAGTAAAAATATTTCTTCAGTTGCTGAGGACTTGTATGGACGAATTACAACGCTCAAAAGACGTGATTGTCCCTTACAACTCCGCGGACCAATCAAAACGCTTGAAAGAAGTTATTGGCCCTTACAATTCTACGGGTTAATCGAAAAAATTGTCGCAAGTGATCAGAAACAGAAAGTGCCTCGTAAATTTACTAGTAAATTTTACTAGTAAATTTTTGTTACTAGCAAATGCTGAACTGCTGCTGCTGCAATAGAAAACAAACATTTGCGCGTGGTTTATGATTTTTCAAAATTGTATTCACTTATTTTTATCGAGTGTTTATTTATTTGTTCAAAAGTGCCTCGTAAATGTACTAGTGAATTTTTACTAGTAAATTTTTGTGACTAGCAAATGCTCAACTGTTGCTGCAATAGAAAACAAACATTTGCGCGTGGTTTGTTATTTATTTATTTTTTTTATTGTATTCACTTATTTTTATCGAGTGTTTTTTTATTTTTTCAAAAGTAATATAAAATATCTATACCGATCGTGAAATCACGTGAAAGTGCTTTTTCGATCTCAACAAACCACACAAGCAGTTTCACAGTGGTTAGTGATACGTCAGTTCATATGTTTATTATATTCAATTATTTTTAAAGACAATGGTATTCATCGTCTTTACTAAATAATCGAATTGATTTTCATATTATTCACACTTTTTACAGTAAGTGAATTCAATTCCCTGCTTTATATGTACAATTTAACCTCCAAACTGGCAACGGATTAAAGGTTATAGTGTAATAAATTTATAGCATTTTTATTGTAAAAATATTTTTAAATATTAAAAACAATTAAAAATATAAATATGAACAAACCATGAAAAGCATGTTAAAATTTTTTTTTCTGCATGCAATAACCATGAAAAATATTGTTTGTTATGCAGGTGCAGTGATCGGTGGAGCAAAGGACTGAGAAAACGTTTTTCCATACCTTCAACTTCGGAGGCTGTTTCCCGAAACCTGGATCTTCAAAAACTCTGCACGCGATGCTGACCAAAACTCTTCATGGATCTTATCCTACGACGCCTGTTTTTTTTCAACACCTTTACGTATCGCTTGAGCGCGGCACATTTTTATTATAATCAATATTGTTTTGTGTGCAATGCTCTAAAAACCAAAAATGGGTCTACGATTCAAAAAGTGACCTGTAACACCAAAATAAGGATCTAAAAAAAAATGTGCCACGCTCAAGCGGTCTGCAAAAGTTTTACAAAGAAAATGAGACGTCGTAAGATAAGATCCGTCAAGCGGTTTGGTCAGAACTGCGCCCAGCATGTAAAAATCAAAAATTGATTCATGAGAAAACCCCTGCACCTTAAGGGTTCTAACTAGCTCCAAAAGTTGCTACATTTGATACATCAAATTGCAGACTATCTGTGAAATTTCCAAAAATGCTATGAACATTTATATTGATGTTCAAAAATCAGCATTTTGACGCTGTCAGTCTTCCCTTAAGGCACTCGTCTAGTTTTGAGGTATAAGAAAATGTGATTCTCGACAATTTTTTTCAATAGGGAAAGAAGCAATACAATTTTGAAAAATGTGAGTGTATTTTAACGCACATTTTAAAAGTACAAAAAGTTTTTGTATTGTTGAATTATCGCAAAATGGCAGACTAATTAGCTTATCATTGAAACGTCTCTTGTCTAAAACATAAAAACCAAGATTATTTTTAATCGACATATTTTAGTCCTAAATGAACTTAAAACATTTACCAAAACGTTACCGTTACATTTTAAACAATTTTTATAGTACAGATAGAACAAAAATTGTAAAAATCGTCACATTTTTATTCGAGCTAGAAAATTGATAGGATTCCGCGATTTTATCTAGATGTTTTGGTTCATCGATCATAAAAATTCATTTCAATTAAAAATTAGTTAAATACTCTGCCATTTTGTGACAATTTAACTATACATTTTTTTGTACTTTTCAAACGTGTGTTAAAATGGACTCAGAATCTGTAAAAGTTCTAGTATTTCTTACCCCAGAAAAAACATCACCAAAAATCACCCATTTTAGGGCTCTAAACCAGACGATTGCATTAAATCTTAAAAAAATCCTAGAGTAGCAGTAGAGACTTTCTTGATTGAATCTCACAGTAGAATTCTCGTAGTGTAAATCCTGAAACGAAATACTTCAAGATTGAATTTCCTTTAAGAATATAATTGCAGCCTATTTAAATAATCCACAAAATAATATTGATCATCATGGACTAATAAGTTATCAGCATAAATCACAATTTGAGGTGATGTTTCTATCAAAATATTTTATAAATAATTCGGGGAAGTTTGTTCGGTTCTGGCGAATGTATCGTTAATTCGAGTGTCGCGTATTTCCCAATCGATTTCCGTAGAATAAGCCAATTAACGCGGTCCGACGATGGTCTTATTGTTGGGTAGAGGAAAATCGATTGGCTGAGAATCTAATTTGTGGGCTAACGGACAGGTGACGCAGATCAATAGACATTTCCTGGTTAGCGACAGCCATTCCTCGTCCGTTACTTCATCGTCATCATCACATATCTCCCCCTCCCTCTCCCATTCGTCCATGTATTCAAACATCATTCAACTGTCCCAACGGTGTGCCCTCGTTCGACTATCTCATGAATACCCACTCATCCACGCGTTGAGGTATTTTAATAATTTTGAGAAGCCGTCAATTCAACGTTAATCAATATTAGATACAGCACTTCCTTACTATTGGAGCGCTCTAGGGAAAGTGAGTTTCGATAAATTCGTCGCAAGCTTGAGGATGCGTACCGCTGAACAAATATTAACACCATCTGATTTATACAATTTGGTTAGAGTGAATATGCCTAATGTTAACACTGTTTACTGCACAAATGATAATTATTCCACAACGGCAAATTTCTTGAATGATCGATTTCAGAAGGCTATAACGGTAAAAGGCACAAAACATTCCCATACATAGCCCCATCATCAGTACAAAATATAATTATATACAAAAAATACAGTGGTTGTGAGGAATCAGAACAAATTAAGAAATTTCATTGAATAATCCAATTTCATATGCTTGTTGAGTCTTTTATTTCACGATTTTCATTCATATTCCTAGGGGCATGATTTTTGTAAGTGATAACATGAAAATTTTTCATGTATACGATAACCCCCAAAACCACCAAATGTGGTGTACAAAAATTAGAGACGAGTACATTTACAAAAGTATCTCTAGTTTAGTATTCTTACAAAAAGTTATCAAATAAATACACATTAAATTCACAACACGCATTGCCAAGCACATATAGTTTCCTAACGGAACGTTAACTTTGCAATCATGATTTTTAAGGGCGGAGAAGAAATAAACAATTCGAAAAAATGTTGACGGTTGAGATTTGAAAAAATGTAAAATCAGGTGAAAATTTTTAAAGAGAAATTATCAATGAAATAAAAAATGTTTTCAAAAAAGTACTTGGCGAGTTTTTTCACTGAGCATATAATAATATTCATATGAGCATATAGTGACTTGTTCACTAAAAAGCCGTTTTGACTTATCGTACGGTAAAAATGATCTCGCCAAATACTATTTTTTTTATTATTTTTTTTTTCATTGATGATTTCTCTTTGTTGAAAATTTTCACTTGATTTCACAATTTTTCAAATCTTAACCGTCAACATTTTTTCGAATTGTTTATTTCTTCTCCGCCCTTAAAAATCATGATTGCAAAGTTAACGTTACGTTAGGAAAATATATGTGCTTGGCAATGCGTGTTGTGAGTATACTCCCAGCAAACACACTTGGATAATTTACGAAACATTTACGTATAATTGAAATGTAATAAATACGTCATATAGTGTTCATCACAAATTCAAACCTTTTTTTAATGCACGTAAACGAGATGTATATAATACGTCTTGACGATCTGTAGTAAGGACGTCAATGAATGATGAAGGAATTACGAAAAACTATGGACATCACAAATATGTAACATTGATACGTCAAGATCTCGTCATTCTTATACCAGATATTTACAGATACTGTGAACCTATAAAATTGTCACGAGTCGGTGCTGTAACAATTATAGAACATTGGTGATATTATAATCTCGTAGTACAGGCTACGTAGCAAACACGCGTAATGCGTTACATACATGTTACAAGACATTTCTTGTAACAAATCCGTAACAATTATAGAATATTGCTGTAATAATTATAGAAGATTGGTGATATTATAATCTCGTAGTATAGGCTACGTAGCAAATACGTATGTGTTACATAAATGTTACAAGACATTTCTTGTAACGAATCCGTAACAATTACAGAACATTGCTGTAACAATTATAAAATATTGGTGATATTATAATCTCGTAGTATAGGCTACGTAACAAATACGTATAATGTGTTACATAAATTTGACACGAAATTTCTTGTAACATATCCGTAATATATGTCGATTAAGGAATGCAAACAATATGTGAGTGTAATTAACGATATGCGAGTGTAATATGTCAGTGTAATTCAACTCTAAATCTGCTGAAGTAAATTTCTACTATGATTTTCGATGCTATTTTAGCATAACACCCCCCTCCAAGACCCCATAAGGGTTAAGAAAAATTGTCTGCGAACGAGATTTCGATCTGGTTGAAATTTTGAGGAACGAATTCATAAAATAATGTCACGATATACATTTTTGGCACCCTCATCACCTCTTCGCCACCAGCATGAACCAGCCCCTCAATATTGATCATTTATCAATTATTTATCAACCTCAAATCTCCTATAAAGAATTCGTTAAATACGTAAAAATAAATTTCAGTGACTCATGTACCCCAAATGTAATACAAACATCACGGATTAATAAGTAGATCATAGCGTAGTGGTAGCATGTCAGTGTTAGATCGTCAGAAAGGTTCAGTATTCAGGCAGGTCCCAGTCCCCCACAATCGGCAAATTAACTTTCTCGGATCCGCGCACAGTTGAGGAGCATATATCAATATGAAGCTAATCAGTTAAATTTGAAAAAAAATAATTAAAAAAAAAATTTCCCTTCTATTTTTGGATATGACCATGAAACTGGTTGTCGCGAGTTCAAACCCCGAAGGCGACGTCTATTTATTATTATTTTTTTCTAATAAACCCTAATATTATATAATGTTTAAAAATAATAAAATATTAATGAAGGACCTTTATTTTATCGGAATTATACAGAAATATAATATTACGAATAAAATAAGAATTGCATGTTTCATTCCATAGCAGTTACATCAATGTGCTGAGTGTGTTATGGCCAGGCTAAATCGCCTCTTCCCGCGCGCGCGTTCCCGCTCTCGTGCATACGACAGAGATAGAATTAAAACTCTTAACACATATTTCTCGAAAACGACTGAATGTTATGAAAAAAAAATGGTAAGGCCACCTGCACAAATTAATTACGCATGTAGCCCCTCTGTTCTTTTTTTATTCCATCAAGCCATCTTCGAGAAAAATGTGTTCAAAAACTGTTGAGGTTATGTTGACCCTTAGACTCCCTTTATGGCTATGAGACGAGTTTGTTACATCTATGAGCTGAGTGTGTTACATCTATGAGTTGAGTTTGTTACATCTATATGAGTTGAATATCTTACATCTTGGGTATGAGTATGTTTCATTCATTCGTAGATTTTTCATATCTGTGACTTCTTTAGAGGATGACATATTTGAGAACAAACTCCGCTTCATTCACGGAGTTTGTGACGGAAACGTTATATCCAATGTAGCACGCGTTACATAACTATTTCGGGATTGTTTTTGCTGGGATGTGTATTTATTCGATAACTTTTTGTAAGAAGACTAAACTAGAGATACTTTTGTAAATGTACTTGTCTCCAATTTCTGCGGATACGCCTCTATTTTGTGTAACATTAAACACATTATTATTTCCATTCGAGTCATCCTATAATCAATTCAAATAATTGTTACAATAACAATATTTTATAATAATGCACATACAAATTGATTAATTCATTATTCAACGGCATGAACCACAGATATATATGGGTCATTCCACCAATTCTTGACTAAAGTTGCGCCGGAGGGTCTGAATTCTGGGTAACAAAATTTTTTATTGAAAAGTACATAACAAAGAGAGCTTCCATGATTTTTTTGAATTTTTTTCGTCCAACCCTTTTGAAGATACAGTAGATCGAAAATTGCAAGATTTGCAATTATTGACTTTAGATATTAAAAATATCAATCCCTTGTAAAATTTCTAAAAATATATTAAATATTGGTTTTTGTGTAAAAAAAGCTCAGCTTTCTGAAAAAAATATTTTCAATTTTCTCCAGTATCAGGAAAACCCCGAAAAAAGAGGTCAAAAAGTAAAATACGCTTTTTCGACCAATGTATCATTTTTAATATTTTTTTAAATATTTTTTTCGAAAAGCTGAGACTTTTTTACATGGGAAGGGTATGTTTTGATTTTGGGAATATTCAAAAATAAACCATAGCAAAATAAAGTTGAAACTTTTGTGATGAATTGCCGATAAGTATTGTGCTGCCGTCACGGTCAATACACGAACTATCGAATCAAGTTTGAAAATTTCTGTACATAGCATTATATTCAGCGATTATCTCATCCACTATCTCATTTTTTGGGGTTTTTCTGATACTGGAGAAAATTGAAAATATTTTTTTCAGAAAACTGAGTTTTTTCTACACAAAAACCAATATTTAATATATTTTTAGAAATTTTACAAGGGATCGATATTTTTAATATCTACAGTCAATAATCGCAAATCTTGCAATTTTCGATCTACTGTATCTTCGAAAGGGTTGGACGAAAAAAATTGAAAAAATCCATGAAAGATCTCTTTGTAATGTAATTTTCAATAAAAAATTTTGTTATCCAGAATTCAGACCCCCCGGCACAACTTTAGTCAAGAATTGGTGGAATGTCCCATATATGTCTGTCATTTGCGCATTACAATTTATCAGATATTTCTTTTACGTAATTTTTTGTGGTATTAATTAACACTAATTAACAATATTAGTGGATATCTAATAAATATAATGTACACACTCTTCATAGGTAATTCATCGCATGATATTTCGTTAAATGACAGCTTTTGCAGATACGCCTCTATTTTGTGTTACATAGGACACATTATCATTTTCATCAAATTCAAAGAACAATTCAAAGAATTGCTATAATAATACTATTTGATAATAATGCACACACAAATTAATTAATTAATCCCGTAGTAAAAAACTCCATTTGTCGCCATTGAAAAATCCCCATTCATTCCCCATTGCCGAAATAACCAATGGAGATGAATGCCGAATTGCCTAAGGGGATTTTCGCCATTGAATTCCCCATTTAAAACGGAATGGGGATTATCTAATAGGGATTCAATGGAGACAATCCCCTTAGGCAATTTGGCATTCATCCCTATTGGTTATTTTGGCAATGAGGAATGAATGGGGATTTTTCAATGGCGATGAATGAAGTTTTTACTATACGAAAGAATCTCCATTGCTGTTCACCACTCATTCCCCATTGCCCACAAAACCAATGGATATGAATGCCGAATTGTCTAAGGACATTTTCGCTATTGAATTCCTCATTTGAAACGGAATGGGGATTATCATATGAGGATTCAATGGAGACAATCTCTCTAGTTAAGTCGCCATTCACCTCCATTGGTTTTTGTGGGCAATGGGGAATAAATGGGATCATCAATGGAGATTCTTTCATATGATTGCTATATATACATGGAATTACGCATTAAATAATCAAATGATGTAAGTTATCAGTAAGTAAGGTTAATCATAATGCTAATATTAGCATAACGACCAATAATTATATACGCATTATATATATTATTACATTTAATAGAAATTATTGAAGCTCAGAATTGAGAAAATAGATTGTAAGTGTATTCAGATGACGATTGATAATGAAAGTATATACGTTTCTCCTCTCACAAATCGGGTTGAGAAGTACTGATAAAATTATGTGTATATGTTAAAAATAAACGGTCTTAAAAATCATTTGTCCCAAACGTACGCGTACTTGATGAGCAGTTTATAATATATTTTTTTAAAATTACTTTCGAATAATTTCCGAGCTTATGCTAATATTAATTGACCATCGATATAATCATCAGCATTTATTACAATTGAAGAAAATATTTGGTTCATACATGAGAATCAGCGACATCTACTCTTACATAATTTTATTAATTCACCGCCGTTTGAGAAATTCGCATTCGGAAAAATTCTCATCGATCGATGGGTTCAATTGTTCAGCATTGAACCTCGAATATGAATTGCAGCATCGTTAACGAATGCTGCTCATCATTCGATCAGTCATCAATGAAGTGACATTATTGATAAATGTTGATCATTGTATAATTCGTAGTTACTTATTATTCAATGGGTATCCTTGGTAAATGCTGATCATTTCATCGCTAGTCGCATTTGGGTTCCAATGAACATCTGTGGGAAATGCTGATCTTTAAGTTCATCCGCATTGACTTTCCAATGGACATCATTGGGTAAAGCGGATCATTTCGTTCATCAGCATTTACCTTCCCATGGACACCATTGGGCAATGCTGATTGCTCGATACATCCGCTTTGGCCTTCCAATGAGCATCATTGAGTAATGATGATCATTCGATTCATCCGCATTGGCTTTCCAATGAGCATCATTGAGTAATGATGATCGTTCGATTCATCCGCATTTGATGTTCAATGGATACCCATTTACTGATAAATGGTCAGCCCTGTACGCCATTGACAAATGCGGAAATCTCAATGGGTCCCCATTCATTGTCCAATGGAGTCGTATGAGGACCATTGGTTGCCATTGGCGATTCAATGGAGTTTTTTACTACGGGATTATTCAACGGCATGCATCATGGTATGTTTTTCATTTGCGCATTCCAGTTTTTCAGATATTTCTGTTACTCAATTTGTTGTGGTATTAATTAACAATATTAGAGGATATCTAAGAAATATAATTCTCTACTTTCTTAATATAATAATTACCTGAAATGCAATTAACAGAATTCGGTGTCAGTATAATTAATTATAACCTAATTTGAAATTGATTGAACATAATTTTGGACTCTTGGTATAAAACATTTTCTTTGCACAGAATTATTAAATTCTTCATATTTATCTAAATAATAAATTTTGATCACTGTCATCAGAATAATTAGTTATTATTCGAAACGAATGATCGATTAGCTGGAAAATGACGACTTAGTGAAGGGAGGAATCGGCTGCGATTCGGCCAGTGGTTCCAAATAAAATTGGACAATTTTTGTGTAACGTTTCGATCCTTATTCGGATCCTCTTTAGATTTATTATTTCTAAAAATTACATTCATCTTAGTCTTATTTTGTATAATAGATTTTGATATGTTTTGATATGGTTTACATTATAAGTTTATGTGTTGTGTGTCATGACTGACCTGAATTTGTATGGGTAATTTTTGATCATTTGATGAATCTTGGATGATATTCATTATGAATTTATTGTATCAAGACGGGTCGTTTTTTTGCGATCCTTGAAGTCTGCGAGAGACATTTTTGTTGTTATTCGCCAAACGTCAAACTGACGGAAGTACTCTGTAAGCATCTAAGCAAACGTCACGAGCGCACAGCGCTCGTGACGTAGACGATTCTGCTACGCTACACGGGACGTGCGTCGCGTAGTAGACGAAATGGTACAAAAAAAATCGTCGACGGAGCACACCTCAAAGTAGATGTGGCCTCAAACGAAAAAATAAAAGCCGATATCATCGTTATGCCTATAGCTACATACTCTGTATTAGTCCCATTCGAAAGAAAAAAAAATCTTTCTAATGAGCATGATTAACGTCCCTTATACTAGATAATTAATTAGATGTGATGAACGAAAAATGAAATATGTGGCTAATTCACGTTGCTTGGCGTATAAGAGACTTGGCGCGTCTCGAGGTGCGTGAACTTTGCCGGTAAATGTACTTGTCTCGAGACGCTACCGCGTTTCTCGATTTAAAATTTTGTAAAAATGGCTCATTGGGACATTTTATCATAGAATTTTTTTTTTCGAATAAATTGTTCTCTCCTTGTTCCTATAGGAGTCCCACTCCCAAAAGAACTTAAATCTACGTAAAAAAAAGTCTCAGTTTAAAAAAAAACTGATCATTTTATAGAGTGGAAGACAAAAAAAACGCGATTCAAAGAAATAAACTCATTTTTTAGTCATAAGTATGATCGATAGCGTAAAATTGATATTTTTTTTTTTATAATGTACAGTCTTTTACAAAAAAAATGCCTCTGCCAAAAATGTCCTAGGAACGAAATTGAACACGTAAATGTCGCGTGAAATTAGACAAATTTTGAAGAGGTGAAAAATAGGACATCGTTTATCTTGGGTTCTAATAGCAATAGGGGTCTAAGAATTTAGGTCAGAGCTTTTCTCGACGTCCCCAACGTATGTACAAATTTTATAGGAAAAAATCAAAATAGGCGCACAGTCGTTCCCCCACAATTGGTGGATTGTGCCATATACGATCATTTCCTAAATTAGAATATTCCTTTGTCAAAACGTTTTCGTTGCTCATTCGAATAATTGAATGAAATTGGTGTCCTTGTGATCGACTTAGCAGTATTTTATCGCAAATATATGTAATTTTTCTTTTGCATCGAAATAGTGTTTCTCAGGTGAAAATCTGACAACAATATTCGATAGACTATTTTAGTTCGATGCCCAGTCCTACAATTCTTGAGCTGTTGTTATTATTGTTCATAAACAGACTTAACGATTGCTTATTAATTTAATAAACCTTAAAACACTTAAAAAGTGTTAAATTTAATTCAAAATCATTTAAAAAAATACTATACAGTAACAAAAATTGGTATTCATAATAATTTATAGAAACAAAAAATCTTGTTGTGGGATAAACTACATGCAGCAGAAGTGAGCACAAAAATTATAGGGGTCCTTCAAAACTTATATCGGTCAGCAAAAATGAGAGTGAGAATCGATCAGAATGTGAAAACTGAAGAAATTGACACGACACAAGACGTTTTACAAGGTGATCCGGCGAGCCCCATTCTATATTCCCTGCTCCTGGCTGATATTGACAAATATTTTATGAGCCACGTTCATGAGAGGATCAACGAGCGAATTGAACTGCTCCTTTTTGTCGATGACCTTATCCTTCTCGCCGATGATGCAATGGAACTACGGAGGAAACTACACACTCTCAGTGAGTTCTGCGATCAAAATCGTCTCGAAGTGAACAAGGAAAAAACAAAAACTTTAATATTTCAAAAAGGAGGCCGCTGCAAGAAGCCACGGCAACTAAAGTATAAGGGGACACCACTGGAAACAGTTCAGAAGTACGTCTACCTAGGAGTCACATTTACTCGAGCCGGACTTTATAATGAAGCATGCAACATCGCCATGACCGAAGAAAAATTGCTATGGGTAGTATTTGGACCCCAATGGTAAAAGCGGAGGTTAACAACTGGAATGTCAGAGCCAAATTGTTAAATGCTGTAGTTAACTCAACCTTATTATACGCTGTCAACATTTGGAGGTTATAACATTGCGAAGAACTCGACAAGATCCAACGACGATTTTACAAAAATGTTACATGCTGAGGATTGAAACAGGCTCGACCACAGTTACACCACAAGTAGTTAAGAGAACGCTGAACTTTTTGTTATAAATACTCAATTTGGACCCATCCCGATTCCCGAGAATTTGCCTAGATCGAATGGTAGCACTTGACGCATCGGATATGAACAATTCGGAATATAATTGGTTCACATCCCTTCAAAAATTATTAGACGCTTGTGGCTCATCTCAAATATTGGCAAATATCGATTATAATACAATCCTAAATAACACTGAACTGGTGTTGGAGTCCATAAAACAGAAGCGGTTTCAATCAGACGCAGTTCAAGTCATGCTCTCATCTTACAGCCCGTTGGACAAGAAACTCGTTCAGCTCAATGTGCTGGAACGCGAAGCTTACTTAGACCTAAATATCCCGCTTTCGTTCAAAAGATCAGCAGCCCAAAGTTGCCTCTCGGGGGCAGTTACGACAGCGTTTAGATATAAAAATATGTACCATCAACTTGACATTAATGTAACCTGCTCGGTTTGTAATATGCTAAAACAAGAAACGCTAGAGCACTTTCTATTTAAATATCCATTGTATGACGCCGCCAGAACACAGTCTTTTCCGACAGCTCATCCTCTTATTGCTCTGGATAACCTAGATGAGACAGGAACTTAGAACCTTGCTTTGTATACTATAACAGCATGTTAACTGCGAGCCTTTGCGCTAGGGAATTGATGTATCGATTTGACTCGTAATATCGAGACCTGGACTAATATAGTGACATAATAACTGTATGATGCTAATCCGCCAAAACCTCTTTGTAATAGATGTGTATACACCTGACAAATAAATATACTACTACTAGAAACAACAAATTTGTCATTTTCAAAAATCGAAAAAAATAGTAATTATGGAGGGCCCACGGCCGGACTGGTCTTAAAACTTGTTGAATAGATATTAGAGTAAAATGGAAAAAAAAATATATGCTCTCACTTTTAACAACAGGATACAAAGTTTAAGACTCAAAAAACTTATTGAAAAACTTGTCGAATGTTTTTTTTTAATTTTTTTCTCGAAAAGCCATAAGAAAAAAAATGGAAATAATTTATTTTGGAACATTATCAAAGAAGTTATGACCAAAAAAACGAAAAAAGAGTGGTTTTTGTCGAAATTTAATATCTTGTGAACGGCTAATAAAAAAATTTTCAAAATTTACCAGGAAGGGTTATATGACGACTAAAAATTATAAAAAATTTGACTCAATCTGTCCGATTTGAGATGGCCCATGTACATTACGAAGATGAAATGAAAACATTCAATTTGTTGAAAATCTTGATTCCGTATAACCCCTTAAGATACGAAGGTCTGCGTGGGTTTTAACCCTATAACTGGTAACCCACACAGACCATTCGAGCCATGGGACGTCCAATATTCATACATGGTGGATGGAAACTCCATCCCAGGGACGTCTGTGAATATCCCTCAAACTTCTAACTTGAGCGCGAAACGGCACCTGTTCTATGTACTGGGAACGTCTCTTATACGTACCCTGAAACGGTTTTTAGACGGACTAGACCCCAAAAAGTGATGTCAGACTTACGTATTAAAGACGAATAAACCAGTGATCCGAAAGACGTCTAATGATCATCCATTACACGTCCCTTAATTTGAATAATTCAATCGTCATTATTTGAATATTATTATTTAATTATAAATTTTATTACTAATGATATAACATTCGGGGCCTATAAGATATCCATATTTTACAGAAAAAAAGGCAAAAAAAATAGTTTTCGTTTTTTCACAGTACGGTCACCCATCCAAGTATTGGTTTCAAGGAATGCAGCTTAACTTTTCTAATCTCCTACCTGCCTACCTACCTACCTACACTAACTTGACTTATGATAAATTTTTACATGTAAAAACTGTTTGGTGACGGACGATCATTTTGATTATTAGTTGTAACAATATTCAAATATTATTACTATTATTGCCAAATCGAATTAGAAATGTGTGAATATACGATAGATCAATTTTAGTTTCTTCTCTACTCGCCCTCAATCATTTGTTAACGGGGTTTTGAACGTCTTGATCTCGCACCGTCGCAGTGCGTCCATCGATTCATGCGCAATTAATAGCGTTTAAATTAAGGGACAGATAATAGATTATCATTAAAAATCTTTTGCAACATTGGTATTTGTCTTAAATACGTACATTAAACGTCACTTTATGGGGTCTATAGGTACGCCTAAAAACTATCTGAGGGTACGTATACGAGACGTTTCCAGCACATAGAAACGCTGCCATTTCGCATCTCCATTAGTGGTTTGAGGATGTCCATGGACTTCTCTGGAATGAAATTTTCATCCAACATATATGATTATTGGACGTCCCCTGGCTGTTAGGTTATGTGTGGAATATATTAACCGCGCCAAAAATATGTGTCGTGGACGTAGAATAAACTTCCGCGTTATTCTTCGATGGACATAATTTCTATGTATATAAGGCGGTCAATCGGCGAACCCATAGTGTAGCTGCCCGAAATACTTAAATGTACATCTAAGAGACGAATGCGCTTTATTGGTCAAAACGTGGTCGACCACACACGACGTATATATTGTATGTACATGACACGTACTATTTCTCAAGCCAAAAATATACATAATACGGCTATCCATGGGATGTCCATAGGTAGTCATTCAATAGCTTTTACTTTGGAATGGTAATTGGACATATATTGGACTTCTGGGTTCACATCTATAAGAAATCCTACATGGAACATCCGATAGACGTTCAATTGACGTCCTCCGAATATGATTTTTGTTTACGAACCTGGAACGTCCAATAGATGATCAATTACTATCCTGAATTAAAAGCTATTGAATGTCTACCTATGGACATACCATGGATGGCCGTGTTACGTATATTTGCAGCTCAAGAAATGATCCGTGTCTTGGGCATACAATATACGTCCTGTGTGATCCATCGCGTTTTGTCCAATCAAAAGTATACCATGAATGTTCAATGGAAGTTCAGATTACGTCCATCGTGGATGTAAACCTGTCAAGGATGTATGGGTGATCAATGGACGACCAATGGACACTCGGTTCCGTGTGGGAATAATCGTCACTTATCGGACGATATAAAGAAAAGTTATAAAAAATCACCAGAGGGAAAGGTTATTCATATTTCTCGTACGCAACGTCATTGAGATGGTCAATAATTTTCCTCGGGGTATCAGGAAAGCACTTGGTTAGGCTCGGGCTAGTAGTATCGGTTTCAACGCGAAGCCGAACAGCATAGGGGATGAAAAAAAAACAGTGTAGAAGTTCTCGGCTATCAGCGATAAAAAACCGCGCGAACGACCCTGTTTTCCTGTACTAGGCTGGAATTTTCATGCCTCATTTTTTTTCTCCTGAGAGCGGAAGGAGGCAAGAGAGTGAAACTCTCTCCTCTCTCGAGTTTCAGTCGTTTTTAAAAAACATTTTATCCTTTTTGTCGCTCCGGATACGCGTTTCCTCGCTGTATTCAGCAACATGAGCCCAACAATCCAGCAAGAAATTAAGCAAACTAACATCACGAATTTTTACCCTCAAAAGCAGACTCTACCCTCTGTCGATAATCCTATCCTCAATCTTCTATCGCTAACAACCCTTTCGCAAACTGAAACGTGCCAATGAATCCACTACAGGCCCTTAACGCTATATTATATGATAATCTTCCCTCGAATTCCACTGAAAATGTTTCTCCAGGTGTTTTTAACTATCGCCCATAATCTGTCCATCAGCCTCAATCCCGTCTTAGTTTATCCTTGTTTATTCACCACCGAGGGTACGAGCTCACTCGAGTTACTTTCCAGTTATAATACCGCGAGCGATAAGACGCTGCAAATTACGTCTCTTGGTTTTGAAACAGGATGAAAAGTTCTTGCGATATTCTCGAAACAAGAACTGGCAATTAAGAAATAGTGTAAATTCAATAAGATACTCCCAAAAAGAACATTTAGTTGATTGAAAAGAATTTTTCCGATTTATTTCAATATGGGCCTCATAAATAGCCTATGCAACCAACATTTCGATAAAAAAAAAAATTTCAAGTAAATTGCTAATTTAACTGAATTATACTCAAACTACGATGTACGAAGAACGAAATTTTCTAGCATAATTTATTTATTATCATTATTAGTTATTATGTTATGATTCTTATTATTTATTATTAATTGAACTATTTATTAATCATCAATCATTATTAAATTATTAAAGAATCTAAATTACTTATTTCTCTTGGTGCATTCGAAAGTAAGTTTTATTCAACAATACTTCGAGTACAATTAGTTGAATTATACAACTACAAGTATCGGAATGACTATTTTTTTTCGATTACTTCAACAAAAGTAATCGAAATAACATTCTGCATTGGAAAGAGTAACGAGTTTAGCTTTACTCCCTCTAGCTATTTTTACGTATAAAAAAATGTCCACGTTTTGAAGGAGAATCAAGTTGTAACTAATTAATTAATTAATTACGCCTCCTCTCAATTTGAAACAAAATTCTATTAAGGGTACTCAGTCAGCGTAAAAACGCCGATTTTCGAACATAAATATAAATGTTCGTAGGATTGGTGTAAACTTCATCAATGATCTATCATTTTACTTATGAATTGTAGACATTTGTGGCCCTAATTAGAACCCTTAAGGTGCAGCGATTCTCTCATCAATAAATTCTTGAGTTTCACACGCTGCGCGCAATCCTGACCAAACCGCTTGATGGATCTTATCCTGCGACGTTTCATTTTCTTTGTAACACTTTTCCGGACCACTTGTATGCGACACATTTTTTTTAGGTCCTCATTATAGAGTTAAAGGCCACTTTTTGAATTTTCGAACCATTTTTGGTTTTTAGAACATCGCACACAATACAATTTTGATTTTTATGAAACCCACACGGAAATTTATATATTTAAAATATATGCAAAATTGCGTGCGAAATATATTCAAAATATAATTACCGTATATAAATGAATGTATTTAAAATACATTTTTTATAGATGTGTAATATATTTATTTGGATAGATTTTGCCGCTTTTCGCATATGTACGTATATCTTAAATGCATTTAAAATATATTTTAGATATGTATGAAGTATATTTAAAATACATTTTAGATATATGTAAAATGTATGACACATAAATACAATATATATTTTAGATATATGATGCATACATCTGAAATATAGATTAAATATATGTTGCATGTATTCCAAATATAGTTGAAAAATGGACTGCATACATCCCGATATATTAAATATGCGATACCCGTGTAGAAATTTCCGAAAATCGGAAATTCTCTAGGAGAATCAAATACAAAAGTACGAGTTCATGAGAAGCCGGCAAGAACTCCTTATATGGCTTCATTTACGCCGGATTTCTGTTAATATTCCGTTCTCGCGCCCGCCTTTATGAGCATACTCGTCGCGTCCTCCGTATGGGGGTTCAGCGGTTGCCGCTCAGCGACATCTCGCGGCGAGACTGGAAACTATCGCAACGCTGCCTATACGTTACGAACATGTGGCAGGCGCCCGATCGCTTGTTCTCGCGGGACATCGTTTCTCAAAAACAATCCTCATTTATTAATCACTCGAGCTGACAAAGGTAACTCAACAGTTATCATAAACAAATCAGATTACATCACCAAAACAAACAACTTACTAGCAGATCTATCAATATATAAACTAGCAAATAAAAATCCTATAAACAATTTACAAAAAGGCATAAACAATATTCTCTGTAGATGGAAATCCAAGAAAATTATTGACGAAACAAATCTTAAATATTTAAAAGCTGAAAATTGCAATTTATCTCGCTTATATTGCCTTCCGAAAATTCACAAAAACAATTTCCCACTTCGTCCAATAGTATCTAAGATAAATAGCCCAACACACAAACTAGCGGAATTCATCCAAACGAAACTTTCAAAACTAATAAACACAACTAACTCATACGTAAAAGACAGCTTCAGTATCAAACAATTAATTTCAAACATTACAATTCCAACAAATTACAAACTTATCTCTTTTGATGTAGTATCCCTCTCCACAAACGTTCCACTTGAACTCGTTATCCGAAGTCTTAAAAAAAGATCTAACTTATTCTCAAACACTTTTCCATTAGACGAAATTATTAAAGCAATAGAATTCATCATGTTCTCTACTTACTTCACATTTCGAGACAAAATTTATCAACAAATTTCTGGCTTACCAATGGGTTCACCTCTTGCACCTATACTATCAAATATTGTCATGATTGACTTAGAAACTGAATGCTTAGAAAAATTAAAATTCACACTACCATTATACAAATGATATGTTGACGACATTATTATCGCTCTTCCAACAAATAAAATCGAATCTACAGTCAAAATCTTCAATTCATACCACACAAAATTACAATTCACAACAGAAATAGAAAGAAACAATCAAATTCCTTTTCTAGACATACAGTGGATCAAAAAAGTATTCGTACACTGCGTTTTTTACCAATAACTTCATGGGTATACATGATATCGAATCCAAACCTATTTCGTTTAATACTCCATCAAGTATAGAGATAATCTGCAAATGAAGAATTTTTTCCTAGGAATGATAAAAGAATTATGCAAAAAAAAACGAAAATTTTCGGGCAAAAAAAGTATTCGTACATTTACAATTGAGCTGCTGAACCTCGATACTGATTCACGCATGGTATGAACTCGGCGTAAAATGTGAACAAGTCTTGGTTTACACATTGGTTTTGACCTATTCTATGCGATAGTGGATCTTCAAGCTCTGAACAGACATGACGGCAAAGAAAAGCGAAATATCAATATCCATGCGAAATAGAGGGATTTTTCTTCGGAAACGCGGTGAAAGTTACCGAAAAATTAGTAAAGAACTAAATCTAAGTTTCACAATCATGCAATATATAATATAAAAATACAAAACAACAAACAGCACCGAAAATAAGCCACGAACCGGTCAACCGAGATCGAGAGCGTCGGAGTATTGTTAAAGAGGTTACAAAAAAACCGTTCACAAGTGCTCGCAGTTTAGCGAATGATCTCGGGTCAACATTAGGGAAGGTCGTCTGTCCCCAGACTATTCGAAACGTTTTGCATTCTGCCCAAATATACGGCAGAACTGCCCGGAAAAAACCATTAATTGATCATACAAATCGAGAAAAACGTTTAGGTTTCGCAAAAACCTGCAGAAATAAATCTATAGAATTTTGGAAACGTGTCGTATTCTCGGATGAATCGAAATTTAACATCTGCGGCTCCTATAGATTTATTTCTGTAGGTTTTTGCGAAACCAAAACGTTTTTCTCGATTTGTATTATTAATTGATGGTTTTTTCCGGGCAGTTCTGTCGTATATTTGGGCAGAATGCAAAACGTTTCGAATAGTCTGGGGACAGACGATCTTCTTTGATGTTGACGCGAGATCATTCGCTAAACTGCAAGCACTCATGAACGATTTTTTTGTAGCCTCTTTAACGATACTCCGACGCTCTCGTTCTCGGTCGATCGGTTCGTGGCGTATTTTCGGTGCTGTTTGTAGTTTCGAATTTTTTTATTATATATTGCACTGTTGTAAAACTTAGATTTAGTTCTTTACTAATTTTTCGGCAACTTTCACCGCATTTCCGAAGAAAAATCACTCTATCTCGCATGGATATTGATATTTTGCTTTTCTTTGCCGTCATGTCTGTCCAGAGCTTGAAGATCCACTATCGCATAGAATAGATCAAGGCCAATGTGTAAACAAAGACTTGTTCACATTTTACGCAGAGTTCAGACCATGCGTGAGTCAGTATCGAGGTTTAGCAGCTCAATTGTAAATGTACGAATACTTTTTTTGCCCGAAAATTTTCGTTTTTTTTGCATAATTCTTTTATTATTCCTGGGAAAAAATTCTTCATTTGCAGATTATCTCTATACTTGATGGAGTATTAAACGAAATAGGCTTGGATTCGATATCATGTATACCTATGAAGTTATTGCCAAAAAACGCGGTGTACGACTACTTTTTTGACCCACTGTACTTTTAATTCGAAATCAAAATACAATCATCACAGACTGGTATAGAAAACCTACTTGGTCAGGCAGATTCATCAATTTTTTCTCTCACCACCCTCTTCACCAGAAAAAGCTATAATTTACATGTTAGTTGACAGAGCGATAAAACTATCTCACCCATCTTTTCACAACAAAAACCTTGAACTCATTAAAAAACAATGACTCAGAATTGCTACCCAATTTTATTCACAGAAAAACTAATCAAACAAAGACTATCGACAATCAACACACAACAAAATAATATCAACGACTTTGATTCCTCAAGACTAATTAATTTACCGTATACAAAAACCATCCATCACCAATTAATTCGTCTTCTTCAACAATATAACATAACACTAGTAACAAACAATAAACATAACATTTTCTCCATCATTGGCTCTACTAAAGACAAAATTGAAAATATAAACAAATCAAATGTAGTTTACAAGATTGACTGTAATGATTGTAACTCAGTATACATAGGTCAAACGAAAAGATACTTGAAAACCAGAATAAATGAACACAAAAACAGCCTAAAACACACAACTACAATACACACAGCCTTAGCACAACATGCAATAGAACAAAAACACAATTTTAAATTTGACGATGTTAAGATCTTAAGCCACGAAGAATGGCTGAAAAAACGACTGATCCTAGAAATGATCCAAATTAAAGCGCACCCCAATAGCATAAATTTCCGAACAGACATCGACAAACTAAGTTGCATATACAATTCAATAATATAATATTAAGTAACACTAAATAACACTTCTTAACAATTGACACACACTAATTTTAAATAAATGACTCGTCATACTATCAAACAATTGACACACACTAATTTTAATTAAATGACTCGTAATACTGTCAAACTCTCATATATACACCTTCATCAAATACCTCATATATCACACCTCCATAACTTATTACCGATAGAGAAATGATTTTTACCGACCGAGTTACATAAATTTGCATATCTGAAATCAAAGACAGAAAAAGCACCCCAAATACAGTATACTAATATGCTTGACACGGCACTGCCTGAATGATCCATAACACCTCCCGCTCTCAAGAAACTTCAGACGCCACTTAGTTCTTCTCGAACATTCAGATAGTTGACATTTTAACATGAAGAACAAATTATAAACTCTAGTTTTTGTTAAGTGCACTTGGAAGATATAAAATCATGGAATTCAATAGGTGAATATGACGTTAATAAAACATTACACTAACTCAAATACGCAAAATTAAAAATTCATGCTACACAAAAAATTCACAGATGACAGAGATCACCAAAAAACGATCACTCTTTCAATCAATTGAAAATCAGCCGTTACAACTTTATTGCTTTTTCATCAATAAATACTGTTCTATCATCTTCCAAGTACACAAACATGAATCTAGAAAAATCAACAAAATCCAGGTCAGTCACTATCATACCGCATAACCTAAAAATTAAATGAATAACACAAAATTTAGAGACACCTTGTTCCATATATATATCTACATTATCATACACGCTATACTTATCATACTTTATACTATATATATAAAATGTCATACAAAATATTGTAATATAATTCATAGAGTAAATAAAAATCTGAAGAAGATCCGAACCAAGGATCGAAACGTAATCAAAGAAAATTATTCCATCGACACCTGGAATTACTCACTGGCCGTATCGAAGCCGATTCAACAACTCATAAACATTATAATGTAAATCATAATGAAAAGTGTGAATACAATAAACTTAAATAATTACATAAATATTATGTTAGTTAGTTAGTTATGCTACCATATTTGTTGCATATATGGTAGCATATATTAAGAATATATGCTAATATATATATGCAACATATATGTGTGGATTAAAAATATATATGTACATATTTTCAAAATATATCCACATACATTTTGCGTATATTAAAAATATATAAATTTCCGTGGGGGAAATGTGTCTCATACAAGCGGTCCGGAAAAGTCTTACAAAGAAAATGAGACGTCGCAGGATAAAATCCATCAAGCGGTTTGGCCAGGACTGCGCGCAGCGTATTCGAAGATCCAGGTTTTGGGAAATAGCCTCCGAAGTTAAATGTGTGGCGAAAAGCTTTCGCAGTCCTCTTCGCTTCACTGATTCATGTATCTGCATAACAAACAATATTTTCCAAGGTTATTACATGAAGGAAAACAATTTTTTTTACGCGCTTGTCATGGTTTTTAATTTTTTATGTTTTTTTATTATTTTTAATAATAAGAATTTTTACCAAAAAATTGGTAAAAATTAAAAAATAACTGGAAACTCTTCCATGGACAGTTTAGAGGTTATAATCTGTATACAAGGCACAAAATCAAATTCACTCACGGAAAAAATTTTAGATGAGTCTGAAAATTAATTTGATTATTTCGCAAATATAGCGAAAACCTTTTTTAAAAATAATTGATTATAAGAAACATATGAACATATGAACATAAGAAGTGACACTAACCACTGTGGAACTGCTCGTGTCGTTCGTCGAGATCGAAAAAGCACTTGCACGTAATTTCTCGATTGATTAGCGTAAATCTCAAATATTACATTTGAAAAAAAAAATAAACAACTGATAAAAATAATTGAATACAAAAAAAATAAACCACGAGCCAACATGTGTTTCGCAACTCACTAATAATTTGCTAGTAACAAAAATTCAGTAACTAGGAAAACTTTAGCCGGAGACACAATAACAAAAATAAGAAATAAGGAATAAGAATAAACCATCCGATTGGCGTAGCTTCTCCAAAGTGCGCGGCGGATGGCTGATTCTTATTCCTTATTTCTTATTTTTGTCATTTTGTCTCGGGCTTTACTAAAAAAATTTCAAGGCACTTTTTGATCATTTTCGACAATTTGTTTGATTGGCCCGTAGAATTGTAAGAGCCAATGACTTCTTTCGGACGTTTTGTTTGGTCTGCAGAGTTGTAAGGGCCAATCACGTCTTTTGAGCGTTTTGATTGGTCTATACATGTATCATATGAAAAATTTCAATATTTTGCATATTTTTCAAAATAAATGAGAATATTTTTTTTTTCAATAAAAGATTTTTCTCATTTACTTTGGAGAATATGCAAAATATAAAAATTTTCCAATACATGTTTTATTTTTATTTTATTTTTTCACTTCTATAAGAAATATTATAAATTATTATTATTTTTGTTAATTTTAGAAACTAAAAAAAAATTATAAAAAGAAAAACGGGGCAGCCGCATCCCACTTTCTGATCATGATATATATTACGTATTTATGACCCAGGATCTGAAAAAAAAAATTGCAGAATTTTAAAAATGGATTTCGAAATGTTCAAAATTCTACTTTCACAGATTCGTCTGTAACTTTGCCATTTTTCAAAATTGAGGTCTATGGCTTGGTGAAAAGGTGCAAAGAGTTTGTAAAACGTGAAAAAAATAAAATAAAAAATAAACGATTTTTTTCCGATTTCACGCTGACTCGGTCCCCTTAATTATTTCACAAATTAATTAATTGCATCCCTAATTGAGGCCCCATTTAATTTAAAACAAAATTATATCAATTGATTTACGACTATCAATGGAGAAACCAGTGTAAATTGATAAATTAATTAATCAATTGATTCTTCGCTTGATTCAGAAGAAAATTATATGAACGAATTTATAGTGAGATAACTCAGCAAACTGTAGAAATTGATTAGTTGAATGAACTACGAACGCAGATCATCAAAGTCGTAATTATGTTAAGCGAGTATTCTGGTCTAGAATTTTGAAAAAAATATATTTTTTTGCATATTCTCAAAGTGTAGGAGTTCAAGAATATATCCTCGAAAGAAAATGTTATGAATCTAATAATTTACGGAGTTATACTTACCTATTTTAGTGACGCATCAACTACGCTCGTCACGTCGGAGCATAACTAAACGAGTTTTTCTCAAAACTACTTTTCTCAACACGGTTGACATGATTTCTCAAGTTCTACTCGACCGATTTACTTTGAATTTTTTACCAATATTCACTGCATAACTTTCTATCGCCCCTATTACTTTTGAATTTAATTTTTTTTTCTAGTATCGTAAAAAATTATAACCTATGAAAAAAAGAGTCGAGGAACGCTTTCTTTTGTTCAGACATCCGCCATCATGCGACATTTTTTTCCCGTTGTCTCTGAAGTAGGGAAACTATAATGATACTTTTACTAACTAAGAATCTTTTTTCAAATTTTTTATCGGATGACGAGAAAGGGTGCAACCCTGTCAACCAACACACCCTTTTTTCACCCCCAACTTCACCAGCATTCAAGTTATTTAATTGTAATTTTTTTCGTGAAAATTTGTTTGTTTATGGTCAAAATATTAATAAATATGTTGTGAAAAAATAAAGGTAAAAATATTTTTTGTTTTTTTTTATCGAGCTCGTCAAAACGCTAAAAATTGCATGTCTCCAGAACAGAATAATGCCTTAAGTATCTTCACTAATTCAGTGTACTTCAAATCGATGGTACTGTTAGTACTACTCAGATCTGATCGAAATGAAGAGAGCTGAAAGAAAAGTTTTGGTTTCCAATTGAACATTTCAAACAAATGTTACCCTGAGGCACGAGTGCGTCAGAAGGTTGGCTGCTGTTATACAATACGAACAATGTCGAATGTAATCACGAACAATAAGTGTCCAACTTCCCATAGTGATTATAAAGGGTCGTTGGGTTTTATCGGAAGAAGGAACCACGTAACGCGTTCTTGGCTGTTGAATTTCGAGTATCTTGAAGTATCAAATCGATCGTGTTACGACGGTGATAACAACGGCACAATGTCTCGTTGTCCCGACTATTCATCCGGATAACCGTGACAGCGAACTCCAATGGAATTTGCATTTGTACGAGAGAGAGAGAGAGAGAGAGAGAGAGAGAGAGAGAATTGAAGTGAATATTCGTCGTTCGTTCGGTCACTGCAGCCGCCGGCAAAATTGCGCAGAGCAACAATATATTGATCACTCTCCAGTATTTCATCGTTTTTTTGTTGCCATCCTGTCAGTAATTCTTGAAACTCTCCCAATTTGTAGTAAGACTTGTGGAGTTTTTTTGCAAACGATTTCACATTTTTAATTCTCACAATTTTGTTGAGCATCATTTTCTTCTTTCAACTGAGCTTTCTCTGAAGAATATAGTTTAAGGTGTTGAGGTGAAAAATTTATACCAAGTAAATGAGATCATTATGTTCAACAGTGTTTGTATTATCCGACAAAATTCCGAGGGTGGGGAAATTCTTCTTGGAAGATTTAAACATGAGAATTCTTCTAGAAAGCATTCTTGCAACCTTTAATCAATTCTGAGTTTTCCTTATCGGTGTTCACGACAAAACCTTCATATACCTTTTACGAATCTAAAACCCCGGTAATCTTATACTAGCAATTTTTTTTGGTAAGAATTCTTTCTCATCTGAAGAACCTCTACATATTTTATTTTTTAAGACAAAAACAGATACAAATTTATGTGAATAAGGTACCAAAAAACTAATTCTTATCACGAAACATTTTTTTCACCAACTGATAAAATATGAAAATGTAGATATGTAAGAATACATTTTCAAAATTGGAATCGAGAAGGGTCGTAAAACCACCAAAGGGTTTACAGATAAGCGACAAGTAATAACTGTATCTTCAAAATACTCGAGTTATATCTGCCATATATTTTGTCAATATATATTCCAAATAGGTTCCGGAATAAATACGGAATGCCTGAATTTTGGCGTAAAATATCGTCCATATGTTTTCTAAATTCGTCACATGAATTTTATTTCCATGAGGGCAATTTTCGGACCACATTTGTTCGAAAAGAAAACAATGCATTCTTTGCAAAATGATTAAATCAAAAAAATGTGAATTGACTCGAGAAAAGTCTCCCCGAAAATTACAGCCTTCCACATTTTTAAAAATTCTGAAACAGTGATAAAAAAGAGTGTCTGAAATAATGAAGAATGTTCCATATGTATGGCATATGTGCAGGAGAAACCATTATTTCTTATAAGCGTTTATACGACAACAACATCGCAATCAACGCCATTAAATAAGGACATCACGATTTACATTACTCGTCGACCATTAATTTCATGAAATTTAACGATGACCCTTAATAACTCTCGTAATTAGCGAGGCGTGTATATGGCTGCGTGAATTTTACGATGTCGTCAAAAGTCTCGCGACAAAGTTTCAATGCCACGTTATGCACTCGTGAGCGACCGAATTCCACAAAGATTCAATCTGCATTGAAATATTGAAAAATCGTCGACTTTTTGCTGAAACGTGCGACGTTCCGTAGTGAAAATGGAAAATTGTTTTTTCACGATTAAATTGAAACACACGAACGTTGAAGAAAGCTTCTTACTGGTTCTCACATGATGTATTAAAAATTTCTTCAATGGTCTCGACTTCTGTTGTAACGCTTTCGCAATATATGACGAACGCGATAAACCAAGGAAAAAATCTCTTTTAAGCAGAAAAATATTTCCATTTCTTTGCTTTCAGTTGCTTCGCCACCAGATCGGCGAGTCACGAGAGACGACATCGCGGTCGCGACGTCCTCGCCAGCCACTGCCTCGTCAATCTCAAATGCAAATGCTGGTACGAGCTTCACCGGCGGTAATTCCGGTCCAGCGCACTCGCACAATCCTCCTTCACCAGGAAGAAATGGTCAGCTCTCGAGTGAGTTTTCAACGTACAATAAATACGATGTAACAGAGCGACAGTTCTGGGAATGAATTATGCATAAATTAACAGGTTGCTCGCAGTAAAGAGACCGAATAAAGTGATCTCGCAAGAATTTTTTTTTTAAATACATTTTAATTTAATAACGTCAAAATTTATATTCAAATTTTTGTAACTTTTAACTTTATTTCGGTGATCTCTGGGAGGTCCTCCAAAAAACGGCGTCTTGCGGTGAACACGGTATCCCTAGATTGGATCATCAAAAATAAAAAAATAAAAAAGGTTTTGTTAATATGATGTGTAACCTAAGATTTAATCGAAGAAATACGCAAAATATTTATTTTTATAAAAATTGCGGCTTCTGGAAAAAAAATCTATTTATGATGAAAATTTCTGTCTTAAATTGTTTATAAAATGGAAAATATTTGTCGGTCAAATTTTGTATTGTATTGTGTGCGTTTACCAGACACTCAGTCCTAATAAGCCATTGTGCCCGAGCCCTCCGCTGGCCAAGCATTTTTTAGCCTATCGGACCCATAGGCAAGCCGACCTCACGTGCGAAGCGAAGTAGCCTGCTCATCTCTGCGTCCGTCAGGCTGAAATCAATTATGACAGGTGCCCCAAGAACGTCAGTCCTGACTTCCGTCCGCCTCCTGCACCTGGTTATGAGATGAATACTTCTTCTCCATCCTTGAATCTTTGGCAGACCAGTTCTTCTGACAGACCCAGTCATACCAGATTACCAGATCACCCTGGCTTACCTGTATGCCAGGGACCAGGTCCCCGTGATAGGTGGTCGTGAATAGGTCTACGACCACCCTGAGTTGGGTTCGTTTTAGGTCAGCTGGCATGGTTCCCAGCTTCACTAAGGGTCCAGAGGAGAGTTTCTTCGCGTGCCTCATCCCTGGAACCTGTGACCTTCAGAGGTCTGCGAACTGTTCTGTAGCCCATCTCTCCGTTATCTGTTTCACAAGTCCGATGGTAGCTCATGCTTACAAAATATATTTACTTTTATCGTACATTTTCTTTACAAGGTAGAATTTCGCCAAAATCTATAGAAGCTATGGAGGATAGCAGAATTGGCTGCAGGAGCTTAAAATGTGCATCGCAGAAGCAGAAGCCTTAAATAGAAATTCTTATATTCGGGTAGAAAATAATCTTCTCACAAAGAGATCGATTGATAGATTTATTATGCCATCACCAGATTCAAGCGATGAAGAAAATAGTTCTGACGTATCGAGATCGAGAGGTACCGCGTTGAAAGGAAACGTTATCAATCCTGGTGCTGATTTTTCCGATTTGAATTCTAGAATACGTTAACCTCTCGCATCGACATGTCATCAGTCTGACACTATTAATTCACGTGAATTAAAGAACTTCTTCGATTTAATGACAAAGAATGACGAGCAACACGCACAAAAATTACTTGCAGGAGCGATTTACGCCTCAGGTACTCTTTTGACTATTACAGAAAATCAGCACTGCCAAGAATTCTTGCAATTTTTCCGACCAGTACTCTCTTTATCTTCGAGACATTAAATCGCAAACAGATTGCTCGATGAGATATTTGCGACTGTTAAGGGCTTACATAGACTTGTAATTTTCAAAAAATCGTTTTTTTTGTATTTTCTGAATATACATATATTGGAGCATACACACTCAAAATTTTATGTCAATCAGACGAATATTTTCGAAGTTATAGACACATTTATGAAGACGCGTTAGGGAGGCGCGTCTCACAGTCGGGGACCGGCGCGCCAGCTGTCTACCTGAGGCGCTGTATGGAGTGACATCATTGATCGGATATTATTCTGGGAAAGTAATTGATATCCTCGTGAAAAGTGCCTATTGCAAACAATGCAAAACTTGGAAAAGCAAACTTGATAGTGAAGAATATCAACAATGGTATGAAAACCATCAAGATGATTGCAGTTGTAATCATTCAGGTTCTTCTGGAAAAATGGAAGTTGATGCAGTGATCGACCTATTCAAGCGTTCAGTGGAAAAATTCGGAGTGCAGTACAGAAATTACATTGGAGACGGTGATTCTAAAACGTACTCCGGGATTTTGAAAGCTGCCCCATACGGTGATCAAGAAGTCGTGAAGAAGGAATGTATTGGACACGTACAGAAGAGAATGGGAACGCGACTCCGAAATTGTGTGAAAAACAAAGTGGAAACGGTGGAAAGAAAGGATGGAAAAAAAATACAAAAAAAAACTCTCGGTGGAAAAGGCAAGCTGACAGCAAAAATGATCGACAAGTTGACAGTTTATTATGGCTTAGCAATTAGGAGAAATTGTGATTCGGTTGAGAATATGAGTAATGCAATCTGGGCCACATTTTATCATTACTGCTCGACAGACGAAAATCAACAACACGCAAAGTGTCCGATCGGATTGGACTCATGGTGCTCTTGGCAGCGGGCAGCAGCTGCTGATAACTTATCAGTTTATAAGCATGATTATCAGCCATTTCCACAAGAAGTTGCTGAGGCCCTGAGGCCCATTTATGAAGATCTCAGCAATGAAAAATTATTGGAAAGATGTGTGGGTGGTTTCACCCAAAACAATAATGAAAGCTATAACCAACTGGTGTGGAAGATCTCTCCAAAAGTACTTCCAGCCGGATCAAAAACGGTGGAAATGACTGCATATATAGCTGCTGGCATCTTCAATGAAGGGACAGCTGCCCTTTTATATTATATGAATGCAATGGGCGTCTCACTTGGGTCCAATGCGCATTCATATACAGATAAAGAAGATGCGCAGCGCATCAAGATCTCCGACCTGAGATCACACGAGAGCACCAGAGAGGGAAGAATGGCTCGCAGACAGCATCAAATCGAATTATTAGAAGCTGCCAACGATGCGAACGGATTATTATATGGCCCTGGAATAGATGACTCCATGTAAGTTGAAAAAAAAACAAAATTTACCACATGTAAAACGCTTTTGAAACTTTAAACGCGTTTTTCTCAAAACTATGTTTTTAAAATCGGTGATCAAGATTTCTCGAAAACGGCTGAACCGATCAGTCTCAAATTTTAACACAACCTTTTTACTAGATTTTTTAGTAATTAATCGAAGATTTTTTTTCTCCGATAAATATTTTCCATTTGATAAACAATTTAAGGCTTAAATTTTCGTTCAAAATCGAGTCTTTTATTTTGAGAAGTCGCCATTTTGTCAAAAATTATTTTTTCGCTAATTCCTTCAATTAAATACTAGATAATGTATTATATTAACGAAATTTATTTGGTTTTTTCATTTCAGATAATCCGGTCCAGAGATATCGTGATCACCGCAAAATTGGTTTTTTTTGCGGAGCTCTAGGAGATCGGCGATAGCAACATTCGCGATGATTATTTTTACAAATAAAAAATATGTTAATATATTATAAGGTTATTATAATATGTACACCAATTTTCAAATTAATAAATTGAATAGTCTGCGCGAAAAAAATTCTTGAAAATCCGTCTTTTTAAAGCCTTCTAACTGTATGTAAGCCCTTAAAGCAACACTTGAAGAAAAAGTAAAGCGTGCTGTATCAGTAGGACTTCAATGTGGTGGATTTTCAAATATGAGAAGAGAAGGTATTTTTAATTTTCTCATGACAACTTCTCAGCCTGTGTTTTTCAAGACTTTGAAAACTTCAATAAATTCGCAAACTGGTGAATATATAGTGCGAGAGTCGTCAAAAGTTATCGACTCGATCGGTGTTGAAAACGTACTTGGGATTTGTACTGATTATGCTGATAGCATGAAATGTGCCTGGAGATTACTACAGAATCAGTATGGTGATCACACGATAGCGTTTTATGATTGTGCCGCACACGCGTTGAATCTCGTCATTAAAGATATTATGGCACAGCCAACAGTCGATGTTCTTGTCAAAAAGCGGAACAGCAATTGTTCGTAAAATTAAGGAGTCTCATCCCATATCAGTAACATTTGCAAACAATCGAAAAAAAGACGCCAATAAAGTACCAAGTACACTCAAGATTCCGGTAAAAACTCGTTGGAGATCCATCGTCTACTGCTTCGGGAGTTTATTGAGCAATAAACACAATCTGGAGGCAGTCGCAATTGACCTCCCAATAGAAAATAAAATGAATAGGTTGACGAAGACTCTGATTTTTATAGACGAGTTTTGGACCTCGTTGCCTAAAACACTTGCGTTAAACCAGTGGCTAGGTGGATCACATCTTTGGAGGGAGATAATCCGAAAATAAGCCACGCTTCGAAAGCTTTCTTTGAGTTGCGATAACTCTATGACAACGAACTTGTAAAACGCAATAATTGCTGCTTTAGATAAAAGAACCAAAATGGCTCTTCGACCAATTCACTATGCAGCAAACATCCTTGATCCTCAATTTCGAGGAAAACACTTGACTGCGGAGGCTCATGGATCTGATTATTCTTTTATCGATGACGTGAAGCAAAATTTCACTTGAATACTGACAAAGTGTTGTCTGAATTAAGTGACTATGATGGAAACGAGGGGATCTTCAAACAAGAATTTGTAAAGCGAGCAGCGAATGTGACATCCGCACCGAATTAGTGGAAGAGCATTTGCGAAAGTACTGGACTTAGTAATGTCGCTTCACAGATTTCAAATTTGCCAGCAACGTCAGCTGCTACAGAGCACTCTTTTAGTACGCATGGGTGAATCCACGACTTTTAAATACACGACTTTCAAATACATGTGCGCATATGATAACGTACAAGCGGGGGAATCCAAACTCCAGCCTGACCCTGGGTCAGGCTTGAAGCTGGGCCTCGGCACCACGTTGGCCGACCTCACCATCACTTGTGCGGGTGGCTGCCACGCTTTCGGCCTCGCCCTCCCCTGGGTCGCGCTAGGCCTGACAGGACGCCTGTCCACTCCAGCTTTGTGATGGGACTCGTAAAAACGAGCTCTCCCCAGTCTAAAGTGGGGGGTGGAGCCACCCTCCCTCAGCCTCTCTAGGGAGCGGCAATCAATCCCCCGAAACAGGTGGACCACTTGATCCTGTACGATTTTACTGCCCCACACCCTCCACAAGGGAGTTTGTAGTCCCGGGTTCTGTCGGTCTAGACGATTGAGGTTGCCATCGATACCCTCGGTTGAGCCGGGGAGCACTGCCGTGATCCTCTTTAGCTTGGGTAGGCGCTCCTTGTCGAACACTTGGAGAGAGGCTTCTTCTTATGGCTTCAGGTTAAGGACTGTCGTCCTCAGCCATTCCTTGGCTGGCTCATCGGAGCAAGTCACCTACAGGACGCCTTTGTCATACCGAGTCCTCTCAAATCACAGGACTGTCTTGCGCCGTGGAGACAGCGTCAAACGCTGAATACAATGGGGGGTCGGTACCCCAAGGGCATCGTATCAACACTATAACCCAGGACGCGCTCGGTTGGGTTTCAGCCGGTTTCAGCCCGCGCCCCTTTATCCCAATGAATTGTGGCCCATCCATGTGCTTTGAGAAACTAATGAAAATTGACAACTGATTTGAAAAATTCTTTAAAAATAGAACAATAATCCGATCCTAATGTCCCAAGTTGCTTTTTACAGAGCAACGAAGTACGAAAAGAATGAGCGCCGGTATAAGTCGCTAGCTATTTGGAAATTTTTTGGTATTTTTTTTTTTATTATTTTTTTTCTTTTATTTTCTTATTATTTTATTTCCTTTGATTTAATTTTCTGGTATTGTACTACAAACATACATTAAACTTCGTGTAGTATTTTGTAAAGTAATGAATTGTATATTATAATTGAGTTGTCTGGAATTGAACTATAAAAATAAAATTTTGTACCATTGTTATAATTTGCGAAATGGAATACAACTCGAATACAGTTCCGAAAGGCTTATATGGCTGATTTATTTAAAATGTTGTACTTCTGTGTGTTTAAAGGAACCCAGATGCCAAGACGTCCCCAACACAAACCCAAACCGGAACGAACCCAATAGATACCAGAAAACTCGAAATATCCAATATCGCACGCCCGCGCGCACACACACACACACACAAACACACACACACACATTTATGGTAAAAAAATGGATACAAAAGAACCGATTACAATATTATATTTATTTTTAACTAGGAACGACAGGGATGAATTTTGCCAAAAATATCGACAACGATAATTCTTTTTGTCAGTATAAAACTGTTTCATTTATTGATTCAACAATCTTATCTTATGAAACTCGTTAATATGAATAGTTTTTTTCACTTCAGTTCTTTTAATTATCACAATCTTAAAAAAATAGTACTTTTTCTTAATAATAAAGGAACAAGAATTTATATAAGTAATTCGATCAACGAAACAAGATCCGGTTAACGAATTAACTGTTTGACGCAAATCTCTGGCATTTTTGGTGTACCAAATTCAAAATCTCGATGACGGTTTCCATTCGTTTTGACAGTGGTAATCGTTGCAAGTGAACACCCACCCCAACTAGAAATCCATCGACATCATTCATTTGTGGTGGTGGAGGTAGTGCAGGGACTGGTTCTTCTCCGGACATTGCATCGGCAATACGGTTTAGAACGACTATTGATTCATCCGCTTCTTTATCTCTGGCGCTTCTTCTTATCCTATTACTTGACTGGATACCTGCTTTTTTTGAAACGCAATTACAATGATAATTAATTCATATTGACAATCGGAATGTCGATACAATTTAGGAAATCTGTAAGTATTGAGTTAAATTGGTTACCTTCCTTAATAATGGGTTCGTCAACCCTTTCGTCTAGATCTCCAGCCGCATCTAATTCGTCCCGATCCTCTTCCTCATTGTCAAGCTGGCTGACATTACTGCTTGTTCTACATGAAATGAAAATGATCGAATCTCAATAATTAAATTGATTCCATTTGTTCAAACGATACGTGAAATAAAGTCATTAAAATATTATATAAAATGTAAAAAATATTATATAAAAATTGAACTAAATTAAAAAAAGTAGTTTACGGTTGTATGAGACAGGTGTCCCGTAAAAATTTAATTTGGCCGTAAAATTTCCACTTCGCTTTAGGCGTTGCACGCCCAGATCCGCTCGGGAACTGCTCCACGTGAATGATGCGCCTGTACACATCCCTCAAGCTTTTTAATTTTTTTCTTGCATCATCTGCACTCAATTTTCCTGTTGAAATAAAAGAAAATAAAATATTATGATTCACGCAAAAATAAATGCATATTTAGCTCTTTAACATGACTCAAGGATGCAATGACCAAGATAGGATAGATAGAGAGGGGGATAGAGGAGGCAGGGGAATAGTGAAAGAGGAATAGAGAAATGCGGAATTATAGGCGAGGTGGTGACGACGGGATACACGAACTGGAGAAGCGGGGTGCTAGAAAAGGAGCCGGTGCTGGAACAATGCAAATATAGAAGAACATTTGAGAAAAGGACCAACGAAAACAAATTATAACTGCGGGGGAGAGGAAGGCAGGGAATGAAGGAGATACAAGGTGAAGGGGCCAAAAAAATACAAGAGAAAGGGGGTAGTTTTAGAAAAAGAAGGCTAAGCCACATTCTATTGAGAATAGTGGACAAGAGGAAATTTAAAGAAAAGATGAAGTAATGTATAAAGGTGAATATTCAACCCTAGACTCCCACACTGGGGTAATTAGGTACCCCAGTTTTTTTTTAGTAAAAACGTTAATTTTCTATTTTTTAAGATTTTTCTCTCGTTTTTTAGGATTTTTTGTATTATATCTTCGCGGAAGCTATTTTATCATACATCATTCACTTTGAAAAAAAAAATTGAGGGAATCGTATAAATTAAATTCCATTATCGCATGCGAGGAACATTTTATGCTCAAAAAAAGGTTGGGGCAATTAGTTACCCCACTGTGAGGCCTACGTCCCAAAACAATAATTGTTTAGAGAAACACGCGTTCAAATTTTCGAAAGCACTTTACTCATAGTAATGACGGGCTTACAAATAGCCTATAACTTCGAGAATATTTGTTGGATTGACATGTAATTTTCTGTGTATATACTTAAATATACATGGGTCCTTCCATGTCAAATCGACCAAGAGTTGGAATCGACCCCTCTCAATTTCGATGAAATTTGGTCACAAGTTTTTGTTTTCAATAAAGCAAAGTCTAACAAAAGGAAAAAAATTAAAATTTTTCTTTCGAAAGTTATGCAAAATTCAAAATTTCCACAATTTTTCAAATCTGTCAAGTTTATTTTTTGAATATCTTGAAAACTATTATAGTTACGAAAAATCGTTTAGAATTAGTTTTAAAGAACTACTTGGGGCTACGAAAAAAAAAACATTCCGAAAAAATTTTGTGTAACATGATGGAGAATTTTGAATGTTCAAGAGTCGTAAAAATCCAAGTTTCATATTTTATATTTGGTTTAATTTTTTTTATATAATACATTGTACTGATCTTAGAAGATCCTGAAGTTTTCAGAGAGGTGATTTTTTTGTTTCAAAAATATAAATTTTTGAATTTTCAAAAATCGTGCAAATCTACGATATACATTAAATTTTTGGTTTAATTTTTTTTATATAATACCTTGTTCTAATCTTAAAAGATCCTGAAATTTTCAGGATGGTGAGTTTTTGTTTGAAAAATAAGATTTTTTGAATTTTAGAAATTATTTTTTTTTGTTTTCCATCTAAATTAAGTCAAGTTAAGCAATCATGTAATTCCGTTATTTTGAGTAGTAAAAATTTCAATTAATGACAAAAAAAAAATTTTTTACCAAAATTCAAAAATTTATATTTTTGAAACAAAGACACACCATCCTGGAAATTTCAGGATCTTTTAAGATCAGTACAAGGCGAGATATAAAAAAAAATTAACAAAAAATTTAATGTTGATCGTGGATTTGCACAATTTTTAAAGATTCAAAAATTTATACTTTTGAAATAAAAAAAAACACCTCTCTGAAAATTTCAGGATCTTTTAAGATCAGTACAAGGTATTATATAAAAAAAAATAAAACCAAATATAAAATATGAATTCAGAACGATTGTTCGTAACTATTATAATTTTCAAGATATTTAAAAAATAAACTTGACAGATTTGAAAAATTGTGAAACTCGAAAAAAAAAATTTCAATTTTTTTTCCTTTAGTAAAACTTTGTTTTATTGAAAACGAAAACTTCTGACCAAATTTCATCGAAATTAAGAGGGGTCGATTCCAACTCTTGATCGATTTGACATGGAATGACCCACGTACATTATGAAAATGAAATTGAAAAATCGATTTTTGAAAGTCTTGACTGCCTATAACCCCTTAAGGGAAATCGGCAAAACGATTATTGAAAGAAAAAACAATATATGTTATAATAATTAAAATAATTGAAATAATGAATAAAATATGAAAAAAGAATCAAATAATAAATGAATATTCAAAATATTGCGCTGATAATTTTCAGACGGTTAAATAAAATAGGGGACAGTAAAAAATACAAAATAATGTTTCTGCTCAGTTGGGTTTGAAAAAAATTATTTTTAAAGAAAATCATTGTTACATTTTTTTCTCGGTGAGAAAACGACACTGATATAAAGTGCTGTAAATGAATTTGAGAATTTTTGTTCTGCATTTCGGTCAGAAATAGATCTACTCACTTAGAATAGCTTTATTTATTTTTGTCAATAAAATTTCGGCCTCGATTTGAATTCGTTCTCTATTCGCGATCGTTGAAGCCTTAAAAGCTTGCTAAGTTTAACTGACTCTGAAACATTTTTCAATCTTCCACGGTTTTTTATAATCCAAACATTGATTTTTGCGAATTTTTGAAGGCTATTTTATCCTTACACTTTTTTTTGCGATATTCAAAGTTTCCATATTGCTACAAAAAAATACGTTATGGGGGTCAACCAAAATGTTTCAATCAGTTAAACCGAAGTCGAGTTATGAGAATCTCAAATTTCCGTATTTTGAATTCTCTGAAACTTCGGCCTAGAATAAACAAATTTTTTTTTTAATCGTTTAAAAAACATGTTTTGTTGGACAATCGTCGCCGATTCTAAATCGCGTATAGTTTTTTGCAAAAAAAATGCGGAAAAAACCTTCAGAACAAGTTTTCAATGAATAAAAATACATCATTGAAAAATTCGCCTCTATTATGTTGGTTTGTGCTAAAAAATATTATTTTTCCATACTACGTTCTTTGCCTCCAATATATTGCCCAATCAAAGAACAAATCTAACCATATTGACAAATATCACAACTTTAACTGAAAAAAGTGTTCATCGGATAATTATTTTCACTCATAATAATTTTAATAATTGAGGTTACCATATTTTTATTTTGTATCAATAGATTTTATAGCAAGATGGGCACTGGCGGCAAAGTCGACACCATCCAATATTATCGAGAAAATCGCAAATTTAGAAAACTACATCATGAGGGAATTATCATTATATACTGCGACCTCGATGATCGGAATCCGTCGGGACCGGCTCTTGCAAGAAGTGGGGTTGCGCACGCTGCACAGAACCGTCTGCGTCTCTGCGATGCTGGTGGTAGACGGCGGCCTGGCGCGATTGACTTGGCGCTTCTCCCACTACGCTGCAATTGCAAAGATCGAGGTGCCGCGGATCGAGGTCGCAGTGTAATTGGCGTTAATGATCCTAAATTCACTCACCCAGGCAAAATCTGATCTAGATTTTGATATTTTCATGATAAGGTAAACGGCCCAGTTACTGACCCTTCTAGCGCGGCAGCGTCGGATTTCGACTATTTATTCATGTGTGATATAGCCAAACCGGAAACTAATGATTTCAACGTGTGCATTAAAGCCCCCCAAAGGAGATTCACCGGTTATGAAAGTGAAATAATCAAGATTTATTAATAAAATCATTGTTTTAATAATGCTTCTCTGCTGTCCGGGTTACTGACCCTGTACATAAGCCCCATCTTCGTTTGTGAACCCTACGTGTACCGATTTCGATTCACTGGTCTATTTCTATTTTTAATATCTCCTTTAGAAAGGTCCCTCTCTCCAATAATGAAAAGTGAAAAATTCTCTTTAATTAGCCGGTAATTGGATTATTATTCGATAAAAACTGTATTTATGGCAATCAAAATGGTGCCGTTAGGGTCACTATCTGGGACAGGGTCAGTAACTGGGCCGTTTACCTTAATTTCCTATAAAGAGTTCGAAACTTTTTTTGAGATTCACATTCTTATCGCATGAAAGAAAAAAACACCTCAATATATTCTAATAGTAAATAAACTCTGATACAAACATCTCAACTCTAAACAACTCAACATACTCTAATAGTAACTTCACTAAAATACTTGGATAATCGGAGGGCCAAGGGAAAAAGAGGTACCGGATGCGAGACAGTCACCTCCGTAATCGTAAGAAAAATATTTGATAATACAACTACGATTTAAATGGAATTTTGCCAAAAATTAAATTGCAAAAATACGCCACGCAGCTTGGTCCAAGCATCATTGATATAAAGGTGCCATAAGAAGCGAAGGAAATCGCTTTTCAACGTATACTTGGATTTCCGAAAGAAACAAAATTTGTCGGTGATATCTATTTTACCCCCCAAATTTTTTTTTGTCGCCGGACCATCTTATCTATAAAAAGGGTATTTGTAGATAAAGGGCATCGAATTTATTCTGTGCCTAGCGTTCTGGCTGCGTTATCTTCTTATGATGTCCCTTTTGCCCCACTCCCTTCCCTGTAGTGAACCATTTCTCTGAGTTATGCAAAAGGAATTGTCACCCTGTCGGGGTTGCATGAATCCAAGTAACGCGATATAAACCCCGACGGGAATTCGAGAGGACTCGAGATGTAAGCCAATCACGCGTCTGTCTGAAGATAAGCATGCCCTCAACGTTTGTGCGTGGGTGTATGCGTGTCCAAGTCTCGAGGATCTGTTCTTGATGGTCCCAAGACATATGAATGCCTTTCCATTTATCCCTCAGGAGGATTTGACGGGGGATCCAATTTTGCAAATGATCAAAGTGACGTTGAACTTATGGATTTATACTCTTTCCAGCTTTCTAAATTTGATGCGCCAATTGTATAGTCTCTTCCACTTGACACGCTCGTCAATTCTTATCAATCTGTCTCGTGGCTCGGCATTGACTATAAAAGCTCTGATAGACGCGCTTCCTTTTCACGAAAAATTCGACCACCATCGACTCCATTACGTAGGCTTTTTTGCTTCTCGTATACTGCGAACCTTTCAATTGTTTCAAAAATTCTCCGCGTTCGAGATAACACGAATTTTGTCGCGGAAAAGAGAAATCGAAAATATTTAATCGAGTGTTGTATCTAATCTTGATGAACAAGAAAAAAATATAACCACGGTCGGGAATTTCCACTTCAACGTACTGACTTTTCCGGGAAAACTCTTATCTTGCATTCTATCCGCGGATATTTCTTGAGGCCAGATACAAAATTTTGCAGTTCTCAAAAAAGTGACTGCCGCACGACTATCGGAAATCACGGTGATTAGCCGTTCGCCTGGGTTTGGCTTGATCTAATAATATTCTGATCGAAAACGATAATAACTTATGAAGGCTTTTATTTTGTTTTAAAATTTTGATATTTTATGAAAATTTTAGTTTTTAAAAACATTCTACAAAATCCCTGAAATAACTGCATTAAAAAAACACCCGTGAAAATCAATCCAATATATTTCAATATTCGTCAAAATTCCTGTGACAGTTCTGACATCATTTCATTTTCTTGTGAAAGATTGTCTGACATAATTTGATATTTAAAAAAAATGTTGTAAACGAACTTTATATATTTGCTCATACTAAAAAAAAAAAAAAAAAAAAAAAAAATTTAACGGCGAAAGACTTTGAATCCTACACTGACAAACAAATTTCATGGTAATATCTTAAAAAATCGATATAATTTCATATAGAAAAGCCTCTTTATAACAAACTTCATGAAATACCTATCGTCCCCACCGCAAGACGCCATTCTTAGAGGACCCCTCGGAGATCGGCTACAGCGGTTTCGAGAATCCTTATTTTTTAAACAAGAAAAATTTCAAAATGAAGTGAAAAGTTATAAAAAAATGTATACAAATTTTTACGTTATAGTAAATTTAAATGAGTTTCCAAAAAATTTCTTGAAAAATCACTTTTTTCGTCCTCATGACTGCGTATAACCCGTTAATGTGATTTGTTTTTTTTTTTTCAGAACAAGGCACATTGACGATAGTACGTCGTAGTTCTGGCAAGGGTAAAGGTAACGTTGGTGGTAGCGTTGACAGTCCAACAACGACCGAAAATCCCGAAGCTTACTCGAGAGGCCAATCGGTCGATCTCGATGAGATTCTCGACAATGTCGATCTCGAGACGGACTCTTTGCCGGCTGTCGACACGCCGGATGCCTGCGACAAAGCTGCCCTCAGGTTGGTGGATCGATGCACGAAAATTAAAAAAAAAAGCCACAAACTCATGTCCCTCTACCGCATACGGTGTACAAGTGATTTCAGAATAAAGTCGATTTCACTGATTTCATGAAGTCAATTTCACATGATTTCACTGATTTCATTAAGTCTTTGTGTGATTTTAAAACTCATATGATTTCACGTGGTTTCAAGTAGTTTTAAGTGATTTCATATTGATTTCAAGTGATTGCCAGTGTTTTCACATTGATTTCACATTGATTTCAAGTGATTTCACATTGATTTCGCATTGATTTCGCATTCATTTCAAGCGATTTCAAGCGATTTCAAGTGATTTCAAGTAATTTCAAGTGATTGCAAGTGATTTCAAGTGATTTCAAGTGATTTCAAGTGATTTCAAGTGATTTCAAGTGATTTCAAGTAACTCCAAGTGATTTCAAGTGATTTCACATTGATTCTTAGTGATTTCACATTGATTTTACATTGATTGCAATTGATTTCAAGCGATTTCAAGTCATTTCAAACGATTTCATATTGATTTCACATTGATTTCACATTGATTTCATATTGATTTCACATTGATTTCAAATTGATTTCACATTGATTTCAAGTGATTTCAAATGATTTCACATTGATTTAAATCATCTTGGAGCGATTTCATTCTAATTTCAAGGGACTTCAACGATATTTTTATAACGTCGATTTCGTGCGAATTCATGTGATTTCACGTGATATCATGCGATTTCAATTCTGATTTCATACCGAGGTGGTTCAATGATTTCACGAATGCATTACCCCTCACTTCATTGCTAACAATGAAAAACCGTGGAAGAAAGAACCCTCTCGGATGGGGCTTAATTTTCGTGAGAACGAGGAACAAAAGAGAATGGAAGTTCGATTGAATATTTTTCCAGACTTCGATGTCTGTTGCGGCAGCTCCAACACGGCGAAATATCAGCTGATCTTCTTCAACGAAATCTTCATTATGCAGCGCGCGTTCTCGAAGCCGTATTTATCGATGAGACCAAGTAAGTCTTTCTATTGTTTTTTTTCTCATTGATGAAGAAAATTTTGATGACAATATAGAAAAAAATTGTACAAATAACGAGTGATCAAACAGCCGCGAGGATTGCCAATATATAATAAGACATAAGAAAATCGTTCATCCGGGATAATATTGAGACTGGAGAAAATTGAAAAATCTTCAAAATGCAATTACGGTTCGTGAATTTAAAAAAAGTTTTTTTTTAAAATCATGATTGTAACTTTTTTTCTTCACAAAAGGATAGATCGCTTTTAGTTAATTCTATCCCTGTTTTTTTTTTTCGTTTCTTGTACCTCTTTTCACCCCCTGAAAAATCGATAATTCGTCTGACTTTTTTTTAAGGCACGTAGTGCCCGCGTGTCTGATGACACGCGACTACGCCTTGCTCTTTTGTCCCAAATGATTTATATCTTCCGTGAGCTCTGTCAACTTCCATCACATCGAACGACCTACATTTCGCTTATAAACGAGAATTATTGTTATTGTTACTTTCATTGGCATGGTTATTTTTTACTTTGATTAACGTTTGAAATTTTTTTTTTTTCAATTTTTCGGTGAAATCATTTTTCTCTTATGTTGAAAATTTTGATCTCTGCATTACAAACACGCTAGTTGAAAATATATTTTCGTCACGGGAATAAATATTTATGGAGGAAATGTGGGGTAATGTGGACCAATCGAGGGTTTCAAAGAGATTCATCGATGCGGAGAGCATATTTTATTTATTTCATATTTGTCAATCCCGATTGCGAAACAATTTGTGACTTATACAGTGAACTTTATCTTTGTATGAGACGAAAATGAATCGCTGCAATTCTGAATAATAAAATGAGGCAATAAAGACCCTTTTATATTCAATTTTTTCGTAGGTCCTTTTTTGCAGTTTGCCTTCGTGTTTGTTATCTTTATGTTTAGGCCGAAGAGTAATTACGGCACATTTCATTAAATCATCGCATAGTCTATTTTGCCCCACATTACCCTGAATAAATTTTTCGATGCTTGAAAATAATTCTCGCTTTTCGTTGCTTTCCGTTTGGAACTTGTCTTTTCTTACTTTCATTTTGAAAAATTAACAAGTGGCTTGGGTATCCCTTTTTATATGTTGTTTATTATTATTTTATATTTTCTTTCGTTCAGCCTTTATTTTCTCACTCTCTACATTTAAGAGAAACTTTTCAGCAGGAAATCGAAAGTTTCTACTAATATTGACATATATATGTATATGTATTTGGGACAAATTACTAATATATTATTTTCAGCTGTAAATTCATCTGGAAGAAATTCGACGAAGCAATCCTTTTATCTCTATAAATTGTTCATTCGTCTCGTCAACGAAGAAGTTGTGAAAAAAATACACGAATGTGGAACATTCTATTTTTGTGAAAGTGAATTTTTTTTTATATACTTTTTTTTCAAATATCATGTAAAACAATATATATTTGTTTCTAATTCCACGTGTGACTAACGAGCAATATCGCAGGGTGAGTTCGAGTGAGAGCACTCGGTCATCGCGTAGGGGGGAGGGCCACTCATCCACGGCCCAAGGGGGTGGCTTGGACACCGATGGACCACAGGGCCACGCGATGGCAACCCAGAAAAGGAAACTTCGCACCCCCGTGTGGGCAAGGTTGCGAAACATTAACATTCCTCCAAAAAGTTCTCGTTTTTTTTAAACCACTCTGACCTCTTCATCATAAAAAAATCATCACCCGAATTCCAGTATCACGATCCTATGAAAGCCCAATTCATAATTACCAATATGCAAAAAGGATCCTAATATAATTTAATATTTTGGATAAAAATCTCTAAAAACCCTGAAATAATTTCATTAAAAAAAAACACCTCTGAAAATCAGTCTAATATAATGTTTTCCAAAAATCCTGTGAGAGCCCTGAAATTATTTCAGTTTGAAAAAAAAAATGTGAAAATGAGCCAGATATAATTTTATATGTTACAAAATCTTAAGAAAAATAGTCTGACATAATTCGATATTAAAAAGAAGCCTATGACCTTCAGCCTGGAATAATTTCACAGAAAAAAGGCCCTATAAAAACCCGATATTATTTTCGACTGAAAATAAAACATCAATCCTCCAAACAAATGAAGATCCTTTCAGAATTCCCGAAAAAACCTTGATGTTATCATCATCACATACGATTTATGTACGTGAATGCATTTTGTGTCCCATAAAAAAAAACAACCATAACAAGCAGAAATATTGTCAGGTAGTTTTGAGACTCAATGTTTATTGAGAATAACGATCTAGCCGATATTTGTTTTTGTAGACAATGAGGCCAATCAACCAAATAACATTTTTCATTTTTCCGCCGTCAAGACAAACGGCAATTTCCCTTTTCACTGATGAAAAATTAGGTTTAATGATCTCGAGGGAGAAAGACATTTCTCATTCTTCTTTTTCTTCGTTATTCTCGATAACGTGACGTCGATGAATTTTCTTTAGATAAACACCATCATAGACACCATCACGATTCGACTGTGGCCTTGCGAAGCACTCTCGTCTATTACTGATAAGCAATTTTTCTATTTTCAAAAAAAAATGCATAAAAAACAGCACAAACAACAATAGTTCGGGTTTTTTGTCGCGAGTAGCGCGTGCGTGTGTGTAGGTTATGATGGATCGTGGAAAAATTAGGAAAAATAGATCGGTAGATGCGACACAGTCGATGAGAATTTCTCGCTCGGAATAATCTAGAAAAGGTAGAAAATAAAAAATCTTCGACGACAATTTTCAAGAATTTTTCGATAAGACATCGCGTTTATCGATCAATTCTCTTGTACTTACATATTGACACGAATCCGATGAAGTACATTTTTTCCATCGCATTTTTATTTCTTCGATCGAACGAGGCCATTGATATAACGTTAATCAAGGGGATGCCAAGGAGCAAAAGAAAAATCTGAAGGTAGTTCCTCCGCGACAACCTGAACAAAAAGTTCCACAGCATGTGCATATTTACGGGGTTGATGATTATTTCGATTTCTTCTAAATACATTTAAAAAGTACACATTATTAATTCAGTGCCAAAAGATAATACGATAGATATATTCTACTGTCGTAAAATTTATTATGTTAGGTGTTCTCAACCTACATCTGCTTCTCTCTGCGAGTCAACTTTTTGCCAGAACTATCCCGGCTCTGCCCCAATACACAAAAGAGCTACAAATACAGACGACGCATTCTTCTGTATATGTGAGCACGACGATCGTAGCAACGTTTTGATTGGTTCCGACCGCCTTTCTGTTTCCCCTCCACGCGCTCCTCCACTTGCAGAATTTAGGTTATAATACCAAAACCATCGGGTCCTAATGGTTATTTCTCGGAAACTAGACGGTAAACCATCCTGATTTTTTTTCACGTAACTCGTGACATCCCGTTCGAGCTTCGCTCAGTTTTCCATCAACTTCGGAATTTTTGTTTTGACAGTAGAATTAATAATGTATATATGGACTATGCGCGTCTAATGCCTTACGTGTAAATTAAGCCAACTTTGAGTGTGAATATCTCGGGTTCGCGATGGTCAAACTTATTTAAACTTCACAGATATTTGATTAACATATTAAATAACCTGTATGCCGATTTTCAACAATTTCTTAATCAAACGACCTTTATGTTATAATACTGAAACCGTTGGGTTCTGATGGTTATTTCTTGAAAACTAGACGGTAAATCATCCTGATTTTTTTTCCACGTAATTCGCGACATGCCATTCGAGCTTCCCTCAGTTTTTTATCAACTTCGTAATTTTGGTTTTGATGGTAGAATTAAAAACATAGCTATGCACCATGCGCGTCCAATGCCTTACGTGTAAATTAAGCAAACTTTGAGTGTGAATATCTCGGGTTCGCGATGGCCAAACTTATTTAAACTTCACAGGTGTTAGGATAGCATATTAAATAACCCGTATGCCAAATTTCAATCAATTCCTAATTAAACGACCTCATGGAGGAACTACCTTAATACAGTACCTGCTCGATGCAAAAGCGCTCTAAGGTGGTTAGGGGAAGTGTTTTCCGGGAAATTCTTCGCTGGAGCGTTCCCCCACTACTATCTGCAGAGTTTGAGACTCGCTCCATCGATAGAACCCGATACAAGAGCTCGTACGGCGTACGTAGGTAGAGTGGGGAAAGCGATAAAACTCGCTCAAGCGGAACGGTGGGGAAATGCTTCTGTATCAAGTGCTCTTGTACCGAGGAGGTACTGTACAAAAAAAAATCGTATTGAAAATTCCGAACAAAGGATTTATCAAATTCATATTAAATAACATCGTCAAATATTTAAAAAAAATTAAAAGGATAGAAAAATTCAAAAAATCACATTTATATTTGTTAATTGATATTTATGTATCTCATTTTTTCTTAACTAATTTTTTTAATCATAAAAGCCAACCGGAGAATTCGTTAGAAATTTTCGATACAATTTTTAACACTGAAATTGGCCTCTCCCTTTTTTGTTAAAATATAAATTCTTTTTTATACAGCATGCGATGATGTGGTCGTCCTCTGCCTGCTTTTCTTTCTCTTTCTCTCTGTTTCACGGTCTCTCTTGGATCCTTTGTGTTCTATGATCTTCTATATATATATATATATATATATATATATATATATATATATATATATATATGCATACATTCCATCATTTTTTTAGGTGTAGCCTGCTCGCTCTCGGATTGCTCTTTTTTTAACCTTAAAATGGACTCTATTAATGCATCAGTGATCGACGAGCAAAAATGTGTGTTTTACTCTCTTTTTTCCGATCGCGATGCATGCGATTCGATCATTATTAAATCGCGATGATTGAAGACAAAAAAAATGTTACAACCATCCTTGATGTTTTTTTGTAATTTTTTGTTTTTGACATAAAAATAAAGAACACGTATCTCGATCATCCGATTTATTTGATTAGACGTACGTGAGATCTATGTGCGAAACAAATAAAAATACACTTTCTCGAATAACAATTTTCTAGATCCATGTGCGATGTAAGTGTGATGTTGTATTCCTTGGTGTTTTAATTATAGAGAAGCCGAACGTATGGAGAAAGCAGCCACCTCTCAGCCGAGCGTACGTCGTAGGTTTGTTCAATATTAACGTATAACAAAAATTCTTAATATTATTATTAAATAAATGTGTAAACTAGATCGGTGAGAAAAAGAAATTTTCTTATTTTTATGCTCATCGAAATTTGAGTACTTCGTGGTGAATTACAATTTTCGGGAAAAGATCTCGCTTAAAATTTTTTTTTTTTGACAACTGCTCGTGCAAGATTGAAATTTTGAAAAAAATGTTACCCTCCAAAAAATAAAAATTGATAAATTCTTTTTTTTTAATGTAGACTAAGTTTTAGATTTTTTCTAATCGATTGTTCGAAAAATGAATTTCTTGATGTACAAAAATTAGGATTCAGTAAAAGCTTAGCGGAGGAATACAATTGCAAGATCTGTATTTATATTTGCAACAATGTACTCGAATCTCAATGATCAACAAAAATCGAAAAATAAGGCACTTCTTTTAAGACCGATCTAATGTTTTACATTGACATTCCATCTTCGATCCATTTTCATAATGATCGTAATTCATCGATACTGATCAATCTCATGATATAAAATTATCATTGTCTCGAAATTTTAAGTGTTGCACAATCTTTGTCAGATTAATAATCATCGTATGGACCTCAGGATCAAAGTTAGCTCAAGTCATCGTGGAAAGACGTAAAAACAAAGCTGAAACGACCGTAGGACGTCGAAGATTTATTCATCTTTCTTTCTGCACACGCATGCAAAAATCAACAAAAATTTGTACACACCCTTATCTACACATTACTTGAACTTGGCGTTGCAAAAAAAAAATATCATTTTGTTCTATATTCTAATAAGCTCCTTGAGGTTTTCGTTGACGAATAGAAGAAGTATCATAAAAATCGATTTTAATACTTGGGGTGGGAATTCGTGCCAATGTGAAGAACTCTTAAGGGGCCCAAGTCATCGTCAATACGCTGATTTTGGAACATTTATATTTATGTTTAAAAATTGGTATTTTGCCACTGACTCGGTCCCCTTAAGGGATTATACGCAGTCAGGAGGTCGAAAAAAAACGATTTATCAAGAATTTTTTTTTGGAAAGATTTTTTAAATTTATTCACGTAAAAACTTGTATCCATATTTTTGTAACTTTCAACTTATGTATCTCTGGATTGGATCATCCAAAATCAAAACATAAAAAAGATTTCGCTAATATAAGGCATAAGCTGGTATTAAATCGAAGGAATAAGCAGAATAAATAAAAACAAATCGATTTTTGATGAAAATGTTTGCCTTCAACTGTTTATAAAATGAAAAATATTATCGATAAAAAAACCCTTCGATTAATCACCAGAAAATATATTTACACTACGACCTCGATAACTGCAAGTTCGATAATTGCAAAAGTCCCCACTGTGCGGCGGATATCGATCGACGTGGTACATGGTGTGAGAGCGTCGCGCCGGTGTGAAGAGCAGACACGGCTCACGACTGTGTGAGATGCGCACTGCACGCACGGGAGACGTTTGCGCACCTTCGATTGTTGCAAGTGAGATGCCGGGCCAGTCCCACCGCTCTTGCAGTTACCGAGGTCGTAGTGTATAAAGCTTGAGTGTAAATTTGAGACTGATCGGGTTTTATTCACCGTTTCTAAGAAATCTTGCTCACCGCCTTGAAAAACACAGTTTTGAGAAAAACGCGTTCAACGTTTGAAAAGCGCTTTAGTCCTAAAGTTGCAAAAAAGCAATTATTCGTAAATATTATCATCATTTGATGGAGATGGATCTGCAAAGATTCTGAATAAATTGTTTTATAATCTTTTGAAACAATGACTATCGATTTTATTGACGAAATTCTCAGAAAACCTAAAGTCAAAACCTGAATGTCCCAAAATAGGTGAAACTGATTTGTAAAAGATGAAATTGATCAGTCATTCAAAATCTATTGGTCAGAACTAGTTCAAACTCCACAAAAGTATAGATTTTTTGTCGTAAAAATTTAATAGGATTTTTTTAGTTAAAAAAAAATGTGATTTTTCAGTTATTCTTTATTTTCGAAAAAACGTAGTTTTACGATTGTGGCGTCATAAATGCACCAAATGAGGTTATTTTGTGCTCATTTTGAAGGGTTTTGAATACAGTTTCGATTTCTCGAAGTGAAATTCTAGAATTCCAAAATCCGGCGGAGTTATACACAAAAGCAAAAAAGTTGTTTTTCAAGTCGTTGAAAGTCGTAGTTTTCAAAAAATCATAATTCGTACAAATATGTTCATTTTTGGCTAGCGATTTAACAGTAATGTTAACTCATGATAGAGAACACAGGAAAATATTGACAGTATGACCAGAGACATCGGTTTTTTTTCACCTGCTGGTTTAACGTGGAAAGTCCATAGTCACTACGGATTTTCAAATTTACCTATAACTTCAAAAACATTTATCGGATTAACATGAAAATTATCTGTGTATATACTTAAGTATACGCATATTACGAAAATCAAAATTTAAAAAAATCGATTTGTTGAAAATTCTGACTGTGTATAACCCTTTAAATGGGCATGACATGAACGGAAAAAACAATTTGAAACCGTTGAAAATATTTTTTTTCTATAAAATGTTGCCATCAATAAAATGTTTGAATATGTGTTAAATTTTGGTATTATAATTATAATTTCTGTTGACTCGTGATTAAAAAAAAAACCCTCTCCTCTTTGGCTTTAGCAAACAAAAATACGTACGTGACCTCTTTTGCACGAGATATACACAAATGTATATGATATATCTATATATATATATATATATACATATACATTGGGGTGGTCCTTAACAGGGGTGTTTTCGAATTTTCATGCGCCCAGGGGCTTGAACGCTTTCAAATTAATTTAACCCGTAACCGTCACACCTCGTAAAAATACCGTAACCGTCATACTGGGTGGCAACCACCCTATTCAGAAAAGTTGCTGTCATTTCACTTCTACTTGACATAATGACTTGAAATTTTAACTGAAGTTAGTTTAAGGTTTATTTTATGTAATGCAATGAGTATTTTAGGATAATTTTGATTTTATAATAGTAAAAAACCGGCGACAAAAAAAAATTCCGAAATTTTGACTTTTTGGACATAAAAATTCATAAAAAATGTAATTAATTTTTTTATTTTTTAATTCTTACGGGATTCTACTCTCAAAGTGTAATACTTTTAGAAAAAAAATAGTTTTACCTTGAACTTTTCAAAAAGTATATTTATTCGTTATAAGTTTGAAGTTTGATAAATGACGTATGAGGTATAAGGTAATTTGGAACATATATATAGGATTTTTTAGTGATTGTAAACGATTTTTCTGGTAGAAAACGTCATTTATCATAAAAGTATGTATTGCCAAAACATGAAAAACAGCAACCTGAGATATTTAAACTTGAATTTTGCCATGGGTGTGCGCCACCCACAGTGACGGTTACGGGTTAAAAAAAATTCTCTGAAAATGAGAGCTCTTAATATCAACTTTAAGATAGTCCGCTTCGCCATTAAAATTTATTATGAAAATAACATGGGAAAAGCTGTCTTTGTTTTTTGAAATTTCTTAAGTCGTCAATATTGTCAAGTATAGCTACAAAATAAACAATAGTACAATGAAACTTTATACAATAGTATAATGAACATATTTCTTCTAGGTTACTTCACATATTTCTTTACTTTACATATTATCGTTCAATAGTAAGGAATAAATTTTAGGTTTCGTTTATTATATAATGAGGTTATAAGATAATATAATTACATGAATTAATCTTAAATAAAGTAACCTTTAAGATATATGTAATATATTACATTATTTAACTATGTATTTTGTAACTATACTTGAAAATATTGATTATTTTATATAAATTAAACTTTAACCTCGAATGATTTTTGAACCAGTGGATTTAGCGAAAATTCATATGAGTCCTTTTTTGTAGAGCGTTACATTCTCTGTGAGACTATTTCTCACTAGTTTTTATATATTCGGGAACGACTTATAAAATTTCAAAAAACAAAAAAAGTATTTCCCATGTTATTTTCATAAGAAACTTTAATGGCAAAGCGGACTATCTTAGACTTGATATTCATTTTAATTTTCAGGGAACTTTTTTTTTATCAATTTGGAAGCGTTTGAGCTCTTGGACCATGAAAATTGAAAACACCCCTTTTAAGGACCACCCTAATATACATATTGCAAATGTGTGCGATTCATAAATTCGCTGTATGTTGAATCTACTATATCCACACCCCCTACACACATATGTTCATATATATTAGAGTGGTTACAAGAATGCGTTTTCCTGAATTTAAATTTCTGTCATAGACATGCGTACTTTATTCAGAAAAAATTCTCACGCAACGTTGCTGACATTTTTTTTTACCAATGCCTAAGATTTACGGCGAAAAATATATAATACTTATATTTCTCATATACGTTATGTATCCCAAATATATTTCGAATATTATTGCACCGATATAAAGATATTTATCGCGTATATTTTTTATTAATCTAGAGAAATAAATGTCAATAAAAATATACGTGTTATCATCGAAAATTTTTTCAAAAACGGCTATTGTTTGGAAATGCTGTATTAAAGTAGCAGTATTTTTCCAAAAATCGTACAAGTCTCATCTCTTATGTGGGAGTCAATTGTTAATAAAATAAGTGCATGAAAAATCAATGAGGAATTTTTTTTAACTCTGAGCCACCCTAATAAATCGTTTTTAGGGTTCGCATGATTTCTCGTTTACCCGAAACTTCTGTGTATTTCCGTTTTGTGTACCTCTAGAACACGAGGCCGTGAATTATTTGGCACTTTTGGCCCCGTTTTTCCATCTTTCTCCGTGTGTTGGTATATGTGTAATTTATATAGCATATGCGATAATATATGGGCCTTTCCATGTCAAATCGACAGGAAATTCGGATTACGATAATTTCCGATTTCCTCTCTATTTCTTTTGTCGTCGAAAAAACTCTAAAAAGTGTTTATACATATTTTTTCATTATCCTATTTTTGATTGCACTAATCCTAGACGGGACATGGCGTTTTTTTATCTCTACAGGGCGTATGGGGTCTGCAGGACCCTAGGCACCATTTTAGTGTAAAATACTTCCTGCGAACCATAATGAGACTCAAATATTAATTAATGTCCGCTCTATTCGACGAGGGATTGACTGACGTATATTAGAGTCGTTTCAGAAGTAGCATCCTTAAAGAAATGCTTTGAGCAAAAAAAAGTTAAAAACATGTACAAATGATTTTGTACTTAAAAAAAAATATTGTTATTGACCAATTTGAAAAAAATGAAGTGAAGTTTTAAAGTGGATACAATACGCTGATGGTAATAAAAATATTGCCTTGGTATTATCTGGAAAAAATTTGTTCGTTTGAGCGTATGAACGTCGCTAGTTTTCGACGATTCGTCAAATTTTTAACGATTTTTGGAACTTCTTTGGTGCCTTTAAAAATTGAGATATCGGGACGAATCTTGCGCCATCCTGAAAGCCTTTAAGCGCTGTATGGTTTAAAAAAATATCCCCTTCTAATAAAGAGACGCGGAGTTATGGATCTTCAAAAAATCGGTTTTTCGACATTTTTCAAAACTTAGTCAAATCTGACCGAAATGCCATCTAAAATTTTTAACGTGATTCCTAAGCAATTCTATTATCGAAAATCAAACAAAACTGTCTATTTTCTAAAAAATAAAAAAATTACGATTCGAATAAAATAATAGTTGAAAAATATAAAAGTTATTTATTATTTAATGAAATTTTAATTCATCTATATATTTTTTTAAGGTAAACAAATAAATAATAACATTAATCGTGATTTAGGGAAAACAATTTTTAAAGATTAAAAAAAAAATCTATTCCTTAGAAGAGAGCCCCAGCCTCCCCTACCTTACCATATTTTTAGTTCACCTGATGAGTGAAACAAACTGCCCACAACAAAGGGGAGTCTTTTTTGACCCCACACGTTCCGCCTAGGAAATTTCCAAATTTTCAAAAAAATGTTAAAAACTGAACAAACAAAAATCCCAAACATCTTCTTCTTGTACAAAAATGTTTTTATTCCGTTATTTAGAGACACGAAGAAAAATTGACGAAAAATCCGAAAAATCCTGTCGAATTCGCACGGAATGTCCCATTTTTGTATCTTCAATGCTTTAAGAAATGTCGAGCGGGGAATCAATATCACGGCTTTCGTATCGTAAATTTTTAATCCACACCATTACAAAGAGAACAAAAATAAAAATAATATGATCACTTACGTGGAAGGATGAAAAATTAATTTTTCCATCAAGAGTCCAATTGAAATGTTTTTTTTAACGCGTTACGAAGTGGAATGTGGAAACCGTTTTTTTTTCAAATTCAGGTGAAAATGTAGGGCTCGCAGTTTGAGGCATTAGCATTCTGAAATTGAGAGTCAACACATCAATTAGGCGATCACGGTCGAGCGGACTTGAATTACAGTTTAACCCCTATTTGCAACCCCATTTCGACCCCCTTTTCGCCCTATTCACCTTCATCTCTCTTCCCTCCTCTTTCTCGCTCTCTCTCTCTTTCTCTCTTTCGATCACTCTTGGTGGAATTCCATGAAGCCCTTGTCGTGTAATTACACGTCCGTGTAATTAGGAACAAATTCGCATGACTCGTTGTGTTTGCCAGTGCGTTCTAGCCGAGTACAAACAACCCCGAGGCTGAAATATCCATCGATCTGTTCATTTGTTTGTCACTGTTTTTTTGTTTTTTTCGTTCATTTTCCCCATTTCCCTAATCAAATGTGATGGACTCTTTTGACCCGGTCATTTCCATTCCCGCAATGCACAGCGACATAAATTCCCTCGATTCGAGTATTACCAAACACGAAACAACAATGAATTTATCGAAAAAAACACACATAGAGTGATGATGTTCATACCTTTTTTTCATTTCGCATCTTAGTTACCACGATATATTTTTTTTGTTCGGAAAGAATACGGTAATTAAACAATTTGATGCACTTTCCGAATTTTCGTAATTCCGATTTTTTTTTTTCGTGATACCCTTTCCTTTAATACCAATAATGATATTCCATTGGAGAGCTCGGAAAAGTTACACCCAACTGTTTTGTAAAAAACTACGAGCAAAATGAGAATAAACATAAAATTTATAAAATTTCAATTTTTGTTTCGGTATACCATTTTTTAAAACACTAACAATGATAATCGACTGAGGGAACTCCGAAAAATTGAGCCCTACTATTTATTTTTTGCAATAAAACATGAACAAAATTAAATCAATAAATATTCACAATTTCGGATTTTTTTTTGGGATAATCTTCTTTAAAACACCACACTGAGAAAAAATTCAAGTATTACCAACTACGCGATGAGGTTGAGCAGTCCTCGTTACGTCAATAGTCATATTACGTTTAGTTAACCACTCGGTGGTTGATCCACAGAAAGTCATGTCGTTGAGCCAACTACGCGACGACTTTGCCGCCAATTTGCTATATCTTGAAGTTAAATGTGAAACAGGTGATACAATTCTAATATGTAATTTAATTAATAAAAGAACAAAAATTGTTTTAACACTATATGTTTCGTCTCATCAAAAAAATATCTAGGTTTGATTTGAGCTATTCATTCAGTTAAAAAGAATAGTAAATGCTTTCAAGTCGATCAAATTGTTTAATTAATCTGACTAAATATTCGACTGTGGCCACAACACATTTTGTCGAGCGATTTTGGCACTTCGCCCGAGATCCGTTAGGTGGCGTCGGTCGGCGCGTGATCTCGCGCCAGCAAGAGAGCCACCGAGAACTTTTAAACCCCGGTGTATTACCAGTATCGGGGTCCTCAATTCACAAGGCATTGTTGAAATATTACCCGCGCCTTTCTGTCGCGCAGTCCTATGGACTAAAGACTACATGGCTCAATGAGATCACCATTGAATTTCTGTGGCGCTCGTGCTCTCTATGAGTGCGAGGATAAATAAGTTAAGCTTTCGCTGAACTGATTAATCTCAAAATTAATTAGTTAAGCAAAAGCCCTCCTAGCGTACAAAAATATTGTATCTCATTAAATATTTCGTTAAATCAATTAAAATTTGCTAGCTTTATATTGAATGCATTTTTTGTCCGATCAACAACATCTGAATTGCATAGAAAATATGAACTGTTCATTCTACTAAAGCATTTGGTTATGCAATCGCTTATTAAGTACATTTTACCGAATATAGAATCAAAACAATGTAATGTTCAATTGAACGGATTCTCTACTCTGTTGGGTCAAGGATATATGTATTTATGAGAATGCAATTTTTGTTTCCATTTCAATACAAATTTGGAGTTAATTGAATTACACATTTTGTTCGCCACGCGTAACCACCGGGTTTAGTTAATTCAAGCCAAGTTTTTCACTTCACCGAACCTTTTTCTCGGTGCAAAATATGGACGTCGTTAGCTCAACGAAATACCTTCAACTACGCGCGGAGGTTAGTTCAACTACGCCATTGGTTTCGCCGTATCCAACATCACGGCGTAGTTGGGTAAACTACGCTTCTGTTATTAACACTATGCCTTTTTTCCACTGCAACAATAGTATTTGATTGAGGGAGCACAGAAAAATAAAGCTCTATTATTGATTTTGTAAAAAGATGACGAAAAATGTAAAAATAAAATTTTCAGAATTTTGGAATTTTTAGCTACTAAAATGGATATCCTTCTTGCAGAGTTTCTGTTTCTTAATTTACTTTTGAAACTTTCACATGCAGAGTTTCTACGCAGATATGGATTCATTCATATCTGTATAGAATTACTGCATCTGACGATTTTAAGAATGTTTTGCTTATACAGTCCCAGCCAAAAATTGTACTTGATCGAAATTTCCGTAGTTTTCCAGCAAACACACTTCGATAATCTACGAAACTCTTACGTATAATTAAGATATAATAAATACGTCTTATAATGTTCATCACAAATTCGAAACTTTTTCATAATGACGTAAACGAGATGTATATAATACGTTCTGACAATATGTAGCAAGGACGTCAATGAATGATGAAGGAATTCCGAAAAACTATAGACATCATAAATATGTAATATTGATACGTCAAAATCTCGTCACTGTTATGAGATATTCACGTATACTGTAAACCTGTAAAATTGTTACGAGTCGATGCTGTAACAATGATAGCATATTGGTGATATTATAATCTCGTAGTATGGGCTACTTAACAAATACGTATGATGTGTTACATAAATGTTACGGGACATTTCTTGTAACAAATCCGTAACAATTACAGAACATTGCCGTAACAATTATAGAACATTGGTGATATTATAATCTCGTAATATGGGCTACTTAGCAAATACGTATCATGTGTTACATAAATGTTACGGGACATTTCTTGTAACAAATCCGTAACAATTACAGAACATTGCCGTAAAAATTATAGAACATTAGTGATATTATAATCTCGTAGTATGAGCTACGTAGCAAATATGTATGATGTGTTACATGAATGTCACAAGACATTTCTCGTAACAAATGCATAAAAATTATAGAGCATTGCTGTAACAATTGTAGAACATTGGTGATATTATAATCTCGTGGTACGGGCTGCGTAGCAAATGCGTATAATGTATTACATAAATGTTACGAGAAATTTCTTTTAACATATCCGTCATATAGACACATACATATGGGTCATTCCACCAATTATTGACTAAAGTTGTGCCGGGGGGTCTGAACTTTGCACAACAAAATTTTTTATTAAAAAGTATATTAAAAAGAAAGCTTTCATGATTTTTTTTCAAATTTTTCTGTCAAATCCTTCCGAAGATACAGTAGATCGAAAATTGCAAGATTTGCAATTACACTACGATCTCGATTTATGCAGCTTCGATAATTGCAAGAGTCCCCACTATGCGGCGGATATCGATCGACGTGGCACATGGTGTGAGAGCGTCGTGCATTGGTAGAAAAAGCGTATTTTACTTTTTGACCTCATTTTTCGGAGTTTTCCCGACATTAAAGGAAATTGAATTTTTTTTTCAGAAAGCTGAGAATTTTTTACACAAAAACCATTATTTAATATATTTTTAGAAATTTTACAAGGGATTGATATTTTTAATATCCAAAGGCAATCATTGCAAATCTTGCAATTTTCGATCTACCGTATATTTGAAAAGGTTCGACGAAAAAAATTGAAAAAAATCATGAAAGCTGTCTTTGTTATGTACTTTTCAATAAAAAATTTTGTTATGCAGAGTTCAGACCCCCCGGCACCATTTTAGTCAATATTTGGTGGAATGACCCATACACTACCAGAAATTTCTTGAATCATTTTGAGGTCATGTAGTTTAGGGAACGTAAACGATATATGAGTGTAATTATGTGAGCGTAATGACATGGGTATTTGTAGTGACTGAAAAACACCCCAATAAAAATTGTCTCTGAGCGACGAGTTTCATGAAATCAACTCTAAACCTGCTGGAATAAATTTCTATTATGTTTTTCGATGCTATTTTGGCATATCCTCCCCCCCCCCCCCCATCGCATCTTCGCCGTCGGCGTAGGTTGGCCCCTTAATATTGATCATTCGTCAATTATTTATCTGCTTCAAATCTCCTATAAAGAATTTCTTCAATAGGAGAGACCGAGGCAGGTTGTGACAGAGAAGAGTTGTGACAAAGCCGATTTCTAGGCCCCTGTGAACGTCAAAAACTGGAAACTTTGCTGATTTATTAATTTGTCAACCCCCTATTAAATGTAATTCGCACCGTTGGTCCACGGAAATCGGTTGTGTTTTTACGACGGTAGCGTAAAAAAAAATGGCCAAAAGTAAGTTTCTGACCAATTTTACGATATCCTATTCCTCGATGGGTATTACGTTAAAGTTATGACGATATTTTTTCTAATGTGCATAAACTCGTCAAGTTTCATATCATGTTTTTGTTTTTTTGATTTTGTCACGTATTTGACGGTTGAGAATTATTATTCGGAATAAAGCACGGTAGGAGAGTTGTGACAAGCTGTCACAACTCTCCTATTTTGATTTTTTCTTGCAATAATGTTTTGTAGTGTGACTTTACATGTTGATTTATTATTTATTTTTTTCAGAATTTGCAAAATTTTCCAGAATTGTCAGAATTTTCTGAATTTTTCATATTTTTTCATAATTTTCATAATTTTTCAGAATTCGGAATTGAAGGTTGTAATGATTTGTAATTAGTGTCAAAATAAAAAGTTGTTGTTAGTTAAAATTGAATTTGATTCGTTGGAACCATCAAATACGTGGCTGTCACAACTTACCTCAGTACTAGGAGAGTTGTGACATGGGGAGCTGTTTCAGTTTTCATCAATTTTCGCATAGACCTTCATTATTTTTATTTATTTTTACATCGGTTTCACATAGTGCATAGAACAGGCTATATGAAGATGCAAAGTTCATAAATGTAAAACTTTTTTTGACTGATATATGCTCATTAAAGTAAAAATTGTCACAACCCGCCTCGGTCTCCCCTATGTAAAAGTGAATTTTAGTGACCTATGTACCCCAAAATAAAATAAATATCACGGGCTCGTAGGTAGATGATAGCTTAGTAGGTAGCGTGTCAGCGTTAGATCGTTAAAAAGGTTCATTCAGGCAGGTCTCAATCCCCCACAATCAGCAAATGAACGTTCTCGCATCCACGCAAAGTTGAGGAGCATATGTCAGAAAAAAGATATAGCTAATAAGTTAAATTTGAAAAGATATAATTCATTAATTTTTTGTTCCTTCTATTTTTGAATATAACCATGAAACTGGGCGTCGGGAGTTCAAAGCCCGGTAGCGACGTCCAATTTTTGTTTTCATTCCCTAATAATATATAATGTTTAAAAATAATAAAAGATAAATAAAAAAAAACTTTATTTTATCGGAATTATAAAGAAATATATATTGCAAATAAAATTAAAATTGAATGTTTCGTTACGTAACAGTTACATCAATGAGCTGAGTGTGTTATGGCCAGGCTAAACCACCTCCCCCGCGCCTTTCCGCTCTCGTGAGATCGAGAGAGACAGAGCTAAAACTTTTAACACATATTTCTCGGAAACGACTTAATGGAATGAAAAATCAATAGTAAGGCCACCTGTACAAATTAATCACTCTTCTTTTTTTATTCTATGAAGGTATCTTCGAGAAAAATGTGTGAACAATTTTTTGAGATTATGTTGACCTTTATAGCTATGATGTGAGTTTGTTACGTCAGTGTGCTGAGTGTGTTACATCTACATGAGCTGAGTGTGTTACATTTTTGTGCTGAGTTTGTTATATAACAGTTACATCTATGTGCTGAGTATTTTCCATAAATATTATTTGTCAATTTTCCGTAACGATAACGTTCCAATGGACGACAAATTTCTGAACAAGCACCGCTTTATTTACGGTGATTTTGACATAAACATTACATCCAATATATCGTCCGTTACAGAACATTTTCGTAACTATTCTGAAACTGTGTTTGCTGTGTTGTGATTCCAAAAAAATCTGAAAAAAATTCAGCAAAATTCGGCATGCTATTAACAACAATTATCAATCATAACATTGCCAAAAAGTTAGTAATAAATTGTCAAAACAAATAATTATTCAACAATTTTTCCATAATTTCTTGTTTTTCTTAAATAAATCGAATGTGTTAATTTTTCTGAACGCATATGAATTTTTTCAGATTTTTCTCTCTATTTTGAAATTCCCGCTTTGAAATTTTTAGAATAGCTGTATTTATGTATTTTTTGACCTAGTCTTTGAAACTCTTCAAAGCTGATGATAAACCTGTATGCAAAAACATATATAAAATCAGCAGTTTTTTGTTTGTATTTCAGAATGTTCTTTATAATATTGCAAAATAGAGAGAAAATTATGAAAAAATTCATACGTTATCAGAGAAATTAACGCATTCGATTTGTGAACAAAAGTACTTATGGAAATTTTTTTGAATAATTATTTGTTTCAACAATTTATTAATAGCTAAAGGTTGGTCGCAACTTTTCTGAGCTACCTCGACGGAATATCACTGTTGGCGTTAGATAGAAGGGTATTACGAAAAAAAATTCCAGAATTACCAAAATTCAGAAAAGACATCAAACTGCATAATTGCCAAAAATCCTCTGCAAGGATGTGGTTGGAAAAAATTGATATCATTTGAAGATTGACATTTTTTAAGAAATGTTAAGAAGTCGATTTTTCAAAAAATGGTCGAATCTCGACCGGTAAAGACGACTTGAATATTTTTTATTCGGCTAGTTCCTTCGCGACGATTTTTTTTTAATTAAAAAAACCGGATTCCGAGACAGAGATTCAAAATTACAAAATCAAAGTACAAATAAAGCCACCTAAATATTCAAGTTTTAAAGAAAGCTGATCAACACAATATCGTTCAGTAATTCGTCGATTAGGAAAACCGAAGAAAATCGGCACAAAAGAAATTACACTAAACGCGATTTTTCTCCCCACCTTCATATTGATATTACATCGTAAATTGACGTAATTAATGTACAGACGAATATTACAATCTGGTATATTACATGATCCCATCATGTAGAAAAAAAATAATACAAGAACAAAAATAATACAAACTGCATTGTGAACAAATCATTTTCGTGCGCAATTAAGTGAATATATATTAATATATAATATATATCAATGTATATACATAATATATGTAGAATCTTCGAGCTGAAACGATTGATATTCCGTCAAGAGTCTAATATATCGTCGCGAATACCCGATCTAGACGCTTGGCCGACGAGGATGACGAACTTTCGGAGGTACAACCGGATGCCGTTCCACCGGAAGTACGAGAATGGCTGGCGTCGACATTCACGAGACAATTGGCCACGACGAGACGCAAAGCCGATGAAAAACCGAAATTTCGTTCCGTCGCTCACGCAATTAGAGCCGGTATATTCGTTGAGAGAATCTCGAGGAGGGTCACGAATACTGCCCTCATGCAATTTCCACCGGATGTCGTGAGAGTCCTCAAGGTATGAAAAAAAAATAGACTAAAAATGGAAAGATACAATTTTTCTCTTTATCAAGCAAAAAAGTGTGGTCATCCTGTATGATTAACGGGGTATTCCGGTCAAGAATTTTGAAAAAATCAATTTTTTTGCGGGCTCTTAAACTTTTGACCTTCAAGAATATATCTTCGAAAGAAAATTTTTTAATTCCAATAATTTACCGAGTTATAGCTGTTTCAGTGACGCAGCAACTACGCCCGTCACGGCGGAGCAAATCGAACTATACGGGGTGTCCCAGAGGTGAAGGTCAATACCGTGAAGATAGATTCGTGACGTAATATCGAAGGGAAAAGTCCTTTGCCATTTTTTGCTATTTCGAACCCCTCAATTGTTATTGATTTTTTTAATCAGCCCATAGGATGCGTTCATTGAGATGAGCCGTGATCCCCCCTCACACTCGTCGGTGTAAGCGCGATAAATGGGCGCATCTCATTGACTGATTAAAAAAATCAATAATAATTCAGGGCTTAAAAATAGCAAAAAATGCCAAAGGACTTTTCCCCTCGATATTAAGTCACGAATCTATCTTCACGGTATTGACCTTCACCTCTGGGACACCCTGTATAGTTCGATTTGCTCCGCCGTAACGAATTAGTGAACAAAAAGATCTTCGAAATCGATTTTTTTTGGTTAAATTGTTTAAAAAAATTAATTTATTATTAAAAAATTGAATGTCTTTAAGGTCATCGACTTAGCTATGTGTTTCTAAAGTAACAGGTAAAATTTTTAGCCAATTCGATTAAATATTTTTCAGTCAGTGCTTCCCCGATGTTTAAAAAATCTAGTTTCGAGAAAAACGTGTTTAAAGTTTTGACAACAGATTTTAAATTAAAAAAATTATACTTACATTAATCAGCTATGTTTCAATGTTAACTTATACTTACATTAATCATCTATTTTTAATGCTAACTTATCAGTTAATTGCTCTCGTCTTTTGGCTATAACCTTAAAAATATTTTTTTCGGTGTGAAACTTTTACAGTATATTCTTAAGATGTTAAGCTTGCGAAAAATGTAAATGAAAATCGATTTTTTGAACCCGTCACAGTGGGCTACTGCTTTAAAGTATTTATAAGATGGGAAATATTTTTCGGTAAGAAAAACCTTCGATTAATTACTAAAAAAAAATATTTATAAAGCTTGTTCAAAAATTTGAGAGTGATTATTGGTTATGCCGTTTATAAGGAAACTTGCTCACTAACTTTGAAACACACAGTTTTTTTGAAAACGCGTTTAAAGTTTCGAAAGCACTTTACACATAGTAATTACGGCTTTACAAATATGCCTTTAACTTCAAAAACATTTCTCGGATTGACATGGAATTTTCTGTGTATATCTACATTACGAAAATAAAATTAAAAAAAATCAATTTTTGAAAATTTCGACCGCGTCCAACCCGTTAATCAAGATTCATGGAATGAATTTATTCATGCGCTATCGTTTAATTGGCACTCGAATTACGAGGCGATGAATTATTAGAAACGAAAATAATGATTAAAAAAAAAAATTATTTTAAGACCCTCGACGACTGGTCCTTTGACGCATTCTCGTTAAACGACGCCGCAATGGGTGCACCGGTCAAGTATCTCGGCTACGACCTCCTCAATCGTTACGGAATGATTCACAAGTTCAAGGTACCACCGGGCGTTCTTGAGAGTTTCCTCTCGAGAGTCGAGGAGGGTTACTGTAGATACAGAAATCCTTACCACAACAATCTCCACGCTGCCGACGTTGCCCAGACGATGCACTGGGTTCTATGTCAGACTGGCTTGATGGTAAGTCTAACAATCTTATGTATATTCTACCAGAGGTCAGCAATAATGATATTTTCTGTAAGATTTTCGTAAAATATTATCAGTGAATGAAAAATCGATAATTTTTTAAATGAAATTATCAATTACTCGATAATGGACAATACAAAAAAAAAATTCGACTACTTAAAAAATGAGTAATTGATCGAAAAATATTATCAATTACTCAGATAATGGGTAATGGGCTTAAAAATATTATCAATTACTCAAAAAATGGGTAATGGATTTGAAAATATTATCAATTACTCAAAAAATGGGTAATTGATCGGAAAATATTATCAATTACTCAAAAAATGGGTAATTAATCGGAAAATATTATGAATTACTCTAAAAATGGGTAATAGATTTGACAACATTATCAATTACTCAAATAATACGTAACCGGTTGAAAAATATTATCAATTAATGAAATAAATTTGTCGGAACATGTTTTATAATATTCTCGATGAATGTAATATTTCAGCGACACTTATTTGTCAGGATATCAGTTGCACATAAAGCGTTCGTAGAAAGTTCGCCGTCTCTACTGCAAATTGTGAATTTCATTATATTTCAATAAAAGAGTCTATTGTGATAAAAAAAACTTGGAACCTTTATGAAATATAACATAAGAACTTGCAAGTGAAAAATCTGAAAATTGCACCCTCAACCCCAATTTTTTACCCCTTTCGGGAGTAGCGAATATTTTTTGTTCGAAAAATGAATGTAGTGGCTCGAGAAACTGAGTTTGTATGTAATATAGCATAAAAACGTGCAATTGAAAAATGTGAAAATTTCAACGTCAACCCTAATTTTTCACCCCTTTCAAGAAGAGCAAGGTAAAAATTAAGTTCAGAAATGGAATCAGCAACCCAAAAAACGGTTGTGTACCAATTTTTGTTCAAATCGGTTGAAAATTAAAAAAGTTATCTCAATTTGTACATACAGGATCAGGTACCAGAATTGCCACGACTTTTTTTTTGTACATATATGATTCAATACGAGTCACCGGTTAATAACACAGCCACACAACAAAAAAAGTGCTAGCCGGGGGTCGGACTATGTATACTGTAAGTTTTCGGGGTCCCTGAACCCAAACCCCAGCACGTCAGGGTTTGGCTACACTGTAAAAAAATCGCAAATTCACAAGGTCAATTCATATTAATTTTATAAACTGGGTGTATTCAAATGAATTTCCTACAATTTTCATTAAAATTAATATACTGGTATTGAACTTTGTTATTTCTGTATTGAAAAATTACAAATCCGGTATATTAATTTCATAGTCATGCACCTCTGCTTTAGAAATTCATAACCCGTCTTGCATATTTCTTAGATGAGTTTTAGTTTTTAATATACAAAGTCATAGAAATTTTCGTTGCCAGTGCTTGAAAATTACAACACAACGCTGTTAGAATTTACTTGCCATCGGTAACAAAAAATTACAATATTGTTTAGAATATTCCAATCAGTTCTATGGAAATTCATGCAACGGTGTATTAAAAATCAAAACCTTTGATGGAAAAAAAAAAATTTATGGTAAAATTACTATGAGGATTTGAATTTTGCGAACCCGGTGTATTAATTTCATAATTAATGCAGCCACTTTGGAAGTTGAATAGATCGCTATGAATATTAAAAACCGGCCTTGTATATTTCCTAGATGTGTTTTGGTTAGGGGTCGCGAACTTAAGTTATAAGGGGCAACTTAAGTTATGCGGGGAAACTTAAGTTATGAGGCGTCAGGTTGTCTGGAATGAAGTTTTGAGGGTTCGCATAACTTGAGGGGGTCAGAGGCCGCGAAATGAAGTTATGAGAGGTTACTCAACTTATGAGGGGTCAGGAATAGGGGGATTAAGTTTTGCGGCTTTACATAACCTACGAGGGGTCAGCGATCACAAAATTAAGTTATTAGGGGTAACTTCAGTTATGAGGGGTCAGGGACCCCGAAATTAAGTTATAAGTGGTCACTTAACTTATGTGAGTTCACGGTTTTTTTCAACCAAGTTTTGCAGGTACACATAACTTATGAGGGGTTAGGGCCTCTGAAATTAAGCTATGCGGGGTCACTTCATTTATGAGGGAATCATAAATGAATCCTGGAATAAAGTTTTAAGTTATGAGGGGTCAATTAAATTATAAGGGGTCACGAATTCGAATTCGGGGTCACGAAGGGGGCAGAGGATTCGAATTTAAATATCCGAAAATCAAGTTTCATGGATTATCGCACATTTGAAAGCATAGATTATCAATTTTATTTCACTCTATGCTTAAAGTGCCTACTTTACGCAGTCGAGCAATAAAATTTTGTATACGAAGCTCGTGCGAGAAACTTTTTCTCAACTCGTGTGATTGCAATATTCGCTTTCGGCTCACGCTGCAAACTCACACTCGTCAGAAAAAGTTTCATCGCACTCGTATCGTAATGTACACTGAGAAAAATGTATGGTGACGTCAACCATATTTCAATTATAAAATATGTTTCCCTGATGCGACGTCTATAATTTATGGTTAACCTAATATGAAAAAACATTGTAAAATAAACCATATTTTCGTAATCACACCGATCATCTCTGTATGGCAATTGCGACAATTTGTCTCCTTACCATGCATGAAGCGCTAGAAACTATTAAAAGCATCGCATTCTCATTACTTGCATGGTTATACTTTCTATTATGCATCAAATCCCGAATTGTTTCGCATATTAGCGACAGAAAGCAATGATTATCATTTAATTGAAAGCATATAGTTTTACTCAGCAATAGTGTATAAGATAATCATTACTGTTGTATAGTTGACGATAATATATGAAAAATGAATTAGCGGTTAGTTAATAGTCGACGTTGAGCACTGATATCCCAACCTCGTTTCACTGGGAAATAATCATATTGTTGAAATTCCATAAAGACACGCCTCACTGCCAGTTTCTATGCTGCACGGAAAAAATGAGTTGGTTGTGGCAACCATATGGTTTGTAACATATGCTTCAAGCAACTAGTTGGTTGGGGCAACCATTCTTGTGATCCCCACAACCAACTTTTCATTGGTTAGGTATCTGGCAACCAACAGTTACGATAACCAAGAAAATGGTTGCCCCAACCAACTAGTTGCTTGAAGTATGTCTTACAAACTAGTCAGTTGCCACTGGCCACACAAACTCTTTTTTATGTTGGCGTCGTTTTGTTCCGTGTAAAAGAAAAAAGACTCTTTTGATGGGAATCCTTTTCGGATTCGACCATCTTGCGTTTTGCCGCAAAGTATTAAATATCCATACATAAGTAAGGATATCATACATAGACGAACTTGGAGACCTTATAGACGTCGAGAGGAAAGTTCGTTTGTGCGAAAGGAAGCCACCTACCCGACTTTGGTGAACTGACCAATCTGCAGATAAGATCGTATGAGATTACGGGTTAATAGGTATTTCAGCAACCTGAGTGCAGAATGTAGCCACTATTATAGTGTACCGATAACCATTCACTGATTTTGTCACACACATCCCCTATGATCATTCTAATTTACCATAGCAATATGTTGTTTAGTTCGTATAAACATGTAACATGTTTCTGTAACGCGACGTCTATATTTTATAGTGGAATGCATTCAAAAATAACAGTAGACAAAGAACTACAATTGTCCCTGCCAACTCAGGCCATGCCTGCATTTAACATACATTTTAGCGACTAAAATTGTTGAACTCAACCTTACCGCTGTGGTAAAGTTGAATGAGCAAAAATTAGAAGTGATTATAAGAATAGTAGCGTCACGGAATAAGATTAAGAAGGTTTGCACGAAACAGATAATAATAAATGCGACGATTGTTATATATTATTGACAATTAAATGAATGTGTTCAATGAATTATGTACTTATCTTTGCAGGTTTAAGAATAATAATTATAGCCTCGCTCATATTAGATATTTATAGACACCTTCAAAATTGCATGTTTGATGTTATTTCACGCTTATAGTGAACTCAACCATATTATGGCTAATCTAACCATGAAATATGTTCTCCGTTATTATAATCGGTTTTACCATAGGCGTTTGTAGTAATTACCACGGGTTTTTCTCTCAGTGTACCATTTCGGCACTCCAGCATTCATATATCAGAAAAATAGAGGAACTTCATAAGTAGTCAATGGCGTAATGGGCAGCGTGTTAGGTAGTTAGGTGCGATATGTAGAATGGTAGGTAGGGTCGAGGGTTCGATTCCTGGTCAGAGAGAAAAATTAGATGGGCCAATTCCTGTGGATTTTTCTTTTTTTTCTATGTATCTCTTTTTAGGACCGGTAAAGTATGCATATCAAATCATTTTGCAAGGACGAAATATTTTTTATAACATGTTTAACAACAATTAATTCCAGCCACGGTAACATAATTTTCATATATACATGCGTATTTTAATTTCAACATTTCTTTGTTCAGTAAATTTTACGAACGAAATTCCTGTAAGAATAAATAAATCGATATAGTTTTTAATATGCCGTGTCTTGAAAATTACCACATGGTGGTACATGAAATTTAATACACCATGACTTGAAAATTAATACACGGTGGTATATGAAATTTAATATACCCCTTGCGATTTTTAAAACACAGTTTGATCAATTTAATATACGGAAGTAAAGTGTTTTTTTCTAACCGAATACGATAATTTTCGTAAACTTCATCCTGAAAATAACAATAGTATTGTATTGTATTGTATTGTTACTATCATTTTTTATCGAGGTCGTTATGGGTATTCAACTCAACTTTTAATTTATTAGTACTGTAACAGGAGAATTTGACTATGAGAAAAAATAATAATACCCTGAAAGCAATTTAATATACACGATTCCGGGAAATAGGTGTGTAAACAAACTTTAGAAAACATCCATTTATCTTTTATGAAAATGTTTATTAACGTATGGTTAATTTTTCCGTTAAAGAATGCGGTTTTTACATCCGTGTGGTGAATTGATAAATCATGTTGATTCGAGAAAGCAATTATAAAATGAAAACTCGAAATTCTTGCGACTGGTGCAAAAATCTCATTGTAATCAACCAAATACACTACTCGCAAAAATTAAAGGAGCAAGAAAAATTTCCAAATTTTTCGGTGATTTTCAACAGGCTGTATTTCAGTGAAAAATAGTCGTATCGAGATCATAAAAAAAGCATTTTGAAGCTCCGACATTCTAGTTTTCAAATCTTCTGGTCAAACATTTTTAGGATCTACGCTTTTACGAAATTTTAAGGAATGGCGCGAAAGAAAATTTTTAAAATTTTTTCACTTTTTTATTTTTGTTCCACGGGCTTGGAAATTTTTTTTCCAGCTACACCAATACATGGATCAGGTAGCCTGTTTATCCAGCTTCAATTTCGTTTTCTAGTTTTTTCTCTGCGTTGATTTCTCGCAGAGATATCCGACTTTAAATGAAAAAAGATCATTTTGTCTTTAACCACTGATATCTCAGCAACCAGTCGGCATACAGAAATTAATCGGACAGATTCGGAAACTAGAATAAATTTCCTACAAGATCCTTTCAAGAGTATTGGGGAAATTTTTTTTTTCACCCTTAACATTCAACTGAAAAAAGTACAAAAAAGTGACTTTTTTCCTCGATTTGGTAAATCGACTGCAGCTTTGCTAATATTGATGGGAAGGCTAATGTCTTAAGGAAAATTTACAGCTGAATGTACCCCCAATAACCCTGTCAATTTGCAGATCGATCCATTGAACGGTCCTCCCGGACCGATTGATCGAAATTTACAAAAAAATTGAAGGAGCAAGATTTTTGTTTCTGAAGATCGGGTAATCTTCTTAAAAATGGAAAAATTGATTTCTTATCGACTGTTTGTACAATTTTGTATCCGTTACCGGCTAAATTTCAAAAAGAAAACAAAACAAAACAAAATTGAAATTTTTTTTTTCAGTTTTCCAATTTCTTTTTCCAAATTTTTTTTTTTAATTCTTGATTAAAATTTCCAAAAAAATGAAAGGAAGAAGGGTTTTGTTTCGAAACATCGAGTAATCTTCTTTAAAATGGGTAAATTAATTTTTCTTCGACTTTTTCACAATTCTGTATCCGTTATTGGTTGAATTAAAAAAAAAAATTCAAAAATGTTTGAATAAATTTTTTTGATTTTGTGATTTTTTACAAAAAAAAAAAAAATCGAGAAGCGTTCTTGCGAAAATTTGGATTGATGCTTATCAACTACCGGCATTTGCGTTATCCAAAGCGTACCACGTGAACGTTGGACGGTCGGATTTATGCTGCTCTTGTGCTTACGCACTGACTCCTGTTTGAAACGATTGACGATGTTTCGAAACAAAAACCTTGTTCCTTTCATTTTTTTGGACATTTTAATCAAGAATTTGAAAAAAAAAAATTCGAAAAAAAATTGGGAAAAAAAAATTCAATTCTTTTTTGTTTTTTTTTTTTTTTGAAATTTAGCCGATAACGGATACAAAATTGTACAAAAAGTCAATGAGAAATCAATTTTTTCATTTTTAAGAAGATTACCCGATCTTCAGAAACAAAAATCTTGTTCCTTCAATTTTTTTTGGAAATTTCGATCAATCGGTCCGGAAGAACCGTTGAATGGATCGATCCGCAAATTGACAGGGTTATTGGGGGTACATTCAGCTGTTAATTTTCCTCAAAACATTAGCCTTCCCATCAATATTAGCAAAGCTGCAGTCGATTTACCAAATCGAGGAAAAAAGTCACTTTTTTGTACTTTTTTCAGTTGAATTTTAAGGGTGAAAAAAAAATTTTCCCCAATATTCTTGATAGGATCTTGTAGGAAATTTATTCTAGTTTCCGAATCTACCCGATTGATTTCTGTACGCCGACTGGTTGCTGAGATATCAGTGGTTAAAGACAAAAAGATCTTTTTTCATTTTAAGTTGGATATCTCTGCGAGAAATCAACGCAGAGAAAAAACTAAAAAACGAAATTGAAGCTGGATAAACTTCCAAGTCCGTGGAACAAAAATAAAAAGGTAAACAAATTTTGAAAATTGTCTTTTGCGCCATTCCTTGAAATTTCGTGAGAAGCGTAGATCCTAAAAAATTTTGACTAAAAGATTTGAAAACTAGAATGTCGGAGCTTCAAAATGCTTTTTTTATGACTTTGATAAGACCATTTTTCACTGAAATACAGCCTGTCGAAAATCATCGAAAAATTTGGAAATTTTTCTTGCTCCTTGAATTTTTGCGAGTCGTGTACTTTTGGCTAAAACCACGAGCAACCAAACGAGCTTTATATTTTTGCGGATTTCCAAACTTATCATTTTTAATTGCGAATACCCATTTACAATCAACGATATTTTTATCCCTTGTCTTCGATGCCAAGGTCCAAGATTGATTTGCCATTAATGAATTTATTTCATCTCGAATAGCATGCTCCCATTCACTTCTGTCATCGCGTGTTTTTATCTCTTCGAACAAAGTGGGTATTTTACAAACAACTGACTGAGCACATACGAGGTAATCATTCGGGATCTCAGTTTCTTCATACGAAATAGAAGGTCGTTGTTTAATTCTTTCACTTCTTCTAACTTGGACTATTTCATCCATTTTCTCATCATAATTTTCGGGTAATCACTCATTGCATCTATCTGTTTCAATTTCAGATTTATTTATCTCAGGATTTTGTATTACTTCTCCATCAATCGGCTTTAGTGTGTCTGATTTACTTTTACTATCAGATTGACGCCTTTTTAACCCATCTGATTTTTCAATATCAGATTTATTTGGCGTCTCTACTGATTTTGACACTACGTCAGAAATATCAGTTTTGCTAGAGGTTTCCTCAGATCTTACCTCTTTCATCACTGGCCGAGATTTCAATTTACCTCATCTACAATAACATCTCTATCATGAATTTTTCACCATCAACATCCCAAACTTTATACCGGTTTGGTTCCAATCCAACTAATATTCCTGTCCAGGATTTTTCATCAAATTTTCTCTTCCTGGTTTTATCATGCACATAAGCTGTAGAACATAAAATCTTTAAATACTTCAATTGAGGCTTTTTACCAAGACACAAGTCGAAAGGAGTTTTATGAATTTTGAGAGCTTTAGTCAGGGTCAAATTAATAAGATCCCAGCAAACACACTTGGATAATTTGCGACACATTTACGTATAATTAAAATGTAATAAATATGTCATACAGAGTTTATCACAAATTCGAAACTTTTTGATAATGCACGTAAACGAGATGTATATTCGTCTTGACGATATGTAATAAGGACGTCAATGAATGATGAAGGAATTACGAAAAACTATAGACATTACAAATATGTAACATTAATACGTCAAGATCTCGTCATTCTTATACGAGATATTTACATATACTGTAAAATTGTTACGAGTCGATGCTGTAACAATTATAGAACATTGGTGATATTATAATCTCGTAGTACAGGCTACGTAGCAAATACGTGTAGTGCGTTACATAAATGTTGCAAGACATTTCTTGTAACAAATCCGTAAAAATTATAGAACATTGCTGTAACAATTATAGAAGATTGGTGATATCACAGTATAAATTCGCGATTTTTAAATTGAAATGAGTCTCACTCTTTGCCATATAATCTTTGAACATCAAGAATATATCCGACTTGTGTGTAATTAAATACGTAATACAATAGTGCGTGAATTCATCAATAAACGAGATGAAATAATTTTTGTTATTAATTGTCGAAGGATTGATCGAACCGCAGACGTCCGTGTGAACTGTAAACAAAGGTTTTTTTATGTGACTTTTATTCTTTGACTTCTCAAATGATAATCGAGCTTGTTTACCGTTTATACATCGGTTTAATCATCGGTTGGGACCACGTTATTTAGATTACTAAAATCCTGCACGATTTGTTTATTTTTCAACTCGATAGGAATTTTATTTTTCCAATATGCCCCAAACGCTGGTGCCATAAATAGTAATTGTTTGCATTCGTATTATATGCTTGAACATTTACCCTTTTTTTGAACTACAAATTCAATAGCAATTAAATTGTTTAAAGGTTTTCTGTACATTACCATTCTTCCATTTCTACTTATCTGTGTTCTCTCTTTGACATCGAAGGTGACACTCATGATTACCTGCTGCGTTTTCTTCACTGACAGCAAATTGCATAGGACCTTTGGATAATAGCGAACATCTTCCAGGATCACTAGAACTCCCAGATTAGTCGATACGTTGATTCTTCCCTTCTTTGTCGCACTGATGACATTTCCTAAAGGATGAATTTCTTTTCTTCGAGTTGAATCGGGATGAGAAATAAGAGCCTCTGCCTCTTCTGCTTGTGCCTCGCCGATTGCCTCTATAGCCTCTCGAACTGTCGTTATTATTTCCTCGTCGAGTTTCCGTCTCGCCAAACACCTTAAGAAGTTGGAGCAGAAATTAAGCAACTGAACTCCAAGAAATCTCCTGGGTATGACTTAATAACTGGAAAAGCCCTGAAAGAATTACCAAAAAAAGCCATAGTCTACTTAACCACCTTATTCAACACAATCATCCGGACATCACAAATCCCTTGCCAATGGAAGGTCGCTGAAATCATAATGATTGGAAAGCCAGGGAAACCGCTGAATGAAGTCACATCCTACCGGCTCATAAGCTTATTGCCTATTATGTCAAAGATATTTGAAAAACTGTTACTGGTGAGAATGAAACGCATAATAGACGAGCAAAAACTAATTCCTGACCACCAGTTTGGATTCCAAGGAAAGCACTCAACAATTGAACAAGTAAATAGAATTTACAAGGAGATTTCAAACTCGCTAGAAGAGAACAAATATAGCTCCGCCGTATTTCTCGATCTACAGCAGGCGTTTGACAAAGTATGGCATCCAGGATTACTATATAAAATAAAAATAAACCTACCACAGTATTATCTCATCATGGTATCATATCTAAGTAACAGACGGTTCCAAGTACGTCACTGCGTTAGCCTATCACAGCTGTACCCAATTAAATCAGGGTTGCCCCAAGGTAGTGTACTTGGGCCAGTTCTATACACACTATACACTGCTGACTTACCAATGGCAAGAAACATCACCGTGGCGACATATGTCGACGATACAGCCTTCCTTTCAGTGCATACCAACCCCAAGGTAGCATCGAAACGGCTCCAAAAGCAGATGAAAGATACAGAAACATGGCTTGACAAATGGGGAATCAAAGTAAGCGAATCGAAGTCTGTCCACATCACATTCACCATGAAAGAAGGAAACTGCCCGAACATCAAACTATACGATCGAAATTTACCCACAGCTAATGAAGTAAAATACCTTGGAATGCACCTGGATCGAAGGCTAACATGGACCAAGCATATTAAGACTAAACAGAAGGAACTAGACATGAAACTACGTAAAGTGTATTGGCTTATTGGGCGAAGGTCCCAACTGCCTTCCCATAATAAACAAAACATTTACAAGGTCATACTTAAGCCAATATGGACTTATGGAATACAGTTATGGGGAACGGCCTCAAACTCCAATATAAAAATTCTGCAGATTTCAATCGAAAATTCTAAGAACAATAATAGGTGCTCCATGGTATGTCACAAACATTGATATCCACAAAGACCTCGCGATGAATACGGTGAAGGAAGAAATACATCGATTAAGTGCCTCCTACGAAAGAAGACTCGAACAACACCCCAACGACCTAGTGCCAGACTTACTGGACCGGAATTCAATTAAAAGAAGACTAAAAAGATTCAAACCTCCAGACTTGTGTGAACGTTTTCGCTAAACTCAGTTTAGCACTAGTGCAAAAACAGAGAATTGTGTGTTGGTGAACGCTCACTCTGAAACTCGACATATTGTAGCCCACCAAATTATTTATTGTTATCTAGATAACAGATTGTAATTTGGAACATGGAGTGAACAAAAAAAAAGTTTTTGTCTCAGCTTTCAACACCTTTGCACTCGTATCAACACACTCAATTTTGATTTTTGTCTCATGGTCCAAAAGTCTTGTTTTTACAAAATCCAAAGTAATTTTATCTTCGGTAATTGTTTCAATTACCAAAGATGGCAGGGAGAGAGGTCAACAAATGCGACACCTTTTGACTTTCACTCACTGACACATCCGCCGCTGCTTACTCTGTTATGAGTTCATCAAATGTTTCAAAATGATTTTTCAGTGAAGTTTCACTCTTTATTTTTAATCTGCTCAATCAATTGCGGACAGACACTTCAGTGGCAGCACTTTTCCTCTCATAACCTGCATCCTGACTCTGTAGAATAGATTTAGCAGTAGACCGTGGTGTATCGTACTTGAGGTAAGCGTCAGCTAGATATTCAACGATGACACATCTGGCCACTTGTTCAGCTTTTGCCTATCTTTTGTTCACTCTCCCAGGAGCTTGTTCGTCAATCACTTTAAGTACGTTTAATTCAAATAATAAATTTCTTATTCGATGTTTCCACGCATTGTATTTACTACCATTGAACGGTGAAATATTGCTCCTGTCCCTTGATTTGTCCATTGTCACTTTATTCGAATTAAAACTACACAAAAGTTCACTTCAAATTAATTAAACTAATTTTTTAAATACACAGTTAATGCACAGAGTCACCTGGGCATATTCTGGGCCCATAACCTATAGGAAAATGGGAAAAGGTTATTTAAGGAATAACACTTTGCTCAGTATTCTTTCGTATTCTTTCTGATTCATGGCACTAGTGAAGGCAGTATCTTGGAACATCGTTCTGATCTTAGGGCCGTCGAAAAACCCTTCTTTCAATTCTGCCTCAGACAATTTCGGAAATTTGTCAACGAGATACTTGAAGCAGGCTCCAGATTTATCGAGCACTTTAACGAATTGCTTCATTAGACCAAGCTTGATATGAAGGGGAGGAATAAGAATTTGATATGGATCAACTAGGGATTTGTGGATGACATTCCGCGATCCAGGGGTAAGTGATGTTTTGGTAGGCCAATTTTTTTTCACATAATGGTTTTTACGATCGCGACTGTCCCATGAGCATAAATAGCATGGAAATTTTGTGAATTCTGACTGTTGTCCAAGTAAAATCGTTATAATTTTCAGATCACCGCCAATTTGCCATCTATGAGTCTCGTAATCAATTTTTTGCAGTAGAATGTCCAGGTTCTCATATTTTTCTTGCATGACAGTGGAATGGGCAATAGGGACTGGAGCATAAACGTTTGTATTGTGCAGCAAAACCGCCTTTATACTCCGCTTCGATGAATCTATGAAAAGTCTCCAATTTTTGGCATCATAATTATTTGGTTTCAGTTCATTAATGAGACCTTTTATGGCTGTATAATAAGCAAGGGAATAACCTTCATCTTTTGAAAAATACTGTAGAAATTTTATCTCTCTGGTTCTATAAAAAGAAACTTTCGTCGTTAGCTCCAACAGATTCCTCTTTTTCAGGAAGGATGCTAGAAATTCTGAACCATCCTTTGATAATCCTAAATTCCTTACAAGATCATTTAGCGCAGCTTGTCATATCAATTTCGGATTTTTGGAACCTTGGCCATCATCCATGTCACTATCCGTTTCATCACTCATCTCAGATGTCAATTCTGTTTCCATATCCATTATTTCATCGACTTCCATCACATCAGCCATTGTCTCGGGGGGATTCACATGACTAGCATTACTACTACTACAGTCCTCTACTACAGTTCTCTACTGTAGCTGATACAGGAGCTGAAACGGATGAAACACTAATGTAAACGATTTTGCTTTTGTTTTTACTGTTGTACCCCTGGATTTTATTGCAACAGTAAAAACAATTGTCTGCACTTGAAGGGTGTTTCCAAATTGTTGGAACGGAAAACCTGATGTTCTGTTTGTTTTGTTTCTTCTTCCACCTGATGAACATTTTTCGGCAACAGTTACAAATGATGCTGCGAGCCCAGCTGTTAATCCCAGACCCAGCCATATCGAAACCAAAAATATCTTGGTAAATCTCTCGAATATCATCATCGATGACTTTTCGCAGAGAACTCACTTCAAACTTTACGCATACATGACACAACACACTGTGCTTCGATTCATAAATGTGTTCTGGCAAGATGTCTGCGGTCGCTTGATGACGACGCCTGCTGGCCCGCTTTCTCACCCTGATTAGTCGCCGATACTGAGTGTTCGAATCCCCACTTTCTCCGTGTGCCTGCCATGACGGCATGACAGCCGTGATCCAGGGACTCAGCCGGATAACGGGCTCACTCCGTTGCCCGCCGTCACCGCGAGGAGGTGCCCTGGATGCAGACACACGGGAAACGAGATTGTTGGGAACATGACGTTACGTAACTTTAATTTTGTGTAACCCACGCCACGAATAGTTTCGCGGTAAGAGATTGAGTGATACTGTTTCAGCATTTTGATTATGGGGTAATAGGGTTGTGGGGTCATTAGGTTATAGGTTTAGAGGTTTATAGGGGTTTTAAAAAAAATATGATTCTTTATATTATTATACGATTTTTATATGACTCTTCCAACTCAAAATAGCATTCAGAATTTTTTTCAGATTTTTAAAACCAAATGTGAATACGTTATGATTTTTTGAATTTTTTTTTCAAAAACCTCGAAGGCCGGGATTTAAAATCTGAAAGAATTCTCAAGAATCCGGGGTTATGAATTTAGTTGAAGAGTCGATGGGTTACCGGGTTGTAAGTTGAAGAGTCAATAAGTTGCCGAGGTTTAAGTGTAAAATCGTTTGGGATTATCGGTTTTAACGGTTTTGATGGATTTTGGACTGTTTTTTTGAGGTTATAGCCAAACCTCGACGTGCTAGGGTTAAACCAACCTCGGATTCGGATTCAGCGACCCCAAAAACATACAGCATACATAGTCAGATAATTGACCCCCAGGCCAGAACGTTTTTTTGTGTGGCTGTGTAATGAAAGGTTGACTTGAAAATGATCTAAAAATGCGATCCTTGGTCATTAATGGGTTACTATTCCGATAATTTACAATAATTTTGGATGCAATGGCCACTTTTAAAGGAATTGATTATATTTGTCAATCCATTACCCATTCTTTGAGTAGTTGATAATATTTTCGAGCCCATTACCCATTTTTTAAGTAATTGATAATATTTTCGAATCCATTACTCATTTTCTAAGTAATTGATAATATTTTTCGAATCCATTACCCATTCTTTGAGTAATTGATCATATTTTCGAATCCATTACTCATTTCCTAAGTAATTGATAATATTTTTCGAATCCATTACCCAGTCTTTAAGTAATTGATCATATTTTCAAGTCTATTACCCATTTTTTAAGTAATTGATAATATTTTCGAATCCATTACCCATTTTTCGAGTAATTGGAATTTTTTTTCCATATTATCCATTATCGAGTAATTGGTATTATTATTTCGAAAATTATCGATTTTTCATCAATTGAATGATGGAAAATTTTTATTTTTTGTTGCCGATCTCTGTATTCTACCAGAGATCGGCTGTAATGATATTTTCAGGCGCATTTTCGAAAAATATTATCAGGTTTTTGAAAATTAATAATTTCGAAATATCAATTTTCAATTACCCGATAATGGTTAATGGAAAAAAATGAATTTCCAATTATCCAAAGAATAGGTAATTGGTCGGAAAATAATATCAATTACTCAGAAAATGAGTAATTGGTTTGAAAATATTTCCAATTCTACGAACAACTGGTAAATGGTAAAAAAATAATATCAATTAAGCAGAAAATGGGTAATTGATCTAAAAAAATTTCAATTATCCAAATAATCGGTAATTGGTTTCAAAATTATAGCAGTTAATTAGAAGAATGGGTAATTGGTCGAAAAATAATATCAATTTTTGAGAATAATTGGTAATTGGTCTCAAAATAGTATCAATTTTTTGGAAAAAAGTTAATAATTTATTGAAAATCGGAGTGATAAGAGATATGTAGATATATAGAGGTGTATACAGGCATACACAGTTATCTACCGGCACATAAAGGTATTTACAGGCATATACAGACATGAAGAGGTAAATAGACATACATAGTGATTAATTTCGTAATTTCTTTGAAAGTTTTCATAGTTCTGGAAACTGTCATTAAATATATATATTTATATATATCTATATATAAATATAAATCTCCAATCACTCCTATTTTTGCAAAAACGCATTTTCAATAATTTTTTTTTTCTGGGAAATTGAAAATATTTTCAAACCAGTTGCTCAAATTTCTGAAAAATTGATATTATTTTTCGATCAATTACCGATTATTCGAATAATAGAAAATATTTTCAGACCAATTACCCATTTTATGATTAATTGATATTATTTCTTTACCAATTACCAATTATTTGGATAATTGAAAATACAATTTCGGATAATTTCAATTTTTCCATGAATTGGTATTCGATCTATTCAAATTATCGATTTTCCATTAATTGAAAAATCGTTATTTTTTTGCCGATCCCTGTATCCTACAAACTGATTAAAAAAAGCGACTACTTTTTTCGAAATCCTCTCTCAAATACTTTCAGAAAGGTAAAAAAAATGCCTGTCAAAAGCAGAGCTCTTAATATTAATATTTAGAGAATTTTTTTTTAAGTTTTAAATTTTATAACTCGGCTTCAAGTCAATGTACCGAAATAAGCAATATATATTTTTGTAGGGAATGAACGTTCTACAGAAAAGGTCTCTTATGATTGTTCGATAAACTCACTCCTTCAAAAGTTATTCAAGGTTAAATTTAAATTTAAAGTAAATTTCACTTTTTTTTTTAGTTACTGGCAGAATGTAAAAATTTAATACTAAATATCGTAAAATCTTTCTTGAAAAAAAAAGTTTAAATTGCATTTGTTAAGTTTCAATTACAAATTTGAATTTTTCAAAGGAACTGACTGTGATTTTCATTATTGGAATCTTCGATTGATACTTTTAATTCAACAAATTATTTTAAACATGAGATTTTTTTTTTCAAATGAGAAAAAATTCTCGTAAAAATATTTTCCATCGAAGAGAATGTTTAACCGAATAAAAAATTATGGGGAATTATTCCAGCCCGAAACTAAGAATTTTCACCCGATAGGATTTTTTTTGTAAAAATAAAGTTTCTCTTTCAAGGTTGCTGCAAAATTCAACGCTCCAAATTATATTTATGTGAGTTCCTTATGCAACTTATACGTTTTTTGCTGGATGAAGAACCTAGACGATTACAAATATCCGCGATATCTCATTAAAAATCAAATTATAAAAAAATGGATCTAAAAAAATACTGATCAACAAAATGACATAAAAACGTGCTAGTTTTCAAAAAATTCAAAGTTTTCAAAAATCACCAAGTGTTTTTTTTATTGATAAATCGTTCTCGACTTTTGCAAAATTCGCGCTCTCGTACTGAAAATTGTAATTTAAAAATCATGGTTTTCGTCAATCCCAATATCAATTTTTTTGAAATTTTCACATTTGTTTAGCGTAAAAAAATAATGTTTTCCTTTTAATGGTGAGTGTAAAAAAATTACAAAAGAATGAATGTGTTTTTCAGGCTCGGTATAGTCATAAAAAAAATCCAGAACCAAATTCGACGCAGTGAGGATGAAGCATCATTTGTATTTCCACGAAATTCCGCATAAACTGTTCCTGCGAGTTATCAATCAACACGAGTGTCAGAAATATAAGCTATCGCGTGTAAGATCAATACGGATGAGCAATGTATTCCGTATACGTGCGAAACTAAATTCCACAAATGGACTCTGGATCATTGGATCTAATCGATCAAATAAATCTGACAACGCGCAAAGTGCGCACGTAATCGAAAATCATTATAATCCTTGTACGCATTATTTCGTGTGATTGCAGAATTGGCTGTCGGATTTGGAGATTTTCGCGACTCTCGTTGCCGCCATTATTCACGATTTCGAGCATACAGGAACGACGAATAATTTCCATGTAATGTCCGGCAGTGACACTGCGCTCCTTTACAACGATCGTGCTGTATTGGAAAATCATCACATTTCCGCTAGTTTCCGGTATTCAAAGAGACTGAATTTTCAACGCACCGATTGGTCAACCTTAAGGGAGTATTCTGGTCCAGAATTTTGAAAAAATCAATTTTTTTACATTGTATCAAAGTTGAGACCTTTAAGAATATGTCCTCAAAAAGAAATTTTTTAATTTCAACACTTTACGGAGTCATAGCTATTTTAGGCCCGAATTTTAAGATCTTAAGATCAAACTTAAGATCAAATTTTCCATTTAACTCGAGTTGGCACTTGAGATCGAACTTGAGTTGCAATTTAAGATGAATCTTAATTATGAATTTAAGTGAATTTAAGAATTAATTTATGTGTCATGATAAGTTCATGCTTAAGTTCAAACTTTAGTGCGAACTTCAGATCGATTTTAAGATCGGACTTAAGATCAAATTTTCCATTCAACTCAAATTGTCACTTAAGATCGAACTTAAGTTGCAATTTAAGATTAATCTTGAGTTTGAACTCAAGTGTCATTATAAGTTCATACTTAATTTCATACTGAATTTCAAACTTTGGTGCGAACTTCAGATCGGATCGATCTTAAAATCAAACTTAAGATCAAATTTTCCATTGAACTCAAGTTGATACTTAAGATCGCACTTGAGCTGCAATTTAAGATGAATCATCTTGAGTTTGAACGTAAGTGTCATTATAAGTTCATATTTAATTTCAAACCTTAGTGCGAATTTCAGACCGATCTTAAGCTTGAGTTCGATAAAACTTAATTATTTTGACAACTAATGTCAAAAAACACGGACGAGAGAGGCGACGAAAGAAGTTTGTTCGAACTTAAGTCCAAGCTCAAGATAAATCTTAAGACCAAACTTCAAACCAAATTTAAGTTTGAACTTAAGATCGATCTGAAGTTCACTCTGAAGGTTGAACTTAAGGATGAACTTGCAATGATACTTGAGTTCAAACTTAAGATTCATCTGAAATTGGAGCTAAAGTTCGATCGTACGTTCCAACTTAAGTTCAATGGAAAGTTCCATCTCAAGTTTGATCTTAAGATAGATCTTAAGAACTGAAAATTTGGGCCTTCCTGATGCAGTTACTACGCCCGTCACGTCGGAGCAAATCGGACTGTAGACGTTTTTCTCAAAAGTACTATTCTCAACACGACTGACATGATATCTCAAGTTCAACCCAACTGATTCACTTTAAAGTTTTTACCAATCTTCAATATATAACTCTCTACCGCTCCTACCATTTTTGTATAAAAATTCCTATTTTTACTATTGTAAACAAATTAAAAACTTTGAAACAAAATAGGTTGTAAAAAAATTTGAACATAGATTCCTTATTTTTTTCCGTCGTTCATCAAGCCTCCTTTATGAGGATCTCCTTGACTATCTTTACAACATGTATGTTCTTTATCATGGCTTCCTCATAAAGGAAGCTTCACGAACGACGGAAACAAATGAAGGAGCTATGTGCAAATTTCAAATTTGGATGATTTTTTAGCAATTCCGTTCAATTATATTATCAATTCGTTTTGTCATCCAATGTATGGGTGCTAAAAAAGTGAACTCGATAGCTGCTTTAAATTAGGAAACTTAGTGTTCACAAGTATATTTCGAAAAATTCAAAAAAAAATTTAGAACGAACCGCTCCAGGGTTTTTCATTTCCATTCATCTAGTGTATTTGTGCAAAAAAATTTAGCTTGACACTCCTAAAAATGCGGATGTTGGAGCGTTAATAAAACTTTTTTGAAAATTTCAAAAATCCATTTCAACCGAACCTCTCAAGCGATTTTTTGGGAATTCCGTATTATTGTTCGTTGTCCGTGAATCCATCGGTACAAAAAAAAATCAGCTTGGTAGGTGCAAAATGACAAAAGCTAGAGTACTCACAAATTAGTTGCTAAGAATTATAATTTTTTTTTAAACCGAACCTTTTGAGCGATTTCCCCATATTCAATCCCAACTTTTATTACTATAAAACGTATCTCTTCAAAATATTTCCGCGTGATAACTGCAAAATTTTACACAAACATTTTACAAAAAAGTGAAAGTCCCCCCAAATTGACAATTATTTTGCAAATTCGGAAAAATTTGTACTGAGTAAAGGGACATGGTTGATCTACTTGCATACTTAATTTCAACTCGATCACTAAACCGTTCCCCAGATATATCCATATCGAGGGTAGCACAAAGCGGTACACAAACTGACAGACAGACATACATACATACGTCCGGACATTTTTCAAAATGTGATTTCTCGAAGTTTTGGGATATTTTAAACATACTGACATAAAAATTATGAAACAAATTTTTTTCGGGAAAACGAAGCTTCTTTTATGAGGAAGCAAAAGAGCCGAAAACTGCCTTTTTTGTTGAGACAGCTGCCGTTTTGCGAATTTTTTTTCCGTTTCCTTTAAGATGAGAACTAATTAAGAATCTTTTTTTCAAATTTTGTATCGGCTGACGAGAAAAGTTGCAGCCAACACACTCCTTTTTTTTTAGCCCCAAGTATACCAGCTTATAACTTATTTAATTTTCATTTTTGTTCTCAAAAATTTTGTTGTCCATTGTTAAAATATTAGTTAATATGTTGAAAAAAAAAGAATGATAAGCATATTGTTCGTTTATTTTTTTATTGAGCTCGACAAAATGCTCAAAATGTATGTCTCTAGACCAGAATACCGCCTTAGTCGTCCTGGCCTATTTCATTTGATTTTATTATACAATTCCATTTCACAAATTATTCTAGTATCCTGAAGGAGGACGATTGTAATATCCTGCAAAATCTCTCTAAGGAGGAATTTCGCGAATTTCGATCATTGGTAATCGATATGGTTCTCGCCACGGACATGAGCTTTCACTTTCAACAATTGAAGAATATGAAGAATTTATTGAGCCTCGCGGAGCCAAGTGTCGACAAGAGCAAAGCCGTTAGTCTTGTTCTTCACTGCTGTGATATATCACATCCGGCAAAGAGATGGGATCTTCATAATCGGTGAGCGATTTTTTTTGTTTTATAATAAAAGTGCTTACATTGAGCGCATTGCGAGAGATACGCATATTTGAGAAACTATGTTCGAGGTTATTGGGTGAAAAATATGAACGAACATAGATTATATATTTTCAATCGCGCGTTTAATTGTATTGAAACAAATAATATTTTTCTCGCTCCCTTAATTTTTGCGAGTAGTGTATCACGAAGCACGGAAATTTCAATAAGATACTATTTTTAGCTGGGACTGTATAGGCAATACATCCTTAATTAAACGACTTCATGGAGGTACTACCTTAACTGAATTTTCCTTGTTCTATTTTTTCTTGATATTTTTGTTTTATCGTCAATGGAAGAGCTACGAAAATTAGAGCGAGATTTCGTACATTTCAGAACGTTATTAGCACGTCACGAAAAGCCGGAGAATAAAAAATGTATTATTAATACGTAGTTTTTACCATTACTATGCAGATGGACAATGCAACTACTGGAGGAGTTCTTCAGACAGGGTGACAAAGAAAGAGCTCTCGGACTACCATTTTCACCATTGTGCGATCGAAATAACACCCTCGTGGCGGAATCGCAAATCGGCTTTATCGAGTTTATCGTTGAGCCGAGTATGCAGGTTTGCAGTGACATGCTTGAGACGGTTTTAGGACCCTTGAACACCAAAGACAATACCGAGGATCCGCCAAATGGTATGATATTCAAAAATTGATTATGTAAAATTTGCAGGGGTCTCCAAACTTTTCAGCCTTAGGGTTATACTGATACTCCGATATATACAAAGGGCCAAAACCATTTTAATTTTACAACAAAAAGCCATTAGCTCCCGCGTGAAAAAAAACAATCTGAAAGAATCTTGAAAAGAATCGTTGAAAGAACCTTGGAAAGAATCTGTAAAATAATCACGGATAGGATCCGAAGCAAGATTCTCTCAAAGATTCTTTCCAAGAATCTTTTGTCGGATCGGACGGGAATCTACCGAAAAATCTTCTGAAGGATCTTCAAAAGAATCTTTAAAAGGACTTTTGAAAGAATCTTGCCCCGGATCCTAGCCGTGATTCTTTCCAAGAGTCATTAAAATAATCTGAAAAAGAATATTCAAAAGAATCTTGAGAAAAATCTTTGGAAGAATCCGTAAAAGAATATTTGAAAGACTCTTTCAAAGAGTCTTTTCAAGATTTTTGCGAAGATTTTTTTAAAGATTCTTTCGAAGAATCTTTAGTCACTTCGGATGAGAATCTCTCAAAGAATTATTGAAGGAATCTCAAAAAGATTTGCTGATAGGATCCAATGCAAGATTCTTTTCAAGATTTTTCCAAAGATTCTTTTTAAGATTCTTCCAAAGATTATTTCGAAGATTCTTCCAACGATTCTTCTAAAGATTCTTCGGAAGATTCTCGTCCAAGCCGACAAAAGATTATTGGAAACATTCTTGAAAGAATTTTCGAAAGAACGTTTAGAAGAATCTTGAAAAGAATCTTCACAAGAATCTTTCCAAGATTTGAATCTTCAAAAGAATTTTAGAATATTAAAATGAATCTTGCTCTGGATCCTATCCGTGATTCTTTTCAAGATTCTTTTCAAGATTCTTTTCAAGATTTTTTTAAAGATTTTTTTCAAGATTCTTTTCAAGATTCTTTTCGAGATTCTTTTCAAGATTTTTCTCAAGATTCTTTTCTAGACTCTTTTCAAGATTCTTTTAAAAATTCTTCTTTTCTATGCGGGCTTTCGCCGGCCTGATTTGGCCCGCGGGCCGTAGCTTGGAGACCTCTAATATAAAACACACGAACTCACCGAATGAAATAAAACTTGTCGAAAAAACAAATTTTTAGACGCTATATTTTTCAAAACGTAAGAAAAAAATTAAAATAGAACAGTTTTAAAAAAAGAAACAAATTCAAATCATTAACAGAGACGAATTTTGACGGAATAGATGATTATTTTTTTTAATTTCAATGCAGGATCGCCCGATGAGAGAAGATCAAAGATCCAAAAACCATGGGTGCAATGTCTTGCGGAGAACAAAAAATTTTGGAAGGAGCAGGCTGTCAGAGGTAATTACAATCGCCCAAAAAAGCATCAGAATTCAAGAAAATAAATATGTTCACATCATTTTTCATACATTTTTATCTTCATTTTGAAATTTGATTATAAAAAATTCTTAATGTAAAAGGAAAAATTAAAATTAACCACATAAATGCGCAGATGCTGAGGCGAAAGCTCTGAAGGAGCACGAACAAAAGGCCGATGAACAGCAGGACGAAGAAGCTCCGAAAGGTGACTCCGAGGAATAAGGATAATTGTAAAGTCGAAGGAAAGAGGATGAATTTATAAAAACTCTTATCGAAGTCCGACCACGACTCGGGATGGAAAAAAGTAACAGTGTACTTTTTCATTCATTACAACGTTCGATGCGTTTATTCGTGAATCTCAACGTTGCCCAATGAGTCGACAACTGAAATCACACTCGTGATAAGAATTTCAATTTCGTTTGAAAAATGACACGCTTCTTTCGCAAGTTTAAACAAAATTCTTCTAAGAAACTATCGTAGAAAATTGACAAAAAAAAGAAAGAAAGAGAGAGAGAGAGAGACGAGAAATATTTAAAAAGAAAAAACTCATTGAAGGATATTTGTAAATAAAATTATGAAATAGATGTTTATCAGAGACGCGCGTGTGACAAATATCGTGATCGATATATTGACAATGACAAAAGGATCCCGCGTCTGTCAGCTTTAAGAAATATCATGTATAATTCAGACGAAAAATTATCATTAGTATTTATTCGAAATGAATTCATATATATATATATATATAAATATATATATATATATTGTTCGTGTAAATAACGTTGATGGATAGAAATGACTATTTTGAGGCTGCGGAACAGAAAACGAACAAGATTCATTAGGCGGAGATAAAATTTGTTAGCGAGTTACTAAATTGGCATGCGCTGGCCCTTCCTCTCCTTGAATTTGGAAGAAAATGAGGGGAAAGAAAAAAAATTAATTGTATGGAAATACGTGGGAAGAAATTGATGAGAAAAAAACCGATTGAAGTGATAGAACATGGTGTATAGTTAAGTAATTTTATGAATTCCGAGGTAAAACATATCTGTTTCATTTGATACTAGACATTTTTGTTTTTGTAAATTTCACAAAGCGTATTTATTGTCCCTAAAAATCCGAAAACTGCAATTTTGTTTCTCCGCAAACATATAAATAAAAAACAATGGCCAACGCAACAATCTAGTTGATTTGAGTGATTCCACGTCGAACCAGCAGGTAAAAAAAATCGATGTCTCCGATCATACTCTCAATATTTTCCTATATTCTCTATCATGAGAAAAAATTGCTGTTAAATGGCTAGCCCAAAATGAAATTATTTGTACGAGTTATGATTTTTTGGAAATTGCGTACTTTTAACGACTCGAAAAACAACTTTTTTGTATAACTCCACCGGACTTTGGAATTCGAGAATTTCACTTTGAAAAATCAAAACTGTATTCAAAACTCTTCAAAATGAGCACAAGTTAACTGCATTCAGTGCATTTATGACGCCACAATCGTAAAACTACGTTTTTTCGAAAATCAAGAATAACTGAAAAACCACATTTTTCAAAAATCTGAAAAAATCATATTAAATTTTTGCGACAAAAAATCTATATTTCTGTGGAGTTTGAACTAGTTTTGACCAATAGATTTTGAATGACTGATCAAATTCATCTTTCAGAAATCAGTTTCAGCTATTTTGGGACATTCAGGTTTTGACTTTAGGTTTTCTGAGAATTTCGTCAATAAAATCGATAGTCATTGTTTCAAAAAATTATAAAGCAATTTATTTACAATTCTTTGAAATCCATCTCCATCAAACGATGGTGATATTTACGAATAATTGCTTTTTTCTGCAACTTTAGGTCTAAAGTTGCGATTGTTTAAATTGTAAAAAATTATAAAACAATTTATTTGCAATTCTTTGAGATCCATCTGCATCGAACGATGATAATATTTACGTATAATGGCTTTTTTTGCAACTTGAGATCTAAAGTTGCAGAAAAAAGCAATTATTCGTAAATATCACCATCGTTTGATGGAGATGGATTTCAAAGAATTGTAAATAAATTGCTTTATAATTTTTTGAAACAATGACTATCGATTTTATTGACGAAATTCTCAGAAAACCTAAAGTCAAAACCTGAATGTCCCAAAATAGCTGAAACTGATTTCTGAAAGATGAATTTGATCAGTCATTCAAAATCTATTGGTCAAAACTAGTTCAAACTCCACAGAAATATAGATTTTTTGTCGCAAAAATTTAATATGATTTTTTTCAGATTTTTGAAAAATGTGGTTTTTCAGTTATTCTTGATTTTCGAAAAAACGTAGTTTTACGATTGTGGCGTCATAAATGCACTGAATGCAGTTAATTTGTGCTCATTTTGAAGAGTTTTGAATACAGTTTTGATTTTTCAAAGTGAAATTCTCGAATTCCAAAGTCCGGCGGAGTTATACAAAAAAGCAAAAAAGTTGTTTTTCGAGTCGTTAAAAGTACGCAATTTCCAAAAAATCATAACTCGTACAAATAATTTTATTTGGGGCTAGCGATTTAACAGCAATGTTTTCTCATCATAGAGAACACAAAAAAATATCGAGAGTATGATCGGAGACATCGATTTTTTTGACCTGCTGGTTTGACGTGGAACCACTCTTGTCAAGATTTTTTTTCATGAAAATATTGGAGTAACGAGATCGCAATTTTAAACACAATCGATGCATGGTGTTGCCAGATTTGATTTTTTTTTCTCATTCAATAATATCGATTACAGTGAAGTTGTTATTGTTTGAATAGAGTGCGAGTCCTCAAAAATCGTGATGAATTGGTGGAGATGAAGAATTTCGATAAAATCTTAGTTGAAAATTGAAGAATCTCGGATCATAAAAACTATATAATGGAAAAAAATGGTTTCGCATTGTTTTATAACCAATTTTTGTCGAATTTGTTTTGCCGATTTTGTTAATATTCGTCTGTCAAATAAACTGAGAAAGCTTTATTATTTACAAAATCCAAAAAGAAATGGAGCAGGAGAAGTTTGGCAACTCAAAAAAAAAAACAGTATGTACAAAAATCTGAAAAATGGCTTTTTATAAATATTTTGATCTCTCTACGGGGTGTCCCAAGAATGAAGGGCAATACTGTGAGGGTAGATTCGTGACGTACTATCGAGTAGAAAAGTCCTTTGCCATTTTTCGATATTTGGAACCTCTCAATTTTTATTAATTAATTGAGTTAATAACAATTCAAGGGTTAAAAATATCAAAAAATGGCAAAGAACTTTTCTACTCAATATTACGTTAATAATTAATGAAATTAATAACAATTTTAGGGATTCAAAATATCAAAAAATAGCGAAGGACTTTTCTACTCGAGTTTACGTCACGAATCTAACCTCGAGGTATTGCAATTCATTCCTAGAACACTCTGTATAAATCCCTTTATAAATATGGAAATTCATACTGGAAATTCGTTTATTTCAATACAGTTGAGAATTTAATTATTAATTCAATGGATTTATGGGTACAACTTCGGGAATGACGATGCGAAATAACCAGATATTATTATGTGTATTAAGACGGCACCATTTTGAACTTTATTTTTTGTTTTGCACACTCAAAATAAATTTGTTTTGATGGTAAAAAGTTATTGCGAAAGATCAAGCTAACAAAAAAATATTTAGAAGTCACTCCGAGTGTTTGAAGATCGAGATTTTTGTGAAAAATTGATTTTACAATATTTCCTTTGCTATTCTCAGTGCTTGATCTTGAAAAAACGAAAAAAAAACTATAAAAGTAATTTTCTTAAAAAAAATGTGCTAGACCTATTTCTACATAAAACGGCCAAGGATTGAGAAAAAAAAATTACTTTGCGTTATGCTTCGAACAAATTGTGGTAAATAATTTTTTGATTCTTCCTGCCTGTATGAATTCAGTGTACAGGAAATGTATCGGAGATCGATTTTTCTCAAAAATATCGACCTTGAATAGTTCTGAATGAAATAAATTTTCATCAAATGTAATTCCAAATATTTCATTTCGACAAGATGAATATAAATTATTGGTCCGTGACTTGAGATTAAAAAAAAATCCGATTAGTGCCATCCTAATACGCTCCATAGATTTGTAACAATCTTTTTAAGATTCTTTCGAAGATGCTTTTAAATATTCTTTCAAAGATTCTTTTGTCGCAGCGGACGGGAACCTTCCGAAGAATCTTTAAAGGATTCTTCAAAAGAATCTTCAAATGATTGAAAGAAAGAGGATTTTTCGAAATCTCATGAAAAACTAAAAGCTGACCATTTTGAGTCAATTTTCGAAAAAGAAGAAATTTGAGAAAATCGAAAAAAAGTATCTAGAAAAAAGATAGAAAATCAAAAATAGAGATGACCCTCATGGCGAAAGTTCGTTTTAACACGGCGATAAATCTTGGAAAAATTCATTCAAAGAATCTTAGAAAGATTATTTGGAAGAATCTTAGAAAGATTATTTGGAAGAATCTTAGAAAGATTATTTGGAAGAATCTTAGAAAGATTATTTGGAAGAATGTTAGAAAGATTCACCCAAATAATTTTGTTCTTTTCAAGATTCATATACAGAATCTTGGAAAGAACAAAATTATTTCCAAGATTTTCCCGACCGATCAACTTGTACAAAATTCTTTACATCAGTCTTTCCAAGATTTTTCCAAATAATCTTTCGAAGATTCTTTGAATGAATTTTTCCAAGACTTAACGCCGGAATTCGGCCATGAGGGCCACATTTATTTTTGATTTTCTATCTTTTTCCTAAACAAAGTTTTGCGATTTTCTCAAATTTCTTCTTTTTCGAAAATTGACTCGAATTAGGCAGTTTCTAATTTTTCGTGAGATTTTAAAAAAACCTCATTCTTTCAAAGAATCTTTTAAAGATTCTTCCAAAGAATCCTTTAAAGATTCTTCGGAAGATTCTCGTCCGATGCGACAAAAGAATCATTGAAAGAATCCTTCCAAGAATCTTGAAAAGTATCTTGCTCCGGGTCCTATTAATGATTCTTTTCAAGATTCTTTCAAGGATTCTTTGAAAGATTCTCACAAAGATTCTGTTTTTCTGCGTGGGGAGGGAGGGAGAGAGAGAGGGCGAGAGAGAGAGAGCGAGAGAGGGAGAGGAAGAGAGAGAGAGAGAGAGAGAGAGAGAGAGAAGTTGAAAAACCAAAGCACTAAAAATATCACCGTGTTTGAATCGCGATTTGAGCATTCGATGTGACTTTTCTACGTTTTACCTCCGCGTCTGTGATGTTTAGGGAAACAATAAAGGGTGTCGGTCACCAGACGAGTACGTCCGATATTGATGCACCTAATATATATATATATATATATATATATATATATATATATATATATATATATATATATATATATATATATATATATATATTTCTCTCAATCTTATTTCATAAATCGGTCGTAAGAAAATGGCAATTCGCGACGAATCATCAGATTTGTTTTTTTCCCACGTGACCATCCAATTTATTAACTGCAAAATGAAGTACGAATGACCAATGTGAAATATTGTCACGAGAATTTTTACTATTCCACGATATCATGATTTTTGTCTCGCAATTTTTATTTCTACAAAGTTTTTTTTATTGGTGTTCGAATCCAGACATGTTTTGAAAAATTTGTCCGACCACATAATCATAATATAAAATGAAATAATGTAAATCAAATATAAATGGAATCGTATTAGTTTTATTCGTATTGGAGAGTGTCTCACGAGCTCTCAATAAACCGGGACTATAGCTTTATTAATTATACATCCGCGGTGGCTCCAAAACCTGTACAAGTGGCAAATTTTTTGCCTTGATAGTTTTTCATTACTCCGAATTGATCGATAAAATTGATTTATGCGGAACGTGAATAAAAAAAAAAAATTAACCCAAGCACCCTCAAAAACCTTGCTGCCTGTACCGGTGGAGGTGCCAACTCGCGCAATAGCAGGTAAAAAAAATAAAATAAAAGATTTGGAGTAAAAAAAAATACAAAACGGAGAAAGATGAAGAATATTTGGAAAATGTTTCTTTCGTGTAAATACTTGAATGAAGAAAAGAACAAAATAAAGTACGCCGTGATAAAAATTAGAAACCTTCCTATCTCTCAATCTCTCTAAAATCTGCCTTTTAATTAAGCTAAATAACGTCTGTGCGTTTGTGTATTTCGACCACGACTGTGCAAATCAAAAGAGAAGAAAGGAAAATGAAACGAAAGAGAACGAAATGAACGAGCTCTCGCTGAAGTTCAATTTGTGCGAAAAAAAATATTGCTCGTACTCAAAACTCGTTTGTCTTACTCTTGATATTACACGTTCGAAGATAAATAATGTATCTCGCACGAGAGAAGCAATTTGCCGGCAACAATACTTGACCAATAGTCTGTAAAACTGTACCTTTAAGCTAGGTGAAAGTAAAAGAAGAAAAAAACTAATAAAATCTAAAGAAAAAATGAAATGCGTGCTCCGAGAGAGAGAGAGAGAGATGCAAAGAGAAGTAAAACGTATTTCCATGCTGAATATAATATAAACTGACTAATCACGCGCATATGTGTAAAAGAGTGTAATAAAAAAAATCGTCGCCTTTTCATTTTTATTTTTTCGACATTAGAGGTGAGAAAAAATTTTAGATATCAGCGCGAAAAAACGAAGACTTGAGTTGGTGAATCTTTAAGCGTGAATTACAAATCAAATCCGACTGTATACATTTTTACTGTAATAATGTCATTTATTTTTCAGCACAATTTAACAAAGAAGAAAAATGAATCAATAAAGTTGTGTAAATATTCAATAAGAAAAAGCACCATGTCCGTTTAATGTTATGTCCATCAAGTGAGGGGCGAGAGATAATGTTAATAATATATTACATAGGCAAATAAATAAATATATATATATATATATACAATGTATACATAATATATGGTTATTGTATTGTGCATAACTCTGCAAGATAATAAAGATAACCGATTAGATACACTTCTATCGTTATGTTCGCTTATGCAAATTTTTTTGATCGACATTTTTATAAATATCAGTTATTTTTCAAATTCAATTGTATTTCATTTGCCTAATAGTCATTTACGAGTCATTTTAAATAAACATCCGAGAAACACACTAGAAAATGAATTAAAAAGTGTTTATTAATTCATTTCTCGTATGTTTATTTAGAACCCACCTTGTAAATGACAAATGTTATGTAAAATTTCCTCAGCTGTTCGAAAAAACATGGAAAAAATTTTCAAAATATGGGCAATGGCTAAAAAACAGCTTTTTAGATTTAAAATTCGATTATGAGAGCTTTTCACAGGCATTATCAGAAAAGCAATATTTTTTTGGAAAGCTGAGACTTTTTTACTCAAAAAACGTATTTTTTCAAAAACATTTTATTGTAACGGAAGATAGCAAAGAAAATAATAAAATTTATTTTTATTCATTCATTTATTTCTCGTATGTTTATGGTGAACGCATCTCGAAAAATACATATTCTATGTAAAATTATCTCAGCTTTTCGAAAAAAATATTGAAAAAATTTTCAAAATTTTGGCAACGGCCAAAAAACAGCTTTTACCCTTTAAGTCTGCACTTTCCAAGTGCATAAACAAAAAAAATCAATATTTTTTATGGAATGCTGAGACTTTTTCACGCAAAAAACCTATTTAAAATATTTTTTTTTGTGGTTCAAGATGGCTTGTCACAATGTATAAAACAAAATTTGTAAAACTAGACGAAATACCCCATGTAATAACTGCGAAAGTTTGAGGGGAAAAAATCTGAAAAAATTTGGGATTGTGTTTTTCAATGAGAACTTTCAGCTAAAAAAATGCAAAAAGATCTGAGGCGGTGAAGCCGGATCCGACGTCCATAATTGGCGTTTTAGCCCATATATATTTTCAAAGGAATCAAAATGGCAAAAAAAGTTCGTTTGCCCTCTACCACCCTCTACCATTGTCTTACATACAGGCTTGGAAATTACGTCGTTTTTTAGTGGTGGGGAGTGGCACTGTTAAGGGGAAGTTGCCGGCGGGAGGCATGGAAAATGAATGAACTTTGGGAATTTTTTTCGATATAAAATCAAACAATTTGCGATATTGAATAAACCTGCAGAACTTACGACCAAATCAAAGTCGATAAAACATAGAATATGCACCTTTTTTTAAAAATGTTTATTCATCCCTTTCCTTACTCCCATCCTCTTTACCAATGATATCGATATTAAATATAAATAAAATAGTAATCAGTATTCCAAACTGACTGAAAAAAGTCAACGAATAAAAAGGAAATAAACAGAAAATAAATGAAAATAAGGGTCGTATTTTGAAAACAAATCAAGCACTGATTTTTATTGAATCTCGATTACTTCGTATAAACCAATTTAAAAGTAGTAAACTTAAACTCGATTGATTTTCTTGTAAATAATTATTGATGAGCATATGAACAAAAACTGGTTTTTGTGTAATCAGCTTCATTATTTTTATAGAATATTTTTTAATATTAATTTTGAAATAAAAATCGTTCTATGCGTATTACTTTTTATGTCCTCCATAGATAAATTGTTACGTAAGCAGGAGCTTGATAAAACATATGATACGATTATAATGATCGTATTATCATAGATCATGAGAAATTCACGTAAACAATGCAAAGGGTGGAATCGGACCTCATATACGGAGTATTCTGGTAAAGGTGCATTTTGAATCAACTGAGCGATTGAATGTCAGTTAAAAAACCCTCACGTATGGACATACAATAATATACGTTTATACACTCAGTCAAAAAGTTAAAGGAACAACAGCAAAATTTTAGACATTTTTCAGCGATTTTCCAAAGGCTGTAACTTTGTTAATTTTGGTCGTAAAAGTTAAAAAACAGCATTTTGAAGCTTAAATCTTCTAGTTTTGGAATCTTGAGTCAAAAAAAATTTTGTGGGCATCACAAGAAATATAACGGTCAAAATTTTGTCGAAATTTTTGCTCTTATCAAAACCGTCGATGGGCTTCAACTTTTATTTCGAGCTTAACTAATTTATGGCTCGCTTAGCTGAATTTTTTGGCTCTAATTTGCTTTTTCATTTTTGTCCTACGACCATTTTTCTTTTAGATATCGGCAATTGAATAAAAATTCGTCGTTTTTTTCAAATCTTCGATATCTCCGGAACTGAAGATCGTGCAGCAATGAAACAGTGGGTTTCGGAAACTAAAATCTACCCTCTATGAGTGCCTATTACAGTTATAAATGAAGAAAATTTGTTTCCATGCTTAATTTTGACTTGAAAAAGTCCAAAAAATAGCTTTTTTTTCTTATTTGAGAAAATCTACCACAACTTTGCAGATATTGCGAAAAATACCAATGTTTTAATGTTTTCTTTTAGCTCAATACATACCTAAAAACCGTGCCAATTTTAAAAACAATCGGTCTAGCCGTTGTTTGTGATCGAGTCATTAAACTTTTAGAAAAATTAAAGGAATACGTTGATTGATCCTTAAAGACCAATTAATGGCGTTAAATCGAACAGAGATATCGAAGATAAAAAAAAAGACAAATTTTTGTTCAATCGCCGATATCTCAGCGGAAAATGGTCGTAGAACAAAAAAAATCAAATTGAAGCCAAAGAATCCAGCTAAACGATCCATAGATTGGTTAAGCTCGAAAAAAAAATTTGGAGCCCGACTGTTTTGAAAAAAGCAAAAAATTCGAGAAAATTTTTACCTTTATATTTCTTTCGACTGCGTCGAGGGTGATGCCCACAAGATTTGTTTGACTCAAGATTGAAAACAAGTACGCTTCGCTTACTCGTTGGGGGGCTCCGCCCCCCAAACTCCCCTTAACGTTTTGTTGGGGGGCTTTGCGCTCCGTATTCTTGACCATTATCTTCATTTATTCGGTATGTAAATACTATATTGTTTTTATGTCATTGAACATTGTTTTTGATAATATTGAGTCACATTTTTCATTCTCAATGGGGGCAATGAGTCATAAAGTTAAAGACCGAATTTTTAAATTATATTAGTAGGCACTCACACCGTTACTGAAACTCTTTGATTCATTGTGAACATCGAGTAGTCGTATAAATTCTATTAATCATGATTACAAAGACAGATTTGAATATAATCAATATGATCCAAAAGTATCTAAGCAATCATATCATTTAAATGTTTGGATTGGGAAGTTATTTGAATCCCCTTTTCAGTAAAATCTTAGAAATTTTGTTTGTTAACGTAGAATTTTATATATTGTTTTAAATCGAAGAGTCCCATGGAAAGAAAATCCAATTTTTTAGCTTAAAACTGCCAAAAAGACATTAACATTTTTTTTCATATTTTTGTCGAAAATTATAATAGCGAGAATTGAGTAGATTTGATCATGTGTGTGGCGCGGCGCGTGGCAGTGAGATAGCATAGGCTGCATTCGTCTTGAACGTTTTGAGTGCTGTGAGCGTCATATCCAGTAGCATTTTATATGCCGATGTATGGGTGAATCACGGCCGTACATACAGGTCTGGAAACTCCCGTGGTGGGGGTACGTTGCTTATTGATGCCAGATGTGTAGTTTGTAAATTTGTCACTGTGATCGCTGCAATCTAAACTCTCTCTGGTGCAAGCACGGATGACGATGGGTGGGGGAAGTGAGATAGACCGCGCTATAGCCTAGCTTTTCAATCACTTGTTTTTAATATTATTCTAGACTATTATAACCCGCACTAAAATGCAAATGCTTATTCTCAAAAACCTCCGACTCCAAGCGAGTCTGAAAAACATGAGAGATTTACAGTTAATTCAACAACATGTCGAATATCGAGCACAAAACATTATCATTTGGCACCCGGAAAACCGACACCTTCGCATTATCGGCTTTGCGGCCGGTATTGCAATAAGGAACAGCGCACCGTCTTGATATTTTTGCCAAATTTAAGAAAATCTTTTTTTTATATTAAATATAATTTGAATCACAACTGCAGTATAACCAGCAAAACACAACGTATGAGAGCATAATATCTGACACGGGGATTTTGAGGTTAAGCTTGAGAATACCCAGAAAGCGCTCAGATTGCAGAGACGAGTAGTGACGAAATTACGAACTATTCTCGTGCTTCGATAAGCAAGGTACCCCCACCCTCGAAATTCGGCCAAGTTTTCTAGACCTGTATGTATGACCGTGGGGTGAACTCTGACACGGGCGCACTGCGCTTGAGCGCTGCATAATCTGGCGTACCTATTGATCAACTTGAATTTCGCGCGCCACAATGCCACGCCCGAAATTCATTAAGACCAATGGGTACGCCAGATTATGCAGCGCTCAAGCGCAGTCCGCCCGTTTCAGAATTCCTCCTATACGTGCTTTAAGCGTGTAAATAAAGCCGGAGACACAATGACAAAAATAAGAAATAAGGAATAAAATCAGTCATCCGATTGGCGTAGTTTCTCCAAAGTGCGCGGCGGTTGGCTGATTCTTATTCCTTATTTCTTATTCTTGTCATTGTGTCTCGGGCTTAAGCATTCAAGATAATGCAGCCAACATTTGCTTTCGTTTATTGATGATTTTTATCTGTCATCGTAATCACGGTCATTTTATTGTTTACTTAAATTATAATGTTGAAAAATATGACATATGATTTTTTAAAGTGACAATTTGTGCAATTCGATCGAGTGTAGTGTGGTGTATTGGATGGGGATGTTTTTTTTCATTAAGAAAATTTTGTATTTCAGGAACATAAGGTTATGTTTCATATAATTCTTTTCTTTGCATAAAAGTAATAATAATATTTAAAAAAAAATTAAATTCATAGAAGTGTACTAATTATCAATCATTATATTTTAAAGAAAAATAACATTTAATCGAGAAGTAAGAAATGTCTAAGATTTTTGTCCAATCAGTGTTTTTTTTCGCCAAAATTTTTAACGTTTGGCGTAAACGTTAAAAAGTTACAAATGAATAAAACAAAATATTAAGAATTCGATGTTAAAATTGTTTAAATGAATAAATTGTTTAAATAAATAGTTGAATTGTATTAAAATAAAAGTACACGGTGAAAATTAAAAAAAATCGTTAGCGCATCTTCGTGCAATGAGTGAAAAACTGAAAAAAAAAGTTATTTTTGTTAAAACAAAATGGTTCTGAGAACTGTCAAGTCTCAAATTCTACAGGACACTTTTTTATGATCCTATAAAGAAAGTCTATAAGTTACAAAAACATTGGTTCACAGGTTGCGGAGATCTGACTTTGGACGGACACAAAAATGGCTTTTTGGCTCAAAAATGGCTGTTTTTTTGAGAAATTTTATATTCAACAATCTCTGAATGGATTGAGTCAAAAAATGTTTTGAAATTATAGTAAAACAAAACTGTGCTATGAATTTGAACCAGATCCGTTCATGGGTTGCTGAGTTAGGAGTGCAGACGGACGGCTCAGGTGACGGAAAATCCAAAATTTTTCGTTTTTGTATAATATGTGGGTATGAAGTTTGTATGGTTATTTTTTATAAGAGATAGGTTTTTGGAAGGCAATACTAATAGTCACTCCTTACATATAGAGTGAGTGCCTAAAAACTGAAAAATCTCGAATATTTTGCTATTCCTTTAATTTCTTGACTGACAAATACGTCCAGTTAATTGAATCCTATACACACCTTATAAGGTGCAACCGTGGCTGATTTTCGAACTATTTTTGGATGTACAATATACGTCTATTCAACGTCCCGAGTGGTCTTGGATGTTTCCTGGCTTTATGGATAAAAAATGTACGACTATTAAGTGGTAAACAATTTTTTTCTTACTATAAACTTGAAATTTGGTACTCGTAGATTTTCGGTGTCGCCGATTACGAATCTGCACTCAAAATTTAGAAATTCAAGATGGTGGACGAAAAATGCAAACAGTCATTTGACGAGTGAACTAAGGCTGGAGGTAAGAAATAAATATGTATTTAATTTCTAAATGAGTGCAGATTCGTAATCAGGGACCTCGAAAACCCTCGACCACCGATTTTTGCTCACATCGAACGACTTTTTGCATTGTTGGTCGGCAATATTGGATCCGCCATTTTGAAATCTCAAGTTCAGATTCATAATCAGGGACCTCAAAAATCCCCGAGTACCAACGTTCGCTCTCAACAAATGACTTTTTTCATTTTCGGTCCGCCATATTGGATCCGCCATCTTGAATTTCTAAATTTTAAGTGCAGATTCATAATCAGCGACCCCGAAAATCTACGAGTACGGATCTAAGTACTGCACTTCTCTGCAATTTCGTATATAACGCATTTTCCCGACAGCTTGCCATATGGCGGGCTCACCAGTCAAAGGGTTAAGGGGGTCGTCTAGTGTGAAACCTGTTTTTTTAATATTTTTCTTCGGGAATTTTTTTTCGACGAACCATCAAAACAAAATAATTTATTAATTATGTATCATTTTTATTAACATTTGAACAAACTTTGTGCATTTTTTAAAGTGAATGTATTAAATATAATCGGAGATACACTGCCCAATAGGAACACATATAAAAAAGGTGCTCCACTGCTGCCATGATTCCGGCCGTTCTGCTTATCTGAAATAAAAAAACCAAACCCCATTTCAATTGTGTGGATTGAAGCTCTACCGTGAACCAAAAGAAAGTCAGAATTCCAAAAAAATGATTTTCTTGATGATTTGAAATTTCGCCCCTGCCCCCACACTGATCGCTTTAAGGGGGTCGTCTAGTGTAAAACCTGTTTTTTTATATATTTTTTTCGGGATTTTTTTTGCCAAACCATCAAAATAAAATAATTTATGTTTTGTGTATTATTTTTATTAACATTTGAACGAACTTTGTGAATTTTTTGAAATTAATGTATTAAATATAATAGGAGATTTACCGCCCAACAGAAACACGTAGAAGAGAAAAGTGCCCCACTGCTGCTATGATTCCGGCCATTCTGCTTATCAGAAATCAAAAACCTAAACGCCATTTCAATTGTGAGACTTGAGGCTCGACCGTAAACCAAAATAAAGTCAGAATTCCAAAAAAATTATTTTCTCGAATTCTGACTTTATTTTGATTCACGGTAGAGCCTTAAGTCTCACAATTGAAATGGCGTTCGGTTTTTTGATTTCAGATAAGCAGAACGGCCAAATCAGGGCAGCAGTGGGGCACCTTTTTTATATGTGTTCTGTTGGGCGGTATATCTCCTATTATATTTAATACATTCACTTCAAAAAATTCACAAAGTTTGTTCAAATGTTAATAAAAATGATACACAATACATAAATTATTTTATTTTAATGGTTTGGCAAAAAAAATTGCGAAACCATTACCCAAACCCCCTGCCAAACCCCCTGCTATTGTCGAACAAAACAAGGAGACGGGCGCTTACACGGAAAAAAAGGAACAGTTAAAAATACAGGGGTTACCCAGTTCGCATTAGACTCGAGGAATTGCACAGCGATATTTACTGAAAAAAACGGCTCAAAATGCAGTGAGCTCAAAGTGAATTATTACAGTTTCTGCACTGTCCTCTTTGGACTGGAGCCACCCCACAGTTTCTTTTACTGGAACGCATAATCCAAAATACAGTGTAGTCCGAAGTAAATGATACAGTTTAACACTGAAATATAACCTTGATGAAATCCGTAAGTTGACAGTGTTAATGTGTATTATATACTATGAATGCGTTTATTGTATGGACAGTGCCCACGTAAGTGTTTCAATGGTGAAATCCTCCGTTGAAGAAAGTCGGCAGCAACTGATATAATTTCAGTTTTCAACCGTTGCTTTTTACAGTGTGGACCAAGTGAACCCTCCAGTGAACCCACCGAATGAGGCATCGTTGAATTGAGCCCATTGTCGATAGTTGCAATGTTCAAGATCGTTCAAGGACCTCGGCCGATTGACCTCCGATTGACAATGTCAAGCGTGAAATGAAGCCTAGTTGAAATGATAAATCAAGTGAGGATAGTAAAACTCGAGAAGTTATTTGCATGTTCGATTTTGACAAGGATGCTGCTGAATATAACTACGATGGTATTTTTTTTTATAATTTTTGATAATTCGTGAATCACACATGCACAAAAATACGCAGAAATGAAAAAAGATAAGCCCAATACACATATGACACGTTTGATCATACGCACATACACATAAAAAGCAAAAACTGTACATATTAATACATTTAAGTACATAAGGTTAAATTAGATTGAACAAGAACAACCTTTTTCTTCCGTCTCCGATGAATCACTCACTACTAACTGCCACAGCGCTTGACGACACGGTGGCACGCGCGAGACAAGCCCTTTGTTACCACCATTACGATCAAACACTTGATAAAATTCACAGCGCCACACTGTCATTTTGACTGTCTGAATCCAGTGACGCAAAAATAAAAAGATATATATAAATATACAAAATGCACGTGCACGCTAGAAATTACTGCGCCACACTGTAAAATTAAATGATTCACTCTGTATTCAAAACAGTGTACAGTGTATATCTTGCAGTTTGTATACAGGAACAAATTCAGTGATTTCATGTAAATTCTACAGTCAAATTTCTTTACTGGGCACACTGGTTTATCCACAACCCCAGCCTGTAAATAAGCCATTGTACACTGTAAAAACCTCAGTGTGCACAGATAATGTCATGAACTATCGAAAAAAGAGTGAATTTAGAGCGTCACACTGTAAAATTTAATGAATCACCCTATGTTCAATACAGTTACGTGCAGGAAAAAAATCAGTGATCTTATGTAAATTCTAGAGTAAATTTTTTTTACTGGAGACACTGAATTATTCTTATACCAAATTGTAATTAAGCCAGTGTACACTGTCAAAATCTCAGTGTGTCACAGGAAAAGTCATAATTTTGGTAGGAGAGGATCTACATTACTGTGGGCTACTGTAAAATTAAATGTCACCCTATTTTATATCCAGTTTATGCTGTGATTTTTGCTGTTTCTTACCTCCCGAGTCCAATGCGAACTGGGCCCTCCTGTAATATTAACTGTTCCTTTTTTTCCGTGTACACTAACCTAAAAAATTGTACTCTTAGATAGAAATCTCATGCAGAATCTTGAATCCCCAGCCTTCTTCAGTCCATCGTTGTGATCAGTCAAATTTTGGTTTGGGCCGATTCGAACCCGCCCTCCCCCCACACGTTACGGATGATTTTATTCAACGTGTAATACTTGTCTTACAAGTACAAGACAATTACAAGACCGTTTTTTCCAATGACTTTACAAGCTTATATTGAGCTTCGCTACGACACTCGAATCCATCGTAACGATTCATCAACTCATCTCTTTCCCGGCCGGTCCGTACTTATTAGGTCATCAATGCAAGCATTGCATGTTGTTAGTCTGTCTTACTTTCATAATACCCATTATCCCATGTACGGTTTCGGGGTTGGGCCGTTGTTTGCGCAACGATGATCGCCTGAGTAGAACGGCGGTCCGATTCCGTTCGCCAACGTCGATTTGGCATTAACAACTCGTCGGGATGATAACATCGGCCCGACGATTCATCCAAACGTCGGGCCGCAACGAATAATCAACGTAGTTGTAGCCTCGGCCCATTACCCTCCACCTGAAACGTTAATTTTATTTTTAATGTATATATTTCTTTATAATTTTGATGAAAATACGTTTATATTGATAATTGATCAGTTTTAAACATTACATAATGTCAGGGGAAAAAAAAATTTTTCAATTTGGAAGGCGTCGCCACCAGGATCGAACCCTTCATCCTCGGTTTTTGAGCGTATCTTTGAATTGAACATGAATTGAATATTGAAAAAAAATCGTTTGAAGATCAATCAGTTTTTTTGACTGATTAATTTTTCTTGTATATATGCGGCCCGAAAAATATTTGCGAGTCTCATTCGGGATTTGAAACCTTTCTATCTATCGAGCCTACCGAGGGACCTAATACCGACACGCCTCCACTACACCATCGACTACTTATAATATTCGGATGTGCATATCATATTTATGAAACATACGCCAGAAAAATATATACGTACTCGGAAATCCAAAGTCAGTACGGACCTTGAAAAGGATTTACATAACTTATGAGGGTTTACATAACTTATGAGGAGTCAGGGATCCTGAAATTAAGTTATGAGGAGTCACTTTAATTATAAGGGGTCAGGAATCCGAGAATAAAGTTTTTTAATTTCCGTATTTCGTGATACAATAAAAATGATCAATAATAATATTGCCTTAAAGTTATGAATAAATTGTTAAAACAAATAATTATTAAACAATTTTTGAGCAAGTTTTTTTTTTCATTAAGAAATCGAATGCGATAATTTTTTAAGCGCTTATGAATTTTTTTTAGAATTTTCCCTCTATTATGAAATATTATAAAAAACATTCTGAAATACAAACAAAAAATAGCTAACTTTGTATATGTTTTTGCAAACAGGTTTATCTTCAGTTTTGAAAGACACTCGGCCAGAAAATACATAAATACACACAGCCATTCTAAAAATTTCAAAACGGATATTTCAAAATTGAGAAAAAATTCTGAAAGAACGTTCAGAAAAAAGTGCGTTAAGAAAATTTAACGCATCGGATCTGTTTAAGAAAAAAAAGAACCTATCGAAAAATTGTTGAATAATTATTTCCTTAAACAATTTATCAATAACTTTTGGGCAATATTATAATTGATAATGGTTGTTTATGTCATGCCAAATTTTTCCAAATTTTGATTGTGTATCACGAGGTACGGAAATTTCAATCAGATAACATTTTTAGCTGAGTACATAACCTACGAAAAGTTAGGGGTAGCGAAATTAAGTTATGAGGGGTCAGTTAGCTTATAAGGGGTCATTTAAGTTATGAGGAGTTTGGTATTTTGGAATAAAGTTTTGAGAGTTCACATAACTTATGAAGAATCAGGGGCTCCGAAATTAAGTTATGAAAGGCCACTTAAGTCATGAGGGTCCAGGTATCCTGGAACCAAGTCGGCGAAACGTGCGACCGATGTCATCGCCCGGCGTTGGCTGTAGTATGAGCTGCAAGTGTTGGTCGACTATACTCGAGCGACGATTAATCAGCGTCAGATAAAACGTGGTAGCCAACAATGCCTCAACTACCGAGCCTAACATCGATGCCACGATCAAACGAGAGTTGTAACAACTTCGGGCTATAGTCGCGATCCGATCATTGGCTGCCGACTCCTCGCCGCTTGATAGCCAAGCCATCGATCGTACGTTTTGCCGACGTTGGGTCGTAATCATTGGCTGCTGGCGAGTTGCCGCAATACAGCCAATCGTTGGCGGTACTTGGAACGTCGTCGACCCGTATATGGGATAAGCTGACATCTTAACGCTCGTTCTCCCAACATCGTAATCGTGAGTCTCGTCAGTCCAACACCCCGGAAATGCGTAATGAATCATTATGCTGATCAGTCGCGCATCCCCTCAAACAAAAAATCAAGTTCAAATAGATATAAATAAAATGAAAGTCGCTGGATTCATGATGGTTTACAAACCCATCCCTAATTCGAAAACATTGCTTTGATGAATATCGTGATATAAAATCAGATATTAGGAAAGCTACATGAATTTCACTGATGACACGTTCTGGCATCAACGTCGATAGTAGAGGGAAATTTTTTCTTTTCTAATAACATAAGCCGACAACATGAAGACTGGCATACTCGACCATTGATAAATCGAAAGGCTCTGACTGCTCTTGGTAATGCGACATAATTCCCAAAAGTCATAATCCTCAAAAGTCATAAGCCCCAAAGGATATAAGCCCCCTCCAAAAAACACTAGACAGTTCCATCTTGAATGCACAAAGTTCATGGCTGTCAACGACAGAGGATGATCAATTATTAGTACCTGTCGAACGATTGATATCGTTGTAGTCTCGAGATTGATTCGAGATTTGAAACGTAAAAATAAACACGTTTGACAAGATCGAGGAAAAGTCTCGCTCGCCGAGAGCAACGTGATTAAAACGTGTATGTTCGACAAGATTGTGAAATGGCAAACTCAAAGAAGTTTTGATCGACGAGAACAACGAGGTTAAAACGCAAACATAGGATGTGAAATTCAAAAAAGTTGCACTCGACTACAGCAACGAGTTTCGAACGTAAACGTTCGACGAGATCGAGGATACTGCGCGTTAAACATATCTCTGTCTATGTATTTATAAATTTGGTATGCTTTGAAATACAAAAAAGGTGTTCAGAAAAGCGCGCAGATATCGGAGCCCCCACGAGAGACCCTCAGCGCTTGGTCAAGCTCTCGCTGGACTCTGCATAATTCGTGGCTCTCGCACCTCTGTCCCCTCCCCATAGCGGCTTTCGCTCGCGCCAGCGAGCGTTTCTTATCGGTTTGTTTGAGTTGGCTTCGAGGATCTTTTCGATACGGGTCGATTAACGACATATTCTCTCCTTCTTCTTCGCGGACTTCTATCATGAGAAAGGACACTGATCGATTTACGCCCGATCTCTCTTTGACTGTTCGGTATCCTCGTGATATACTTCAACGGAAATCTTCGGTATTAACTTCAGTGTGATTCTCCTCGAACAAGACTTATGTATTCAGAGTCCTTCACTTCACACCTCTTATCAGCCATCTTCGTTTCTCGATATTCCTTTCTTTCTTGAATTACCTGTTACGTCAAAAATGGGAGTTTTCGTGAACGATTAATAATTTTCGACGTGATATTTGCTGAATTTGACTGAGACTCTCTAGTCATAGAAATAAATTTCAAGTACTACTCCTGGAATCAGTCTCGTACACATCTGCCCCTGTTTTTGAGTCTAACCTTTCGGAAAATTACTCGGGAAATTGGCTTGGAATCACTGTTTAATTTCTAATAATTTAATCGGTTTAATTCAATTAATTAATTCTGTCCAAATCGATTATATTCACTGAATATAGGTTTTCTGAATTTATCCCTCACAATTACAAGAAAATGAAATAAATTTATTATTTAAAAAAAAATTTAACTTACTCGGTGAGACGTTTTTCTGATGCAACGGGTGATAAGATGGGTAGATGCAGCGGCGAGTTTAACGTAAAGCGATGAAGAACCAATGGTTGATCAAGGGCGTGGCAGGTTGACAACAAAAGTCGAAGAAAATATCGTTGCACAGAATTTAATTTTCGAGATCCAAATTTTATTTAAAATTATTGAAGAAAAATGGTTCACAAAGGAGGATTAATATTAAATTTTACGATCTATTTAACAATAACCGCGATTTGTACGTTTTCCAATAATTCGTGGATTGCGGATGTCGAAGTAAAATGAATGAAATTTATTAGACAGAAAATCATAACGAGACAAAGGAAAATGAAAAAGAATAAAACGAGATCCACAGTCTCTTCCGAAATTCAAAGGCTAATTCGAGATTTCGAAAATAAAATAAAAGCAAATTAAATTCAATTCAGAACTCAAAAAATTAAGATTCCAAACCGAAAGAAACCAGCTTCTTTTGGAAAATCGAGTGAAAACTCTAAGTCCAAAACGAATTGATTTGGAAAAATCAAAAATCAAGAACCACATTGTCGAAGAATCTCACAAGTTCAACCCAAGAATTCATTCAGCGAGGACGATGAATCTCGTAGTTTCCATGTCGGAATCTATTTTCCTCCTCTATTTCGTGAGCTCCCCTTGAGATTTGGGGTCATAGGGAGGGCGCTAGCGTAGATCACTGAGTGGGCCCTATGCATGTGGCTGTGTTGCGGCACGTGTAGCTGTATCGCGGCACGTGCACCCCTACACATGCACACTCTTATGCCGCACGCTTCTTATATTCTTATTCCATATATAATATTACTTTCTTATGAACAATAATAATTCTAGGATTATAAATATTTTTTACGTGATTATTTTTGATGGATAAAGTTCTCTTAGTTTTCCTTATAGTTGTTGTATTGCGCATTTGTTGAATTATTGTTCCTTTCTTATATACTATTGTTTGTTTAATTATTATTAAATATGAAATTGTTGTTTCCGAATTAAACGTTAGAATAGTAAATTTAGATAAATTGAATATTTTTTGTGCAATATTTTTGCGAGTTTAACTCACAATCTTCATTGTTGTAAATAATTTGTTGACGGTTTTAATGGATTTTGAATTGATGATGCTTAAACATTCATGATTAAAATTCGTCCTGAGTTTGGAACATCGTTTTTCCTTAGTTTTTTTTATATTTCCTTTTTTTTGGGGTGTGGTTGCATAGGCTTTTTCATAAATCAACTAGAAAAAGGGGACACAAGAGACCACGGCGTGAGTTTGTGATTTTGTGAATTCAATGTGCGATTTTATTTTGAAATTATAGATTTTATTGATCGATTCCTCGAGATATTATTAATTTTTTTGTTTAATGATTTTTTTTTAATTTGAAAGAAATAATTATTGAATGGGTCGATTGTATTCAAATGCTTATTGCATTTAGATCCGTCGAATTTATTATTTAATTTTGGATCTCGTTCTTAGTCTTAATCTTTATTATCTATTTCTTTGTTAAAAAAGATATAAATATATTTTCAAATATTTCATTTGTATATTCAACTAATATTCCATTTTGTTTGTTTATTTAATTATGATTTTATTTCATTTGCTTATTTTATTTTTGTTTCTTAATGTCATTGCGAATTTGTCCTGAAAGTTCGTTATCTAATCAAGTTTTAGTTATTTATCTTTATATTTTATTTTGGTATGAAATAGGAAAATCCATCGTTATTTGGAGTCATTTCGTTCATTCTTGTTTTGAATCTACTATCGATACACGCATATTCACTCCCGACCAAAAGTTTGGGGACACCCGCTCCGATTTCGAGCCACACAAAAAGTTTCACTGCTCTTCAAAAATTGAGATATCTCAATCGGTCAAGCGGCATTTTGAAGGGGACGTATTTAGCTTCATTTTGCCGTTCCGAAAAAATTTTTCGATTATTTTTCAACCCGTTACACCCTCTCAAACATGGTCATTTTTCGGCTTTTTATTGGACGTTTTAATTTTGGTCCACAAGCCAGGAATGTTTTTTTTTTTTATTTTTGTTGCATAAAAAACTTGAAGCGGGAAGTATAAGATTCAATTTTGTTTTCTAAAAAGTTTCGTACGATTTTTTTTCGCGAAGATATTCAATTTTTCGCGAAAAACGACGAAATTTATAAAAGGTAGCGTAACTCCCAAACTACTGGGTTTTCATACAATCTTCAGGAGGGTAAAAAGTTGCGAACACTTATTTCGGATATAATGAAAGTTTTTCAGAATTTATTTTCAAAATTTTTTTTTCGAAATTTTTCCTGTTAACGAAATATTTTTGTTTCCCTTGTCTACACGTTTTTTTCATCGAAAAAGCCACCTTTTGCTGCAATTACCGCTTCAACGATTCGTGGCATCCGGTAAATCAATTTATCGATTTGTTCTTGCTCCAAACCGGACCAAGCTTCCTGCAACTTCTTCCACAAATCTCCAGAAGATGTTGGACAATCAATTTGTATTTTCCGATCAAGCTCTTCCCATAAAAGCTCGATCGGGTTCAAGTCCGGTGATTGAGCCGGCCACACCATGTTCACGAGAATTTGTTTTTCCTCTTTATTTTTTAGCTATTCTCTGCACAGACTAGAACTGTGTTTAGGATCGTTATCCTGTTGCATGATGAAACCACGACCGATTATTCTCACTCCAGATGGAATCGCAACAGAATCACAATCATGCAACAGGAACAGTTTCAAAACACACAAATATTGATTTCTGATAGAAAAAATTGCCTATGCGTAGGATAAAAATATATATTTTTGGTTCGCCATTTTGTTTTTTTCGAAATTTTGATTCCAGATTTTCAATGAGTGACTTTGAAACCACAAATTTACCGATCCCTACACAAATCGGATGCTTTTTAGTAACCCAGATAGTCACTTCCGGTCCGCCATTCTGTTTTTTCGAAATTTTGATTCCAGATTTGAAATCAGCGAGGTTAAAAACTTAAGAATCACCATTGCATTTTTCAGGACGCACATCGACCTAGTTTTGCCAATTTTTCTGTGAATCTGCCCACAGTGCGTCAGTTAGGAAGGCGACGTTAGTGTGCCTGACCCACTAGATGGTGTTGTGAGTTTATGGCTTTTTGTAGAGATCTGGGAGAGCAGTAGCCGTGTGGGTCGAGCGCGGGTTCGCAAGTTGCGGACCCGGGTTCGATCCCGGCGACACCGCTGAAAAAATGTATCGGGTTTTTTCAAGTGTTTTCGGCTGTAATCCCCGGTGGTTTGGACACCACCTTAAATAAGTTTGTCCCAATACCTCATTGCGATGGGTGGGAGTCGTCACACGGTTTCGGGGGTGGCATTCGCGCGGTCCTTATCGCGCTAATGTGTATCTCTTAACCGGGTGAACGACTCACTGAATCGCAATGGAGGAGGTAACTGCCTAACCATCCGTTGATAGTCGTGCGAGAGTCCTCTCGCGCTACTATCGGGGGAATTAGGTAAGTTACCGGCTGTATCGGTGGAGGTCTTCTGCAGTTTCCCTCCACCCACGGCAAAATTGCGATACAGCTTTGAGTTTCGATTAAATCAAAAAGGTGCGGGACTGCAGACCAACCTAGAAGTGAGGAAAAAAGCGGCTACATGGGCTTGTACCCGGAGCCACCCAAAGGGGGAATTAAACTAAAAAAAAAAATGTAGAGATCTTCGTCCCTGGTTTTCCTTCCACACTACCTGATTTTACCGATGGTCATTTTCTTCAGATTTTAGTCGGTAATATAAATCTCTAATTTTTGCCATTGAACTGAATAGACATCGGAACGACAAACCTTCTTCTCGCAGATCTTCAAATTTTTAATTATATTTTTGGCGATGATTTCGTCAAAGAATAAAATTTATGGACGTTACGTTACGACGTAACACCTTCGCCTCACAACGATTATTGGAGAATCCAATAATCAGAGGAGTGAAGTTTCAAGCGAAATTTCCAATGTTTAATGTTTTTCTGCGCTTTGGTTTACGTATGTACGAAAATATTTTCTTTTTTATAATATTTTCATGTTTTTTTCCTGTGCGTCTGAACTATACTGGATGCTAGCGATGAATTGACCTGAGGTATGGTGTTGCTATTCCCGTGTTGTCATCGATGTATTCCCCTACGAGCGGGTTGTCTTGGCGCGTTTAATCTTTCTCAAAGCGTGAATAGTGATGTTTTTACGCGTGATTAGCCTGGGTGGTCCGTCCGTGGGTGAGACTGAGTTTTCCCCTTATTGATAAGGAGTACGTTCGGATGTTGTGGATCCTGTACCTCCTTCTGGAATGTAACGCTAGACAAATGGCACAGAAATGGTTCCTTGATCGTTTCCTCTATCGTTTAATTCAGTTCAGTTTAATTGCGAGCAAATGTTAAAGTTCTTTTTTTTTGTTAATATTGAAAGACAATGGCTTAAATTAAAAATTACAGTACTTATGTCCCTCTTTTTTTGTTTTTCTTTTTCTTCTTCGTAAGCGAAAACAAATTTTGTACAATGTCAATCTAAGAAAAACAGAAATCTTCTAAAAATTAATTTATCACTCCCTTTTCCATTTTTTTAACTTTTTTTTTAAAGGATCCTATTTCTTATTCCTTTTTAAGGTTGATAGATATGTTTCCTTCACCGTACGTATTTATACTCCCTTTTGCTTCTGATGCTTATGTGATTTTTTCTTATTTGTTGTTTTTTTGTTTTTCATTTTTTTATTTTCCTACCAACGGTCCGTTTCATCCGATGAGTCGACTTCCTGTTTTGAGATTGTTTTATACCTCTAGAACAGTAGCAGGTGCCGACAAACTTAATACATCAGGTGATAACGTTTTCTTTTTGCGGCTGCATTGAGACATGTTGATTTCTGTCGTAGAAGTCATCATAAAAGCATACTCTAGTTAACCTTAAGAAAGAAGAAAATGTTAATTACACCTCTACTTTAATGATGACTTAAGTTAAGTGTTATCTGAATATTACCTATGATAAGGAAAATTTCCTTTTCCACATTTTCCTTATACTAGTTTATTTATCTATCGTTTATATGTCTATGTTTTTTTCTTCTTTTTTTAAGCTCTTTTGCTTATTCAAAAAGAAGGAGTATTTCTTTTTTAGTGATCTCGACATTATTTGTACAAGATATTTTAACTCATGGGTTGGTGATAGGGATATGTGATTTACGTAATCGATTGGGATGTACTATGCTGGTATTTCTCTTTATTCTTATCCTGATATTACCATTGGCTGAAATTCCCATTATTTCATGTGGGCCAGTATATTGATCTGCCAATTTACCGGGTTTCGGTCCTTTGAGCAGAAATACGGGTTCGGCAACTTCAAATTAAAATGGGCTAATTTTTTTATCATAGTCAATAGTCTTAGCCTTTTCCTTGGCTTTGGTCAAATTGTCGCGGCCATTTTGTTGAATTTCATGAATTTGGGTAATGAGTGTAATTAAATACCCGTCGTATGTTGCTATTTTGTCTGCATCGCCAATGGGTATATTAGAGGGAGTTCTAGCTATTTTCCTGAATACCATCTCGCAAGAAGTGTGCTTCGTTCCTTCATGCACGTTCGTATTGTAATTAAATATGGCCAACTCGATCCATTCGTCCCAATTAAGTTCTTTGCAGGTGTAGTGCTTAAAATATACGCCAAGTGAGTTATAGGATCTTTCTAATGACCCGTTAGATTGCGGATGGAACGCTGTAGTTCTTATTTTGCGAATTTTAAATAACTTTGCAATTTGTCTCAAGAAACCGCTCAAGAAATTACTACTTTGATCGGTGAAGACGGCTTTCGGCGCCCCGGAATTACAAATAAATCTTTTTACGAATGCTTCTGCGATTGTTACTGCTGTGAAATTTGGTACGAGAATTGCCATAGAAAATTGAGTTAGTTGATTCGTATAGTCGAAATATACTCGTTGTTTTTCTGAGTTTTCGTCAATGGTCCTACGATATCCATGGCAATTTTATCGAAAGCTGTAGCGGAAGTATCTGTAATCATCATTGGTTGCTTGGTTTTTACTCGGAATAATTTTTTTAATTAGCATTGTAAGCAACGTTGTATATATTGTTATACATCTGATTTCAAATTTTTCCAGTAATAATGATATCTGATCCGATTATGGGTCTTACTCACTCCGCTATGCTTGCCTATGGGTGAACTATGCATTTCCTCGATGATTTCATTTTGTAAATCTGAGGGTGGTTGACGTACAAGCCCATTACAAATGAAAACCTTCAAATCTTCTGATGCCAGTATGTTTCCCAATTGATATAATATTTCTTCCTATGGAATAGTGCATATGTTTGTTTAATATTTTCAAGTATTATCGTAGAACTTTCTTCATTATTTTCAGACATAGGTAATGCGATGTAAAATTTCGTTCCTTTTTTCATAGTTTGCGCTTGGTTCAATTTCAGTTTTTTATTTGGTAGATAACTATCATTTTCCTTTAGTAAAGTGGCTCTTACATGTAATGATTGACCCTCAACCGACACGAAGTAGGTCAAATTATCTTTACGAGTGTGCAGCAGATCTCAGGACTGCTTGATGTTAGGGCAGGTTGTGGCGCCATGCTCGAGTAAAGGGCCCACGTATTGAATCGAGGGGAAAGGGCATTCGTCGCTCTCTGTATGCTTGACTGCGTTTTCTTCGAGTGTCAGTGTCACTTTCCGCGGATCTTATTCGGCGGCGGCGAAGCTTCTTCCTTTTCCCAGACGTAGGACCTCGGAGTCCCACCTTTCGTTGTCAGAGCCAGTGCAGCCAGATCGCGTGCAAAAGTTACCCCCTCTCTGTGCCCTTGCACGGGGGTGACACAATGATAGTAGCCCGTATCTGTGAGCGAACGACGTTCGTGTCACTTCGGGAGAGCCGAGTGCGGCCGAAGTGGTCCACCCCTCGCGGGCTGTTGTTCCCCTACCCTATGCCATCAGGTATACTAACACACGTGGAAGCTCAGCACGTCCGTGTGCGACCAAGCTTCGAGGAAAAAAATGAATTGGACGCGGAGACTCGGGCGTGACGTCACCCGGCATCACGCGCGGGTTTTTCAAATATTTCAAAGAGTTTTTTCCTCGGTGCTCTCTCCGTTATCAATGAAAACTGAAAAATGTATCGGGGAACATTATTGATTATTTTTCAGCTCAGTCGTTGATTGAAATGTAATTAAAAAAAACAATTGAAACGATTTTTTTCAAGATATTATTTACGACCTATTTATTAGCCGTCCAACATCAAACATTTTTTTTTAGGTAGGGTGAACTGTTTGATTTTTTTATTCATAATAATTTATACGCATATATTTTTTAGAGAAATTATTTCCAAAAGTCATATCTACTTTTAGATTTTTAATTTATCGAAATATATTAAAAAAATTTTCACTTCCTTATGACTAACTTATTTTATATTGAATATCTCCGTGGATCGTATCATAATATGTAATATACACTCAGTCCAAAAATTAAAGGAACAGCAAAATTTTCGAGATTTTTCAGCGCTTTTCAAAGGCTGTAACTTTGTTAATTTGGGTCGTAAAAATTTTTCAAAAAAAGCGTTTTGAAGCTTGAATCTTCTACTTTTGGAATCTTAAGTCAAAATTTTTTTATGGGCATCACCCTCGACGCAGTCGAAAGAAATATCACGGTAAAAATTTTCTTAAAATTTTTGCTTTTTTCAAAGCAGTCGATGGACTCCAAAACATTTTTCCGAACTTATCCAATCTATGGATCGTTCAGCTGAATTCTTTGGCTTCAATTTGCTTTCTTATTTTTGATCTACGACCATTTTTCGCTGAGATATCGGCAATTGAACGAAAATTCGTCTTTTTTTTTTAATCTTCGATATCTCTGGAACTAATGATCGTACAGCGAGTAAACGGTGAGTTTCGGAAACTTAAATCTACCCTCTATGAGTGCCTGTTTTTGTCATAAACGAAAAAAATTGTTTCCATGCTTAATTTTGACTTGAAAAAGTCCAAAAAAATTAGCTTTTTTTCTTGTTTTAGAAAATCTACCACAACTTTGCAGATATTGCGAAAAATACCAATGTTTTAAAGTCCTTTTTTAGCTCAATACATACCTAAAAACCATGCCAATTTTCAAAACAATCGGTTGAACCGTTTTTTGTGACCGAGTCATCAAACTCTTAAAAAAATTGAAGGAACACGTTTATTGATCCTAAATGACCAATCAGTGTTGTTGAAAATTTTTGAAATAAGTTTTCGTTTTTTCCCCCTTAAATTTGCATTTAACGAGCGGGGAAAGCTAGAATAAATCCAAATTTTGAAAAAAAAAAATTTTTTTTTCGAAATTTCGAATTTTTTTTTTTCAATTAGAAAAAAAAATTATATTGGCATTTTTTGCACAATTTCGCATTCAATATTTAATTAATATCGAAATAAAATTTTGAAAAAATGCTTATTAATTTTTTTATTCAAATTAAAAGAATAAAAAAACTATTTTTGAAAAAAAAATTTTTTTTTTTCGAAATGTGGATTTTTTTTAGTTTTTACGCTCCCTAAATGCAAATTTGAGAGAAAAAAAAGAAAAACTTTTAAATTCTTTTTTAACACCATTAATTAATTGGTCATTAAGGATCAATAAACGTGTTCCTTCGATTTTTCTGAAAGTTTGATGACTCGGTCACAAAAAACGGTTCGACCGATTGTTTTGAAAATTGGCATGGTTTTTAGGTATGTATTGAGCTAAAAAAGGATCTTAAAACATTGGTATTTTTCGCAATATCTGCAAAGTTGTGGTAGATTTTCTAAAACAAGAAAAAAAGCTAATTTTTTGGACTTTTTCAAGTCAAAATTAAGCATGGAAACAATTTTTTTTCGTTTATGACAAAAACAGGCACTTATAGAAGGTAGATTTAAGTTTCCAAAACTCACCGTCTACTCGCTGTACGATCATCAGTTCCAGAGATATCGAAGATTTAAAAAAAAAAGACGAATTATCGTTCAATCGCCGATATCTCAGCGAAAAATGGTCGTAGAACAAAAATAAAAACATTGTCGAATGTTTTTAATATTCTTGGGTCTTGGATATTCTCTAACGGCTTCTAATTTTTTTAGATTGGGTTTAACTCCGTCCTTTCTTATTATGTGACCGAGATATGCTACTGCGGGTTTAAGAAATTCGCATTTATCGGGTTGTAATTTTAAATTTGCAGCTTCCAAACGTTTTATTCATTCTCTATAAATTTTACTATGATCTTCAAGATTTTTGGCATATATTCCCAGCAAACACACTTGGATGATTTACGAAACATTTACGTATAATTGAAATGTAATAACTACGTCATATAATGTTCATCACAAATTCGCAACTTTTTCATAACGCACGTAAGCGAGATGTATATAATACGCACGTAAACGAGATGTATATAATACGTCCTGACGATATGTAGTAAGGATGTCAATGAAAGATGTAGGAATTACGAAAAACTATAGACATCACAAATATGTAACATTGATACGTCAAGATCTCGTCACTCTTATACGAGATATTTACATGTACTGTAAACCTGTCAAATTGTTACGAGTCGATGCTGTAACAATTATAGAACATTGGTGATATTATAATCTCGTAGTATAGACTACGTAGCAAATATGTCACACTGTGACATGAATGTTATAAGACATTTCTTGTAACAAATCCGCAACATATCCGTATCATATATTACGAGAAATGCCTTCAATCATTTTAAGGTTATATCGATTAAAGAACGTAAACAATATCCCTACCAGACCGCCTGACGGCATTCCGACGTGTTCCGACGCGTCGTTTCGTTACGCGGTTCCGACATCCGACGATATACCGACACTCAGCGTCGGTCGAGCGTCACCGCCCGTCTGCCTAGCGTCGTTGGCATTTTCGCCATCGACGTCGGAACACCGTCTGCCCACCATCGGAGCACTTTGGGCCTTAAAAAGCACTGATGGAGAATGGGACCGTCGGACCGACGTCGGAACATGATCTGCCCTGTACAGTAAATAAAAAAGCTCGGATGGCGCATGAGGCCGGCGGACCGACGTCGGGCATGATCTGCCCCGTGTCGTAAATAAAAAAGCTCGCATGGAGAATGGGGCTGTCGGACCGACGTTGGAACACGATCTGCCTGGTGTCGCAACAGGAAAAAGTTCGCTGCCAAAACGGAGCTGTCGGACTGACGGCGGAACAAGATCTGCCCCGTGTCGCAGCAGGGCAAAGTTCGCTGCCAAAACGAAGCTGTCGGACCAACGTCGGAACACGATCTGCCTGGTGTCGCAACAGGAAAAGGTTCGCTGCCAAAACGGGGCTATCGGACCGACGTCGGAACACGATCTGCCTGGTGCCGCAACAGGAAAAAGTTCGCTGCCAAAACGGAGCTATCGGACTGACGGCGGAACACGATCTGCTCCGTGTCGCAGCAGGAAAAAGTTCGCTGCCAAAACGGGGCTGTCGGATCGACGTCGGAACACGATCTGCCCCGTGTCGCAACAGGAAAAAGTTCGCTGCCAAAACGGGGCTGTCGGATGACGAAGGAACACGATCTGCCCCGTGTCGCAACAGGAAAAAGTTGGCAGCCAAAACGGGGCTGTCGGATGACGAAGGAACACGATCTGCCCCGTGTCGCAACAGAAAAAAGTTCGTTGCCAAAACGGGGCTGTCGGACCGACGTCGGAACACGATCTGCCTCGTGTCGCAACAGGAAAAAGTTCGCTGCCAAAACGGGGCTATCGGGCCGACGTCGGAACACGATCTGCCCCGTGTCGCAACAGAAAAAAGTTCGTTGCCAAAACGGGGCTGTCGGACTGACGTCGGAACACGGTCTGCCCAGTGTCGCAACAAGAAAAATTTCGCCGACATCGTGTGGTCGTCGGACCAATGTCGGAACACGATATGACGGAGGTGTCAGCTCGCCGTCGGAACACCATCTGCCCCCTGTCACTACAGAAAAAAAGTTTGCTGGCACTATGAGGTTGTCGGACCAACGTCGGAACACGATCTGCCATGTGTCGCAGCAGGAAAATATTTGTGGACAAAATGGAGCTGTCGAACAGATGTCGCAACTAGATCGGCCTCGTGTCATCATCGTTGAACAGCTTCCTGTGAAGAAGGCTAAAACATATTTGAACCTTAGAATTTATCGTGAGTGTGCGAAATGAGTGATCAGGACTTTTGTATTATATATTTTAACAATAAATGTTCCGTCTGATAAATCCAAACGTTGAAAACAATCATCTCACGATATACAAAAAACCAGAACCTCAATCTTACGTAACGTTAAATGCGTTAGATTATCAATGAAGTAATTAAGTTGTTAGAAAAATTAATGTCAAAAAATTATAGTTCATCACATTTTGTTTTTTTTCGGAGTTCAAGGTACCAAGTATAATGTATTCAGAATGTACACAGCGATTAGCTTCAACAATAACGATGTAAGGGAAAGGATGTAAAAGCCAAATGAAGCCGTAGTATGGAATGAAACTATTACTGCTACTATTATTATGAATCTTTGTTTATTCTTAAAATATTTGCGGTGCAACTGTTCACTTGGATTTATCATCAATCAGTCTCCCACACGTTTGACAATTTCATCGCGCAAAACATATCGTCCGTGCGGACCGTCAATGCCGGTCCCTCGATCTTTTCTAATTCGACGAATACAATTTCTTCCCCATCAATTATGTTTTTAATGTGCTTCACATTAAAAGAATTTTTGACATGCAAAGAAACGTTAACGAACATTCCACATATTTTACGTTCTCCATCATTGAAGCAAACAATTTTAAGGATGGTTCCAAATCCAAAATTTTCCACACAAACATACGAATTGCACATTTTACTTCCATCCTTTAAGACCTTACATCGATATTCTGTACCTTCGAAGAGCACTTTATTGAAAAATGTTAAATTTTCTGGTACATTGAAACGCGCTATTCTTAAAGCATCGATTTGCCATTGTCGAGGACGTTTCTTCAATCCACCGTCAAGTGCTTTGAAAGATGCGTTCCCCACAGACATTCTTTCACTGGCCGTCGGCGGACACTTTTTATTTCGGTACAAACATTTTCGTACTGCACTCGCCGTCTCGTGTGAGGTTTCAGAAGCGTCCAGTATACTTTCCAGAAACTTCAATGATGCAAATCGTGTCGCTATTTGAAGACATCGGGAATTGGCACTCGTTACCGAATCGATGATCTTGCGATTGTACGACTCGAACGGGAAAGCGGTGTGGGTCCAAAGGGGTCCCCACCAATAAACGAAATGCGGTAAGTGGTGTAGCAGATGGACATTGAACGTCATTTTTTCTTTCCCGAATGTTTTTTGAAATTGGATAATGTATTTGTCCAGCATTTCTTTAGCTTTTCTAAGATCTTCTTCAGTGATGGAATCGGCGTTCAATATGTAAGTCGCACCACATAATAACGATAGATGTTCCAGATCACATTCTCTTATGACATCTTTCAAACACGGCAGTACGTAATAGAGAATCCTATTTCTCCACTCAGAGGCTTTCCAATTTTTCATCGTTTGTACCGGTCTCGGCCTTCGAGATATCCGACCGTGCGGACGAATTTGCAATAGTCTGCGATTTATCGTTGCCAAATGGCGTTCTTGTCCTCGGTACCAATCGTTTCCTCGACTCTTGCCAAACAGCAGCAGCATCATGTGCTGTTTGGTCACGCCCAAAAACAAATTGTGCATACTATCCACAACTGGACCGCTAGCGAGGCTGAATTTCGGGAGTAACGTCAACACGGAAGGACCCTTTACGCCAAACACTTTTTGCTTCATTTCGACTGCCCAATGCATGTGCTGACGTATTTTTCTGTCCGACCGAAAACCAATTGTGCTCTTAACGGGATAAACTCGAGAACCTCCTTTATTCGGCAATACATATCCCCGAGCGTAGCAATATGTGCACCCATATTCGCCATTAAATTGCGTCATGTTCAGTACTGCGGGTCTGGCTATCGAGTCGACGCTACAAATAAGGGTTACAAATTTACTATTGACTTCATCGACACCGTTCGGACGCCAAATTACACCCTCTTCGTACAAAGAACGTAATTCGATCATCGTCGGTTTGAGGAATGTATACAATGGTGGATGTCTGGTATCGACCCATATGCCGGCAAGGATCATGTGCCTTTTTCGGAGATGCGGCGGTAACTCGTTTATCATCAAGTATACTGGCCACGCACTAGCGTGAAAAGAACTGGCTACACTGCATCCGTCGGTATTTAGAACGAAAGAAAAATTATAGGCATTACTCAAAAATCCTCCGCGTTCCGTGTGCTTTCTGTACTCATAGCCATCGTACACATCTTCCATTGCATCATCATTTCTTTTCGTTCGAGTATATCGGTACTTCAACGAGTCCTCTATTCCAGGAATAGCCAATAATGTTTGGATTTGGGGAGTGATTTTGACCTGCATAAAGTACGCCATATTCGAATTTATCGATTTTGTCCCAGGTGTTCCGCATTCGCACTCCCTACTCGGTTCTTTACCGGTACCAACACAAGTTTGGCACTTTCGACAGTACAAATGACGAACAGAAGATGCATCATCATTTCGCATAAATGTTTTCCACAGACCTTTCATAGAACGCGGCAATACATTTGGTGTTGTTATTGCACTGAGAAAATCGAGAATCCCAGAAGTGCTTTCGTAACTTGCACGATTGCGAATAGACCAAGCAAGAACTGCAGAAACTATCGTTTCTTTTGTAACGTTAGACCGGAGCTGCATGATTTCATTTGTTTTCGATAAACGTTTCATTGAGAATACGTGTTTTGAGGTACCAGGCATTTCCTCAGTGGTTTCAGCTGTAGGGACATTGCTTTCGTTCGTTAATTCGTCGTAACAATCATTTTCTGACTCAACGTCAGTTTCGATTCGATAATCATCGTCGTGTGCGATTTCATCGAACTGCGACGAACTACATTCAACTTCGTCCATTTGTAGATTCGCCGGTACAGCTCCTGCAGTGTCCATTGTTTCACCAATTGATGAGTGCTGCTAACGTAAAATTTTTATAACGCACAGACTATAAAGAAAACCGATATCATCGCTGGGTGTGTTCACAAGCTTACATTTTTAACAAAAAGACTCACGTTCTTGAGTGATGAATTGCAGTTCATCATGTTGCATGCAGCGGATTGCCGGGAACGACGTAAGGCTCTCATTTCAATATCTCGCAATATTCTTTTTCTCATTCTCCACCGTCGCTGCCTAATGATGTTTGGAACGGCTTCCGAAGGCATCGCGTTTTAATCCTCGTTCATTTCCTGTTATTAAATTGCCTTTTGAATGCATTATCCACAATTTACCTATTCAAATATAATCTTACAATTTCCATGCGTTTTCGAATCATTACCATCGATTCAAATGTCGTGACGCGTTCGATATACTTCATTTCGTAATGTCGCTAAATCGAATGTTTACAATGTCGGTTACTATTTGAACTATTGTTAATTACAAATTGTATCAATCGTTCATAGCGTAATATTGTCTCATTAACGTGATTTTTTTTCTGAATTTTTTTAAATGAAAACTGTTTGGAATTTCGAATTAGGAGGTTTTCTATCTTAAAGTATACAAACTCAGAAATGTGTTCAATTGTTTTTACTTACAAAAATCAAAAATTGACGAGGTCGTTGTATAATCTTCGTAGCGACGTCAAAAAAATCCAAGTAAACGGTGCGCACTGGCGTTTCTGCAAAAATCATCTTTAACGAAAAAATCAAAAAGATTTTTAAATTAGATACTATAATCTAGCACTTGCCGTAGCCGATTTAGAAAATATCGATTTGTAACAAAATGGCGGAGGTTTGAACAGAACATAGCGATTTTTTGACTAAAAATTAGTTACTTGTTATGTTGAAAGGTCCGCCATTTTGTCATCAATCGATATTTTCAAAATCGGCTATGACAAGTACTAGATTATAGAATCTAATTTATTAATCTTATTGATTTTCTTGTTTCAGATGATTTTTGCAGAAACGCCAGTGTGCACCGTTTACCCGGATTTTATTGACGTCGCTCCGACGATTATGCAATAACCTCGTCAATTCTTGATTATTTTAAATAAATAAAAATTATAAATATTTCTGAATATGTATACTTTAAGATGGAAAAACTTCTAATCCGAAATTCCAAACAGTTTACCTTAAAAAAAAAATTCACAAAAATTACCTTCTTTTCCGGCTCCTAGGTTTACATCTCCCCTTAAATCTATCTTTTACATCTATCGGTATCACAATATTATGTTATTTATTGCGGAGGTATATTATATACCGATTGCGATAAATCATTTGACTCGACTAGCGAGATTTTAACAAAAAATGTCTGCTTTAATAAAGCTTTTTTAAATTCTCGAAAGTTAGCAATAGGATAGATACATTATTTGAGATGCCGAAAAAAAATTAGACGAAAATAAAATGAAATCATAAAAAAATTCAAGACTACACACAAAATTCCAGAACATTTCAAGGATTTTTCAAGCGCAAACAAAGTGCAAGGACAATTCAAGGACTTTAAGGACGGCTAGACACCTTGATAAAGATTCAATTTGATCTATCGAACGGTTTTTTTTCGAGTAATTAAATTTTTGAAAAAAATTAAAGGATCATGTTTATTGTCCCCAAACACTTCATAATCATTATTAAAATGAAGAAAAAAAAACATTTTTTTTTAGATTTCTCCACATTTTCATCGCAAACAATGTTTAAATTTACAGAAAAAAAAATCTTTTAGAAATTTCAAATTTTTTTTCCATACATTTGAACGCTGTTTGCAATAAAAATGTGGAAAATGCTAAACAAAAAAAGTTCTTCTCTTTAATAATGATTATGACGTTTAGGGGCATAAACCTGTTCATTTAATTTTTTTCAAAAACTGCTTGAAACAAAAAAACCGTTCGATAGATCAAATTGAAACTTGACAGGGTTTTTGTGGGTATATTATACTGTAAAAGTCACGCTCAAAATTAGTCGTTTTGTCCATTTTTTATTTAGCCGTTGATTTTTTAAAAAACCATAAATAGCCCTTTTTCTTCGGTTTTTTCCAATTCATGGCAAGGGTCAAAACAATTTTTTTTCCTAAAAACCATCGTCAATCCTTGCAGAGCATTAATTCAAGTTTGTGAAACCCACCTTTTGTTTTCTATGCGATCATTGGTTGCTGAGATATCAATGGTCAAACACAAAAGGATATTTTTTCATTAAAAGTCCGATATCACAGCGGAACATGGTCGCAGCGAGGTCTCAAAAAAGGAAATTGAAGCTAAATAAACAAGCTAGCCGGTCCATGTGATGGTTTAGCTGGAAACAATTTTTCCAAGTAACTGCAGCCAAAAGAAAAGTACTAAAAATTTGCCACATTTTTTTTCACTATTTCTTATGATTGCGTGAAACCTGTAGCTTCGAAATTTTGTTTGCTTCAAGATCTTAAAACTAGAAACTTCAAGCTTCAAAATGCTTTTTTTATACCTTGATACGACCATTTTTGACTGAGATGTAGCATTGTTAAAAACCACTAAAAATTGAGAAAATTTTTTTGTTCTTTTAATTTTTTCCAGTAGTGTACAAAGTTGCATATATGTACATGCATATATACGAATATTCCACAGAAATTTCTTTCTTTCTGAAAAATAAAAATTGCGTTTTTTCGAGAAAACGACTAATAGTAACACTTAATTAATCATACGTAATTGATACAAAAAATTTGATAGTTGAGGCTATGTTGCCCTGTGTAAAATTTCTGTAACGCGGCGCTCAGTTTGGAGTGTGGAAAAAGCGCGATAGGAGTCGTCAAGTTATGGGAGCGTGTTGCAATGGTAAGGAGTCAAGTTACGGGAGTGGTCAAGTTATGGGAGCGTCCAGTGTACTACGATAAACGTGGATTAGTATTGTGAATTATTTTCTTCAACGATACTTCATTTCTAATTTCAACGAATTGATTTGTAGATTATTAATGAAGGTACTGTCAACTGCTACATTATTGACCTTTTACATATCTTTGCTCATTTCAAAACTGTATATTCGCAGTACATCTTGAATATAACACAGTCCCTTGGGTTCCAATAAATTAATTAATAAATCAAGCTCTTTCAATAACTACAACCCATCGTAGGCAAAGAACAATTTTTTTAAACAATTTCCCAGTTGTAAGTACTATGTCCATTTGAAATTGCACTGTTCATCATACATTTACAATGAAAGTGTCACTGAACGAGGAAGAACATTCGATTGTTTTTCAATATCTTAAAGACATATCCTTAATGTACTAGTCAACTTTAGAAGGTCAAAAAAGCAAATTGTTATTATTTTTTTGCTCACTTCCTTTATTAGATATGGCTATAAAACTGTTTTTACAGCATTGTTTAATCCTTTGAAAAAACAAAAAAGGCCATCGCACACTACTATTAAAGATAAATATTTTTTTATTTCAACAATGGAAACTAGAATTATGGCCCCTACAATTTTCGGTTCTTCAACTTTTCAGAAATTCGTTCGTATTCCTAGACAAACGATTTTCGCCCTGAAAATCTCTATTCTTATGTTAGTTGCACTCTAAAAAGCGTTTATCCATGCATAATATTTCACAAACTAATATACTAATTAAAATCACTGTGTCTTTCATCGGCACATCAAGAATAAACTATTTCTTGTGTATTTTCCAATATTTTTTATGATAAAACTCAACAATTGTTATAAATTCATACGGTTTTCGTGCATTCAGTGCAATTTCTGCTGTAACAAGCATTTGAAATTAGCTTGAAACATAAAAAATAATTTTCCACGCTTAAAGAATGACATATAAATCACAGTCCATTTCATATACGCATCCCTCATGATGGACAATAACAATGTTTTTCCAGCCTTTTGGAAAATTTTAAGTACTACCCGAGTTAAAAATATCCGGCCGAACACGAATGTACAACTACAATACTTATACGATACGATAAAATAATTTTGAACATAATTTCAATATTTCACTTCAACAAAAAACAAACTGACGTAAATGTAATTTATTCCACGAGGCGCTATAAATAGCAACAACGTTTTTTCGGAAACGAAATTATCACCCGGAGTACTTACAGCAAATGATTTTGCAATTTTTGTACCGCACTCAATAGTCAAGATACCGATTTTTTAAATTCGACTGCTTAATGGCATGTAATAATAATATTTACCGAACGTTATTTTCATCCCTGTTATTGTGTTATTATGTTAATTAACGCAATATGAATTTGGAAGATAGATGTTTACATGAAAAGTTTATTTGAAATTTCATTACATCAGTACAGACTTACTCTATACATTTGTGTGATAGTTTATTATCCACTACAATAAACTGTTGTTTACTTATAAATTTTTTCAAATTCGTAATGATTTTTCTAAGTGGACATATTAGCTTATAAATGGTTGATGCTAACGTACAACATTGCGGTTGGTTTCACTTATAAAATGTAAGCAAATGTTGTCCAATTTTTTAAATCTCACAATGAGGTATGAACCGGTACATTATTCACCTTCCATAGTTTTTGCATTATTCATTTCAATCGACTTTTTGAGATTGAAAGGAGTTTAGAACACTTATAGGCTGTGGCTAATCTACCGGATGCCGATCGAATAATCTCCATGTATTCTTAGGGAAAGCGCCTGGTTCGAGGTATACACCCTCCGTCAGTGAACGCATGCGCAATAGCATTTCCGGAAGAATAATCTACGAATATTCGTCCCGAAAAACCAAGCGAATCGTCCAAAAAGTCATCCGGACAAATAGTGTGCCAATATTCGTCCGGAAAACGCCATTAATACAATAGCATATCCGGACGAACAATATGCGAATAATCGTCCGGATAGACTACGCAAATCGTACAGCAAAATATTCGGACGAATAATATACGAATATTCATCCGGATAGACTAGGCTAATCGTACAAGAAGTTATCCGGACAAATAATGTACCAATATTCGTCCGGAATAACGGCATTAATGGCACAAAAGCATATCCGGGCGAACAATATGCAAATAATCGTCCGGATAGACTACACAAATCGTACAGTGAAATATCCAGACGAATAATCTACGAATATTCGTCCGGAAAGACCAAGTAAATCGTACAACAAGTCATCCGCATGAATACTATACAAATATTCCTCCGGATGAAGGGCATTCATAGTACAATAGCATATCCGGACGAACAATATACAAATAATCGTCCGGATAGACTTGAAAATTGTATTTTTCTTCATTTTTGTTTTTAGCGAAAAATGTTAATTTTATCTGTCTCCTCCGGGATTCGAACCTGTGACCTGCCTATCTAAGGACCTAACATGCTACCTACTATACTACCGACTAGTTGGGAATTGTCTTTACTTATATGATATATCAGTGGTGAAATTCCGGAGTTAAAACGGTTCTGATATGTATCCGAACAAATATCATCACGTAGTTCATCTGAATATGCGATTTCTAATAGCTTTTTAATATATCCGGACGAATAATACATAATTATCAAATATCTGTAGTTTCTCCATTTCCTGACAGGCTTGTCGCCCATGGTGTTACCATCGCATGATATTATAACCTAACCATACACGATCACCAAGGATATATGACTTTCCGAATGAATAACTCCGAAACAATATAACGTACAAGTATTTTCATGAATTTTGAACAGGTCAGAAGCTGGTTTTTCATACATTGAAAATAGATCGATGACTTACAGTACAATGCAGACGGACGAACGTGCTTTCATTTAATTCAATCTCTCCAAACTGTATTCTTCGTGTTGAGCTTGGGGTGTCACGTTCTTTTTCTCATTCAATAACAACGATTCATTGAAATAATGAGGCACATTCAAGAATGTTCTCGCTTGCAGGTTATGGAAAGTCGCGTGGAAAGCTCTCGATGCCACGGCAAAAAAACAATACACTGGAACACAGAATTGTTTTGTATCGATTTTGTGTAATAATTTGTGTGCAATTTTTTTGTTTTGTCATAGCGATGTAATAACCACTACCTTATCCATCTTTCAAAGATCTTTGTCAATGAAAAACAAAAACATCAACACAATATTCAAGGATTACAAAAACCGTAATTATTTGTTAATTTTAGTTTTTTGAGGTTATAGAAGGCGTTGAAAATTCGTTTAACACACAACAGTTTTATCAGTAATTTTGTACATTTCCCAATAATGTTGTGTACGGTACATGGTTTATGGACAGAAAAGCTGATTTTTCATAAATTAAAAAAGTCTTATTTACTCACAGTATACAATAGAGATGGGCGAAAGCACTTCATTCCATTTTTTATCTCAAAACGTGATTTTTTCTCCTTCGCCGTCGTGTTCAGCTCGGTTAATCCCGTTTCTTTTTCTCAATCACTGATGAGAGATTGCAATTTGCAAGCCCTATTATTCCGTCACTCCCAGGATATGGAAAGACGCGTGGAAAACTCGATGCCACCAAAATAAAATAATATTTACATACACAATTCTTGATGCTGTATCGATTTTATGCGCGCAATTCGAAATGGCAATGAAATTTCACTTTCCCCGCTAATGCGGATATAATTTACATTAAACTCGCATCGTCGGCACTTTTCTTTTTCTTCTCCACAGTCTCCGGCGCACACACTGAATTTGTTTTGGACGCGAACGTGCTGTGACTCATGTGAGCCCCAAATCCTGTAGCATTTTACATATATGTCGATGTATATATCTATACATACTTAAAGCGTGTAAAGCCCCGGACACAATGAAAAACATAAGAGATAGGAATAAGAATCAGCCAATCGTCGCCCATTTTAGAGAAGCTACGCCAATCGGATGGCTTATTCTTATTCCTTATTTGGTATTTTTGTCATTGTGTCCATGGCTTAAGCGACGAAACAAATGCGGCTATAGTATAAGCAACGGTATAGGAACGCATGTACATACAATCGCCGTGAATTGCCGCACGATAGAGATCAAGCTGCGCTATTCATCATCTTTGTTCGCTGGTATAATCGTATAATCCATTAAAATCTGTCCAATATCCTAACATTCGCACGCGAACGAAGTGAAGAACTAACTAAGAAAAAGAGTAAGAAAAAAATAAAATTGATCCGAGGTATACTTCGAGGCAGGGTAATCCGTTATTGCATAAAAATTTCGTGTATACGTTAACTACGTAAAAAATGTGAGGAAATATCGTGTCCGGGAGTCCCTCGCTTTTGCTCACATTGTTATATCGTTGATGTTATATGACTGCAAAATTTGAAGGTTAGTACCCAGGTGGGATTCAACAAATGGCCCAACGTTGGGCCAGTACTAAATGCCAGGCGTACAGGCTTGGCCCAAAGCTGACTCCCAGTATCGGGCCAGCATTATGCCGGTACTGGTTTGTTAACCTCGGCCCAACTCTGGCATGCAATGTCGGCCCAATACTGGTATTACATGGCGGCCCAGCGCTGGCATACAGCGCCGGCCCAGCGCTGGCATACAATGCTGGCCCAGCGCTGGCATCAAATCGTGGCCCGGCGTTGGCATTCAATGACGGCCCTGTACTGGCATCCGATGCTGGCCCGACGCTGGCATTCAATCATGGCCTAGTACTGGATATAAATAGGTGGATATAAATAAATGTTAATGCGGATCGCATTAAGAAATAATTTTTAAACTCAGACCAGATTATATAAAAATGATTATAGAAATATTTATTTAATATTCAACAAACGTATTTCTGAAGTAAGAAAAAAAAACAATTAATTGACGTCTTGATTAAGTGATTCGTCATTTGGCGATTCGTCAAGTGATGAAGAAACTACTTCATCCTCGATGTCATCATTGTCATCTTCGATAACGAAATGCGAATTTTCAAGGTTAGAAAATTGAATCGTTACAATCGGATCCATCAAATCGCGATCATTTTTTTTTTTTTGCTTTTTCGCCGGTTGTTCTATATCTTCCTTACTGATTATTTTCGGAACGCAATTTTTTAAAAAACGGTATTTTTTCACTCTCGAAATACTGGAACGTGGTTTCAACATTTTTTACGATGATCGAATGACATCTACGTGTGCGAACATAACCTCCTAAACATACCGAGTGTATGGGACAACCGGGCCTGGCCCAGCACTGGCATAACGGCTGGCCCAGCACTGGCATAACGGCTGGCCCAGCACTGGCATAGCGACTGGCCCAGTGCTGGGCCAGCCGTTATGCCGTTGTTGGCCCGACGCTCAGTTTCAGCGTTGGCCCGACGTTGGCTTCAAAGGTTGACCAGACTTGGCCCGAGGTTACAATGCCAGCATCGGCACACTGCGTTGGGCCAATGCTGGGCCATGTGACAAGCTCTGGCCAATTCCACCTGGGTAATAGCACACTGTACGCTGCACGCACGTTTCAATCGCGTCACGTCTCATCGCGCGGTGTAGTTTCACCGAATAAAACTAACTCTTTTTTTGCAATTTTCAAATTTTACGTTCTGCCTCAGAAAGTCGGTACCGGTACGCAACGACGTACGGCGTCAGTTGTATCCGTGTTATACAGTCATTTGCTACAACAAAATAAAATGACACACAATAAATTCTGCCTCATCCAGACTGGATCGAGTAATCTAAAACTGATATCGCCAATCGACAAAATCTACAGCCAAAATCTGCAAACATTGGACTATGACGTTCCATGCACTGAAGCATTTATCATTGATGCAGGAAATGGTGCGAAGGCCACTCTTCGGATCAAAAAGTTTGGTACAGATGGTCCAAATACATACGAGCGCGTAACAGTTCTTCGATTCGCTGGTAAGTATCAAATGAATCTTTACAGAGCAAATTACGGGTATGTTAGTGTTGGTAATTATATGATATCGCAGTGTATCGATACAGACTCACTGTGAGAAACGAATTAACGAACGAAAATATTTGTAGGGGTTCCTGAATTCATCGGTCATCAAAAACCATTCATATTTGATTTTTCATTTTTGAAATTAGAAGCTCGGGTGAATAAATGTTTGCTCTCACTACAAATCTCCGCACATATTACTATATGTGCGGAGTCGGAACATACAGTTTTTTTTAAATAATTATTGAAACAATTTCATGTCTATAAAGCGTTACAATAGTAATTTTTCAGAGTTACAAATATTTTTCGCTGAGGTATGCACCCTTCACATTAGAGCTGTTGGATGGTTTTGTTTTTATTTACCTGGGTAATGACAAGAAATATATTTGCTCCATAAACATCCACGAATATTATTATACGTGTTGTAAAAAAATAGTCGAACATAAAAACAATTATTTTGTAATAAGAAAATATTTTCGGATGTTGGTAACACCAAAAAAGTAGGCAAAATGGATGAGAAAATTATCCTCCACACCTGTGCACCTTTCTCGTATTGAAGATCGATGGCTTATTAAAAGTTCAATTTTACTAAAGTTCTATGGTTAAAAATTAGTAAGAGTGCAAAAGTGCGGGAGACAATTTTATCATCCAGTTCGCATACTTCCTTGGTGCACGGAATTTAAAAAAATATTATTAAAATATTGTTTCATAAATAATAAATTCTTTTTATATTCTTTCCGCATCATTACGCTGATAAGTAAAAATGAAATGAACTCATGCCTCTAATATTTAGACTCTTTAATGGAGCCATAAATATTCTGAACGGCCGAAAATAACTATTTTCATGCTCTACAGATAGAAATGTTATTGTTTAAATAATGTTTAAGCAACCTTCTGTTGTGTATTATATGTGCGGAGATTTTTAACGAAAGAACACATTTTTTACATATGAGCTTCTAATTCCAGAAATGAGAAAAAAAACATGTAATGGTTCTTGCTACCAAATGAATTGAGAGAAATTTACAAACTGAAAAAGCTATATGTGAGGAACGCATTAGAGTATCTGGACGAAATTTTACACACAAGCTGAGTATCACACCCTGTTTATTTCCGATAAATTTTGAAAAAATTCTTTGACCCGAGGAAATCTTATGTGACTTTGAAATTTACAGACAAAGGGCGTAGTTGGTCTAGCTTCTGCAAGTTGTGCGATATCAGGCTAACCAAACTTATACTGATTGTTTGGGTGTTAAAGATTGTCGTAATTGAATTTCATGAAAATCGTTGTCGGGCTATGGGATTGATACAATTTTGAATTATTTGCAAAAAGCGCGTGATCGACGTAGCTTGCGCATATGTCGTGATTAAGACTCGAAATTTGTAAAATTATAGTTTAGTTGACTAAAGTACGTGGAATTGGATCTAAATTGCTATTACTTTTAAACGTCCGGTGCTTGCCAAATATTTCATTTTCAGCAAGCGCCGAAGAATTAGTCCCTCTAACAACGTTAGCAACCCCGCCATTGGGACGAGGAAAGCGTACAGTTAAACCAAAATCACTAGTGCACACTCCCGACGTCCGCACAAGTGTTAAGAAATCGAAGGAGAAACAAAAATGTGATAACAAGAAACGTGACATAGCTGACGTTAACGCTGGTCGTAAGGAGGTATAGTAATATATTATTTCTAAAAGTGCAATTTTTCATGTTTGATTTCATTATGCTTTCTCATAAAGGATGCTTTGTTTTCGTGAAAAAGTTTTAGTTCGAGACTTTTATACCAATGTCTTCAAAATATCTCAAAACATAGAGAAATTCTGTTTTGAAAAAATGTCCAGATGGATGCGTGTGTGTGTGCGCGCGCGCGCAAGCGTGTTTTGGCGTACGTGTGTGCGTGCGTGTGCGCGCGCGTTTGTATGTGTGTATGTATATATCCTGAGTTGCAGACATTGATAATTAATAACTCGAGAATCCTTCGAGATATCGAGGTGACATTTTGCATACTTGCCGAGCACGAATTATGATCCAATCCATCCATTATGAAAATTTCTTGTTTCAGTTCTAATGGGTGTTCAAATTTTATCGTCTTTTTTCGTTTCTGCAGCTATGTCATAAGCGCTCTGACTTCTGCAATTTTCAAGATATTGCATTGAAACTTTGTACAGGACTAGTATCGCTGTCAAGGTCGTTCGCTATTGAATTTGACAAAAATCTATCGAGGGATTTGAATTTTATAAAGTTGTTAATTTTTTGAAAAATAGCTTAAACGCTCTAGCTTGTGCAATTTGTAAGATATTGCTTTGAAACTTTGTACAGAGTTGATGCAGCTGTGAAGGGTGTTCGTTTTTGAATTCGGCTAAAATTGATCGTGTGATGAAAATTGTATGAAATTATGTTTTTTTTTAAATAGCGTAATAACTCTTTGCTATTTGCAAGATTTTGTACTGAAATTTTGTACACATTCAAAATAGTGATCACGGTTGTTCGCTATTGAATTAGGCGAGCAGTAAATTTGTAAGAATTTGGCAAATTTGCACATTTATTTCTCATGTTTTTCGATACTTAACAAAGCTTCTGTTATGAGCAAGCCAAATTTGATCGCCGTACTTTGTGATAAGGGAAGCTAGGTAATGTATGAACGAAGATGAGGAAGCAATGTCCAAATGTCCAATTGCAAGGTTATGAAAATTTCCTGAAAAATGTTTTTAATGGGGTAGAAAAAAGACAAAAAATTTCAGCCAAATCGAAAGGGGTCGGGTTCAAAAGTGGTCGATTTGACATGGAATGCCCCATATATATATGCAACTGTGCATTACATTTTTGAAAAAAATGTATCACGCGCGTTTCAACGATCGGATTAATGTATTTTCTGTTCAATTCTCTTCATTAAGAGTTATCAATATTGAATTCTTATCAGTCATTATAAACTTTGCAAAATTCATCGCTGTTAGATTTTGAAATGTATGTTTATAACGCGTAACCGCAAATTTCGGGTTGAATTTCGCGCGCTTACTCTACGCATGGTTCGACAAAAAGGATGTACGCATGCGTAGAAATACGAGAGTGGGAGAATGAGGGGAACGCACGGTCACGGTCGTACATACAGGTCCGATATCTCCTATGGTGGGGGGTGACATAGTACTCGAAGCAGTGCCATCAGAGCGCTGTGATCGAGTGCCATCCTAGTGCCACCATGTGTGAGAGAGAGATAGATGACAGCGCATGCGCAGTCATTAATTAAGGAGTTTTACTATATATTTCACTTTGGCAGTCGATAGTAACGACGTGGCAATAATGTAAACTAAAAACTCCTTCGAATTCTATGTCACCCCCACCACCGAAAGAACAATAGAGATATCAGACCTGTATGTACGACCGTGCGCACGGTCGTACATATAGGTCTGGAAACTCTAGTGGTGGGGGGTGACCCACTTAGTGTGACCATCTTGTAGTTGACATTATTCCCACCTGCAGCGCTGTACGTTAGAGATTTTTCAAAAAAGCGAATAAATAATTCCTAACTAAGAACTTTACATGTTAACAGCGAGAGTAATGCTCGGTTTATGCAGCAGCTGTAACGTAACTTTACAAAATTGAAAGTATATATTGCCCTTGTGGCGTTTATGCAGAATTGTTGGCTTATTTGAAAAATCCTTGCAGTGCAGCGCCACGCACGGTCAGATGGCGAACTTGCGAAACAGTCACACTAAGCGGGTCACCCCCACCACCGAAAAAACAATAGAGTTTCCAGACCTGTATGTACGACCGTGATCCCCATAGTACGTACATTTAAAAATGGCGACGGCAGTAATAGTTTTTTTGCACAGCCGGTGAACGATTACATTTTATTGAGATTACTCAACAAAGACCCCGGTAACACCGGGGTTTTTTTTCTTTCAGTAGTAAAAAATCCCAAGTTTTTAATGATAAGTTTTTAAATTTTTTCTACCATTAAAAACATGCTTTATTTTCTCATTTTTTTGTAGATTATGCTACTTCCGGTACAAATAACACGCGTTTTAATGAGACAGAAAACATTCATTTTTGTAAAAAATATACAGTAAACAATTTTTTTTTTTTATCGACGTGGCATCGTTCACTCTAAAACATAGTTTAAATTCAACAGAGAATTCCATACTGCGTATTTTGGGCATACATCCTTAAAACACGAGAGTGGAAGAATGAGGGGAACGTCAAGTTACGGGAGCGTTTCCAGTCCCGACGCGTCAAGTTATGAGAGCGTCCAGTGTATAGGTTTTGAATTTGGCGCGGTTAGGCCGGCAAATGTTACATACAGTAGAACCTCAGATAACTCAACCCCGCATAACTCAAAACCTCGCATTTCTCAACTCGTTACCATGGCAACAACCTCGGATTTCTCAAATTCCCCTATCGCCGTTTTTCCCCACTTCAAACCTTGAATGTGGGTTACACAGGGTAACATAACCTCAACCTGTCAAATTTTCTCGCGGAAATATGAATTCTCGGGAAAATATGAATTTTACTGAGTAATGAATGTGCCTAAAACGTATAAATAATGTGAGGAAAACTTCGCTGGTAGGTACAAAACAGTACGCATGAGCTTTTAAGAATGTGGGTGGGAGCATAAAGGCGAAATTTGAATTATGCGAGGGTTTCCGGTCCCGACGAATTGAGTTATCTGAGGTTCCACTGTACTTGGAAAATCGGCCACCAGGGAAAACGCGTACAAGAACACATTTTGTGTGTCTATGCCAAGATGGTCTATGCCTTACGTGAAAGTGATACGCTTGCTTACAATCATATCATGTAGAAATTCTGTCAATAAGAAAACAGTATTTTTTAGTTAATATGGTGCTCTTTTGTGCAAAAATTATTCACTTAGCGGTGTCTAATTGGATTGAAATTTGTCGGAACATTTGTTTACAATCATATATACAAATTCTGTAAGTTAGAAAAAAATCCGTAAACTTTCAAGTGCCAAGTATATATAAACAGTAAAAAATAGCCTTTTTGGTTAAAAATTGTGATTTTCTGCAAAAATTATGTGCTTAACGATGTTTAATTGGGTTTAAATTTGGTCAGACATATCTTCAATATGTAATAATCTTGTAACTGAGAACAAAATTCGTTCGTAAACTTCCGAGTTTTAACTGCATACGGACATGAAAAGTTTTTTTTTGCTTAAAAATATTAAAAATTCGATGTTAAAATTGTTTTAACTACTTTAAACTCTTGAAATAGTTCAAATGTATCAAAATGAAAGTACATGGTGGAAATTAAAAAAATTCGTTCACGCATCTTCGTGCAGTGAGTGAAAAACTGAAAAAAAAAGTTATTTTCGTTAAAACAAAATGGTTCAAAGAAATGTAAAGACTTCAAACTCTACAGGACACTTTCATGATCTTATAAAGAAAGTCTATAAGTTACAAAAACATTGGTTCACAGGTTGCGGAGATCTGACTCTGGACGGACACGAAAATCGCTTTTTGGCTCAAAAATGGCTGTTTTTTTAGAAAATTTCATATTCAACATTCTCTGAATGGATTAATACAAAAAAGGTTTTGAGATTATAGTAAAACAAAACTGTGCTATGAATTTGAACCGGATCCGTTCATGGGTTGCTGAGTTATGAGTGCAGACGGACGGCTCAGGTGACGAAAAATCCAAAATTTTTTGTTTTTGTATAATATGCCAACATATGTTGGTATAAAGTTTGTATGGTTATTTGTTATAAGAGATAGGTTTTTGGAAGGCAATACTAATAGTCACTCCTTACATATAGAGTGAGTGCCTAAAAACGGGTGGTAGTGGCGGGTGGGCTGTCAATATACAGTTTAGGAAATGTCCCTCGCGCGGTTGTTATTCCTCGTGTCCCCCATAACCGTGCATGGGCTCACCCATTGAATCACGACTCAGGAGACAGCTACTGAAGAGCCAATAAAAATGAATACTCGGAATTTACCTGGATCGTAGATGTTTCTACATTGCGCTTATGAATAAGTATATTTGCATTTTTTTGGCAAATAATCAATGAATCGGAGAGACTTGTGATTTATCAAGGATCCGCACGTTTTTTTTTCTTGTATGTTGAAAATGCATGAAATTTCGTAAATTTGCAAAACTATAGGAACATATGTGTGTGTAGATAATGAAATGTTGGAGCCCTACAAATGCCAGGTGTACGAATTCGGACGGTGTCCTTATTAGATTGTGATAATGCGTAATGAATTGAATTTAATAAATATATTGTACCATTTCAAGGAAACACATTCGCAAAAGTTATCGTCTCTTTCAAGCTCTGATGAAGCAGCATCGAGAGTTTCAGAAATGGTAAGGATTCATCGAACACTCCTACGGATGATTTATGTAAATATTGAGATATTAATGTTATGAAAATATCAATCGCAGACGAGTGCAGAAAAACACAGTGATTCTTGCGAAGCGAAATCCTTCTTCGAAAGGAAAGATGGACTGATACGGCGTTGCGAGAGTGATGACCCTCTTGCATCGTCAACACCCAAGTATGTTAGCAGCGAGAGTTCTACAATTGTCGTTTCCACGTGACAATTGTACCGATTGATTGAAACTATTAATATGAATTGCAGATCATTTGTGAAAAGTCGTTCGGTAGAGCACAGTGAATTGCACGAATTCACTCTCGACGTGAGTAACGCCTCTAATTTTGGCACGATAATACAATTGTAACAATTTTAACTGGGTTTATTTTATGTCCTTATTCGTACAACTTGTTGTAGGAAATTAACGACGTGATTCAACGAGAAATGCAAAGCGAAGGAAATGTTGAGCGCGATGAACCGTTCAATGCTATCCAATGCAAGGAGAAAGATATGCTGGATAAGGAGGAAGAGCAGCAGCAGCAGCAGCAGTCGTCGTCGCCGAACATCGATTTTATGTTCGTAGATGCCGGAGCAATAGTGGAGGGAGCCTCATACGACCAAATGTTCGGTAATGAGATGTAAGTCGTTGGAATGAAACTTTTTTTCATTCAACATGTTTAAGTAATAAATGGCAAAATTATAATTTTAATTTAACAGTATTACCGATGGAATTGAAACCAGCTTATCACCTGTTTCAAAATTTGCCGCTGGATGTATCAAGGTAGGATTGTTAATGTTGTTCGTACTTTGTAGTGTACTTTGTAGATTAAATAGCCGCGAATGTGAATGATACTCCTACGGCACTCCCTATGGGATCGTGATTACCCTCTAGGGTTATATGGTAATTTCATTTGTAGTGATTACGATCGATTGCACAATAGATATTCAAAGATAATAAACAGTAAAGGAAAGAAAAAACCTATCCGCGTAATGAATGTTACTGTAGTTAAAAATAATAAATAACCGTCATTCCTACAGCATACTGCAATGTCATGTTTCTATACGGTTGTGCTGTTGTGTCAAGCATTATGGTGTTATGTAATCGTTGATTAACAATTCGCCACGATGGGTTTTGGGGTTTTCAGAAACGAAAATATTACAAAAATCTGAAACGTTCGAAGATCTTTGGGTACCTGCAATACTTAATTGACGTATGTGACACTAGGTTGACACGTACAAATTCAATAACGATAAATGGTGTACTTTAATAATTTTGGAATATAAGTCAATTTAGCTGCGATGAAGTGTGTAAAGTTAAATGTGGGAGCGGAACGTGTCCGTAATAGTAATACGGGTATAACGGTAGTGATTTCACGAACATTTAAAGTGTAACTTTTTTTGTTTCGTCTGCAAGGTTACACAGCTTCCGATTGTAAAATCCATCGTCGAGGTACCGATGACGGGAAAATTGAGTGAAGCATGTCAGAAAGTGCTGAAATCGGCTAAACAGTGTCCACAAAATAAGCTGGTGAAGAGTCCGCCGAAAAGTTCAAACTCAAACCAAGTGCGAGATGCCAGACCGGTAGAAATAACACACGACAAAAACGCTAATATCAGTAACGAAGTTGCAAAGCGAAGGCCGGAAGACATAAGCCCCGTGATGGATGGAGAAGTTACCTCCTCATCGGGTACCGATGTGAGTAATTGAAATGAATCATAATACTGTATTGTAATTATAGAGTCTGTAATCATTGGTACTGTTTACGAAATAGTCACCGAGGAAAAGATCAGCTCTACCGCAACGCGATTTCCTCGAGCGATTGACGAATCGCTCACAGAAACGATCAAAGTTGACAAAACTAAGCACGCTACCTCGGCGTTGCGAATATGACGAATACACGGATGGAGTTGCCGATATGCCAAGTACAAGTTCAGCATTATCATCTGGCTTAGCAACGGAAAAGCCACGCCGAAAATGTGGAGTGAATTCGACGTACGGGGTAAGCATTGGTGGCTTCGGGCTCATATTTCATGTCAAATTAAAACAAATACAATCAAAAGGACCGAATGTCAGTTTCTACTTGTAGGATGAAAAAAACCTGTATAACCGAGTGTAATAGTGAGTTGTACTGATTGTAAAACATCCTTAGGGCCTCAAATTAGTGTACCAAATTGAACGACACATATTCTTGAAGAGAATTGAACGCTCTGCAAAAAAAAATCTTATATTGCACAGTTTCATGGCTAATGTTCTTTACTTAGGAAGCTGTCTCAGTTTATAATGTTCATCAGGGTTTTTCCAAATATTTCAATACTCTTGATATTGAACAAAAATGGAACGACAACAATTACCATTACTTGCATTAATTACTATTGACTGGTAACTTTAGCAGCAAAGTCATTGTTATTCCCTCTAAGGGCATCCGTACACGGTGCTGGTTTTCTGGTTTTTCTGCTGGATTGCGATGATGAGTTCGCGCTCAGCCCCCACCAAGTTCATCACCAATCAGCGAAATCCCGAGCTTTGCTGACTGCTGCTGAAGATACCAGTCAATAGTAATTATTGCAAGTAATGATAATTGTTGTCGTTTCATTTTTGTTCAACGTTAAGAATATTGAAAGATTTGAAAAAACCTCGATGAACATTTTGAACTGAGACAGCTTCTTACGTAACGAACATTACCCGCGTAGAAAAAAAGAATCTTTCAAAGATTCTTTTGTCGCATCGGACGAGAATCTTTCGAAGAATCTTTGAAAGAATCTTTAAAAGACCCTTTGAAATAATGAGATTTCTTCAAAACCTTACGAAAAACTATAAACTGACCAATTCGAGTCAATTTTCGAAAAAGAAAAAATTTCGGAAAATTGAAAAACTTTATTTAGGAAAAAGGTCGCAAATAAAAAATAAAGTCCGTTTCAACTCGACGTTGAATCTTGGAAAAATGCATTCAAAGAATCTTGGAAATAATTTTGTTCTTTCCAAGATTCATTTACAGAATCTTTGAATGAATCTTTCCAAGATTCTTTTAATTAATTTTTCCAAGATTTAACGTCGTGTTGAAACTGACTGTGGCCATTAGGGTCATCTTTTTCTTCCATCTTTTTCCTAAATAAAGTTTTTCGATTTTCTGAAATTTTTTCTTTTTCGAAAATTGACTCGAATCAGTCAGTTTTTCGTGAGGTTTTGAAGAAACCTCATTATTTCAAAGAATCTGTTAAAGATTTTTTCAAAGATCCTTCGAAAGATTTTCATCCGATGCGACAAAAGAATCATTGAAAGAATCTTAAAAAGATTCTTAGAATCTTGGCAAGAATATTTGAAAGAATCTTGCTCCGGGTCCTATCCGTGATTCTTTTAAAGATTCTTTTTTTCTACGTGGGTAGCCATGAAACTGCAATATAAGAGATATTTTTTGTAAAGCGTTCAATTCTCTTGAAGAATATGTGTCGTTTATTTTGGTACACTGATTTAAAGCCGAGGTATAAAATTTCAAACTGAAATTTTATTTTCCTGTGTTTTTTAAAGGGGAACTAGAAATTTGCGATGAAACGTATCTAAATATTAATATTAAGAGTTCTGCTTTTAACAGGCATCTCTTTTCACCTCCCCGAAAATAATTAATAGGTTTTTTAGAAAAACAATAATAGTCGCTTTTTTTAATCAGTCTACTGTACATCCTTGATAACTGTTACGACGATTTTCGAGTTGATAATTAATTATAATGGTTAATCGATAGGCACCGACCAATGTTAGTCCAATCGTACGTTCAGTACAGCCCGAAGGTCGTCACTGCGGCAATGGATTGCAACAGACGGAACAACGACAGGACACGACCATCAATGATATCACAAATGCGCTGGTTGATATAAGATCACAAATCAATGAGTTTAGTGAAAACGTGTACAAGATGCTGGACGGGAATGTTAAATCGGCAAATAACGTTAAGTCTGTAACCGCGGAACAACCGGCTCTCGATGATGACGGAAAAATTTCTATAAATGAAAAAATAAGACTCAATGAAGGAGCCTTTACACGTGCTACTTGGGCGAATTCAATGCGAAAGAGGGCGAATATTTTGATGAATGAATTCTTCACGCAGGATGAAATGTTAAATTCAACTGTCGACATTCGGGACAAGTCGAGACGACAAGTATCCGCGCAACAAATGTACTCGATGAGATTAACGTGTGAACACTTGCAGCGGTACTTTCATCTCGACTGTACCGGAAAAAACGATCCGAACGTCAACATGAGATCTTGGATGTCAGCAAAATTTCGGTCGTATCGGTATGATGTAAAAGCCTCTTCGCGAATTCGTAAAAAAGCTAACAGGCGGCGAACAAGTACGAAATCTTATAATGCTGAAAAAGAAAATTGCTCCGCTGACGAGTCATCATCATCGTCGTCCATTTAAAAGACCCTCATGATGAACGAAGGGCCGAGCAACCCACCGCAAGTGAAACAAAAATACTTAAAAGGAAAGAACGTTATAGTCGAGACGCCGGTAACGGAATCCGAAAAGCGATTAAACTGTCATGGCCGGAATAAGCTAGAAATGATGAAATCGACGTCAGTTTCCATCCAAGAGTTGCCTCTTATAACAGAAATATTGAAAGTCATGTCGCCGTCAATCTACAAGGGCAAAAGCCGTGATTCGACCGTCAAGGTTCATGAATTTTATCGCCCTATTGATTTGCAATGGATAACGAAGCTCGACAACGATCAATTCCTGTCACTCATTACTCGGGATTGTGCAATCATAGTCAATGGTGAGATCAGTATTTTCACATTTAGTATATTTTCGCATGTTCCACAGATTGAAATGATATGATAATATTATTGATCCGTTAACAATCGGATTTCCATTATTTTCATACTGATCGAAAGTTACGTGAAGCATTGATGGTTGTAATCAGAAGTGGGCGTTTTGTAATTAATTACATTCTAATTACAATTTACAAGTCTAATTACTAATTGGAAAAATTCTAATTACAAATTACAAATGTAATTAGCAATTGGAAAAATTCTAATTACAAATTACAAATGTAATTAGTAATTGGAAAAATTTGAATTGCAAATTACAAATGTAATTAGTAATTGGGAAAATTCTAATTGCAAATGTAATTAGGTCCAATTATCGCCACTAATTACAGTTTTCAATGTGATTCAAGTCAAACTTCACTCTAATTACACGTAATTAGGATCAAATTTTCGACTAATTACATTTTTCAATGTAATTAGAGTTCAATTTCACTCTAATTACATGTAATTAGTATCAAATTCCCGATTAATTACATGTATCTAGTATCAAATTTTTGACTAATTGCATTTTTTTATGTAATTAGAGTCAAATTTAACTATATTTACATGTAATTAGTATCAAATTCCCGACTAATTACATTTTTCAATGTAATTAGAGCCAATTTTTACTCTAGTTACATGTAATTAATATCAAATTACTGACCAATTACATGTAATTTGAATCAAATTTTCGACTAATTACATTTTGTTAATGTTATTATGATCAAATTTGCGGCCATTTACATTTTCTTTATAAAATTGATATCAATTCTGGAACTATAATTATAATTCGTGTTGTTAGTAATTTGTAGCAAATATCCTACAAATGAACGAAAATATGTGCTGCAAATTACGAATATCCTGAATTGTAATTATAGTTCCACAATTAATATCAATTTTATAAGGAAAATGTAAATGGTGAAAAATTTTATCATAATCACATTGACAAAATGTAGTTCGACTCTAATTACATTACATTACATTAATTACATGTAATTAGTCGGGAATTTGATACTAATTACATGTAATTGGAGTAATTCGACTCTAATTACATTGACAAATGTAATTCGTCGGAAATATGCTACTAATTAAAGGTAGTTAGAGCGAAATTTGACTGTAATTACATTAAAAAATGTAATTAGTCTGAAATTTGATACTAATTACATGTAATTAGAGCGAAATTTGATACTAATTACATGTAATTAGAGTAAAATTTGACGCTAATTACATTGAAAAATGTAATTAGTCGAAAATTTGATTCTAATTACGTGTAATAAGAGTGAAATTTGTCTGTAATTACATTGATAAAGTGTATTTGAAGTCAACTCTCATCTATTTTACCGCCAGTTATTTTACATCGCTGGCTATTTTACGAAATCATGATCAGCAATTTCATGGAGGTATCCTTCCCCAAACCCTCACTCTATTCTCCTCTCTGTGTTAACTGTCGTGATGTCGCGTGCCTTGCCGTGAATTGTCGCCACCATTTCTATCAGTGGTTAGGAACCCCTCACGTCGTAAAATGAGTGGCGAGCGCAGGTTCGGACCATGTAAAATAGATGAGAGTTCACTGTAGTCCGAAATTTGGACCTGTTTACATTTGGAATTGGAACTTCCAATTACTAATTCCATTTGTAATTTGTAATTAGAAATTTTTCAATTACTAATTACATTTGTAATTTACTAAACATTTTTCAATTACTAATTACTATTGTAGTTTGTAATCAGAGAACTTTCAATTGCTTACAAACGTAATTTGTAATTTGGCAAGTAATTAGTCACAATAAATATTTAGTGGTGTCCACCACTGGTTGTAAATATGCCTTTACCCAAGCCATTTGCTCTATCGAATTTATGGAACCGGAGTGCAAAATGTGTCTCGTCTTTTCAGCCGTACTAATGAAATCTCATATTAACCCTTTCGCAATGAGGTGAAAATGAGATTTTCGTGCCATTTTTGTGTTGTACATTTTTTTTCCTAGATTTGCTTTAAAGTCTCAGTATAAAGGTTTTTGGGGTCGCTGACTTCGAATTTGATATCAGATTTCCAAAATTCAAAATGGCGTATCCAATGTGGCCGACGCAAATTCGCGACCATAAACATCTAGAGATACAATTTTTTGTCAAAATCAAACTACTTTTCGAATTTGCGTCCACCATATTGGATCCGCCATTTTAAATTTTGGAAATCTGATTTCAAATTCGAATTCAGCGACTCCAAAAACCATGAAGTACTCCCTTTCATCGAAATGAAACCATTTTTCGAATCTGCGTCCGCCTTATTGGATTCGCCATTTTGAATTTTGGAAATCTGATTTCAAATTCGAATCCAGCGAGTCCGAAAACCATGAAGTACTCACGTTCGTTGAAATCAAACTATTTTTCGAATTTGCGTCCGCCATATTGGATCCGCCATTTTGAATTTTCGAAATCTGATGTCAAATTCAAATTCAGCGGGCCCAAAAACCATGATATACCAAATTACAATCGAATCGATGCAGTAAAAATAGGTTGTTTTCAAATGCCCTATACGTGTCATGACACAAAAATGGCACGACTTTTTTTTGCCCCTATGCGTGTCACTCACAGTCAAGGGGTTAATCCGCAGGGAACCTTCGTCTCGTTGATTTTTCGTTCGAATGTTCGGTACTTGTTGATATGTACAGCAAAGTTATTGCGAAGGGTCTGCACACCCGAATGTTCGTCGAAGATGATACGAAACGATTACTGTTAAAGAGGGATGATTTGCATGATGAATTTCACGATTACCTATTTCGGAAGTACGTTTTACCGATCGAAAATCAAAAATGCCCGAGAATGGAGCGGCTGTTCCGGTAAATAACTCCACGATCTATAAAAACATGTACATGCATTTCCTGAACTAACCTAACTGGCTCCTTTTACCTGCAGATTTGACGCACACAGAATTTTGACCGTTGCGACGTATAAATTTTTCGGACAGCGAGAAAGTGTCAATCTCCATGAACTAACTGAGCACTTGAAATTGTTTTGCGAAGACGGTATGTCTCAACTCCTCTTCATACTAATGTTCATTTGAGGTCTGGAAGTATAACGCTGACGGTGGTTTTTTCTTGGCCGTTGCAGAAAAGAAAATAACAGAACATATTAATGGAGGAATCTGCATACTGCATCGAGATGTGCCCGCCAAAAAGGCGGTGGCAGTATTACGGCCCGGCAAGTGTAGGCTCGATTCTATTGCCATATTTTCCAGCAACTTTGAGAAAATGCGGATGTCGCGTCCCAGATAGACGTCATGTTTTTATTATACCGTCCACCATAGCTATGACAGCGTACGAAGCCAAGTCAGTTTATGAATATTAGAATAAAATGTTGTGATGATTACGAAGCTTGTAAAATTGTTGTCAGGAAAATCGTAGGGCATTTCTCAAACGGACTGTGTCCAACCCTGACAATAACAGTTAATTCTACACAGAGGATGGTAATGACTTGAGCATTTACATGCGATCTGAAGAGGCAAAAACTGCTTTGCTATAGACGTACACTACTGGAAAAAATTGAAGGAACAAAAAGATTTCCAAAATTTTTAATGGTTTTCAACAATGCTGTATCTCAGTAAAAAAATGGTTGTATCGAGGTCTAAAAAAAGCATTTCAAAGCTTGAAGTTTCTAGTTTTGAGATCATTGAGCAAAAAAAAATTCGAAGCTACAGGTTTCACGCAATCCTAAAAAATAGGGAGAAAAAAAAATGTCGCAAATTTTTAGTACTTTTATTTGGCTGCAGTTACTTGGAATTTTTTTCAGCTAAACCATCGCATGGACCGGATAGCTTGTTTATTTAGCTTTAATTCGCTTTTTTTTAGACCTCACTGCGACCATTTTCGCTGAGGTATCGGACTTTTAATGAAAAAAGATCCTTTTCTGTTTGACCATTGATATCTCAGCAACCAATGATCGCACAGCAATAAGGAAGGGCGTCTCAAAAACTTAAATTGATGCTCTAAAAGGATTGACTATTTTTGGAAAACATTTTTTTTCCATGCTTGCCATGAATTTTAGAAAACAGGAGAAAAAGGGCTATTTATGGTTTTTTAAGAAATAAACGGTTAAATTTAAAATATTGACAAAACTACTAATGTTTAGCGTGATTTGTGCAGCTCACTACGCCCACAAAAACCCTGTAAAGTTTAAATTTGATCTATCGAACAGTTTTTTTTGTTTCAAGCAATCAAATTTTTGAAAAAATTAAAGGATCATGTTTATTGCCCCTAAACACTTCATAATCATGATTAAAATGAAGAAATTTTTTTTTCAGCTCTCCACATTTTTATTGGAAACAACCTTCAAATTTACAGAAAAAAAAAATCGATTTTTTTTTCAAAATTTGTTTAAAAAGAAATTTTTGAAATTTTTGTATTCAAAAAAATTTAAGGATTATGTTTATTGCCCCTAAACACTTCACAATCATTATTAAAATGAAAAAATGAATTTTTGAGCTTTTTCCACATTTTTATCGCAAACCGCGTTTAAATTTAAGGAGAAATTTTTTTTTCAAAATTTTTTTCAAAAACTCTTTGATTTTTTTTCTTCCATACATTTAAACGCTGTTTGTAATAAAAATGTTGAAAAAGCTTTAAAAAAAATTATTCTCTTTAATAACGATTATGACATTTAGGGGCATAAACATGTTCTTTTAATTTTTTCAAAAATTTAATTCCTCGAAACAAAAAAAACCGTTCCATAGATGAAATTAAAACTTTACAGAGTTTTTGTGGGTATATTGAGCTATAAAAGTCACTCTAAACATTAGTCGTTTTGTCAATATTTTTAATTTAGCCGTTGATTTGTTAAAAAACCATAAATAGCCTTTTTTCCTGTTTTCAAATTCATGGCAAGGATGAAAAAAAATTATTTTATCAAAAAATCATCATCAATCCTTGTACAAAATTAATTTAAATTTGTGAAACCCCCCTTCTGTTTTCTGTGCGATCCTTGGGTGCTGAGATATCAATGGTCAAAAACAAAAGGATCGTTTTTCTTAAAAGTCCGATATCTCAGCGAAAAGTGGTTGCAGCGAGGTTTATAGAAACCAAATTAAAGCTAAATAATCAAGCTATCCGTTCCATGTGATGGTTTAGCTGGAATTTTTTTCCAAGTAACTGCAGCCAAGAAAAAAGAACAAAAAATTTATCAACATTTTTTTTCTCACTATTTCTTAGGATTGCGTGAAACCTGGTGGTTCGAAACTTTTTTTGCTAAAAGATCTTAAAACGAGAAGTTTCAAGCTTTGAAATGATTTTTTTAAGACCTCGATACGACCATTTTTGACTGAGATATAGCATTGTTAAAAACCACTGTAAATTTAGGAAATTTTTTTATTCCGTCAATTTTTTCCAGTAGTGTATATTTTTTTTTACATTTTCAGCTCAAATCGTAAACAAATAATTGATGCCTGTACTGAATGAGAAGAAAATATCGTCCCTTCTGTAATGGGTGTACCGCGACGCACGAGTGATATTTGTTTGTAACACGTCAGTGATATTATTTGATAGAAGAGGCGTACGAGGTACGACCTATTGTACCATGATAGGCATTTCTCGGTGAAATACATAAACAAAACCTAATGGTCTTTCTTTCGTAAGGTAAATTGATTATATAACAACCAATAATGAAAATGACTGATATGTATGGTTCAAGTGCGCCCGTTCGATCATTTCTGTTGATGTGAATTTTGGCTAGGGAATATATCCGGCATATTTCGTTGCGTTAAGGCGAGGCTAAATACCGACATTATTTCTAAAGTCCTATATTATCGACTCAAAATCGCTGTCCAAACTTTTTCCAATACCCGTGGATGAATATCAATTAAATTTATGAATGAATGATGAATGAATTGCAAAATGCAAACCCCAGCCATAAATCAACGTTTTCGTTAATTGCCACTGACTTGTCAGACAGTTTGGATAGAATCTGATGAGAATAATATTTATTTCATGAGAATTCCACATGGGGCTGCCGTCTTTCGGATTTCTGTGATCTTGATTTTGCCATTTTGTTTTTCGATAATACACTAAAATTATCAACATTTATCTCGTGATTTGGATTCCCAACTTACGTCGCGGTTTTTTCATAAAATAATGTCGAAGACGTATCGATATTCGTACTTTAGTATTCGTCATGGAGCCCCACTCTTGGTTTTAGCCGAAATACAGTAGGAACATAATAATTTGATATTTTCAATTACAGATTCCTGATGATAATCGGATCTGGAATTTTTTTTTTGTATTTCGAAAAAATTTTAGTCGGGCTCCATTTGTGCCATAATTCCGATGATACTGTCAAAATGTTATTGATTTCCATCCATTCGTGCCAGAGCAAGTTTGGAATCCATTTTCGAGGTGCAAATGTCGGTATTTAGCCTCCTCTTAAGGGCAGGCTAAAGCCCCTCTCTTGCTCTCACAGGACCCCTATAGGCGCTCTCCTAGCAAACAGTGCGACCGCTAAAGCGACCAACAAAGCGACCGGTCGTTTTGTGACAAAAAATTACTGCTGAAGCGACCGGAAAAGCTACCAATCAAATTGTTTCGAGGTTCGGTCGTTTTATGGTTGTCAAACCTGAAAAGTGACTGACAGTTTCGTACATTCCATCGAACGGTCGCTTTTCGGTTTTGCAGCGGAAAAAACAACCGATCAATTTTTTTGCTTAGTTTGCATTTTTAAAACCACAAGGGTCAGTTTAAAAAATGCAAAAATTCAAACACCTGAGCAACAACAAAAATGATCGGTCGCTGTTCCGGTCGCCTCAGCGGCCAATTTTTGTCACAAAGCAACCGGTCGCTTTATTGGTCGCCTTAGCGGTGTTTTTTTTTTTCTAGAAAGCGACGGTAGCACTGCTTGCTAGGGTCTCTCTCGCGCTCACAAGAGCAGAAAGGCGGGGAGGAGGGTGTTTAGCCTGCCCTTAAGCCGCGGCTAACCCCCTCCCCTGATTTTTTACTCTTTTAAGTGCGAAAGAGATAACGCTAAAACTCGTAACACATTTTTCTCGAAAACTACTCAATAAAATGAATAAAGTATAGTGGGGCCACCTGTACACATTAATTACGCCAGCGGCGCCACTTTTGGTTTTTATTCCATCCAGTCCCGGCGAAAGAGATTCAGCCCGGGTGGGGAGAAAAAGCGGTGATGCGGGGTGGGAGGGGATCCCGAATTTGTTCAGTTTTTTCCCCTCTAACTTTCGCAGTTATTGTATGGCGTATTTCAGCTAGTTTTACGTTTTTTGTTTTATTCATTTTGTTTTGCCTGCTTCCACCACAATAAAAAATTTCAAAAAATTAGTTTTTGGTGTGAAAAAGTCTCTGCTTTCCGAAAAAATATTGTTTTTTTGTTTATGCACTTGGAAAGCTCTTAAAATTCAGCTTCAAATCTAAAAAGCGGTTTTTTGGCCATGGCCCAAATTGAAATTTTTGTTGGAAATTTTTTTCGAAAAGCTGAGAAAATTTTATATGGAATATGTAATTTTCAAGATGGGTTCCCCACAAACATACGAGAAATGGATAAATGATCAAAAATTGATTTTATTATTTTTTTGTGTGATCTGCCGACACAATAAATTGTTTTTGGAAAAATAGATCTTTTTTGAATAAAAAAGTCTCAGCTTTCGAAAAAAAAGATTGCCCTTCCGATAATTTTTGTGAAAGGCTCTCAAAATTGAGTTTTAAATCTAAAAAGCTGTTTTTTAGCCATTTTGCCCAGACTTTAAAAATTCTTCAATATTTTTTTTCGAAAATCTGAGAAAATTCTACATAATATGTTATTTTCAAGGTGGGTTCTAAATAACCATACGAGAAATGAATGAATAAACACTTTTCAATTCATTTTCTCGTATGTTTCTCGTATGTTTATTTAATACTGACCTTGAAAATGACATTATTTGAAATTTTCTTAGCTTTTCGAAAAAAATATGGAGAAAAATTGCAAAATCTGGGCAACGGCTAACAAACAGCTTTTTAGAATTGAAACTCAATTTTGAGAGCCTTTCACAAGTATTATCGCAGAAGCAATTTTTTTTAAGAAAGATGAGACTTTTTTACTCATAAAATCTATTTTTTCAAAATTTTGTCATTGTAGCGGCAGATCGCAAAAAAAATGAATAAAATCAATTTTTGTTCATTTATGCATTTCTCGTATGTTTATGGAGAACCCATCTTGAACATTACATATTGCATATAAAATTTTCTCAGCTTTTCGAAAAAAATATTTTTAAAAATTTCAAAATTTTGGCAATGGTCAAAAAACAGCTTTTTAGATTTGAAACTGAATTTTAAGAGTTTTTCAAGTGCATAAACAAAAAAACAATTTTTTTTTCGGAAAGCAGAAACTTTTTCACACCAAAAACTAATTTTTTGAAATTTTTGTTATTGTGGTGGAAGCAAGCAAAACAAAATGAATAAAACAAAAATCGTAAAACTAGCTGAAATATTCCGTACAGTAACTGCGAAAGTTAGAGGGGGAAAAAACTTTTAAAAAAATCGGTATCCCCTCGCCCACCCCGCATCGCCACGTTTTACTCCCCACCCGGGCTAAATCTGTTTCGCCGGCACTGGTTATGGGGACCTTTAGACTCCCCTTAATACTAAAATGCCAGAATGTACATAGTCCATAAGGATTATCGGGCACTATCGCGTCGTCGCAAAAGACGGTACGTATAGTAAATACCCTTGATATTTATGAAACAATGTAATGTCGTAAATGATATTTAACCCCTTGTGTCACACATTTTTCCTTTAGCCTCAGTTAGGTGGCACTTTCAGAGTGCCACCATGGCACAAAGGGTTAATAACCATATTGCCGCAAATTTTTTGTCTATGTGCTGTTCCGTGGAATGATTGAACTCTTCAATGAAAGGATAACGAGAATCATTACCAACCTAAACAGAATCCCAAGCCCATTTATGAAAAATGGTGAATCTATAATGTCACGCGTGCTCATCCAGGCGCAGAAGTGGAGATTCGTTTTGAAATGTAATTTCACATACTGGATTTTTGTATTGGAAATGACCATAAGACCATACCAAAGCCCGACTCCATGGAAGTGCAGCTGATAATAGTACAGGCTAAAATGGAATAAATAGGGGTCGGAATGTGCTTCCGAAATGACGAGGTTTGGTCCGAGAAAACGTTCCATTTTGTTGAGGAAGTATTGTTTTATTTCTTAGTAGGTAAATGAAGCATATGAAATTGACGACAAAGAAGAAATTACGAGAAGCCGACGAAAGAGGAAAGGATGTATTGGAACAGCAATTGTTGCGGTATAAATGTATAATGAAACAATTGGATAGGCAAACAAAGGTCTGGTAAGATAAATGTATTGAATTTTTATAATCATATGAATAATTAACTAAAGCAGTATTGCCGAGAACTTCCGAGTTATGCAATGAAGCCGAAAAAGCAAGTCTTTCAATTTATTAATCAAGCAGGAGAGGCTCACATTGTTGGCAAGAAAAATAAAAAGTTAACAAAATTTCAATTACAAAACATTTGTAAATACAGTTACTGCATGACGTTAAGGAATCATCACAAAAGTTAAAGCTAACGCAGAAGATATCGTCCTTCCTTCTCGAGATATCGCTGATTTAATTTCGCAACACAATCTCATAAAAAAAAACCTATGATATTTTTTCGAAATATTTTTTTTAACCGTTTTATTATATTTCCAGTATTTCGATATTAAAAGGTCGATGAAAAAAATATATCGATATAAAAAAATCCCCTTGTAAGTAAGCATAACAAAATGTAATGATTAAAAATAATTTTCAAGCAAAGATCCGAGGCAACGGCGGATATTTTCACCGATCAGTGTCGCGTTGCCGAGACAAAGCAATATCACTAAATCAATGAGCTTCGGAGGCGGAGGAAGAAATGGACGAAACCCTGGACAAAAAAGTAAATGTGAAACGAAAAAACTCCCGAGGATGAATTATCAACTGACCGTCTGGTGCAAGAGTCCGAGAGGTGAGTTGCCAAGCGGGAAAAGCGCAAGGACCAGTTGCTTGGAGCTCGTATAGTCGAGAATGATGCGTAAAAGAATGTAGCGATATTCCTGGGTAGAAATGCGCGTACAGCATCTGCCGTAACGGTGACTATTTTTTTTATCGCTCCGCGTCTCCGGTATCGTTCATATTTCTGTTTATTTTTGTAACAAATTTGACAAATACTCCATTAGCGTGACGCAGCATAATTCATGAAACGTGTAAATAAGAATGAAAATGAATTGTCATTTTTTCGCTAATATTGATCGTCGGTAAACAGTAGTATTAGCTACAGAAATGTAGTAATAATGAAATGCCGATTACGTATATTTAGCTGGATAACTGTATCTCGTTCTTCGCGTCAATCGTGATTCTTTCGCTGTCTCCAAACTCAAATATTTCTCACATTCTGTTACTGTGCTATTCGGAACAAAAAATGTCTTCGGACATTTTAATTCATTATACTGGATTGTTGCTGTAAATGTTGAAGCTAGTATCTGCGAAATTGTTTAATTATACTAGATAAATGTTCAATAGCTAATCACATTTCATGAATAATAGCACTGTTTATTGATTGTTGTTTCTTTTATGTTTCGATACGGTACGAGAAATAAATAGATACTCCGAAGAAAATGCATCGATCTAAGGACGACGAACTTCATTGGTTGTCGCGCGTTCATCACAATCATCGTTCATCTGCCGTAACACGAATGTTCATGCAACGCATGTGAATAGAAGCTCTTCGAAACTCGTTGGTAAATGAATAAAGAATGGGAGGACAATGTAGAAAATTATGAAAATTAGATCATTCGCAAGTACTGAAATATAAAGTACGATGACAATTTTCATTGGAAAGACGTCCGAGTGTTTTGAAATAACATTTGTAACATTTTAAATAATAATGCACGTGGAAAAAATAGCGCATTGTAGGGTAAATCATATTTCGTTTAATAATGTAATTTACCAACCGTGCATGGTATGAACAATTATTGCAGCGCCCCCGAGTCATTGCAATTCGAATCATGATTCGGATATTTAAAAAAAAATGATAATATTCCGAGTATTTGTTGTTTTTTTTTAATTATTACATGAATGTAAAATATTCTATTTACTTCTAGTAGTTATTTTTTCAATTGGAAAAAAACTGTCTAATTAGTGCAATGTTAAGACGTTTGATTAAATATGCAAAAATTTCAATTACTGCGAGTAATAATAATAATAGCAATAATAATAATAATAATAATAATAATAACTCTTATATTCCGTGTATCAGTTTGAAATATTACGAGCATTTGTAATGACTTTCTCATAAATGTATATGAGGTTTGTCTTGGTCTCTTGGTTTAATAATTATATTTACCGCGAAAAAATTATAAGCAGTCTGAAGAAATGTGTAAAATAAATAGAAATAAACTTTCACACTGCAGTTATCGAAATTGGTACGGCAAAATCAATATTGATTATTACAAATAATGAACGGTGTTCCTCGATATAATTTTTCTTGCGTTAAATAACGGTAATATTGAATAACTGTTACTATCTTCTAAATAAATGCAATATTGGCTCTGTCAGCCGCGAGCGATGAAATGTTTTTGCCATAATATTATAAAAATAAAATACTTCGTAGATGCGAAAAATTAATGTTGGTGGAATTATTGTTATGTCGTTGATATAATCGAAGAAATTGCAAACTGTTATGTTTAATATTGTTGTAATATCGATTGTTGGTAATTTTACATTTTTTTCATAACAGGAAAAATTTCTCTACGTTTTATGATATAAGTTTCGTGGTTTCTTTGTTATTGCGAGATAATTTTTAACGATAAATTTCGAAAGTTTTCAAAATATCTGAAAATGAATTAACTCCTTGCGATAATATTGTTGCAATGTCAAATATGATGAAAAGAAAAAAGGTATACGCGACCGATAGGTTTAACTGGAACAACTCTTATGCGGTACAACGAAAAAAAAACAAACAGAATGTGATGTACAATATTTATTTGTGACATCGATTTTTTTAACACTTTTATTAGTTTTTTGATAACAGTGTCACGTATTTGAAGTTATGTGAGAAGTTAGTGGTTTTTTTGTATATCGTGAGATTAATGTTTTCAACGTTTCGATTTGACAAACGGAACATCTATTGTAAAAATATATAACAATAAAATCCCCATCTGCCATTCCCCACACCCACGATAAATTCCTATGTTCAAATATGTTTCAGCCTTTTTCACAGGAAGCTGTTCAACGACGACGACACGAGGCAGATCGTGTTCCGACGTCGGTCCGACAGCCCCGTTTTACCAGCAAACTTTTTTCTGTTGCGACACGGGGCAGATCTTGTTCCGACAGCTCCGTTTTGGCAACGAACTTTTTCCTGTTGCGCTACGAGGCAGATCGTGTCCGACGTCGGTCCGACAGCCCCCTTTTAGTAGCGAACTTTTTCCTGTTGCGACACGAGACAGATCGTATTCCGACGTCGGTCCGACAGCCCCGATTTGCCAGCGAACTTTTTCCTGTTGCGACACCAGGCAGATCGTGTTCCGACGTCGGTCCGACAACCCCGTTTTGGCAGCGAACTTTTTCCTGTTGCGACACGGGGCAGATCGTGTTTCGACGTTAGTCCGACAGCTCTGATTTGGCAGCGACCTTTTTCCTGTTGCGACAAGGGGCGGATCGTGTTCCGACGTCGGTCCGACAGCCCCGATTTGGCAGCGAACTTTTTCCTGTTGCGACACGGGGCGGATCGTGTTCCGACGTTGGTCCGACAGCTCCGTTTTGGCAGCGAATTTTTTACTGTTGCGACACGGGGCAGATCGTGTTCCGACGTCAGTCCGACAGTTCCGTTTTGGCAGCGAACTTTTTCCTGTTGCGACACGGGGCAGATCGAGTTCCGACGTCGGTCCGACAGCCCCGTTTTGGCAGCGAACTTTTTCCTGTTGCGACACAGAGCAGATCGTTTTCCGACGTCGGTCCGACGGCCCCATTCTCCATTCGAGCTTTTTTATTTACGGCACAGGGCAGATCATGTTCCGACGTCGGTCCGACGGTCCCATTCTCCATCAGAGCTTTCTAAGGCCCAAAGTGCTCCGATGGTGGACAGACGGTGTTCCGACGTCGATGGCGAAAATGCTAACGACGCCGGGCAGATGGGCGGTGACGCTCGACCGACGCTGAGTGTCGGTATACCGTCGGATGTCGGAACCGCGTAACGAAACGACGCGTCGGGCGGTCTGGTAGGGATGTGAGTGTAAAGTTCAAGGAGGTGATATCGAATAATCCAGCGTAATACAGAATAAACCAGAATAATACAGCGTACATTGCGAGAGGTAAGTTTAATCCGATCCCTTCATTTGAAAGGAAAAAAATAAGTAATATGGGTATTTGCCGTGATGGAAAAACACCCAGGAATTTCCCTTTCTTGGTTTATAACCTGATTCACGTTGCACATTCGCTTAATTCTTTTCCCATACAAGTAGTTAATCTGTAAAATCGTAGTCCCTCAGAACAATTATGCTTCAAGGAAAATACGTCTTAAGGGGTTCGAGTCAGCGTCGAAACGGCGATTTTCAATTATAATTTATAATTTTTGTAGAATGCCTACAAATCTGATGTATCGTCCATTTGAGGTACCAAATGAACAATTTTTTGGAGACAGTCCCAAAAAATGGTCCTGAAAAGCCTAGTTTTGAGTTCTTAGACTCTGCGCAAGATTCAGAATAAACCACTGGACAGATTTCGTTTTACGACGTCTCATTTCCTTCATAACGCTTTTTCCCACGGGATGAGCACAACACATTTTTTGTCCCCTTTCTTTTAGAGTTGCAGGCCTGTTTAACAATTGTTAGCCTATTTTCAACTTTCCAGGCATTGTCCTGGTTACAATTTTAACTTTAATCAAAATGTGCCGCGCTCATCCCATAGGAAAAAGTGTTAAGAAGAAAATGAGACGTCGTAGAACAAAATCTGTCTAGCAATTCTTTCTGAATCATGCGCGGAGTGTAAAAACCTAGTTTCAAGTTTTTACACTCTGTGTAAAAACCTAGCTTTGAGTTTTTACACTCTGCGCATGATTCAGAATAAACCGCTGGAGAGATTTTGTTCTACGACGTCTCAGTTCCTTCATAACGCTTTTTCCCACGGGATGAGCACGGCTCATCTTTTTGCCCTTTCTTTCAAAGTTGCAGGCCTGTTTTGAAATTGATAGCCTATTTTCAACTTTCCAGGCATTGTCCCGGTCACAATTTTAACTTTAATAAAAATTTGCCGCGCTCATCCCATAGGAAAAAGTGTTACGAAGGAAATAAGACGTCGTAGAACAAAATCTATCTAGCAATTCTTTCTGAATCATGCGCAGAGTGTAAGAACCCAGTTTTGAATTTTTACACTCTGTGCAAGAATCTAGCTTTGAGTTTTTACACTCTGCGCGTGATTCAGAAAGAATTGATAAATAGATTTTGTTCTACGACGTCTTATTTCCTTTGTAACTCATTTTCCCATGGGATGAGCACGGCACATTTATTTTTCCTTCATTTCAGAGCTGAAGGCCTGCTTTAAAATTGTTAGTCTATTTTGAACTTTCCAGGCATTGTCCTGGTCACAATTTTGACTTTAATCAAATTGTGCCACGCTCATCTCGTGGGAAAAAGTTTACAAAGGAAATGAGACGTCGCCAGCGGTTTATTAGCGTAGAGTGTAAAAACTAAAAACTAGGCTTTTCAGGACGCAGGTGCACCTTAAGGGTTCTAACTAGTCCCAAGAAAATTGTTCATTTGGTACCTCAAATGGTGGACGATATATCATATTTGTAGGTATTCTACAAAAATCATAAATTTTAATTAAAAATCGCCGTTTTAACGGTGACTCGACCACCTTAGTCAAATCGTAACTCTTATGAAATAATTATCTGTCATCCTATTTTTAGGTTGGAAATACAAAAATTTCTTGTAATTTGTTCATAAAATATGTATACGTAAATTACCTGTAATTACGAAATCACATTGACATCATTGTTACGAGTATTATGCACCAGAGTTACGTTTCGTTTCGTAGGAGTTACATCAATGAGCTGAGTTTGTTACATCTATGAGCTGAATATGTTACATCTTGGGTATGAGTATATTTCATTATTATTTCTCGTAGATGTTTCGTATCTGTGACTTGTTTATTGGATGACATATTTAAGAAACACACTGCTTCATTCACGGAGTTTGTGATATAAATATTATGTCCGATGTAACACACGTTACGTAACATTTTTGTAACTATTTCGGAACTGTGTTTGCTGGGTTACTATATCGTCAAAATACACAAAAACGCCTTTTCCCAATATACCGCCAAGCGTCAGATCCATCGCTCGTTGGAAGGTGGGGGGAGCATTGCGTAGCCCGGAAGGCATTCTCACGAATTCAAAATGCCCTCGAGGCATATTAAATGCAGTTTTATGACGGTCCTCTGGACTGACTTCTATCTGATGGAAACCAGATGCTAAATCAAATACTGAAAAATATTGTGCGCCTCCTAGTTGGTCCAATATTTCGATAATATTTGGGATAGGATATGCATCTGCAATGGTTTTTTCATTTAAAGAACAGTAATCAAATACGACACGCCATCGTTTATTTCCTTTAGAGTCAGCTTTTTTAGGCTCGACCCATACAGGACAATTGTAAGGAGATACGGATGGTATTATTATGCCGTTAGTCAGCATTTCCTCCATTTGTCGACTTATTTCGTCTTTCGTCACCTCGGGCCACGGTCGTACATACAGATCTTGCAACGAAGCGAAATTTCAATGGTGGGGGTCGGCACCCTTGTATAGTGATGCCGCGAGACGAGACGAGACGTGATTTGGCCGAGACGAGATTTTCAAAAATCTCGTCTCGTCTCGAAATCTCGCCTTGTCTCGAGATCTCGTCTCGTCTCAAAATCTCACCTTATCTCGAGATCTCGTCTCGTCTCGAAATCTCGCCCTATCTCGAGATCTCGTCTCGTCTCGAAATATCGCCTCTTCTCGTCGTGAAATCTTGTATTGTCTCGAAAGTTCGTCATATGTCAAACGATAGACGATAAGCAATTGATTTGCAACATTTTTCTACAAAATTTTGCGCAACGGTCTTTTTATAAAAAATTCTGCGAAACATTTTTTTTTGTGTACAAAGCTCGCAGAAAAATGTTGCAAATTAATTGTGCGAAACAATTTTGTCTAACAAATTTTGCAAAATAATGTTTGTGAAAAAAATGTTGAGAAACAAAATAAATACTAAAAAATAAAAAAATAAACGAAATTTTTTTTTAAAAATAAACAAGCATTTTTTAGTACAAGCTTTTATGTATTAAAACTTGACGTACTTATCACAATATCAAGTTTTTAAATGAAAACGTGTTTCATTTTAACAGCAAGAGAAAAAAAGAGTGTAACACGCTTTTATTTGAAAACTTGATACTGTGATGAGTAAAAAATGATTTAATATATAAAAGCTTGTACTAATAAAAGTTTGTTTTAAATATTTTTTTTCGTTTATTTATTAATTTGCCAAACAATAACTTCATTTCCAAAAGCGTAAACAAATTTTTTTCCAAGCGTTTTTCAAAGTAGAAGATTGCTTTAAATTGCTTTTTTAGAGTTTTTTCCCGATTATTTCTCACCAGAATTCAGCTATTCTAGGCCTGGATTTAGGGACCGGGGGGCAACAGGGGCTATAGTTCTGGGCCCCGCGTATTTGAGAGCTCTCGATCTGGTCATCTTTACATTGATTGCATTAAATTGACTACTCGTAAAGGGCCCCGAAAAACCCGAGCAGCTCCGGGCCCCTGACATGGTGAATCCAGGCCTGAGCTATTCAAAAACTACCTCAGTTTCGAAGCAAACACAAGTGATCTTTCTTGGCGCTTAGTATACTTGAAAGTAATTTGAAAGTGACTACAGTAGCTTCGCGCTAAGTGCACGCTGACTCAGTTCGTAGTTGGTGTTCCCCCACCAACGCGACGCCGACGCTTCGCGGTCTCAGCTGAGCCTCGCTGGCGTGACGCAATGGTGGTAACTCACTCAGTGTATATTTCCTTTCCTAAAGTCTCGAAGGCACGTACTTAGCAGGCGGCTACTGTACAATGTGAATGATACAGAATACATGCTTTTCGAAACGTTTGGATTAGCGGTGTAAACAATGCCCCATTCCATCGATTTTGAAGAGTAAAATTAAAGAGGCCGGAAACAATATTTTCTGCTCACTTTACGGCGAACTTTTAGTGGGAGCGAATGTGTGTTTCTCCGAATTTCTATAAAGTGAGCAAGAAAACTGAGAAGTTAGCGAGAAAAATATTGTGGAAAAGTAATTTGTGGTAATACGAAAAATAATGTAATTGTGGACAGACAAAGTGGAGAAAAGACGGCGTTAAGGAGGAATGCCACTGTGTCGGCCATTGAGTGAGTGTATATTTTTCGGAAAATACGTTTCCTACGAAAGTGAGCTTGAAGTCAAGGATTGCCAAGGGAATTGTCGGCGATACATTTTGCCATGAAACGCTCCAAGTTGCGATCCAATATTGCTGGAATTGGTAAAAAGAAAAGGAAACGACCCACTCAAATAGTTGTATCAGATGACTCTGACAAAAGCGAAGACGATGCTCCTAGTGTTGTAGTCGATCATGCCAAAAGAAGCGCTAGTTTAAAGCGCATAGAACCTGATAATTTGCCGTCAACTTCCAACGCTCCAAATATAAATAGGGCATTCAATAAATACGGTGACTTTGATCAAACATCTGGTACCGGTCGAGATAAGCATGGTAAGTGTTTGCTGTGTTTGAAAAGCGGCATCGCTCGCCAAGTGAAAATTAAGGATGCAAACACTTCACGCCTCATGAGGCACTTACAAAATGCTCATGCCAATGACCCATCAGTGCGAAACATCAATATAACATCGAAGCCATCGTCAAGCGGGCAGAAGGTGCCACAAACATTCAATGAACATTTGGTCGAATGGCTGAGTTCGAAATATCTACCGTTTTCTTTCTTCGATGATGATGCCACACAACAATTTTTTAGGTTCGTACTGAATACTTTATTTTCATTAAAGCATTAAAAAATGTTCTAATAGACGAACATTTTGCATATAATATTAAAACTGAATTAGATAAATTCTATAAAATTGTTAGATTCATATCAAAATCAGCATCGTATATGATACCAATGTTCAGTTTCACGATGAATCAGTACACAAAATAAAAGAATTTACTCCTGCTAAATAATTTTTAGATATGTCGTATATTAAGATTGCACAGGTTTCTGAACAAAAATGAAACTTATCCGAGGCGAACCAAGATGCGGGACGGTACTCAGCCACTTCAATACCATGAGAGCTGCCGTGTTTAGAACACTTAAAGAAGTATCTTCGAAATTTTCGCTTACGATTGATGGTTGGACTTCAATCTCAAACAGGTCGTATTATGGAATCACGATGCATTTTATCGACGGCGAATGGAACCGCCATTCCCTACCTCTTGATTTCATCCCATCCAATGGTAGACATACCGGCAAAGATATTGCCAATATCGTGCTCGAAGTGTTGGAGTAATTCGAGATAAATTCAAAAATTCAAGGCATCACCATGGATAATGCTGCTGCGAATTCTACGTTTATGGCGGAGCTGTCAGATCTTTTGTTGGATGAGGGCATTCCATTTGATTCTGAGAATCGCCATTTCCGCTGTTTCGTGCATATCCTCAATTTAGGCGTACAAGACACAATACGTTCTTTCAGTTCGGTAAACAACGAAACCGAATCGACCGATGATGATGAGTCTGACAAGGTGAATTTGCCTTCATACTTGGAGCACTTCGATAAAAAAAACGTGATCGATAAAATAAGAAAAATTTTCTTAAAAATCAAAAGGTCCGAGCAATGGGCCAATAAACTAAAAAGTTTTTGCGAGGCTTTAAGCATGAAACAGTTGACGACCACAGTTGATGTTTCTACACGTTGGAATTCAACGTACAGAATGCTTCGAACGGCTACAAATTTAAAAGCGCCTCTCAATGCTCTTATTGAGAATAATGGGGAACTTCAAGATATGCCGATCGCATCTTCAGAATTGGACGTCTTGGGCTTAGTCTGCTCATATTTGAAGCCTTTTGATTATTTGTCGACAGTTCTTGGAGGCCAATCTTACGTGACACTGCCCTTAGTGATGGTTGGATTCAATATGTTAATCGACAGAATTGAAGAGATCGTCCATGCACTAGATACGAAGCCGACCCGAAATCAAATCGACGAGATGTTGTTGATGTCCTTTCAGACTGGCCGTGATAAAATGTTAAAATACTATCGGAAAACGAACTGGATCTATGGTGTTGTTCTCATTTTGGATCCTCGTCACAAAGTCGAAACGTTCTTGCTCACAACTTGGGGTGAAAATCTAATAGAGGAATCAGTGAAGTCGTTCGAGAATATTTTTAAAGAATAATACTGGCACACGTGCAGTGATCCTGAATCACTAGTTTCTTCTAAAACGCCATCAATGCCATCATGGCAGGACGATGACGATGATGGTTGTTTTAATTTATTCGGTCTGTATGAGTCTTCTTCACAGAGCGAGGCAAACAGCGGAGAGTGGAGGAATGAAATAGACCGGTACACCAAAGAGAAACGCGCAGATAGAAACGAAGACATTCTGCAGTGGTGGAAACAAAATTCATCAATATACCCCAATTTGGCTACAATGGCTCGCGATTTCTTGAGCATTCCGGCAACTAGTGTTTCTGTTGAAAGGCTTTTTTCTAAGGCTGGATTAATCATCCAGAAATATAGGAACAGGTTGAAAAATCAATCAGCGAGGAGTTTGTTGTGCATCAACAGCTGGATGTCGTGCAGCCTGCTACCGCACATGAAACAAAATATGAAGACAAGAAACGAGTGACCCACGCTATATTTTGTAAGGAAACAAGAAATGACATGCTTTATTGATTATGAATATTGTTGAAAATAAAATAATAAATTACACAGCATTTCAAGTGTCTAAAAATGTCAAAAATCTCGACGAAATTCTCGTCTCGCAACATTCCGAGACGAGAAGAATCTCGTCTCGGCAGCATCACTACCCTTGTATGTCACGTTTTTCGATCCTCGTGTCGCCACTGGGCGTCGCCGTCGTCGCTGAGAAGTGTGCGCTCACTCTTGCGTTAATTGAGCAGTTGTTCGCGGCACTTCTTGCGATTCATGTAACAAACATAACCTCAGTTCAGCTGTTATAACGAGGAGAGTTTACGTGCAATTTTTTTTTCTTATTCGTAATCGTCGGCCGAAATTTTTTTTGAGTGCTTTGTCGGGTGTTTCGATTCACATTTTCGTTGATCAATAAATTTTACTTTTATTTTCGCGATCGTGGTTGCTTTTTTCTATTGGCCATCACTTTGCGAAAATGCTGAACTCCTGCGCGGTACCGAAATTCAAAACGGGTTATCGCAGTGTAAACAAAAATTCTCCATTTTTCGAGTGCCGAAAAATTTGGAACATTTCAAAAAATGGAAAGCGATGATTCCGGGACTGAAAGAGACGCATTATGTCTGCAAAAGACATTTTGAGAACAAATGTATTGTACGTACATCAGTGAAACGCGATAAGAATGGTCCAATTATTTCTGAAGTAAGTATATTCATCTTTTTTTGATTGCTCAGAGTGATCCGATGACAAAATTCCACCTGCTGCACTTTACTCATAGAACTAATGATATATGAATGAATGTCATGAATACATTTTTTGCAATTCTTTCCAGATTCCGTACATTCATCCCAAGCTCGATGAATTTGCTGTTCCAACAATTTTTGAGAATATGATGGAGCAAGAATCAGCAGATTCACCATCTTATGAATGTTGTAATGAACAAATGGATGACATGAGAGCGATTGAAGCTGCCCAAGGTAAAATAGTATTTGTATAAGCCTATATAGATATGTATATGAGCTTAAATAGTAAATCATCCTCGATAGAATATGCCTTTATCATTCTTTTCCCTTAAATGTGCTTATACATGTGTTCAACAAAGTAACGGAAACATTTAATGATTAACAGTTACTATAAAAAATAGTTAAGGAAGCATATTTAATGTAATCGTAGATGAATCTATAACAGAAAAATAACAAAATTATATTAGTATGAGTTCAAAATTTTATTATTTGCCAGTTTTCCAACCCTGAATCGTCTTAAAGACAAACAAGTAGCGTACTTGTTTCTCTTTAAGACGCGTACTCGTTGGGGGGCTCCGCCCCCCAAACCCCCCTTAACGTTTTGTTGGGGGGCTTTGCGCTCCGTATTCTTGACCATTATCATCGTTGATTCGGTATGTAAATACTATGTTGTTTTTATGTTATTAAACATTGTTTTTGATAATATTCAGTCACATTTTTCATTCTCAATGGGGGCACTGAGTCATAAAGTTAAAGACCGAATTTTAAGAATTATATGAGTAGGCACTCACACCGTTATTCAAACTCTTTGATTCATTGTGAACATCGAGTAGTCGTATAAATTCTATTAATCATAATTAAAAAGATAGATTTGAATGTAATCAATATGATCTAAAAGTATCTAAACAATCGTATCATTTAAATGTTTTGATTGGGAAGTTATTTAAATCCCATTTTCAGTAAAATCTTAAAAATTTTGTTCGAATTGAATTTTGTTGTAATCGAAGAGGTCCCATAGAAAGAAAATGCAATTTTTTTGCTTAAAACTGCCAAAAAGACATTAACATTTTTTTCCATATTTTTGTCGACAATTGTAATAGCGAGAATTGAGTAGATTTGATCATGTGTGTGGCACGGCGCGTGGCGGTGAGATAGCATAGGCTGCATTCGTCTTGAATGTTTTGAGTGCTGTGAGCGTCATATCCAGTAGCATTTTATATGCCGATGTATGGGTGAATCACGGTCGTACATACAGGTCTGGAAACTCCCATGGTGGGGGTACGTTGCTTATTGATGCCGGATGTGTAGTTTATAAATTTGTCACTGTGATCGCTGCGATCTAAACTCTCTCTGGCGCAAGCACGGATGACGATGGGTAGGGGAAGTGAGATAGAGACAGCGCTATAGCCTAGCTTTTCAATCACTTGTTTTTGATATTATTGTAGAATATTATAACCCGCACTAAAACGCAAACGCTTATTTTCGAAAACCTCCGACTCCAAGCGGGTCTGAAAAACATGAGAGATTTCTAGTTAATTCAACAACATGTCGAATATCGAGCGGAAAACATTATCATTTGGCACCCGGAAAACCGACACCTTCGCATTATCGGCTTTGCGGCCGGTATTGCAATAAGGAACAGTGCACCGTCCTGACATTTTTGCCAAATTAAAAAAAATCTTTTCTTTTTATTAAATATAATTTGAATCACAACTGCAGCAAAACCAGCAAAACACAACGTATGAGAGCATAATATCTGACACGGGGATTTTGAGGTTCAGCTTGAGAATAACTAGGAAGCGCATGGATCGCAGATACGAGTAGTGACGAAATTACGAACCATTCTCGTGCTTCGATAAGGAAGGTACCCCCACCCTTGAAATTCGGCCGAGTTTCCAGACCTGTATGTACGACCGTGGGGTGAATTCTGACACGGGCGCACTGCGCTTGAGCGCTGCATAATCTGGCGTACCTATTGATCAAATTGAATTTCGCGCGCCACAATACCACGCCCAAAATTCATTCTGACCAATGGGTACGCCGGATTATGCAGGGCTCAAGCGCAGTCCACCCGTTTCGGAATTCCCCCTTTACGTGCTGTAAGCGTGTGAATAAAGCCAGAGACACAATGACAAAAATAAGAAATAAGGAATAAAATCAGCCATCCCATTGGCGTAGTTTATCGAAAGCGCGCGGCGATTGGCTGATTCTTATTCCTTATTTCTTATCCTTGTCAATGTGTCTTGGACGTAAGCATTCAAGATAATGCAGCCAACATTTGCTTTCGTTTATTGATGATTTTTATCTGTCATCGTAATCACGGCCGTTTTATTGTTTACTTAAATTATAATGTTGAAAAATATGACATATGATTTTTTAAAGTGACAATTTGTGCAATTCGATCGAGTGTAGTGTGGTGTATTGTGTGGGGATGTTTTTTTTTTTCATTAAGAAAATTGTGTATTTCAGGAACATAAGGTTATGTTTCATATATTTTTTTTCTTTGCATGAAAGTAATTATAATATTTAAAAAAAAAATTAAATACATAGAAGTGTACTAATTATCAATCATTATATTTTAAAGAAAAATAACATAATCGAGAAGTAAGAAATGTCTAAGATTTTTGTCCAATCATTGTTTTTTTTTGCCAAACTTTTTAAGGTTTGGCGAAAACTTCACAAATGAATAAAACAAAAATATTGACAATTCGATGTTAAAATTGTTTGAATCATTTTAAACTCTTAAAATAGTTGAAATGTATTAAAATGAAAGTACACGGTGATAATTAAAAAAAATTCGTTCACGCATCTTCGTGCAATAAGTGAAAAACTGAAAAAAAAATTATTTTCGTTAAAACAAAATGGTCCAAAGAACTGTTAAGTCTCAAACTCTACAAGACACTTCTTTATGATCCTATAAAGAAAGTCTATAAGTTACAAAAACATTGGTTCACAGGTTGCGGAGATCTGACTCTGGACGGACACAAAAATGGCTGTTTTTTTGGGAAATTTTATATTCAACATTCTCTGAATGGATTGAGTCAAAAAAGGTTTTGAGATTATAGTAAAACAAAACTGTGCTATGAATTTGAACCGGATCGGTTCATGGGTTGCTGAGTTATGAGTGCAGGCGGACGGCTCAGGTGACGGAAAATCTAAAATTTTTTGTTTTTGTATAATATGCCAACATATGTTGGTATAAAATTTGTATGGTTATTTTTTATAAGAGATAGATTTTTGGAAGGCAATACTAATAGTCACTCCTTACGTATAGAGTGAGTGCCTAAAAATGAAATTCATATACTCTGAGATGAATAGGATGACCAACTTGAGCTGCAAAACAGTCTTGTAGTGTCATAGAGATAATTTATTATCTCACAGTATTACTTGTAATAATAAAATTACTTTTGAACCTCTCGTTCTAGACATGGGCAACATGGGCCCTTCGCCGATGGATCCAATCGTTGCAGAAAGCACGAATTGTGAATTGTACAGAGCTATTCCATCAGAATCGATAATTCAACAAGCAGATTTTTCTTCGGAACGTATTGCAGAAATGCACACTGGAAGCACTTCAGATATTAGCTTCGTTGTGCCCCAAGAGTCAATGCACCAGGAGATCCCTTTGCCAAACAATATTCTTCCGCCAATGGAGGTACTTACTACGATGAAAAAAGATGATATGTCAGTGTGTTCGGCATTTTTTGAAATTTCGAATATGACACTCATCATTCATGGTAATCGAGCTGGAAGTGAGAAGAATTCTATCTCTCATATCGGTATACCTAAATCATGGGCTATTACAGAAACTTTGCTGGAAAAAAGCCACAGGATAATCTTTTCTCTCGGTACAATGAAAAGGGAAAGTGAAATGGAAGTGCCAGTCATAGTGAAAAGTGTCTTGTCTCTCGAATCGACGTTGAGCGACGTCACTCTGCTACCACAGACTTTGGGGAAATTCCAGCACATGAACATTTGCAACGGCCTAGGTGCTGTGAACGGACTTGATTTGCCTGTCGATGGTGTGTTCAAAGATTCTGTAGATCGACGGCATACGAACGATTGCAGTTTAGTGACGAAACGTGAGCGGTGTGATCGATGTACGAAGATGAGAAGATTCCAGCTCAGGAAAGAAAAAATATCAAAAGAGGATCCATCGATACTTCGAGTAAGTCGAGCTTCCGATCTGAGAGACGATAAGAAGTTGCTGTTTTTATGGGGAAAAGCAGGTAAGAGAGGCGCCTAAAAAATCCAGCGAAGCAACGGGGCCAATTATTAAGGCAGTCGTTGACTCAAAAAGCGGATAAGATATCGCGAATTCGTCTCCAGACGTTGGAAGAAAAATGCGCTAGTTTGGATGTACCGCTAGAACAAAAAATAGCACTTGCCGAAATAATCGCTGTTGCGTCCAACAAGGGCACCATTAATCGACGATACACAGAGGATTGGATCATGCTGTGCATGCTGATGAATATAAAATCGCCTGCGTATTACGAATTCCTTCGTACAAAAAATGTGCTGCCACTACCCTAAAAATGAACAATTCGCGGTTATTTCTCGCTCATCAATGTAAAGTGTGTAAAGTTACTAAAGAGGCATTTCGATAACAAAACTCCTCTGCAGCGTCATAATTTAAGAAAATCCGTGAGTCTGCTCAAGAGACTTGACTTATGTTGGGTTGACAGACTTTGGTGACGATCGGCCGAAGTCCTCAGACATTGAAGACCAAGCGACGCATAGACTCGTCTTTATGTTTCGGCCTCTAGCCGATTCATTCACCCAGCCTATGGCTGTGTTTGCGTCGAAGAACTCGGTGAAAGGCGAAGAACTCGCCAAACTCGTCGTGAAGGGAATTGCGTTCCTCGAAAATAAAGGAGCGAAAATTCACGGAGTCATTGGTGATAGCGCATCGACGAACAACAAAATGTGGTCTCTTCTGGGTGTCTCCGGTGAAATGGATGACACAAAAACATGGTTTACGCACCCTCTCGATGACGAACAAAAGGTCTTCGGTTTCTCGGATTCGCCTCATGTGATTAAGTGTATTCACAACCGTCTCTATAACAAGAAAATATTGCGGGTAAGTTATCACTCCGTGATGTTTCGAAATATCATGCGTTATACTTTCCGTGTAAGATCAATCTGTGAGATCAATCTGACATTGACAAAGCTAAAAACAATATTCACCCGAAAGAAATTAGTATAGCAGCAACAAAATTGTGATCAAGATACCTACTAAAAATAGAAAATAGCTAATACTTACCTTTTTTATGCATACTGAGACGGCCAGTGGGGCCAAATCCCAAAAAGCTGGCCAAAAGTCGAAAAATGAAGTTTAAGTTTCGGTAATTTTCAGTCGTGGGTTAGGTGGGGGAAGAGTCCGAAGGTTTAATTCTTGGCATCAGCGGGCCCTAGCCCTTATACCTACTTATGTACGGCAGTTGAAAGGGAGCCCTCGAGCGAGCTCGACGCGTCGCACAGTGGTTCAGAACGGCCTTTTCCCTGGCCAAAAGTCGAAAAGTGAGAATAATAATTTCAAAATTTCCTATTTAAGGTTCCTGGGGTCGCTGATTACGAATTTGATATAAAAATTACAAAATTCAAAATGGCGGACCAAAAATGGCGGACATTTTGGGAAAATAATCACTTTATCGGTCCGAAAATTTGCAACGCGAGGTTTTCGGGATCGCTGATTATGAATTTGATATCAAAATTATGAAATTCAAAATGGCGGACCGAAAATGACGGACATTTTGGAAAAATAATCACTTTATCGGTCCGAAAATTTGGACCGCGAGATTTTCGGGATCGCTGACTACGAATTTGATATAAAAATTATGAAATTCAAAATGACGGATCAAAAATGGCGGCCATTTTGGAAAAATAATCACGTTTTTGGTCCAAAAATTTGCACCATCAGGTTTTTGGGGTCGCTGATTCAAATTATGAAATTCAAAATGGCGGACCCAAAATAACGGACATTTTGAAAAAATCATCACTTTATTGGTCCAAAAATTTGCACCATGAGTTTTTCGGGATTGCTGATTACGAATTTGATATCAAAATTATGAAATTCAAAATCGCGGATCAAAAATGGCGGACATTTTGGAAAAATAATCACGTTATCGGTACAAAAATTCGCGTTATTAGGTTTTTGTGGTCGCTGATTACGAATTTGACATCAAAATTATGAAATTCAAAATGGCGGACCAAAAATGGCGGACATTTTGAAAAAATGATAATTTTATCGGTGGGAAAATTTGCACCATTGGTAAGGCACCCATTTCTATTATCGCGTAGCCATGAATTAAAACGATATGTACCGATGTTGGCATCGAGTACCAGGAATATAGCTCCACATATCGTTTCGCGACGTCTAAGCAATAAACCCTGAACTTGTCGATATGTACAGCGAAACCGCTCGCCATTGTCTGCAAAATTACTTTGCAACTTGCTATGAATTTTTCGTCCAAATTCAAAATTTCTGCTGTTAAGGTAACGTTGCCAAAAAAACGTCGGGCTGTATTGCCGTCGTTTGTACTGCCAAATCCTTGCTTAGGCATATCAATATTTAAACCTAAAGCAGCTTTAAATTTCTTTTGGATTTGTTCCTAACGATCGCCCACTGCTTTCTTTTCATCGACTGTTCGCGCCTGCCATTTACTCGTCTCATCTTTTAATTTATATGCAATATGAAGCATCCATTCGATAAACCTTATCCACGCGTGTAAGGAAGAAATTCCAAAATTCAGTTTTGAGCTGTCACATTCTGTTTGTTCTACCAATTGTAAATTGTTGAAATTTTTCGACGTCAAATTACATAAGTAACATCTTTGCGCAGATTTAGTGTCAGTAACAGCATTTCGCACCTTTTCATCTATCATTGTAAACGATAATTCATATTTAACTTCAACGTTCGTACCCTCCGTTACTGTAGCGAATGTGACGAGAGACGCTATCTGCTTATCAACGAAGTTTTTTTCGTCAACAGTTGACTGCACGGTTTCTTTCAAAAATTGCAATCTCAACGATCTGCAGTAACAAGGTCAAGAAGGCCTTGGGTTCTTCCAAACGACAAGTTGCCGCTCAGATTTGTCGTTTGAAGCTAGCATTTGCAACGGAACCAAGGACGTAAAAAATACATGAGCGTCAGAGCTGTCGCTTTCGGAAAATTTTTGCTTATACTGCTGACGAACCATCGCATCCCCACTTCAAAATTAATTTCATATTATTCGTGAAGGAACTGTCGAGTGTTTTTATGACATCAGATTGTACTTAAACCAAACGAGCTGTAGTATGGTCGAGTAAAGCCTGCAATGATACTTCCGCGCTTGTTTCCGTTATACGTATTGAACACTCTGGTGGGTAACAACGAGATTTAGCAGCTAATATTTTATGATAACTGGGATAAACTGACGCGTCCCTGTTTCCATTGGTTAATTCCCGGACCATATTGTACGTTTCTTTCGTTATTTTACCGCTTATTATCAAGTTCAAAGCAACATCTGCGCTAATTTCTTGACGTACTGGTTTGGAACTTTGTGCGAATGCTAACTGATACCGAGAGGCTCGCGTAGGAAAAGTGGTTGTAATATCCTTGAGCACCTTTGCTGCAGCGTGGGACCCAGAAGCACGAAGATTCATTGCCGTTGCGAATGCCAATGCCCTTGGACTTGTTGATTTCCGAAGATCATCAACTTTTCGTCGCTTACTCCGTTCGCTGGATGATGAAAAGTCCAACGAGGGTCTTCCAAATTTGTGGCTTTCATCCAATCCTGATGTATCAGAATTAGGAGTAGGTACATCCCTGTTTTTGAAATCCGCATTCTACAACAAATCGCAATAACATCAGTTCGAAAGTAAAAAAAAACGTTTAAATGAAAAATTTCAACGATATAAGAAATAGGAAAATAGACAAACCGTAATAGCTACGTCCTGGTCAAGCCATTTTTCATGAGTGGCGTAAAAGCGCTCCAGAGTTCTGTGGCTATCCTGCCATTTTTTCTTCATTGTAAATAGAAGATTCCTTATAATTTTCCTTTCATCAATTGAAATTGCGATAGGACATCCTTCCGATTCGGTAAAAAAAATTTCCAGAACTTCTATTTAGTTGTCAAATTTCGAGCCCCATTCATTATGTAGAGCCAAGAATATTTGTCTGCGCGTGAAAATGATTTCTTTGCATGTTTGTCCTGTTAAAATTGAAAAAGTTGTATATATATTGTATATATTGTCTATATTGTATATATTGTATACATTGTATATATTGTATATGTTGTATATATTGTATATATTGTACATATTGCATATATATTGTATTTATATTGTATATGGGTGGAAACGCCAATTATGGACGTCGGATCCGGCCTCACCCCCTTAGACCTTCTCGCAATTTTCGCAATTCGCAAAAACAGAATCCAGAATTTTTTCAGATTTTTTCCCCGCTAACTTTCGCAGTTATTATATGGGGTATTTTAGCTAATTTAACGATTTTTGTTTTATTTATTTTGACTTGCCATCTTCCAACAGAATGCAAAATTTTTCAAAAAATACGTTTTTTGCATAAAAAAATCTCTGGTTTAAAAGAATTTTTTATTTGTTTATGCACTTGGAAAGCTCTTAAAATTGAGCTTACAGTCTAAAAAGCTGTTTTTTGGTTGTTGCCCAAATTTTGAAAATTTCTTAAATATTTTTCTAGAAAAGCTGATTCAATTTTGCATGAAATTTGTATTTTTCAAGATGGGATCTCCATAAACATACGAGAAATTGAGGAATAAACAAAAATTGATTTTTTTTGGCGTATACATATGTATATATATATTGTGTATATATATATGGTATATATATTGTATATATATGGTATATATATTGTACGTAACGTAAAAATATTATGAGCAAAAACAATATCATTATGTTTTACAAATTGTGTTTATTGTTCATGAACAAGGTTCGAAATAATATTTGTAAATATATTTCGATATATTTGTAAAAATGGACGTTACGGTTGGAATTTTATTTGAAATCTTTATTCACAATGCTACGCCATTGCAACAATAATGCTACACCATTGCAATAACTGTACTTATCTCCACAATACCTTAGAAGGAGATAGAAAACATCTACGAAAAACCCTCTATACCTGGGACCTTTCAAGCCTCAGGTATAGAAAGTTGAGCGGAGATTATCGCTATAAGTCACAGTGCGTAACGCGCACGACAGCGTGCACGTTAACACTAAAATCGATATTATTCAAAAACGGCAACGTTGGGGCAGCTAATTCTTGAAAATTTCATTAATAGATAGTTCAACAAACATGTCCCTGTGAATGCCAGCGTTAAAGCGTGTTAAAATTTTTTTGTATCGATACAAATGTATTTTTAAAAAAGCCAAAAAATATGAAAATCACGACTACCTTCAGCATAACATTTCATTAATAACAACAAACATTTTCGAACATTGAAGTGCATGAAATTTTTCTACATACCTTCATAATCATTTTTCATTTTGGAAAAATGGAATCAGACACGTTGTTGCAAAGTTATGTATGATTTTCTGGAGCACTGTAAAACTGGTCACTGAAGCGTTGCGCGCGTGTTCCTTCGAGAGGCAACTTACGACTGTCGCAGGGAAGCACGTATACAATATTGTGACCCCTGCTTATACGATCTGAATGCCCCGAACCCCCCTCTACAAGAATCCATTTTAAAAATATCGATTTTTCAACCTTCATTTTTCGACTTTTGGCCAGCGACTCGGCCGTTTTGAACTACCGTGCGGCAGCCCACGGTATGGCTGTGCGCACTGTAGCGACTTTCATACTAACACCGAATCCGTAGAATGTGTGACTCGCGTCCTGCTTGTTGACGTACGGCTCTTGGAGGAGTAGGACGTCAGGTCGCTTGGCGGCCACGAGCTCACGCATTTCTCCGGTCACCCTTTACGCACGCTGCATATTCAGCTGCAATACCCTAATCTGAAATTTCCTACTGGGTCTGACTCCATTGTGATTGTCACGCAGGACCACCGGGACGATTTCGCGAGCCACCAGCGGCTGTCGATCGGGAACGCGAGGGGGGGGGGGGGGGTCGCGGAAGTGGTTGCGGTCGCGTCAATTTCGTCGTTCCTGGCTTCAGTTTCGCGCTGAGCCACCGGTGGCTGACTAACGATCGCGGTTTCATGCACGACTGCGTCACAACGTTCTACCCTAACGATGGCACGAAGGCCGAGAAAACCTGCCCCGGGTTTGAGACGTCAGCGGCTCGAGGAGCACCTTCGGGGACACGTGGGCACAGGACTTTTTTCGACGAGCGCGTGCGAGTTGGGCAGACGGAAGGGAGAGCGTAGTCGAGGACATGGATCGAAGCCGCGGACGCGTGTGCCTTCGTGACCCGACGAGTGCTTGACTCCGCAGTGGGTTGACCCTTACCTCCTTTAGCGCTGGATAATGTTCCTCCTTGTCTCGGATGGGCTTCCGGACGCGCTTCCTTCCTTCTCGTCGATTTTTGTTTGTCAGTTCCCATCTTTGTCCCACGAATAATGCCGAAATTCCCGGTTGACAGAACCGCTTGTCCACCTCGAGCACCTGTTGTTTACGGACCATCACTGATCGCCAATCTGACGACGTCCTTGCGCTTGGGACAGGAGCGAAACCTCCTCCTGCCACGATGCCATCGCCACGAAGTTTAGCTTAGCCTTGAGGGTAGATTGAAGAATCGTGAGGCCGTCAACCCTCTCACACCGGTGAAGCCGGTGCTCCTTGCGTTGCCTGAAACTTTATCAAATCGAGTCTAATCTATCTAGTCTAATCTTATAGTAAACTATCAATAGGATAGGAAGGATTGCGAGCACAATACATTTAGAAGGGACCCATCAGGGTACAAGAAAGAAAATGGGCGAAGAAACCCATTAGGGGACTCCTCCAGAACTTGAAAACCGACAATCGGGGAGAAACACATTAAAACCGAACCCCAGACTTAAAAAGCACCAACCGATCGGAGAGAAAACCATTTGTCACGAGGATAATTATTAAAGGAAACCCACTTTCCACGCTGTCGAGAGCATCCTACAAACACAGCTCTTGACATCCCGAGCCCGCCACCCCGCCAACACCAGAAAGCATACTCCCAGAACGGATTGTCTTGAAGTTATCTTCCTCTGTGCTCATCCGGCACATTCGAATTGAGACGCGAGTAGTCGCCACCTATGTTTAGAAATTCCGATCGAAAGAGCAGTCCCAGTGCGCCGGAGCGAAGCACCCAGACCCAATCCAAGGAGGGTCAAATCCACCCGCTATCGGGAGATAATAAGAGAAGGATGAGGTAGATTGGGGGATGAGAAGCCCTGCCAAGCGTCCGAGACCCGGGCGTACCGACCCTAGCAAGCGCACAGATCCCAATCCAATCTGGGCTATCTCCGTTTGTCTTCATTTCTGCTTGACGACACATCCGAGGAGGAGATTACTATCAGCAGCATATGTCGGAACCCCTTGATTGAAGAAGAATCCGCACCCCAGCCGAATTGGGTCAGCCCGGACAACGACCCACCCGAGGAGAACTCATCCCCCAAGGGCAATTCGAAATGAAACAACGACGTCGAGTAATGAGAGAGGAAGAAGAATAAGACAGTATGAAACTGTAAGAAGTACGACATAGAAAGAATGAAAGTGGTAACGTGTTCGGATTGATTAAGGTAAGTTAAATTGAATTGAATTAACGACCCCCCTGGTTCCCTCACTGCCAAAGCCTCTCTAGCGACTTCGGCAGTGTGGGGCCCTGGCCAGGTCACCTAAAAACCCTGAGTCCTAACAAAAGAAAAAAAGTTAGTTCCTTAAAGACCCCCAGTCCCCTCACCAACAGAGCCTCCAGTGGCTTTGCTAGTGGGGGCCTCGGTCAGATCATCTATGGAGCATTTATGCCTTGGAGAGGCTAGAAAATATATTAAATCCCCCGAGTAGTATTGGTACCCGTATGGCGCCCCCCACTCCTATCCCCACTCCTTCCCCCACCATGCAGCTTCCCCCACCACTCCACTTTTCCCCCACCACATCCAGGTGGCCGAGGAAAAAGCGATGAGGTGAGGATGATGGTGGGGGAGGGTGAGGACAAGGGGGTGCCACACGAGTACCGATTTTGTGGTGATAATGATAATAATCTGATAATAATAATAATAATAGTAAAAATTGGGAACTACTCACATCTGGAAGCCCATGTCATATTCCTCGAAGTTGACGCAGCAACGACACACACGCGCGCGCGGGCCCGCTCTCATAATCATAATAATAATAATAATTATTATTATTATCAAGAATAACTCATGGTTGTTGGATTTACTACTGACAATTCAGCAAATCTTATCTCGATGGTAACACATACACACGCACACACACACACACAGACACCCATTTCCTTCATTAGTCACGCTTAATGGTCAAGGACCATTTATTGCTGACACTGCGAACTTTTTATATTACACCGAATTTGGATGAGTGGAGCTGTGCATTACCGATTTACGCTGCCACAAATCGGTGATTACAAAATAAGAGTATTTTTAAATGTTTAGTTATTATCGAATAATATAATACAACCTTTTTTAAATTTCGATAAATTTTTTTATCGACGCATACAACATCCATTGCGTACGTGTTCGAAAATCTTAGGTTATTGAATCTACTGCTTCCGAACGAGCACTCTTCTTAACTTTCCGAAGTTTCTACCTTTTCCCGATAAACAAATCTTTTGCGTTGCGTCAATTGATCTATTTTTGCACAAAAATTCTTTGAGCACATTTTGAAATTTTGTAACAAAATTTTGTTCCCCAACTTTGATGTGTTTAGAGAAAATTCAACTTCACTTCCGAAATTCATCGTTATTCACCTCCACAAGTTTTAAAATGCAACGATGTTATGGAAACTTCTGAATTTTTCATTATTTTTTACCGTACGATATATTGTTTGAAATTATAAAAAATTATAACTTTGGAAAATACATAATTTTTCACTTAAAACGCGCGCAGCGGAGCAATCCGCGAACTTCGGTGACTGGATAAGGACTGCAGCTGTTGTGCAAAGTTGAGACCTCTTAACAATACCGAAAAAGACAATGATGGTACGTCGGTATGAAACTTTGTCAGCATTTTTATCCCGGTGGATATCCGATTGCAACTTTTAGCAAAAATGCTATTCTCTCTGCAGCGGCTCACCAGCATTCTAAGCTTCAAGCGCGACACTCCATCTATTCCAGACAATAAGATAGAGCTCATTCTTCATATGTGTAACGTTGCGAAATTTTTTTTTGCGAAAGATTTAACGTGTCCAGATACACACACACACACACAAACGTGTTGTGTGTGTGCACAGACCCACACACACACACAGATACACAACAAAGACACACGAACACAAACATACACACAGAAAAGCACGTTCAAACACAAAGGCTGTAGGAACGCAAAAGAACTGCTTATCTCAGCATCATATTCGATATCATTACTCTATGTGATTGCATAGTTTTAATAATCACCTTTGATCGCGAAAAAATATGACTACGTTTATAACGTACTCGAAAAAAATTGCTAACAATCGTTCATTTCCATTCACCGCTTCAGATTATTTTTATCGTCAATGTTATCATCAACCTCACAATATATTTACAGCATTATTTACGGAAGTACAAACCAACCTAATGATTTGAACGTTTTGTAGAGATAATTTCAAAAATTGGATTTTTATTGTAGTTTTTGCGTGATTTTTTAGAAGCATGAAATCAAATATTTTTGGTCAAAAACCCATTGATATTCACTGTTTTATTTGTTCTCATTATTTTCAAACGACATTCAAATTGAAAAAAGTTTTGTCATGATATTTCGATATTTAGATATTTCAAAGCTATGACAATTAAATTCTTTGAGAAAAATTCAATATTTTGTTCTGTTCCAGGATTAACGCATATAAGTGATATATCAATATATGTGACATTCCATACCATTTCGACCTGGGTCTGACCCTTGACCTCTCGGATTTGGCTCGCGATTTTTTATATGATTGTTCTCACTTTGAAAGGTACCCAGTTTTTTTCTAGATTTTTCAGATTTAATTTGAATTTTCTATATTTCATTAAACGATTTTATTGATCGACACAATTCAAACATTTGAAAAAATTCTGAAAAATCGTGTGTCAGATATCAAAATTTTTGAGCTCAGAGCCGGAATGGGGAGATTTTTCCTTCTTACTATTTTTAAGCTTTTTCGGAAAAAAACGTTCAAAAAAATAGAAGCGGAAGTTATTTTACTATGAATGGTTGCTGAAACATTTTCATATGTAATATCGGATTTTTGAAAAAAATTTCAGATTTTTCGCAAGAGATTTTTTCTTCTTGATTTTGCTAATATAAATGATTCCAAAAAACTGAAATTTTTTTCGAAAAATCCCATATGATATATGAAAATGTTCCAGCAACCATCCATAGTAAAATCACTCACGCTTCTAATTTTTTTAAATTATTGTAATAAAATCGTTTAAAAAATTGTAGAACAAATTGAATCTGAAAAACCTCCAAAAAAAACTGGGTGCCTTTCAAAGTGAGAACAATCATATAAAAAATCGCGAGCCGAATTCGAGAGGTCAAGGGTCAGGCCCAGGTCAAAATGGTATGGAATGACATATATATATATTCTATGGACGCCATAAAAATTACAAAAACGTTTATTTTTTCTCACCAAAGGCCTAAGAATATTAATGTAATTTTTTTTCATCATCTGTCGATGACACAAATTTCTTGAAAAATCATCACGACAAAATCAGATGTTGCAAAACTATGACAGTTAAATTTGTTTCGAATAATTGAATATTCCTCTGAACGAGGGACCATGGAAATGAGGGTTACTCATTTTTTCTCATCTTCTGCGAATAATGTAGAAGTTATATATTATTTGGAAGGGCCCTCGTACAGAAAAATATTAAATCATTCAGAAAAATCTTAATTGTCTTATCTTTGGAACATCTGATTTCTTCATGATAAATTTTCACGAAAATTCTATGTCATCGATACGCTCGGAGAAAAATCGATTATATTAATATTTTCGGGCCTATGGTCAGAAATAAATATTAAAACTTCCCGAAAATGTAAATTGTCATGATTTTGAGGGGGTTACATTTCTCAATTATGTATGCATATCTATGTAATTATCACCTCATCCAAGTATATATCACTAACAACCATGTGGCCACGTACAGAAAAAATCTAAATTTTTGTACCGTTGAAACATATTGCTCCTTCAAAACAAAACTTTTTTTAAATTTTCACGTCGTCTACAGATTGTCAAAAAATTAGAGAAATCATTATTAATAACATTATGTAACTAACAATTTTTCTTACAATCCGTAGATTACATGAAAATCCTTGAAAAAATATATCATAAAGAAGCCAGCTCATTTATTTGATTTCTTTTTTAAATTATTTCTTATGGCTTTGCATAAAATTTCTGTTACATTTGCAAAAATATGAGAACAGTAAGTAATCCTCATATCGACGGTTCTAGAAAAATATGAAATCTACACCAAAATTAAAGTTATCGTAACTATGAAATATCCGATTTCTTCATGATATACTTCATCCGACATCGCCGTGTCAATCCTTCTCATGGAATTTGCATATCATCTACAAGAATATCAAGATCGATAAGGAGACCTCAATCAAAAAATATTTGCTTCCTATTCTTCTTAGAAATTGGAATGGAACCGCTCGAAACGATTTCAATTTTTATTGTAGTTCATGATAACTCTAATTTTTATCATGATAAAACTTTACACGAATTTCTAAATATAATCGATAGTTTATAAGAAAATATAAAAGACATCAACGTCAAGGGATTCTCGGTCGGAAAAATATTTTATTTCTATGGTTGTCAAAAAAATCAGGCTTTGAGTCTCATCATTGTTAGGCTCGTAAAATTAAACCATTATTTTTTATAACTCATTTTTCAAGTCATAAAATTAAACTATTATATATGATTTTTTCTCCGATGATACAGCATCGAGGGGCTTTACTCTCCTGCCCGGTGTACAAATGATTTCAGTGAGGGTCCGCCTTCACGTGATTTCGTGTATGATTTTAGTGATTGCAACTCAACATGATTTCAATGATTCATACATAGTTTTCCTGATTTCGCAGATAATTGAAGTTTCGAACGTTCGGTTGAACGAAAAATCTATAAATGTATTTGTTTAACGAAAAAATTGGGAGAACTATGCAAATTACTTTGTTAATAATAACTTCAGATATTGAACAACGTTTCAAAAAGTATTTCCAAAGTGTTAACAAGCCTCAAAAAAACTTCTGTAAAAGGATAAGTTTGTCGATTTTTTCGTTCGAAACTTTCAATTCATGATTTCATTGACTTCATTTAATTCGAATCATGATTGCAAAATACGAGTAATTACAGAGAATTCGCTTTTATATCTGAAAAATAATTGGAGAAACAATGAGAGGAAGGGCGCGGGCCAAGGGCCGATTTGAGGTCTTGAAAATAACACTTACATTCAACAACAACAAAAATTTATTTTCTGATAAATAACTTTTTCAATACCCGCTAAACTCTGTCGACAAAATACGTATGACTGAATTCCTTTACCACTAACTCACCCTTTGCCATACTTGCGACTTCATGTCAGGTATAACGTGTGCCGCGGATAATGTTACATCCTGGAATAATCCGTATCATTCCTCATCCGCATTCTGTCCCTATTTTTACAGATTGCAGCATTAATTTTGTCCGTTAAGGAAGCACACATCTGTGTTAAGTGATTGGGTGTTTACTGCTAAAGTTAGAAATAAAAAATATCAATTGCTCATTGGCACTCTTTACATTTTCAGACGACAAGTGTTTGTCTCCGCTCCCGAAAAAATACAACTTAAGACTTTATTATCACTGTAGTCAATTTCTGCTAGTTGCTTCTATTGGTATATGCAAAATGACGGAGTGGATGTGCTAAAGGTTCATGAAACTTTGTGTGTTATTTGTTATATCATATATATATACGTACGAAAAAAATAGTACTGTATTATTCTCATTTAAAAAATATATATATGAAATCGTCAAAATTTGAAAAAAATGTCGCGCGATTTAGAATGCTTTTATACCGTTATATATCGCTCCTTTTTTGCACGATCTGCGCATTTATCGTATAATTTTTACGATTTTACGATAACGAAACTTGGTGCATTATTCGCATGTCCGTAAGCCGATTTGCCGTTTTTCGATATTTTGTACGAGCGATTTTCTATGAGCTGATCGGACGCGTCATTTTATCACCCTATGATAACGAGTTCCGCTCATTATTCGCATTCTCGTACAATGATTTAACCTTTTCATAAGTTTTGGACATGCGTTTTTTCTATAAGCTGATGGGACGGGTCCAACTGGACGTACGTTTGGCTGTAAGCTCATTGGACGCTATCACATCGTTTTGGATGCTCCAATGATATCAAAAGTTTACACATTATTCTCATATCGATGCCCTGATACAGTTTTTTCAAATATTCTGATTTCATAAAAGGCTCGTCAATCACACTATATCTACGTCGCTCCTATTTTTCGAGATTTCTCCAACTGTCTCATCATTTTTATGATCCTGTTGTAACAAAACCTCGAACATTATTCACACATTCTTATGATGATGTAACTTTCCCAGATATTTTGGACGAGGGTTTTTCATTGCGCTAATTGGACGGTAATCTTCTAAAAACTCATTGGTTGCTTCACTTTTCATGATCATATGATAACAAAATTCCACACATTATTCGCATTTCCGTGTGACGATTCAACCTTTTCAGAAAATTTGGACACGCCTTTTTCCACAAGCAGAATGATTCATCACTATTAAGATCCTAAAAATATTATAACAAAACCTCGCAAATTATTCGCATATCCTTACGATAATTTAATCTCCCCAGATATTTTAGTCGAGAGGTTTTTCGATGAGCTGATTGGACAAGCGTTTTTCTAGAAGCTGGTTGGACGCTTGATTTTCAGTGATACCATGATAACAAATCTTGCACATTATTCTCATATCCGCATGAACATTCAACCTTGCTACATATTTTGGTTGCGTCGTTTTTCTGTAAGCTAATTGGAAGCGAAAATGAACCCTATGCGAAAATTCGCGAGTTTGCACGCAAATATACCCATTGCAGGAAAACAATTTACTGCATATTTTTTGGCTGAAAATCGATTTATTTTTCAAAAGCGCACCATTTCTAAAAAATTTAATTAAAGAATAAAAATCACTGCGTAGTTCCATAGCCGATAGCATGTAGATTATGTAATATTTTGGTTTTTCGTTCCAGGTCTTGTACTGTATTAAAAATTTGTTTTGATGAAAACTTTTTTTATAAACGCTTTACTGCTTAGTTTTTGGCCAAAAATCGATGCTTTTATTTCAAAAGTTCACCATTCTGCAAAATTTGCTTTAAAAAACAACCTTCATGTAGTTCCATTGTCAATATTACATAGATTAGGAATTTGTTTTAGTTTTTTTATCCAGATCGTAAGTTTTACTACAAAGTCTGACCTCCCATCAAAGAGTTTAGGAAATGAAGCGACTTCAAAGATTGGCTCTGTCCCCGCTATTTTGTGTCGAAGTGATAGTAACATTTTTTTAAGTATAGAAAAAACGCATGTCCAAAACTTATGAAAAGGTTAAATCATTGTACGAGAATGCGAATAATGAGCGGAACTCGTTATCATAGGGTGATAAAATGACGCGTCCGATCAGCTCATAGAAAATCGCTCGTACAAAATATCGAAAAACGGCAAATCGGCTTACGGACATGCGAATAATGCACCAAGTTTCGTTATCGTAAAATCGTAAAAATTATACGATAAATGCGCAGATCGTGCAAAAAAGGAGCGATATATAACGGTATAAAAGCATTCTAAATCGCGCGACATTTTTTTCAAATTTTGACGATTTCATATATATATTTTTTAAATGAGAATAATACAGTACTATTTTTTTCGTACGTATATATATATGATATAACAAATAACACACAAAGTTTCATGAACCTTTAGCACATCCACTCCGTCATTTTGCATATACCAATAGAAGCAACTAGCAGAAATTGACTACAGTGATAATAAAGTCTTAAGTTGTATTTTTTCGGGAGCGGAGACAAACACTTGTCGTCTGAAAATGTAAAGAGTGCCAATGAGCAATTGATATTTTTTATTTCTAACTTTAGCAGTAAACACCCAATCACTTAACACAGATGTGTGCTTCCTTAACGGACAAAATTAATGCTGCAATCTGTAAAAATAGGGACAGAATGCGGATGAGGAATGATACGGATTATTCCAGGATGTAACATTATCCGCGGCACACGTTATACCTGACATGAAGTCGCAAGTATGGCAAAGGGTGAGTTAGTGGTAAAGGAATTCAGTCATACGTATTTTGTCGACAGAGTTTAGCGGGTATTGAAAAAGTTATTTATCAGAAAATAAATTTTTGTTGTTGTTGAATGTAAGTGTTATTTTCAAGACCTCAAATCGGCCCTTGGCCCGCGCCCTTCCTCTCATTGTTTCTCCAATTATTTTTCAGATATAAAAGCGAATTCTCTGTAATTACTCGTATTTTGCAATCATGATTCGAATTAAATGAAGTCAATGAAATCATGAATTGAAAGTTTCGAACGAAAAAATCGACAAACTTATCCTTTTACAGAAGTTTTTTTGAGGCTTGTTAACACTTTGGAAATACTTTTTGAAACGTTGTTCAATATCTGAAGTTATTATTAACAAAGTAATTTGCATAGTTCTCCCAATTTTTTCGTTAAACAAATACATTTATAGATTTTTCGTTCAACCGAACGTTCGAAACTTCAATTATCTGCGAAATCAGGAAAACTATGTATGAATCATTGAAATCATGTTGAGTTGCAATCACTAAAATCATACACGAAATCACGTGAAGGCGGACCCTCACTGAAATCATTTGTACACCGGGCAGGAGAGTAAAGCCCCTCGATGCTGTATCATCGGAGAAAAAATCATATATAATAGTTTAATTTTATGACTTGAAAAATGAGTTATAAAAAATAATGGTTTAATTTTACGAGCCTAACAATGATGAGACTCAAAGCCTGATTTTTTTGACAACAATAGAAATAAAATATTTTTCCGACCGAGAATCCCTTGACGTTGATGTCTTTTATATTTTCTTATAAACTATCGATTACATTTAGAAATTCGTGTAAAGTTTTATCATGATAAAAATTAGAGTTATCATGAACTACAATAAAAATTGAAATCGTTTCGAGCGGTTCCATTCCAATTTCTAAGAAGAATAGGAAGCAAATATTTTTTGATTGAGGTCTCCTTATCGATCTTGATATTCTTGTAGATGATATGCAAATTCCATGAGAAGGATTGACACGGCGATGTCGGATGAAGTATATCATGAAGAAATCGGATATTTCATAGTTACGATAACTTTAATTTTGGTGTAGATTTCATATTTTTCTAGAACCGTCGATATGAGGATTACTTACTGTTCTCATATTTTTGCAAATGTAACAGAAATTTTATGCAAAGCCATAAGAAATAATTTAAAAAAGAAATCAAATAAATGAGCTGGCTTCTTTATGATATATTTTTTCAAGGATTTTCATGTAATCTACGGATTGTAAGAAAAATTGTTAGTTACATAATGTTATTAATAATGATTTCTCTAATTTTTTGACAATCTGTAGACGACGTGAAAATTTAAAAAAAGTTTTGTTTTGAAGGAGCAATATGTTTCAACGGTACAAAAATTTAGATTTTTTCTGTACGTGGCCACATGGTTGTTAGTGATATATACTTGGATGAGGTGATAATTACATAGATATGCATACATAATTGAGAAATGTAACCCCCTCAAAATCATGACAATTTACATTTTCGGGAAGTTTTAATATTTATTTCTGACCATAGGCCCGAAAATATTAATATAATCGATTTTTCTTCGAGCGTATCGATGACATAGAATTTTCGTGAAAATTTATCATGAAGAAATCAGATGTTCCAAAGATAAGACAATTAAGATTTTTCTAAATGATTTAATATTTTTCTGTACGAGGGCCCTTCCAAATAATATATAACTTCTACATTATTCGCAGAAGATGAGAAAAAATGAGTAACCCTCATTTCCATGGTCCCTCGTTCAGAGGAATATTCAATTATTCGAAACAAATTTAACTGTCATAGTTTTGCAACATCTGATTTTGTCGTGATGATTTTTCAAGAAATTTGTGTCATCGACAGATGATGAAAAAAAATTACATTAATATTCTTAGGCCTTTGGTGAGAAAAAATAAACGTTTTTGTAATTTTTATGGCGTCCATAGAATATATATATATGTCATTCCATACCATTTTGACCTGGGCCTGACCCTTGACCTCTCGAATTTGGCTCGCGATTTTTTATATGATTGTTCTCACTTTAAAAGGCACCCAGTTTTTTTTGGAGATTTTTCAGGTTCAATTTGAATATTCTACAATTTTTTAAACGATTTTATTACAATAATTTAAAAAAATTAGAAGCGTGAGTGATTATACTATGGATGGTTGCTGGAACATTTTCATATATCATATGGGATTTTTCAAAAAAAATTTCAGTTTTTTGGAATCATTTATATTAGCAAAATCAAGAAGAAAAAATCTCTTGCGAAAAATCTGAAATTTTTTTCAAAAATCCGATATTACATATGAAAATGTTTCAGCAACCATTCATAGTAAAATAACTTCCGCTTCTATTTTTTTTGAACGTTTTTTTCCGAAAAAGCTTAAAAATAGTAAGAAGGAAAAATCTCCCCACTCCGGCTCTAAGCTCAAAAATTTTGATATCTGACACACGATTTTTCAGAATTTTTTCAAATGTTTAAATTGTGTCGATCAATAAAATCGTTTAATGAAATATAGAAAATTCAAATTAAATCTGAAAAATCTAGAAAAAAAACTGGGTACCTTTCAAAGTGAGAACAATCATATAAAAAATCGCGAGCCAAATCCGAGAGGTCAAGGGTCAGACCCAGGTCGAAATGGTATGGAATGACACATATATTGATATATCACTTATATGCGTTAATCCTGGAACAGAACAAAATATTAAATTTTTCTCAAAGAATTTAATTGTCATAGCTTTGAAATATCTAAATATCGAAATATCATGACAAAACTTTTTTCAATTTGAATGTCGTTTGAAAATAATGAGAACAAATAAAACAGTGAATATCAATGGGTCTTTGACCAAAAATATTTGATTTCATGCTTCTGAAAAATCACGCAAAAACTACAATAAAAATCCAATTTTTGAAATTATCTCTACAAAACGTTTAAATCATTAGGTTGGTTTGTACTTCCGTAAATAATGCTGTAAATATATTGTGAGGTTGATGATAACATTGACGATAAAAATAATCTGAAGCGGTGAATGGAAATGAACGATTGTTAGCAATTTTTTTCGAGTACGTTATAAACGTAGTCATGTTTTTTCGCGATCAAAGGTGATTATTAAAACTATGCAATCACATAGAGTAATGATATCGAATATGATGCTGAGATAAGCAGTTCTTTTGCGTTCCTACAGCCTTTGTGTTTGAACGTGCTTTTCTGTGTGTATGTTTGTGTTCGTGTGTCTTTGTTGTGTATCTGTGTGTGTGTGTGGGTCTGTGCACACACACAACACGTGTGTGTGTGTGTGTGTGTGTGTGTGTGTATCTGGACACGTTAAATCTTTCGCAAAAAAAAATTTCGCAACGTTACACATATGAAGAATGAGCTCTATCTTATTGTCTGGAATAGATGGAGTGTCGCGCTTGAAGCTTAGAATGCTGGTGAGCCGCTGCAGAGAGAATAGCATTTTTGCTAAAAGTTGCAATCGGATATCCACCGGGATAAAAATGCTGACAAAGTTTCATACCGACGTACCATCATTGTCTTTTTCGGTATTGTTAAGAGGTCTCAACTTTGCACAACAGCTGCAGTCCTTATCCAGTCACCGAAGTTCGCGGATTGCTCCGCTGCGCGCGTTTTCAGTGAAAAATTATGTATTTTCCAAAGTTATAATTTTTTATAATTTCAAACAATATATCGTACGGTAAAAAATAATGAAAAATTCAGAAGTTTCCATAACATCGTTGCATTTTAAAACTTGTGGAGGTGAATAACGATGAATTTCGGAAGTGAAGTTGAATTTTCTCTAAACACATCAAAATTGGGGAACAAAATTTTGTTACAAAATTTCAAAATGTGCTCAAAGAATTTTTGTGCAAAAATAGATCAATTGACGCAACGCAAAAGATTTGTTTATCGGGAAAAGGTAGAAACTTCGGAAAGTTAAGAAGAGTGCTCGTTCGGAAGCGGTAGATTCAATAACCTAAGATTTTCGAACACGTACGCAATGGATGTTGTATGCGTCGATAAAAAATTTATCGAAATTTAAAAAAGGTTGTATTATATTATTCGATAATAACTAAACATTTAAAAATACTCTTATTTTGTAATCACCGATTTGTGGCAGCGTAAATCGGTAATGCACAGCTCCACTCATCTAAATTCGGTGTAATATAAAAAGTTCGCAATGTCAGCAATAAATGGTCCTTGACCATTCAGCGTGACTAATGAAGGAAATGGGTGTCTGTGTGTGTGTGTGTGTGTGTATGTGTTACCATAGAGATAAGATTTGCTGAATTGTCAGTAGTAAATCCAACAACCATGAGTTATTCTTAATAATAATAATTATTATTATTATTATTATGATTATGAGAGCGGGCCCGCGAGCGCGTGTGTGTCGTTGCTGCGTCAACTTCGAGGAATATGACATGGGCTTCCAGATGTAAGTAGTTCCCAATTTTCACTATTATTATTATTATTATTATTATCAGATTATTATCATTATCACCACAAAATCGGTACTCGTGTGGCACCCCCTTGTCCTCACCCTCCCCCGCCATCATCCTCACCTCATCGCTTTTTCCTCGGCCACCTGGATGTGGTGGGGGAAAAGTGGAGTGGTGGGGGAAGCCGCATGGTGGGGGAAGGAGTGGGGATAGGAGTGGGGGGCGCCATACGGGTACCAATACTACTCCCCCGAAATCTGTGCAAAGGCGTCCAAAGCCCGTACGTCGCCGACCCTCAAACCCGCACAACATCCCAACCAATCTGGGCTATCTCCGTTTGTCTTCATGTGTGCTTAACGTCACATTCGTTGAGGAGATTGCTTTCTGCAGCATGTATCAGAACAAGCCTTCGATTGGTGAAAAGCTGCGCGAGCGAAAGAACCGAACCAGCCCAGACGTCGACCCACCCACGAGACCCAGCGTTCATGATAATAATAATAATAATAATAATAATAATAATAATAATAATAATAATAATAATAATAATAATAATAATAATAATACTAATTATAATAATATTAATAATATAATAATAATAACATACGAAATGGTATTCAGGAAAATAGCTGGAACTCCCTCTTATCTGCCCATTGGCGATGCAGACAAAATAGCAACATTCGACGGATATTTAATTACACTTATTACCCAAATTCACGAAATTCAACAAAATGGCCGCGTCAATTTGACCAAAGTCAAGGAAAAGGCAAAGACTATTCATGATAAAAAAATCAACCCAGTTCAATTTAAAGTTATCGAACCCGTATTTTTGCTCAAAGGACCGAAACCCGGTAAATTGGCAGATCAATATACCAGGTGTATAAGTATGAAACCGGAATTTGCCCATAGGTGGCGCTAGATGTCGATGCAGTTACCGACACATCACGTCAGCGGTGTCTTGTTATTGTATTGATATCCGACAAAGATTTCCAACTCACAATAACACGAGTTTTATTCAGTAGCATTAGTTTATTAGAGATAAATATGTCGAGTCTTGTGCTAACAAATTACGATTTGCGGACAGCCCTACTTTTCTGTTTTCATCTGAAGAAAACCTCAGCCGAATCGCATCGAATGCTTCTGGAGGTGTTTGGTGAGCATGCTCTCGGTATAACACAGTGTTTCGAGTGGTTTAAACGGTTCAAAAGTGGCGATTTTGACGTGAGGAACGAAGAACGTGGAAGACCACCGAAAAAGTTTGAAGACGCTGACCTGCAAGCCTTGTTGGACGAAGACGACGCTCAAACACAACAAAACTGGCGGATCAGTTAAAGGTGACCCGAGAAGCCATCTCCCTTCGGTTGGAAGCCATGGGAAAGATACAAAAGGTGGGGAAATGGGTTTCATACTTTCGAAATTCCGGTTTCATACTTACACACCTGGTACTAGGCCACATGAAATAATGGGAATTTCAGTCAATGGTAATACCAGGATAAGAATGAAGAAAAATACATAAGAATAAGAAAAAATACATGCATAGTACATCCCAATCGATTACGCAAATCACATACCCCTATTACAAACTCATGAGTTGGAAAAATCTTGTACAAAAATGTCGGGATAACCGGAGAAAGAAATACTATTCCTTCTTTTTGGAGAAATCGAGAAAGGACATAGAAGAGCTAGAAAAAAAACCATAGATATATGTACTATAGATAAAAAACTAGTATAAAGAAAAAAAAATTTTTGTCACAGGTAAAATTTAGATAACACTTAAACTTACGTCATCATTAAATTGAAGGTGTAATTAACATTTTCTTCTTCCTTAAGGTAAACTAGGGTATGCCTTGATGATGACTTCTACAACAGAAATCCGTATGTCTCAATGCAGCCGCGGAAAAGAAACGTTGTCGCCCGATATATCCCCGATGTATACGGCGCTCCAAAGGTATTAAACAATCTTGAAACAGGAAGTCGACTCATCGGATGGAATGGACCATGAGAAGGGAAAGGAAAAAATGAAAAACAAGAAAAAACAATGAAAAATTCAAAAAAAAACCCCACATGAGCATCAGAAGCGGAAGGGAGTATAACCCGTAGTAAAAAACTCCATTGAATCGCCAATGGCAACCAATGGTCCTCATACGACTCCATTGGACAATTAATGGGGACCCATTGAGATTTCTGCATTTGTCAATGGCGTACAGGGCTGACCATTGATCAGTGAATGGGTATCCATTGAACATCAAATGCGGATGAATCGAATGATCATCATTACTTAATGATGCTTATTGGAAGGCCAATGGGGATGAATCGAATGATCATCATTACTCAATGATGCTCATTGGAAAGCCAATGCGGATGAATCGAACGATCATCATTACTCAATGATGCTCATTGGAAAGCCAATGCGGATGAATCGAATGATCATCATTACTCAATGATGCTCATTGGAAAGCCAATGCGGATGTATCGAGCGATCAGCATTGCCCAATGATGTCCATTGGAAGGTCAATGCGAATGAACTGAAAGGTCAGCATTTCCCACAGATGTTCATTGGAACCCAAATGCGGCTAACGATGAAATGATCAGCGATTACTAAGGATACCCATTGAATAATAAGTAACTACGAATTATACAATGATCAACATTTATCAATAATGTCACTTCATTGATGACTGATCGAATGATGAGCAGCATTCGTTAACGATGTTACAATCCATATTCGAGGTTCAATGCTGAACAATTGAACCCATCGATCGATGAGAATTTTTCCGAATGCGATATTTCTCAAACGGCGGTGAATTAATAAAATTAAGTAAGAGTAGATGTCGCTGATTCTCATATATGAACCAAACATTTTCTTCAATTGTAATAAATGCTGATGATTATATCGATGGTCAATTAATATTAGCATAAGCTCGGAAATTATTCGAAAGTAATTTAAAAAAAATATATTACAAGCTGCTCATCGAGTACGCGTACGTTTGGGATAAATGATTCTTAAAACCGTTTATTTTTAATATATACACATAATTTTATCAGTCCTTCTCAACCCGATTCGTGAGAGGAGAAACGTATATACTTTCATTATCAATCGTCATCTGAATACACTTACAATCTATTTTCTCAATTCTGAGCTTCAATAATTTCTATTAAATGTAATAATATATATATTGTCAGGGATTTCTCAAAATAAATAAATAATTAGACCCAAAAATTAAATTAAATGAATAAAAACAAATTAAATGCATTTTTTTCACTCAAATTAGTAATCACAAAAAAAAGCAAATTATTTGATCGGGCGCCAGCTGGTTCTTTTCGGTCCAGCAACCGGTACTTGAGGAAGAGAACGCAAAAAAAACTATGAATGATAATAATAATAACAATTCCCGAAGGAGCGCAAAACAAATTATACAATAATAATAATCCTTAATACTATAATAGCGCGAAGAAAAATTCAAAATGGACGACAATGTCTCGTTGCGCGAACAAAGGAATGACGCAATAGGGGTAATGGAGGGGGAAGAGGGGATACGGAAGGTCAGGGACGCTAATCTCAAAATTTGCTAAATTATCGATATCGAATATCTCAGGGTTTACGATTCGGGGTCCGTCGACTCTACGACCTCTTATTTATTACCGCGATCTACAATTTATCACGCAAAACCGCAAGAATCACGAATTCTCGAACAATGAAAAAGGGGAAGGGGGGACTCTAAGCGCGAACGCCACGACACCGCAAAATCTCAATACAATTTAATCGGGAAAATAATCACTCTACTCACTCTTTTACTGCTTTCTCACACTCCAAATCTCTTCGTCGTCTTTCTCTCGCAATTTCCTTTCTAATTTTCGCCTTAATACGCTTCTTTCTAACTCGATAATCGCAATTAATATTTCTCGCCGCAAAGCACGTGGGCTCTCGCTAACGCGTGGTCTCGGAATGAAGCCAAGATGGCCGAAATCTTGCTCGATAGGTGAACAATGGCGATGGGATCTATCGGAAGGGGAACGTCGTCTTCTTCATCTTAAACGGAGGGTAACGGAGGTGAGGAGGAGGGAGAAATTCTGTAGTTCTTCTTTAAGCCGCATGGACCTCAGCGCGACGTACGGTGCGGTGCTGCCTTTATGCCGAAGCTCCAAGTTCGCCGGCAATCGTCTCTCTCTCTCTCGTTCGCGATGCTCGTGTCGTTGAAATCTCAGCTGTCACCGGTGCACAGCTCGACGAGATAATTTTCGTTATATTTCCGAGGATCAGTCGCCGTTTCGATCGGGACTTCACCTCGAAAGGATTGTGTTGTGTCTCGGTGTTTTCTCGGATAAATCCTCGTACCCGACAGCGCCGGGTCTCTTCAATTCTGTCGTCTCAAATGTCGACTGGCTCGGGCGATGGAAAAATCGTCTCTGAGGCCTCGATATCGTCCGGAAGTTCTCCAGGATGTTGCAGATTGCTCGCTGAATGGAGGATTTCTACGTCGCTATTCCTGGCTGGGATTCTCTGGCGTGATGCGGCGAAGTTCAAGGTATTTCAGGGATCTTTCAGGGAGGTTAGGATAGGTATTTCTGTTGAGAAAAGGGAGGAATTATTTGGGGAATTTTTCAAGGGTGAAAAGGCCGTTTTTCGGTGAGAGTAAATTCTTATTTGAAATACGCACTTAAATTTAACAACATTTCGGTTTTCTTTCAGGTGTCGTGGCGGATCCCGAGACCGTCGGACCAATTCCTTATATTCCAGGTCACTTTTCGTCACAACTCCCCCCTGCCAAGAGGGAAGTTCGTCTTCAGAACTTTCGTCTGACTCTAAATAAATCTAAATAAAACTCTTCGGCGCGATGTCTATGTCTAATTCCTTATGATTATTCCCCGTTAACTGCGTTTTTTGGAGATTCTAAATCTTTAACGCTTAACATTAGTCCTTTTTTGACGCTGCAAACCTAATTACTCTACTCAAATATCACAGAGAGTTTGACTTAACGCGTCGTTGTTTATCTTAGGAATATCACAGGAAGTATCAGGTAGTGAGGTTAGTACTTTAGTCAATCTATCTGTAATTCAGTCTTGAGTCGTTGTAAGGTACTTAATGTTTTTAAAAAATCGGGATATTCAGATTTCAAAAGGGAAGTTTGGGACCCGGGGATGGGATAGTGTTTTGGGTCTCGGGGATTAGGTTTATTTTGGGGTCTCGGGGGTAAGGTTTGTTTTGGGGTCTCAGGGGATAGGATTTGTTTCAGGGTCTTGGGGGGCAGGACGTGTTTTAGGTATCGGGGGATGAGTAAATTTTAGGGAGCAAGTGATGTGATCGTGAGGGGGAAGTGTTTTCGAGTGGATTTAGCGGGGATGGGGACGTTTCTCGATGCGGTTGGGGCAGTTTCGGGTGAAGTGGAATAAGGAGGTACACGACCAGCACCGTCGAGGTAGGGACCAGGGAACGGGGTCGGGGGTTGGTCGAGGGGATCTTCGGAGTTCGGTGGGAGGCGTGATTTCCAGGGACATTAGTGCGGGGATGGTCGATTGAGGGGATGGGAGCGATACTGGACGGTGTATACGAGGAAGATCGAGAAGGGGAGGGATTTCGGGATGAGAGGATCTGCTGGTTGGGTTGCTCGTTTTCGGGGGTGTGGGAGTTGGTGGTTTGGGAGCGGGAGATGGTTTGGGGGTCGGAGTCGGTTTGCGGACTGGGGAAGGAGAGGGGGAAGGTGGTGGAGAGGGTTTGTTGCGGAGTTCCTCCGATCGGCGGATTCGGTCGGACGGGAGCCAACGTCCGCGGCCTATTGGCAGCAGGGGAACGAGAGGGGCTTTTGGGATTACTCCCAGGCTCTTGGAAGGGTTCGCGGGGTTTGGTTGCTCGTTTCGAGGAGCGGGGATTGGGATTGGGATTGGGGAAATGGCATAGGGACGGCGTATCTCGTGGTACCTGGCTACCAGATCCCCCATCTCGATGCGGCAGGGAGAAAAGGATCGGGGGGATTAGGGGCGAGGCAGTCGAGGGCGCAGGACTTATCACTCCTGATCGACCGGTTGGTCGGGGCTCCTCCGAGCCACTCTCCTTCCTCTCCCAGGTACCCTATCGGGGCGCGGTAGCGGCCCCGCCCGGGTGGTCCGGCTCCTCGTGGGCCTTTCCTCATCGTTGATCTCTTGTTCCTGAAAAATATTAGTATCTTGTGAAGGTCTCTCCGGCCTCATCGGGGGGGCCGTAAGCTTTCAAATCTTTAATGTGACATTTCGCTATTACTCGGCCATCCGGGCCCTCTAATTCATAAACTACCCGGGATAGTACCGTTTTAATAGTGTACGGCCCGTTATATCGGGGCGCTAATTTGGTGGCAAAGTTCTACGCACCAGACGATAATACTCGATATTTCCTCAATACTTGGTCTCCAACTTTAAATCGGGTATCTCTACGGTTCTGATTGTAATAATGGGCTTGCCGCGTTGCGACTTGTTCCAAATTTTTGTGTACCCAATCATGAATAGAGGAAAGTCTCTTCTATCTATCTGACCAGACGTTGGGATCTCCGGGAGTAATGTAGCGGGAAGGGTTTCTATCTCGAAGACTTTTTACAGGACGAGGATTACGTCCGAAATTCAAAAAGGAAGGGGTCATTTGGGTTGATGATTGAACAGCGGTATTCATTGCAAAACATAATTCGGGGAGATGCTCATCCCATTCGCGATGATCCTCAGCTATGTACGAGGTAATAATGGTTTTAAGGGTTCTATTTACTCTTTCTGCGGGATTGGCTTGGGCGTGATAGGGAGGGATCGTGGTCTGTAAAATTCCGTACTCATTAAGTTGTCTCGTCACGTAATTATTAACAAACTCTGTTCCGTTGTCTGTCAGGAGATATTGGGGGCATTCCCATTTATTAAGGATTAACATTTCGAGAGCCGTCATAATGTTGGGTCCTGTGGCTGTTCGTAGGGGTTTCGCTTCTACATATTTCGTGAAAAGGTCCTGAAAAACTATTACATAACGATTCTGTTTCTTACTAGGGGGGAACGGTCCCATTGTGTCGGCAGCGACTACGCTCCATGGGCCTTCAGTCGTTCGTTCTCTCATAAGTCCTGTCGGGGGAGTCTGGGGTACTTTATGGAGCTGGCAGGTTTGACATCTTGTCACATATCGGGCTACGTCTTGGAATATTCCGGGCCAAAAGAAATCCTGGGTGACACGTTGATACGTCTTGTCTATTCCCAAGTGGCCGGATTGAGGATTATCGTGGGCGTCTTTAAGAGCTCGTTCTCGAGATTCTTGGGGTAGGACCAATTTCCATGCATCTAAGTCTTCAAGTGTGGGATCTATAATGGGGTGGGGAGGGTGATAATACAGTTGATCATCTTCGATTTTCCAATTCGGGTATTTGGACGGGAATTCTTGGACGTTGGTCTTTTTCGCTAAATACCAGGGATCGGTAGTGTCGACGAGGGCAGCCAATACATGGTCGCATTCCTCGAACATTCTAGCTAAGGCGTCGGGCACAACATTGAGTGTCCCTTTTCGGTGGAGGATCGTCATGTCTAAGGCCTGCATCGCCAAGGCCCAACGGGCTAATCTTCCCGTGGGGTCTCGCAATTTACGCAGCCATCTCAAACTGCTATGATCCGTAATGACAGTGAACGCTGTCCCCTCAATATACGGTCCCAACGTTTTAGCTGCCCACAACACGGCGAGACACTCCTTCTCTGTGGTAGTGTACTGGCGCTCGGGTCGTGTCAGCGTTCGGCTTGCAAATAAAATAGGGTGTTCTTCCCCATCAAATTCTTGAGTCAGAACTGCACCAACGGCGGTATCGCTCGCATTGGTGTAAATCGTAGAGGGCTTGGTAAAATCTGGACGGGCTAGGACAGGGGTGTGGGTAAGGGCTAGTCGAAGGGTATCAAACGCAGCTTGTTGTTGGGGTCCCCAATGCCAAGGAATATCATTTTTCAATAATTCGGTTAAAGGGGTTTTGTCGTGGTAAAAGTCTCGAATAAAGCGGGCGTACCAACCAACCATTCCAAGGAATCGGCGGAGCTGCTTTAGGGTTTTCGGTGCGGGATAATTAAGGATGGGAGCTATTTTGTCAGGATCTGCCTTCAGTCCGTCGGGTCCAATGATGTACCCGAGATACGGCACTTCAGGACAGAAAAACTCACTTTTTTCTCGATTTATCTCTAATTTCGCCTGTCGTAGGGCTGTCAATACTTTAGTCAAATAATAAAAATGCTCGTCTGTAGTTTCTGTCGCAATAATCACGTCATCCAAATAAGCAAATACGTGAGGGTCCCATTTATGATCAATTAATCGGTCCATAAGTCGTTGGAAGGTCGCGGCGGCGTTCGTTAGTCCAAAGGGCATACGTCGAAACTGAAACAGTCCTCTTCCAGCGACGGCAAAAGCTGTAATAGGACGACTGGAGGGGGATACGGGAACTTGGAAATAGGCTTGACTCAAATCTAACTTGGAAATGTACCGGGCTCGTCTCAATCCGTCTAATATACGGTCCATATTAGGGAGGGGATAGGCGTCCTCACGCGTGACTAGATTCACGTCTCGATAATCAATACAAAAACGGTGTTTTCCGTTGGGTTTTAGGACTAGTACGGGATTACTCAGCCAGGGGCTGGTGGATCTTTCTATTACCTCTTCCGCAATCATTTTATCGACTTCATCTTGGGCTATTCGGAGAAGGAAAGGGGAAATTGTTCGGGGTTTTTGTCGAATTGGGGGATGTCCTTGTACGTCAATAGTATGTTCCGTCAAGTGAGTGTAACTGAGGGATATTTGAGGACTAGGAGGGATGAGGCGATCCAAGAGACGTTCTAAACGCTTTTTATCTACGGGGGTGGCTTCTACTAATCCATCGCAATGAGGCAGGACAGGGATACTCCGAATAGGACTGGTTGGGCTCGCGAATTCTCTCCAGGGGCCATTTTTAATTCTCTATAAATCCTCGTCATGATCTATCAACATTCGGAAAGCTTTCAAAAAGTCTCTTCTCAAAATGCAGTCGTATCCCAACGGGGCTACTTTCAAATCGATGCGGCGGATTATCCCCTCTATCTCAAACTGCAAGGTTATTATTCCCCTAAGGGGTACTACGGCGCCATTGGCTACACGTACTTCTCCTTCGGTCGATCGCAATGGACTGCCCTCGGCTTCGGCGAGATCCGTCCCAAGATAGGATCCGGTCACGCCAGAGTCGATAAGGGCTCGGCGTGGGTAACCTCCGATACTTACCCAAAAGAAGTGCCAATTATCCCCGTGGGGATCGCTAATTGTATCTATTTCCGAAAAGCCTGAAGGGCACTCAAAAGTTCTTGATTTGGGAAGTGGGGGAAAATTCTTGAAAGTTTTTAACAGGGGATTTCTCTGTAGCGGGGCTAGGGGCTCGTTCTCTTCCTGTGATTCATCGAGCATCCTTCTAGCAGGCCGGGGAAGCGACGGTTTTACTGTCCTCCCCGTTGGCCGTTTCCCGCCCGGGCACGCGCGCAATTAGTGCAGGTGTTGACGTTGCAGCCCGGATACCCACAGATGCGGCAGAAAAATCCGAGGGTCGCCGTGCACTCCCTATAAATGTGCCCGAGTTGCCTACAATTGAAGCATCTCTTAGCGGGAGATGTGGAGGTGGGAATCTCAGAAGTTCGTTGGACGGGAATGTCTATGAGGCGAGGGATCGGGGCAGTAGGTTGACTGTTAGCGCGAGGTGGTGGATAACGAGGGCCAGCTGCGGCTGGGAAGCGAGGCTGGAGTTGTCTGGGAGCTGAATTTTGTGGGTAACGAGGGGTAGCTTGGCGAGGGAAGGGAGGTTGAGGAGCTGGAATCGAATCCGCCGTAGCATGAACGGTGGATGGGGGTGGGTCTTGTGACCTTGGGGGAAGTACTGGAATAGGAGGGTTAGGAGCGGAAACGTTGGGTTTTTCGGGACGATTTTGTGGCACATCCTGCTCGGCAGCGGCAGCGGCACGACCGCGCACACTTTTATCCGGAGGATTGTACCCAGTGGACGGCAACGCCATCTGATCAGCAGGAGGAGGGGGTCGATAATTTTTAGCTCGCGTTTGCGCGTCCTCCAGTCATTGGCAAGCTCGCTGCAACTCCTGGAAGCACGCAATCTCATCACGGTGGACGTTTAGTGTCAGTTCTGGTTTGACGTTCGCGCAACAAATATCCATTTGAGTCGCGAGGGGCAAGGGAGGGGTGAGGTGACTGAAGAGAGTCCTCATTTTCACCAAATACTCAGCAATGGTCTCACCACTGGCTTGAGTTCTCAATTCAGCGTCTCGTCGCAATTTTTTCTGCAAGTCAGCCGACACGAATTGGGTCCGAAAGTAGGATACGAATTCGTCCATGGTCGACCAACTGTCTTGCTCAACTCCATACCAGAGCAGAGCGTCTCCTTTCAATGCTTCCGGGAGAGCTCTGAGTAGCTCGTTATCATTCATATCTCGACCCAAGGCATACTCGTAAAGTCGGCGAGGAAACTCCTCGCCGTCTTCGCCTCGCTTGCCGTGGAATTTTGGTCCGTTTCGGCCCCAATGGTCCAAAAACTGGACACTTCGGTCTACTCTCGATTCTCCGAGACTCGAAAGTTCCGCGCGATGGCGGGATTGTGTGGCTTGAGGAAGTACTCCACTTGTCGGAGGTGGGGGGCGAGGTGCCACTCTCGTACTGTTCAATATCAGGTCTGTTGTCGGGATTGTGTAAGTCTGATGAAATCCCCATTCGTCTTGGGAAGGAGGGGGTATGTTGGGGAAAAAAGGTGCTTGTGAGGATAGGGGTGGAGGGGGGATAGAACTCACTCGTCTTGGGGGTGAAGATTCTGCGAAGGTCACTGTTCGTCCGCGGGGTTGATTTGGAAGCAAAGGGAACGGATGCATCGCACCCGCCCACTGCGACGCATTCCCAGTTCTGTTGGTGAGGGAGAGATTCAAAACGGGCTGTCCGCGAACAGTTTGTGGGGAAGGGATGAAAAGGGGTGCAGGTAGTGGAGAAAAGGGGTCAGTCGGGTTAAGGGACTGTTGGGTAGTCACTTGTGTCTCGTTAGAACTCAAAACTTGTCCGTACTAACTGTCGTCCGTTGCCACGATCAAGGTAAATGGGGGATGAGGCCCCCTTTCGTCTCGTCGCGGGTTCCAGAAGGTCTGTACCTGCGGATACAGTCAGCGGATTTCGTAGCGTGCGTAACGGTCAGCTAATTCTTCCATGGTGCCGTCACAATCCAATCCCGCTTAGTCACACATTTTAACCAGATCGCGGGGGCGCGTTATTTTTAAGGACTCCTCCCTAATATTTCGCATTGCCTCATATACTTCGGGAGGAATGGGTTCTTCAGTCCGATCGTCAGTGTGTTGTATTGTAGGGGTCATTATAGGAGTCACTGTAACTCCAGTGGTCCACGTGGTAGTGGTAGTAGTTGTGGTTAACGGAGGATCCATATTGAGCGACATTTTGGGCGATAATACAGAAAAAAGTAATGAATCAAAGGGATTTGGGTAAGATAAACGACAAGGCGCTTAAGCAGCCAACAGGAATCACAATAATTCACAAAAAAAAAAGAAATATTCAATATTCAGCCAAGATCAAAAATATTCAATCCAAAATAATCACAAACTCAAAATAATAGGAGCACCAATGTGGACGCGGGGTGTCGTGGCTCGCAATGCAAAAGAATTCGGGTTTTTTTTTTTTATTCAAAATATCTCAAATTACTATTAGTTTTATCGCGGTGGGTACTATTACTCACGAGTCTTTCTCAATGTTCTCGAAATTTCGCAATATCGTATTTTTCCGCTGTATTTTTCGAAATTTTTCTGAATTCTAAATATTCGCAATTTTCATTAATTCTAAGAGTTCGCGATTTTCCAAATTTTTCGAAGTATTAATTTTTTGGGGTTTTTGAATTTTCGCTTAAATCTAATGTATTCTAAAATTTTCTCAATATTTTGTAATATTTCAATTTTCCCTTAATTTTTCAATTTTTCGCAATATTTTCAAAATGTTCTCAATTTTCCAATTTTTCTCAATTTTTCAAAATTTTCTCAATTTTTCAAAATTTTCTCAATTTTATAAAATTTTCTCAATTTTTCGAAATTTTCTCCATTTTTCAAAATTTTCTCAAAGTTTTCCAAAATTTTCTCAAAATTTTCTATGGACTCGTTTTTCGAGCCCCAAGTTGGGCGCCATTTGTAAGGGATTTCTCAAAATAAATAAATAATTAGACCCAAAAATTAAATTAAATGAATAAAAACAAATTAAATGAATTTTATTCAGTCAAATTAGTAATCACAAAAAAAAGCAAATTATTTGATCGGGCGCCAGCTGGTTCTTTTCGGTCCAGCAACCGGTACTTGAGAAAGAGAACACAAAAAAAACTATGAATGATAATAATAATAACAATTCCCGAAGGAGCGCAAAACAAATTATACAATAATAATAATCCTTAATACTATAATAGCGCGAAGAAAAATTCGAAATGGACGACAATGTCTCATTGCGCGAACAAAGAAATGACGCAATAGGGGTAATGGAGGGGGAAGAGGGGATACGGAAGGTCAGGGACGCTAATCTCAAAATTTGCTAAATTATCGATATCGAATATCTCAGGGTTTACGATTCGGGGTCCGTCGACTCTACGACCTCTTATTTATTACCGCGATCTACAATTTATCACGCAAAACCGCAAGAATCACGAATTCTCGAACAATGAAAAAGGGGAAGGGGGGACTCTACGCGCGAACGCCACGACACCGCAAAATCTCAATACAATTTTATCGGGGAAATAATCACTCTACTCACTCTTTTACTGCTTTCTCACACTCCAAATCTCTTCGTCGTCTTTCTCTTGCAATTTCCTTTCTAATTTTCGCCTTAATACGCTTCTTTCTAACTCGATAATCGCAATTGATATTTCTAGCCGCAAAGCACGTGGGCTCTCGCTAACGCGTGGTCTTGGAATGAGGCCAAGATGGCCGAAATCTTGCTCGATAGGTGAACAATGGCGATGGGATCTATCGGAAAGGGAACGTCGTCTTCTTCATCTTAAACGGCGGGTAAGGGAGGTGAGGAGGAGGGAGAAATTCCGTAGTTCTTCATTAAGTCGCATGGACCTCAGCGCGACGTACGGTGCGGTGCTGCCTTTATGCTCTCTTTCTCGTTCGCGATGCTCGTGTCATTGAAATCTCAGCTGTCACCGGTGCACAGTTCGATGAGATAATTTTCGTTATATTTCCGAGGATCAGTTGCCGTTTTGATCGGGACTTCACCTCAAAAGGATTGTGTTGTGTCTCGGTGTTTTCTCGGATAAATCCTCGTACCCGACAGCGCCGGGTCTCTTCAATTCTGTGGTCTCAAATGTCGACTGGCTCGGGCGATGGAAAAATCGTCTCCAAGGCCTCGATATCGTCCGGAAGTTCTCCAGGATGTTGCAGATTGCTCGCTGAATGGAGGATTTCTACGTCGCTATTCCTGGCTGGGATTCTCTGGCGTGATGCGGCGAAGCTCGAGGTATTTCAGGGATCTTTCAGGGAGGTTAGAATAGGTATTTCTGCTGGGAAAAGGGAGGATTGATTTGGGGAATTTGTCAAGGGTGAAAAGGCCGTTTTTCAGTGAGAGTAAATTCTTATTTAAAATACGCACTTAAAATTAACAACATTTCGGTTTTCTTTCAGGTGTCGTGGCGGATCCCGAGACCGTCGGACCAATTCCTTATATTCCGGGTGACTTTTTGTCACAATATATAATGCGTATATAATTATTGGTCGTTATGCTAATATTAGCATTATGATTAACCTTACTTACTGATAAAATCGAAATTTCCAAGACAAATACAAAAAATGGTTTATTCGAAGTATTGTCCCTCGCTATTTACACATTTTTGCCATCTCTCTGGCAATACATAAATACCGCGACGATAAAAAGACGCGTCTTTGGACCGAAACCATTCGTCCAACCAATTTTGTACTGCATCATAATTGGCCAAGTGTAGTCCACCCAAGCCATGCGCCATCGACCGGAACAAGTGATAGTCTGAAGGGGCCAGGTCTGGCGAATGCGGCGGGTGCGGTAGCAGATCGCATTTTAGTGTTTTTATGGTGTACTGGACGATGGAACTGCGATGGCACGGAGCGTTGTCGTGCTGCAATATTACACGTTCGTGTCTCGTGTCCCATTCTGGCCGTTTTTCGAGCAATGCGTGGCTCAAATTGATTAGTTGTTGTCGGTAGCGATGCCCATTGACAGTTGCGCCCGGTTTCAGCAGCTCATAGTACATGATTCCTTTCTGGTCCCACCAAACGCAGAGTCGATGTCGACTCTTTGCCAAGTGAAAGCCACGATTTTCTGCGTTTGGAATTCTCAAAATATATCCACTTTTCATCGCCAGTAACAATTCGATGCAGGAAACTCTTTCTGTTCTGCCGCGAAAGCAAAATTTCGGAAGTGATTCTTCGATTTTCCATTTGTCTCTCAGTCAACTCATGCGGCACCCACTTTCTTTCCTTATGAATTTTTCCCATTGCGTGCAAACGTTTCGAAATACATTGCCGCGTCACATTTAATGCCTCGGCGAGTTGATCTTCTGTTTGAGTGTCATCTTCATCCAATAACGCTTGCAGATCGTCGTCCGCAAATGTTTGCGGTCTTCCCGAGCGCTCCTTGTCCCCAGTCTCAAAATTGCCACTTCTGAACCACTTGAACCAATCTTCACACGTTGTTTCTGATGGTATATGTTCATCGTAGGCCTCCGCGAGTAACCGACGTGCTTCAGCTGCTGTTTTTTTAAGGTTAAAGCAGAAAAGCAATGCTTCCCGCAAATGCTGTTTATTTGGCACAAACGTTGACATTTTCGAGGTTAGAAAAAAGGTCGTTGTGTTGCGATATTCGTTTATATTACGATTGGGTATTCTTGACAGATGTCCAAGCTACGGAGACACCCAATTTCAGATTTGTATGCCGACTACATGTGTCGCTAGCGTCATCCATATGTGAAACCCGGAAACTTAGTTGCGCACCTAGTATATATAGTAATCATATGAAAGAATCTCCATTGATGATCCCATTTATTCCCCATTGCCCACAAAAACCAATGGAGGTGAATGGTGAATTAACCAGGGAGATTGTCTCCATTGAATCCCCATTAGATAATATCCATTCCGTTTCAAATGGGGAATTCAATGGCGAAAATCCCCTTAGGCAATTCGGCATTCATCTTTATTGGTTATTTTGGCAATGGGGAATGAATGGGGATTTTTCAATAACGACGAATGGAGTTTTTTACTACGGGAAATAAATACGTCAAAGGAAACAATTTCTATTGATCTTAAATAGAAATAAGAAATAGAATCCTTAAAAAAAAAAACAAACAAACAAAAAAGGAAAAGGGAGTGATATAAAGTAATTTTTAGAAGATTTCTATTTTTCTTAGATTGACATCGAACGATTTTTTTTGCTTACAAAGAAAATAAAAGGAAAAACAAAAAGAGGACATGAGTACTATAATTTTTAATTGAAGCCATTGTCTTTTAATATCGACAAAAAAAAACTTTGATATTTGCTCGCAATTAAACTAAATCAGACATTTATTCATCTTTCTTTACCAAACAGGACTAAACCACAATAGAGGAAACGATCAAGGAACCATTTGTGTGTCATTTGTCTGGCGTTACATTCCAGAAGGAGGTACAAGATCCACAATATCCGAACGTACTCCTTATCAATAGAAGGAAAACTCAGTCTTACCCACGGACGGACCACTCAGGCTAATCACGCGTGAAAACTTCGCCATTCACGCTTCGAGAAAGATTGAACACGTCAAGACAACCCGCTCTTAGAGGAATACATCGATGACAACACGGGAATAGCAACACCATACCTCAGGTCAATACAGCATTAGCATCCTGTATAGTTTAAACTCAAAAGAAAAAACACGAAAATGTTATGAAAGAGAAAATATTTACGTACATACGTAAACCAAAGCCCCAAGATTCACCGGAAAAACGAAAAGCAATTATCTATTAAAAGACAAAAAGATTAAATAATATAAATCTAAATTAGAAAAAAAAACTAATAAAATTAAGATTCACATATACATTTATAATCAACTATTTTATACAAAGGGAGGAAAACATATTAAACATTGGGAATTCCTCTTGAAAGTTCACTCCTTCGATTATTGGATTCTCCAATAATCGTTTTAAGGGGGGAGGTGTTACGTCCTGAGGTAACGTCCATAAATTGTATTCTTCGACGAAATCATCGCCAGAAAAACACAATCTAAAAATGTGAAGATCTGTGAGAAGAAGATTTGTCGTTCCGATGTCTATTCCATTCAATGGTAAAAATTAGAGATTCATATTACAGACTTAAATCTGACGAAAATGACCATCGGTAAAATCGGTCGGTATGGAAGGAAAATCAGGGACGGAGATCTCTACAAAAAAGCCATAAATTCACAAGACCATCTAGTGGGCCAGGCACACTAACGTCGCCTTCCTAATAGACGTACCCTATACCGATCTATCGACCCAAACTATAGATCCTTGGATCTAATAAAGCTCTAACCATTATAAAAAGAAAAAAGAAGGCTCGTGGTGTCTCGCTCTGTCACTCTTTAAGAACAAATACACACAAGGGAGCGGTTCGCATTTTCTTTCTCACACATATACATATATGCGTGTATCCATAGTAGATTCAAAGCAAGAATGAACGGAATGACTCTTAATAACGATGGATTTTCCTATCCCATATCAAAATGAAATTTAAAAATAAATAACGAAAACTTAATTCGATTACGAAGTTTCAGGCCAAATTCGCAATGAGATTGAGGAACAAAAACAAAATAAACCAATGAAATTAAATCATAATTAAATAAGCAAACGAAATAGAATATTAGTTGAATAAACAAACGAAATAGTCGAAAATACATTTATTTTTATATTAAATATATTCATATCTCTTTTAACAAAAAATAGATAATAAAGATTAAAATTAATAACTAGATCCAAATTAGTTATTAACAAAATAAGAATTAAAAACAATGCGCATTGACGATGGAGAAGATCAAGATAATAGCAAAAACCACCTATCGCTCCCGGAAAAGTCAATGACCCCGCAGGGGCACAGAAGGGAAGCGAGAAAAGATCTTAAAGGGGTCTAATGCGAAACGCACTGACTCACCGTGCCTTGATTTCTCCCCTTCTCTCTCTCCCTCTCTCTCTCTCTCTCTCTCTCTCTCTCTCTCTCTCTCTCTCTCTCTCGTTTTCGCGGAGAGCCATCGGACAGGGGCACAGATACACATACCTACAACCAAGTATATATATCTACGTTCTATCTATGTACCTGTGTAAGGATGGGAAAATACACGGGGAAAGGTTTCCAGATAAAAATCCACTCATTCAAAATTTCCTTCTAAACAGAAAATCACAATGCAAATATTAAATAATATCCCGAGAAAATTAATCCTTGAAACCAATAATTACGAAGTAAAATTTCGCATTGAATTTACAGAATTCATAGAACAAGTTAAAATTTCATTAAATAATTTCGAAACTTTTTTCTGTATTTGAATCTAGAAGAAAGGAGCCAAACGTTTAGACGCAAAACTTATTTACATAAAGCCCCTTCTTTTTCAACGATCCACGAAGCATGCGCGAAGAAGAATTAAGGTCTACTAGCCACGCGCCGCGTTCTCTTACCCCCCTTTTCTAGTTGACTCATGAAATAAGCCTATGCGACCAGATCCCAACGAAATACAAATATAACAAAATAAGGAAAAACGATGTTCCAAACTCAGGATGAATTTTAATCATAAATGTTCAAACATCATTAATTCAAAATTCATTAAAACCGTCAAAAAATTATTTACAACTATATAGATGGTAAGTTTAACTCGCAAAAATATCGCACAACAATATTTAATTTTTCTCAACTTACTATTCTAACGTTTAATTCGAAAACAACAATTTTATATTTAATAATGATTGAACAAACAATGGGATATAAAAAAGGAAACATAATTTAATAAATGCGCAATACAATAACTATAAGGAAAACTAAAAGAACCTTATCCATCATAAATAATCACATAAAAAATATTTATAATACTAGAATTACTATTGTTCATAAGAAAGTAATATTATAAGAATACTAGCAGGTTATTGTGGCTCGGGCGCTTCGCGACCTCGCATCGCTTTTATAAAATTTATCAACTTCAAGTGTTTAGTAGTTGTACATATTTTTTAAATATATTATACATAATTTTTAGGTTTATTAAGTGCTAAATAACTAATTAATAATAATTGTTGGTTTTTAGCCAAATCCTTTGAAATATTTAATCATCACTCCTCAAAATACTATTCGTTACATTTACTATTAATAACAGAATTTTAGAAATAAAAAGTTTGTTGTTATGGATATATAATTTATATATATAATATATATTAACGTTGAGTTTAGGTAATCATCATCTTCAAGTAAACCTCTACGTTGGCAAGCCTCACGAAATGTTGCACATAATTTACCATTAACTCTTTTAAGATCTTCAAACGATGTTGGACCGCATACGGTATGTAATAATAATCGTAAAAAGAAACATTCAAAATTGTTTAGATGTATCGTATAAACTCCATCCAACGCTTCGGCTTCTTTTATTCCTTGATGTCCCTCAACTGTCGTTCCTTGAATATGTCGTCTGAAACGTTTTGATGTGATATTCCAAGTATAATACTTTGGTATATCGCAGTACAATAACGTTTTTGCAAACTTGTCTTCTTGACATAGTTTGAAAAAAGCCGCCAAAGTAGTTTGTTGTGGTTGTTGAATTTTTTCGAGAAGATAGTTTTCCGTAAAATACACCCGCTGACCATTTTCGAAATGGACACTTAAATGTACGACCGGTGGATATCGTTCATGTATTGGAAAATTGAGAATACGCCAAGCTGCTTCGTTGCTGCTAATATACTGACCCATCTGGTAATTGTGTATCCATTTGATAAACCAAAAACAGCTTGATCACTGCCTTTCTTTATGTATGCACAAATGTATTTGATTGACTTTATAGAATTGCAATACTCGACGTTTATATGAGCTTTGAAAAGCCGCAAAAGCAACGGGCTATACGGAATGATCCATTTGTTATCAATTTTCACCGTTTTAAACTCGCCATTAATTTTCATTTGAATCATCGTTTCAAATCCTCCATTACTTGGTGTTCTCCTCCGATATGCAGGATATCCGTCGTTTCCGGTGACAGTCACTTTTGTAAAAGCCTGTGGATACCTCTTGGTACATCGCATATTTTTCATACATAGTGATTTGGAACTAAGTTCACCGCATCGACCATGAATCATATTTTTAACTACAATTTTGAAAAGTTCAGGGTCTTTTCTAGGATCAGGTAGTTCTACACTAATACAACTGTCAATTTTATTTGGAGTTATTTTTTCTTCTAACCAAATCAAAATATGGACATGCGGAAGTCCTCGTTTTTGCCATTCAGATGATAACATTTTACACCGCACTGCACCAAACACTTGTTTTTTTGTAATGAGTTTCACTCACATGGTTGATTTTAATCTAAAGACTCGAGCTATCAAATCGTGGCAATGGTCGTAACTCTGACCTGCCAGCAACTTCCTCTCTATTTCAACCCATTTCGAATTGCACGGAAATGTAATAAACAAATCAGGTTGCTCATAATGTCTCGAATACGTTATCGCCTCTTGTACATATTGTTGCGTCGAAAATCGGAGTTTGAGACTCTCTAGTCATGAAAAGTACTACTCCTGTAATCAGTCTCGAACACACCTGCCCCTGTTTTTGAGTCTAACCTTTCGGAAAATTACTCGGGATATGGGCTTGGAATCATCGCTCGATCTCTACTCAAATGTGGCGACCTTCAATTGCTTCTGAATCAAAGATGTGTCCTGATCACGGACAAATTTGCAACGCGGGTCCGATTTGTCGGATTCATCGAGCGGAATAATGGGCGATGCAAGAAATTCGATGGGTTTTAATTTGTACAGGGTTATACGATTTTTAATAATAGTATCAGAAATGATTCTAGGTCTTCTTGTTTCCCTTGCTCGCTCAATCTCTTCGGATAACCAATTGACTTGACGAATTGACGTTTGGGCCTCTGCAAGAGCCTTCAACCTCCAAGGTCAAGGTTTCGTTAGTATAGCGTGGAGTTTCTTCCAGCTCGCTTGGTTTTCCTATTCCGATTTTTTTGTTTCCTGGGTTTTCGTCTTGTTCTCCGGAGTTTTGGGACAGGAACCTTTTTAGGAGGGGTCTCTAGGGTGGTAGTTTTTTCCATAAGTTTTGGCTCGGATATTGGATGTGGGTGGAGGGGTTTGTGCAAAATTCCGCAGGATCTTGGATCAGGTATTAGATATGAATACACAGAATGAATGCTCCAGGAGCGTTACAATCTTTTCATCAACAAACGTTTGGAGGGAATACGGAGGCTTAATGAGGGGAGTTGCCAATAATCGCAGGAATTTCGGATCAGGTATCAGATGTGACTACACAGAGTGAATGCTCCAGGAGCGTTACAGTCTTTTCATCAACAAACGATTGGAGAAAATGCGGACGGTTAATGAGGAAAGTCGCCAATAATCGCAGGAATTTCAGATTAGGTATCAGATGTGACTACACAGAGTGAATGCTCCAGGAGCGTTACAATCTTTTCATTGACAAATGATTGGAGGAAATACGGACGGTAATGAGTGAAGTTGCCAATAATCGCAGGAATTTCGGATTAGGTATCAGATGTAACTACACAGAGTGAATGCTCCAGGAGCGTTGCAATCTTTTCATCGACAAATGATTGGAGTAAATACGGACGGTTAATGAGGGAAGTCACCAATAATCGCAGGAATTTCGGATTAAATATCAGATGTGACTACACAGAGTGAATGCTCTAGGAGCGATACAATCTTTTCATCGGCAAATGATTGGAGGAAAATGCGGATTTTAAGTGAGGAGAATCGTCAATAATCTCAGGATTCGGTACTTCGTGGAAAGGAAAAAAAGGGGGTACTCTGTACAACTGGAAGAAGTTCACTTTTCTTGGCGATTGTTCTTACCATTTTCAAATGAATTAATTTCAAGAGTTCCCTATCGTCAATTGATAAACTAAACCTTATTCCTCGAAATATTAATGGATTAATAAAACGCTTGCTTCCTAAATTTTAAACTCGTTTGATTGGACTTAGCAATTCCTCCTCAAACTGTCACTCGATACATGAAGGATTTCTCTCTTGAATTGTAAATCAAATCGACAAATTCTCTCTAACATGCCGATTAACTCAAAGGATTGGAAATGATCCACTCTTTAATAAACTGTCACCCGGGTAAATAAACTCCTTGAAACGAATTTTCGAAAGAATTCATAAAGAACAAATTTACTTCCCTTGCGCAAAAAAAAATGATTCAAGGAAAGAAGGAAAACAATCCTATCTCAATGCCATGTCACCTTTGCTAGCAAAATACTACGATCCCTTTTTTGGCACAATCTTGGGTCAAGTTCTTTAAATAGGAAGTGAGAATTGAACATGAAGTGATAGTACAAATTCTGTTAAGAGACTTATTAAATCTTTCTCCTGGAAGAAATATTCTTTGTTGGGAATTGGTTTAAATTAAATTTGTTGTTCTTTTTAAGTACAAAAGGAGGAAGATGCTAAATCACCATGGGAAGGAAATTTAGGAGATTGGAATCCACCAGCGCAGGAATCGGAATTTCCTCGGTCGGGGGTCACATGATATTTCGACCGGAGTCAATTGATCCGCGACATGTGGTCCGCCAATGAGTTACCCTCGCGACTATTGATCCGTGCGATGTTAGATCCGTCGATTATTGATCCGTGGGTTAATTGATCCGTCGATAATTGATCCGTGGGTTAGTTGATCTGTTCGTGCCTTTCTGTCTGTGCCTTTAATGCTAAAATTTGTGTCTTTCATGCGATATTTAATTCGTTTGTCGATATTTTTCAAAGTTAGCAGGTTATTACTGACATTACTGTTGCTCAATGAATACCGGTTTGACTGTTACAGTCAAACAACGTCAAACATACGTTGACAAGAACGAGCGAATTAAATTTATTGTTGATAATTATGACGGTAATCAGACCTTGAAGTATTTGAAGTACCGTGAACTTTGCAGTAAATGTACTTTTCTCGAGACGCTACCGCGTCTCTTGATATTGTGTCTGTATTATCATTGAAATAGTTCGACTAATGTTGCTTGTATATGCCGACGATTTGTGTGTGATAATTTGAGTGTTTCAGGGAACCCGTGGATGATGTTCTTGTCGCTTATAAGGCACTAATTTCAACTTCTTTCTTTGTAATCTAAATATCAGGTACAAGATAGGTGGCCACTGATTGGGGGAATGATTAAAATGAAACCAATGCAACATGTCTGTTAATTAAAATTCATATGCGCCTGCGTTCATTGTAAAGATTTCATTAAGTTCTTCCGTTGAATATTTAATGTTGAATAAATTGATGAATATATATTCATGTTCATATTCTTAGCGTATTTATTGTGGGGTTGTGTTATCTTTTGTGTTATGAATTATAATTTCTTCCGGATTTGTTGTCTGGATTACGTGCTGCCCGGATCACTTGTCGTGGTAAAGCTGTCGTATAGGTCAATTATCGTTGGTAGAGATGTCGTGCGGGTCAGTTATCGTTGGTTGCGATGACGTGCAGGTCAGTTTTCGTTGGTTAAGATGTCATGCCGATAAAATGTCGCTGGATCAAATGTCGCGGATCAAACGTCGTCGACCAAACGTCGTTGGTCGAAATATCAGGTAACCTCTGTAGGGTTCTTCCCCTTTGTTTCTACACTTCGCGTATGATTGACTGCTCGATTTTAAATGGGAAATTAATATTGTCCAAATTGATGAAAGTTGCTAAATCCAGGTTTCAAATTAAAATTATTCACTACATTTATGAATATGAGGACGAGATTTTAAAATTGAACAAAGTTTCACTTACCTTGGCTGTAAAGTCGAAGCGAAAAGAACCAGCAACCGCCAAGACGATGAGTGGAGATATCGAGATGATGACGAACAGCGGACGGGCGAAAAGGGCGTTGGCAACAAGGATGATAATGATGCAGCCAAATTTTCACCGAGATCAAAAATTTATTGAAAATCAATGCAAAATTTCGACATTCAATTTCCACAAATTTCCCGACAATATTTGTTTTGTGTTTTCCTGAAGAGTTTCAACAATTTCAATCTAGACTCAGTTGTTTAAAGTTCGAATTGATAAATCTTAAAATTTTCCGAAGACTTAATATTCTAAGTTGAAAATCAATTTAATTCGTAAAAAATTCAGAATTTAAAAAAACCGACTTGAAACTTGCAGTTTCAACCCTTTTGAAAAATTAATTCGGTGAGGACGTGGAGTGACAGCGATTCGTCTTATAAATGAAAAACAAAAAATCGAAAATTACTGGCCACGAGCCGTTTTTTCTTGAGTTTATATAGCCAGTGATCCAGGCAGACCCCGATCAATTAGAGTGGGGATAGGGTGACAACAGCAGGGGATGAAATCTTCTTTTTTGTCTAATGAATTTCCTCTTTCGCGGAAAGAATTTCCCTCATTTTTCTACAGAGATTAAGGCCAAAGCGTGGGGTCTGTCTCGATCACCGAATATACTTCCTAAATTGATGTGTGTGCGTGTGACTTTTTTTGTTTTTCGAAGAAACGCTTTAAATACTTTCGGGAAGGTGAAAGAAGATGCCTGTTAAAATTAAAGCTCTTAATAAAAATATTTAGCGGTCCCTCTTCGCATATTTTTATTTCCCATTTAAATAACACGGGAAAAAAAATTTCAAACTTCGACATTTTATATCTCGGCTTTAAGTTGATGCACCAAAATGAACGACACATATTTCTATAGAGAATTGAACGTTCTACAAAAAAGATCTCCGATGATTTTTCCATAAACTCACTAGTTCAAAAGTTATTCAAGCTTAAATTTAAATATAGAGTAAATTTCACTTTTTGTTTTAGTTTACGGCGAAATGTTGAAACTTGTTACTAAACATCGTAAGATCTTTCCTGAAATAAAAGTTTAAATTGCATTAACATAAATTTCTTATTTTTAAAAAGAATTACAAACATAAGTTCACCCATATTCACAGTCTAATATACACTGCGACCTCGATAATCGGTACCTCGATCGTTGCAATTGCAGCGTAGTGGGAGAAGCGCCGAGCCAATCGCGTCAGGCTGCCGTCAGCCGACAGCGGCGCGGAGACGGTTCTGTGCAATGTGCGCAACTCCACTTCTTGCAAGAACCGGTCCCGACGGATTCCGATTATCGAGGTCGCAGTGTACATATATATATTAGAACGTGAATAACTTTTGAAGGAGTGAGTTTATCGAAAAATCGTGAGAAATCTTTTTTATAGAGCGTTCAATTCACTACAAGAATGTGGATCGTTCATTTTGGTGCATTCACTTGAAGCTGAGATATAAAATGTCAAAGTTTTTAATTTTTTTTTCTCGTGTTATTTAAATGGGAAATAAAAATATGCAAAGAGGGACCTCTAAATATTTTTATTAAGAGCTTTAATTTTAACGGGCATCTTTTTTCACCTTCCCGGAAGTATGTAATGCGTTTCTTCTAAAAACAAAAAATAGTCGCTTTTTTGAATCAGTCTAATATATATATATATATATATATATATATATATATATATATATATATATATATATATATATTGGTTATACACACATACATATACATTCCCTAGATAATGATTCTGGTTGTGTGTATAGATATTAGTGTGACCTAAACTGATTACCATAAATTATTTCGTTTAAACTAATATTTTTACGACAGTTCCCTGCATTATCAGTTTGACTTGGGTTTTGATTTTTCGCATTAGTTGATGGGGTTAATAACCCTTAAAATCGGCGTTGGTTTGAACAGCAGTACACCTTATTGATATTAATTTATATCGAAATTGCGGTTGGTTACTATGGCAGTTTCTTTTCGGTGATTGCATGCAGGATGGATGTACAAAGTTTCTTCCCGACAGTATTGGGTAACCGCATACATGCTCATATGGATACAACCATGGTGGGGAATAGTTTGGTGAAGATGTGTTCAACCCTCTCCCGTTCTTATTATTCCACTTTCTGGTCAGCTTGCGCGAGAGGGATAGTCATTAGAATTATATGGTTTTAAGAGTGACGGCGAAATTGTACGTGAACAGTGTTACGTCCCAACCGGCGAGTTTTCCATCTCGGTCAAGAAGGGGCAGGCCCTTCCTTTACACGTTTTTCGGAAGAACTGCGTTATGTTGGACAGGTGGACTTTTCGAGCCTAACCTCGCGGAAATTTGCTCAGGACGGCCGTGAGAGTGTATTTTAAATGATCGGCTCGGTGAGGTAATATAATTTCTAATGATGGTTGAAAAGTAGAACGATTTCTGGGAAAAACCACATGATATTTTGATATTTTGAAATTTACCAGTTAAAGTTATTACCTCAACCATGAATGATTTCGCGCATGACCGATTTATAAATGTTGGCAAAATATTTCGCAGCTTAAATTATAATAAGAAATAAAAGCAAAAATAAATTAGAAAATTTGGAGAGTTATATCAGATTTATGATAAATTATTAGCGAACATTGCTGATGGCAGAAACGTAAAGGTCGCTCTGAGAAGAATAAATGTTGCTCTGAGAGGTTTCACATCAGCAGTCACCGGCCGGTATGGCAGCCTGTACCGACGACTGTGTGTTCCGGGTCTCAAGGCTTGTGTGTAATCTTAGGGAACCTTTGATGTTGATCACTGACCGGGACGGTACTCTAGGTCAGTTGATCTAACCCGCCAGAACCTTTCAGATTTGTTTGTGAATGTGGTTTGTGTAACTCTAGGGGCCTTTTGATAACAGCTATTGGCCAGTATGGGAGCCTGTACCAACAACTGATTCGCCGGGGGCCTAGAGTTTGTGAATGTAAGAATTTAATTGTGAAAAATGATTTTTAATCAAGATTCGCACATTTGAAATTCTGAATTTTACTTTAACACGACATTACACTTAAATAAAGAACACCCTGTACATAACGGGTGTCGAGAAGAATACAAACGACCACTTTAAATCGCGCACCACAAAATGCAAACAAGTTGAAATGAATGGAATTTATTTTTGACGTTATCTCCCGAGTTAATAAAATGAATGAAAAGTCAATTGTGGATTCCTTCTCGTGGAATGTCGAGAAAATGTTTTCTCGCAATTCGAATTTTCCATTCTCAAATACATTGTTGTTTACTTACCTTTTTGATGAGTATTTGAATAAAATTGAATCGGAGATGATGGTGAAAATAAGAGACAGCTGGATAAATGACCACGAACGATAGGTACAGATGACCAGGGTGACCAGAATCGACCAGACGACGGATGAATAGGCGAAATCGGTGAAACGCAGGATGTAGACGGTGGTGAAAATATCAAGACACAGCACAATAAAGTTTTCCAAGTAGATTTGAATGCACGTGTGTATGTATTTCGTTGCGCAGTTTTGCTTTGTTATCACCAAGAATTACACACAATTTACAAAAATAATTTTATCGCTAATAAGTAATATGTCAAATAACGTAGACGGAATAATAGTATCAATGATGTTGATAAATCACGCACAATGTCTATTTAAAGTGATTAACGATTAAAACGAAGTAACTATAATATTGAAAGAATTTAAGAATGAAAAATACGCGTGAAAGTTTAATTTTAATTTTCGGAAAAATTCGCACCTCTAAGAGTTGATCAAAATCTTTCAAAGATTGAATTCAATAAATTTTGAAGACGAGTGTCGTGGACGATGTTACGCAGTGAACTTTTCGAAAATCAATGAAGCTTTGACGACGAGTGTCGTGGACGATGCTAGACCGTGATTTTTTTATAACGAATGAACCTGACGACAAGTGTCCTCGACGATGTTAAGTCGCGAAAAACTTCGAAATCAATGAACTTGACGACGAGTGTCGTCGACGATGTTACGCAGTGAACTCTTCGAAAATCAATGAACTTTGACGATGAGTGTCGTGGACGATGTTAGACTGTGAATTTTGTTGACGAGGAATGAGCTAATTAGGCGTTGCGCCTCGCGCTTTTATACTCATGGTCCAGCTTAGTTTTGGGAAGGGGCGAATTGTCCCTTGACTCCTAAGGCGATGCATGTCTTAGCGCTCCCCTCCACCTCGCTAGTCATTCTAATTTTCTAATAATTAATCGATAATTAAACTTAAATTTATCTTAAATTTCACTCATACTTCCATACTTTTACAAACTGTATCTTTTGAAACAATTCGCGATTTCGAACTTGCAGTTTTACGCAAATTTTCTATGTGCAGAGTCGAGAGGTCTCTTTCTATCATCTTCCTTCTCTCTTACTCCCGCCCTCTCTTGGGCTCTTGCTGCGCTCAGGCCCCACCGCGGAGGTTTTGACCATCCCTCTCGTTCTCTTTCGCTCTTGGATGCTCTCTCATACTTTCTCGCTTAACAGTACTTCCGATTGGTTTGATTTTTGACTATGGCTCTCTTTCTTTCCTATGACAATTTTCATACTTCCCACTCCTTCTCTGCTCTACTGCACTGTATTTCCCCTGCTCTTTCAAACTTCTCCCATCGCCTACTCGCAAGAAAGAGTCTTTGAATTGATAATTCATTAATAGCAAATTATTTAAATGAATTTCCGGTTTTGCTATATCGATGATTTTACTAGATTTCTTGAATAATTTATTCTGATCAATTTTAAAGAATTTGACAGCTTTTATAATTTCATAATCGTAATTTGCGCATTGGTTAAATTGATTTTAAATAATTTCTATCGATTAAAATGTCTTAATAAAATTGATTTTGTAAATATTTTAACTTTTTATAATTTGCGATGTTGATTTGTTTAAACAATATGAATGAAAATCTCCGAAATTATTTGGTAAATTAATTATTTTAATATTGTATGATTGTTCACTTGAGAATAATTTAATTACCAAGCTTTTCAATTTTAACATTCTTTTTGGAATGTACTTGATAATTAATTTATTTCAGTTTTCAAAATGGTTTTCCTGAGATTGAATTTGCTTGATATTTGAAGGAAAATTTGAATCTGAAGTTTTGAGTTTTTGGAAGAAGTGTATCTTGGTTTGAAGTATTGGAAACTGTTTTGGTTTCATAACAAATGGAATAATTCTATTTTTGTTTTTATTCTTGAATATCGTTTTTGCCATTTCAAATTTTATTCCTTAGTGATTTTCTTATTGTTGACCCTAAAATAAATCATTCATTCATACACACGCTACTTATAATTAATAATCCGCACGCCCTTTTTAAGGTAGAATTTATCTCGAGCTTAATAAGTTTGAATCTTGAACGGTCCTTGGTGAATATTTTTTTCTGCCCATATATAGCGTGCGTCCTTGTGGCGACTCATTGTGCGAGAGAGAACGAAACAACTCAAGGGGGTAGCGGGCCTCGTGCCGTCCGCGTGGCGCGAGGAAATTTTCTCGGACCCTTGGACAAGGACTCTCTCTCCCAGCATCATCTTAATTTTCTCTCGCATGGTCTCATTTTTTTTCTGGCTTGATAAATTTATTACCCCCGGATGTTTGCAATATGCTGATAGCGTTTCTTCGACTAAAAATATCCCGACAGAGCGATGAAAAGGTTTTTTTATACATGACATATCGGGTTGTACTGCAATGTTTAATAATTTTTCTCTCTGTACGCAGTATGACTAATTTTGCTATGGGCCACGTGTGCGACCTTTTCAAGAGACAGTGGTGTCCTTTTTTTCGTCTTTTTTCTATATGTCATTTTTTGTATTTTCCCTTTTTCCTACCCTAATAAACTAGTGCAACGTCTGTCTTTCGTTGAAATCCTTAGTCGTCAAAATTCTATTTGCTCAAGAAAAACTTTTCCCTTACGTTATTACGTGTTAAAATAATTTTACTTTATATTTCGCATGACCTGACCCAGCCGACATTTTCCATGCTCGATTCTAATATTGAATTTATGTTATCGTCCTATTTTGCGAACTTTCGGGATCTCGTAATTATTAAGCCAATAAAAATGGAACAGAAGAACCACTGATCGTACGTACTAATATAATTCCTCGCCGTCTCGTATATGATGGCGACGGTGTGGCTGCACTCTAGTGTGCGTAAGGATCTCAGCATTGCGCTAGTCTGGTGTGAGTGCCACGCGCTCCCCAAGATTTCAACGTTCGAGTGTCGCTTGGCCCCACAAAGGCCCTATTAATATTTTTCGCGGAGTCCCATATCTCCGACGGATGTTTTGTTGCACCGATGATGGAGATTGTTTTATTGAGCCTTCATAACGATAACGCTTGAAACTCTTCTCGAATGGTCCGAGTCGATGCGTGACTAACTAGGCGTCGACGATGTCCTCATGGCCCGTAATTTGAGAGGCAGAAAATTGGTAGAAATATGGCCACACTGTAAGAATAGACCCTTGTCTCAATCGTGTTCCTTTTCCTCACGTATTTTTCTCGAGAATTACTCGATATGGGAAAACTCAAGAACGAAGAGAAATCCCGAAAGTCGCGGGACATAACAATAGCAAGTCAAGAGTGGGGAAATCGCAACGTTTACTGCTCGGCTATTCGTGCATGAGCATTCATCCCAGCGTCAATCATTTGCGCATGCTCCAGAGATCGGAGAGGGGATGAATCCACATGAATGTCGACTTCTCTATAGACTGTGTCTCTTTATCTCTTCTTATTTTATTTCCTTTCAACTTGAAGTGGTGTCCCTTTGCGATGTCGTTTTTTTCCTTTTCTTTTCCTAATAAAACTTCCTTTGTGTGTCATGTTCTTCGTACTGATGTACATGAGTAATTTTCATTTAAAAATTGGATGCTGCTCTTAATTTTCCTATTCCTAATTATTTATTTCTAAAAACAAATGCATGTGCTTTTAACCTTCTGTTAATATCCGAGTAGTTGAATGTCAATTGGGCATTGTTGAAGTCCCTTTATTATCCTCAGTTGTATTGTGGGTTCCTCTAAAAAAAAAAATCCGATCATTAGAAATTCAGCCCCTCTATTTTTTTTGATTCTAGTCATATCTTTACTCCCTGAGCTACGGAAACGGTCGTTATGCAATTGTCCTCTCGTTCATTTCTGATAATGGGGAAAGTAGTGGGGAGAATCTGTTCTTCCACGCACTCCCACCCGACAGCATCAGCGCTCTCATTGTCCTAGTAATGATAAGAAATATTAAATGTTGAAATTCTTTTCTTATGGTAATTTTATGGATTTTTTCCCGGGGATCTAATGTTAGGGTTGATAAGTGATGTGATAGAGGATATGTCGGTAAGGAAGGCGACGTTTATGAGTTTATCCCATGAGTTGTATCTGCTTTTTTCAATAACTTATAGAAATCTGTATAGCGCATGTTCCTTTCTTACTTCCCGATTTTACCATTAGTCGCCTCATTTTTCTCTCTGTTATTTTATTAAGACGAACTAGTAGATTCCTGCAACGATGAATTACCATTGATTTATCGTCTGCTTTATATGTACTTATTTATGATTTTCAATAAAATTTTATCTGAATCAAACGTTACGATCAGACGTAACAATATTCGTGAATATAGCGTGGACTACCAGTATATGTAGCTGGTAGTATAACCAACTGCCCATGATTGGCATTATTTGCATCATTAGCGACGGCATCTCTGAGATGGATATAGTTTTCCGCTCGCAACTTTGTTTGGTTCAAACGTATATATAACAAACGATCGCTTTCAATTTTCGCATACATATCGACTAAAAATTGATTCAATAGGCAGCGAAATCTCAGAAGATAATTCTCTGTTTCATCGCGTACCATTGCTGTTGTGGGATCAATTCGTTTATAATTAAAATGATAACCATCTTGACCTCTCTAAAAAATAAGTAGATACTGCAATGCGTCGTAAGAGCGATGAGTTTCCGACACTCTTTGCAACTGGCCATTTCGTTATGGCAAAATAACATCACGACTAACAAATTGGTCACCTACCATCACAAGAGCAACTTCGTTTGTAACAGGTGCATTAAATTTTCCTGCGTATTCTCCTGTAGGTACTTTATCGGCGCGAATAAGGACTTGATAATTGTCTTCAGGCATCATTTCAATTGCACTTTTGAAACTTTTGATATAATTATTCTTTAGATGAAGCATATTCTGTAATTCTCGAATAATATTTTTGTTTAGACCATCATTTATTTTATGTCTCTTTTCTTCTTGCTCAACTTCATTATCCAAAAAATAAATTTGAAGAAATTTATGTTCTTCATTACGAATTGGTAAAAGTGTTCCTGCACGATGATAAATTTGACCTTGGACCTTATAAGTTTGCATAAATCCGGATTCACGTATTACATTGGTTGCTCCAAATGAAGTCATTTGGAAACAAACGTTATATTTCCGAACTGAGTTTAAGAAGTGTTTTGAGCGTTTGGATTGTCCCAGCAATAAAGACTTCAAAGGTTTGGGGGGTGGTTGTAATTGCGGCAAATTGACTTTTCCATTTAAACAACATATGCCTTTAGGTTCATTTTTCCATAAAAGAGCACTACAATAATGACATTTATCATATCATACATTTATCTTTCGCCATAACAGTCCAGCACACCGATCGCCTTAACTTTTCGTTAGTTAGACCTAATTGCTTATCTTGTGAATTTTCTGCTGCTCTTGATATAACTTGTCTGATCTGCTCTTTTCCAAGTCTATATTGACGATGTTTGTCGTTTTCAACCATTCGAGAAGTTCCTTGTCTGATTCTCTGTTCTTCAAGGCAAGACTGTCTCTCTTCAGTACATTCAGCAGCTCGCAAAGGCCCTTGCCTGATTTTCTGCTCTTCGAGGCGAGACTGTCTTTCTTTAGTACATTCAGCAGCTTGCAAAGTCCCTTGCCTGATTTTCTGCTCTTCAAGACGAGACTGCCTCTCTCGAGTACTTTCATCACTTTTATTGAGCTTGCAAAGTCCCTTGCCTGATTTTCTGCTCTTCGAGACGAGACTGTCTCTCTCGAGTACATTCAGCAACTCGTAAAGCCGATTGCCTGATTTTCTGCTCTTCAAGGCTAGACTGTATCTGTCGAGTACTTTGAGCAGCTCGCGACGTCCCTTGCCTGATACACTGATTCTTAATGCGGGACTGTTTTTCTTGTGTACTTTCAGTATCTCGCAATTTCCGTTGCCTTGATGCACTGTTTCTTAATGCAAGACTGTTTTTCTTGTGTACTTTCAGCATCTCGCAACTTCCGTTGCCTGATGCACTGTTTCTTAATGCGAGACTGTTTCTTTTGAATACTTTTGTTACGTCCCAACCGGCGAGTTTTCCATCTCGGTCAAGAAGAGAAAAACCCTTCCTTTACTCGTTATTCGGAAGAACTGCGTTATGTTGGACAGGTGGCCTTTTCGAGCCTAACCTCGCGGAAATTTGCTCAGGACGGCCGTGAGAGTGTATTTTATTGAGCTCGGTGTCTTAAATAACGGATTGTAACTGAAGCGTTGGAATATTGCGACAACACAAAAAAAAAATAATAATAATAATATGTTGAAAAATTGCATAGTCGAAAATTATGGGAATGGATTTCTTTTGATTTTTGAAATAAAATAAACATGTTAAGCGACCAGAAAGACCAAACTAAAAATCATAAGTAGAGCCGCAATTCGAAGCTCAATTATAGGGTACATAATGGAGGGATTTTTCCTTTTTATAACAGATCCATTTTTCGGGCAAGAATCGTTTCTCTGGAAATTACCAAGAGCTGATCACCGACAAAGATTTACTTTTCTTCAAACGTTTGAAATTATTAAAAAGGGCCAAAAAAATATTCATTTAAAATTATTTGAAGTGGAAGATTATTCAAGTAGAATTCATTCAAAGCGGAAAAATATTCCTCCGCAGCCAACCCAAAACCATCCACGAGCGAAAATTATTCTCCTACAGATAATCATCTTTTAGGAGATAAAATCAGGAATATTTGAGGAGGTTTTCGGATTGAGTAGTATTTGTGTTGCTCTGGGAGGTTTCACATCAGCAGCCGCTGGCCGGTATGGTAGCCTGTACCAACAACTGTGTGTTCCGGGTCCCAGAGCTTGTGTGTAATCCTAGGGAATCACCTTCGTGGTTAGTCACTGACTGGCAAGGTTGCCTGGGTCAGCCGATGTAACCCGCCAGAATTATTTTTCAAGTTATTAGAATTTAGAAATAAAATCAATTTTTCGGAAAGGAATATTTAAGATGAAATTATTTTCCAAGTTAGTAAAATTTAGAAATAAAATTAATTTTTCGGAAAGGAATATTTAAGATGAAATTATTTTTCAAGTTATTAGAATTTAGAAATAAATTTAATTTTTCGGAAAGGAATATTTAAGATGAAATTATTTTTCAAGTTATTAGAATTTAGAAATAAATTTAATTTTCCGGAAATGAATACTTAAAATGAAATTAATTTTTAAAATTATTTAAAATTTGAAGGAAAATTATTTCCTTGAAATCAGAGGTACAGGAGGAAAATTTAGTTTATTCATAACTTGCTAGTTTTTCCGACAAAAATGTCGCGAAAATTCGGTGAGGGAAATCGGTCAACCCACCGGGAGAGATCCTCGCGGGACGTCGAGACCATGTTCCCCTGGATTGCGAAATTCTCATGCGAAAGACAATTTTTCAAATCTTCCTTTCTTACCTGGTGTTGTTCTCTTTGAGGGGTGAGAAATGGCAGACGAGCTGCAATGACGATGAATCGAACGACGTCGATGAGTCCAGTGACAAGGGGTTGAGCGACGGAGATGAATCCAGGAATGAGAGCTCAAACAACGGGGATGAATCCCGAGAAAACCGATGAATCCGGTGATGAAAACGAATCCCAAAACGATGAAACGCAGGGTAGCTCGATGCAACGAAGGGAGAGGCGATTTGAAGATACTATACATGCACTGTTTGCGAAATTTTTGTTGCCTATATTTTTCACAGCTCAACACAAGGATTCACAGATCTATTTCTCTTTTTTTTTCCACACAATTCACTCGATGATCCCGCACAATATTTATGATCACGTCAATAGTAAAGTTAGAATAAAAATGTTCGAAATTATGATTATCAGAGTTGCGCATAAAGATTTGACGGAAAGAAAGAAATATAGTCGGAGGAAAAAAAAATGCTTTAACCATTACGTTGAATAAAACCACACTCGAAATCTCGACAAAACTTTTCCAGAACTGAATATTTAATGAATATTGAGACGAGTGTCGTGGAATACTTAAAGCACGCAAAGTCCGAAGATGATTAAGGGTACGTGTGCTTCTTGACACGCGTTTTTATAATCATGACCCGCTTAGCTTCGGGAAGGGGTAATTCGTCCCTTGTCTCCAAGACGTTCACGCCTTGGTTCTCCCCTCCACCTCGCTGGTCATCCTAGTTTTTACAATAATTAAACTATAATTAAACTTAATTTTTTATACCGAATTACTTTCATTCGTCCATACTTTTATAATTCGCATGTTTGAGGACAATTTTCAATTTTTAATTTTCAATTTTTATGTAAATTTTCGCGCGTACAGGGAGTCGAGGGGTCTCTTTTTCGCTCTCCCTCTCTCTTACTCCCGCCCTCGCTTGGGCTCTCGCCGCGCTCTAGGCCCCGCCACGGAGGCTCTGACCATCCCTCTCTTCTCTTTCGCTCTCGCACGCGCGCTCGGACTCTCTCACTCATCGATACTTCTAATTGGCTTAATTTTCGGCTATGACTCTCTCACTCTCTTTCCTATGACAAATTCATATTTCTTCCTCTTTCTTTGCTCTACTGCTCTGCATTTCCTCTTTTCCCTTCGACTCCTCCCATCGTTTGCTTGCAAGAGAGGGAGAGTCTTTAAATTAATAAATTTTGCTTTTAGTTAAATGAATTATTTTATTTTTTTGATGATTCCAATAATTTCTTTCAATAAACTGTTTTATAATTTCCAAAAAAATTCGATGATTTTACAATCTCAAAATTGTAAATCTTTCCATATTTATTGAACTGATTTTCTATGGAGGGAAAAAAAATGCGCTGATGAAATTATTATAATGAATATTTTAACATTTCAATTACTTCTGTCAATAAAGATTAAAGGGTCCAAAGATTCAATTGACAAATTATTAGAAAAGATACAAAAATTCTTATTTGAATTGTATCATTCAAAATAAGAATTTTGTCATTTTAATTAAAACCCTTTGTTTGAATTTTCCTACTAGAAATCATCATTTTGAAATAAAATCTGTATTATTGGAATTTCCTGATTTTTTAATAAAATTTTTATGTGAATTCTATCATTTGAAATAAATAAATTTTTGGATTAGCCTGGAACAAATCATTCATACATGCATTCATAATTAATAATAATTCGCTCGTATTCTTTGAGGCGAAATTTCTCCTGAGATTTTTAATTTGTCTTTTCATACAAAAAAAAGAAATGCTTTTGAATATTACTTGTGCCCATATATGGCGTGTATCCTCTGTAGCAGCCCGTTGTGCGAGAGAGAACGACGCGATTCAAGGGGGCAGCGGGCCTCGTGTCGTCCGCGGGGCGCAAGGAGATTTCCTCGGACCCTTGGACAAACACTCACGCCTGCCTCGCTAATTCTCTCTCGCGCGGACTTATTTTTCTTTGAGAGTTGATAAATTTAATTACGCCCGGATGTTTAATATATTCGATATGTTCCTCTGCTTGAAAATCTCAACTATAAACGTTGGAAATAAATAGATATTGGGTTGCACTGGAGTGCTCTCTATCTCCAAGCGATTTCCTTTCTCTTTCCCCGCAGGGTGACTAATTCTTGAAGAGCCACGTGTGCTCTTTTCACGACGCAGTGGTATTCTTTTCTTTCGTCATTTTTTTTCCGCATGTTCCTTTTCATTTTTCCTTTTTCACCCTAATAGATTATTGCAACAGCCGAACGTCGTCAAAATTTTCAAGCCTCGACTTTCGACATTCTCAAGAGGAATTTTTCCTCTACGTTTTTGCGTTTATTTATTATAAGTAAATTTATTTCCTATTTCGACGGACCTGACCGAGGCTATAATTTCTATTCTTGAATTTAGAATTGACTTTACTTTAGTTTACTGTCCTTTGCTATTAATTTTCAGGATCTCTGGCCTAAAGTGCCAATAAAATGAGAGAAAGAACCACTGGTCATACGCTCGGGTATCCTCATTTAATATTCGTGTCGGTGTGGCTGTACGCTAGTATGCGTATGGATTTCTATAATATGCCGGGCTAATATGAGTGCCACGCGCTTTCAAAGATTTTAATGCCTGCGTCGCTTCGACATACAAAGGCCCTATCGATATTTACGCGGGGTCTTATATCTTTGCCGGATGTTTTTTAGAGCCGATGATAGAAATTGTCTTATTTACCCTGCAATATAATCTCGCTCGAAATTCTTCTCGGAGATTCGAGTCGGTGAATGACTGTACAGGCGTTGACGTTGTCGCCATGGCTTGTAATTCGACCCTTAGAGAATGGGTGGGAATATGGCCACACCGAATGAATGGATCCTCGCTTTGACTGTGTTCCCCTCTCATTCGCATTTTTCCTCGTGAATTACCCGATATGGGCAACCCGTGGACGATGAGAGATCCCGAAAATCGCGGGACCTAACACTTTCATTGACTCGAGATATTCTTTGTTTGATGTTCTGCTTCCTGCGACGTAATTGTGTTTGTTCAAATTTTTCTTTCTCAGTGCGATATCGAGCCTTTCTATTTCGTTCATATTAACGACGAGCAAGATCAATTTTAATTTTTTTCGAAGCAAGAGATGGTGCAATTGAGCGAGATATTCGTGGCCTTTTCAAAGGTGGCATTGTACATATTTTCCTTAAATATTAGAAGTGCGCGTTGCACAATGTTTGTCTCCTCACGTCGATAAGTCTTTTCCGTTCGAAATATATTTAGAAATAATTAAAATCAAAACTTACAAAATTACAGAATCATATGGTGTTCATCAATCCATGTTATTCTTTAAATGTCAAACGCTCCGATTTCTTTGAACGATCTGTCAGATTGAAAATAAATTATCTCAAAGATTCATCACATTCAATAGATAATTAAAATTTTATTCAGTTTTAACGTATCTTACATTTTCGACAAAAATTCATCAGAATCTATCTATTACAAAAATATTTAAATACTTACCACTACATGTTGTGACGTTTTTGTTTCATCGTTTTCGTACACTCTATATTTTATATATAACCCACGTAAAAAAAACAAGTCTTGCCGAGAGTCTTTGTTGACTGTCTTGGATAGAGTAACCCCAAGCGTTTATTTAAAAGTCTCTGGAAGAGTTTCGGATGTGTCTGGTAAAGCGTCTTGCGGAGTGGCTCTACTGTTGTTCAGGAGCGTGTCTGGATGGGGTCTGGCATAGGATCCAATCCCAGACTTGCCGTGAAAATTAGCGAAGTCTTTGCAAGACATCTTGCCGAGAGTCTTTGTTGACTGTCTTGGATATAGTAACCCCAAGCGTTTATTCCAAAGTCTCTGGAAGAGTCTCGGATGTGTCTGGTAAAGCGTCTTGCGGAGTGGCTCTTCTGTTGTTCAGCAGCGTTCCTGGATGGGGTATGGCACAGGATTCAATCCCAGACTTGCCGTGAAAATTAGCGAAGTCTTTGCAAGACATCTTGCCGAGAGCCTTTGTTGACTGTCTTGGATATAGTAACCCCAAGCGTTTATTCAAAAGTCTCTGGAAGAGTCTCGGATGTGTCTGGTAAAGCGTCTTGCGGAGTGGCTCTACTGTTATTCAGCAGCGTGTCTGGATGGGGTCTGGCATAGGATTCGATCCCAGACTTGCCGTGAAAATTAGCGAAGTCTTTGCAAGACGTCTTGCCGAGAGTCTCGGTTGACTGTCTTGGATATAGTTATGCCAATCGTTTATTCCAAAGTCTGTGGAAGAGTCTTGGATATGTGTCTGGTATAGCATCTCGCCGAGTGGCTCGAGTGTTGTTCAGGAGTGTGTCTGGATAAGGGCTTGCATAGTTTTTAATTAAAAAAATGTGAAAATTAGCGAAATCTTTGCAAAGCGTCTTGCCGAGTCTTGGTTGACCGTCTTGGATATAGTGACGCCAATCGTTTATTCAAAAGTCTGTGCAAAAGTCTTGGATATGTAAGTGGTATAGCGTCTTGCCGAGTGGATCGATTGGTGTTCAGGAGTGTATCTGGATAGGGGCTTGCATAGTATCCAAATAAAAAAAATGGTGTTAAAATTAGCGAAGTCTTTGCAAGACGTCTTGGTTGACTGTCGTGGATATAGTAACGCCAATAGTTTATTCAAAAGTCAGTGGAAGAGTCTTGGATGTGTCTGGTAAAGCGTCTTGCCGAGTGGCTCGAGTGTTGTCCTGGAGCGTGTAGTCAAAATTAGCAAAGTTTTTGCAAGACTGGTGCCAAATTAGTTTTCGAGATTTTCAATGATGCATCCTAAGTTGTTGCAAATGTCAATCGGAGACTTCTCTCCAGACTATTCGCCAAACTCTTTTTTAATATTAACTTAGCGGAATAAGAATAATTTTAAAGGATTTTGAGAATAATCTTAAAATCATGTTGAAATTTATATAAGTACTTAGCAATAATTCTTATATAAAGTTAAACATGATTTTAAGATGAGAGAACTATGAGGCGTTACCTGAACATCTCAGAACCCAAAGACACAAGTATTATATATCTCCATCAATGTCCTGCAAAATTATCTTCTTCGATATTTTACTATCTCACTTACTCAATTGCGTTCACGGTGTCTTCCTCTGAGTCGAACAGGATGTTTTTGTCTGTGATTGTATATTAAAGTATAATTGCTCTTGTGTCTTTTGACGTTTTTCTCCATCAGGTAAAAGACAACAAGAATATGCAGCTAGATATGAAGATAGATAGTGACGAAATGATTGGAAAATAAATCGGAAAAGACATTTAGCCATTTGGAAAGTTATGTCAAGCATGAGTGCCATTTCTTGTATAATATTCATTCACAGGTTGTTCGTTCAAAATTTTTGCGGATTACAATTTTACATGGGTTTTTAAAAACAAAGCTTATATTCACAATACTATCAACCTGATACATATCGATCACAATTACATATTTCAAATTTATTTATTTGCAAAAAAAACCTTCTCACGCGTTTCAGGTATTTATCAATGTCTCACAAAATGCTTAGTCTCAGTTCCTTCATTTTTATTTTGTCCAATGTCTTTCTCGCAATCATACTGAATGTCTCTTCGGCGTCTGCCTCGAAGGCTTGCGTGATGTGTCTCTCGGTGTTGCGCAGAGTTTCTGTCTCGAAGTCTCGCAAAACCCTATTGCGGCGTTTCACCGAGTGTCTATCGCAAAGTCTTGCACATGTCTTTGTCTGTTTTTCACCCGCTGTTGTGCTCCATCGACTGAAATATGGCAAAGATTTTGAGCGAGGACAAGGAGCGAGTTAGGAAAATAAAATAAAGAAGGACACATTATTAGAGTTCCATGGAGCTTATCGACGGAATAAGCCTCAGCGCACTGTTGTGCAATCAATTAGCTCAGTTCACTTAAATTTATTCATGTTTTCCTTCGAACAATCCATTCTACAGCAAAGTCTGTATTCTTCTATCCACAAGTGTACAGTTTTACATATGAACTAGCGTAAGCGGATTCGGATATCACAAAGCCTTCATCGTATAATCACCCTTACTTGCAACTTATATTTTCTTTGAAGAATACATTGAAACTGTTTTATTATAAACAAAAAATCCTTCTGTGACCGGCGTGAGAATATTTCTATCGAAACTTGACGATTCACAAGAGTCTTGTTTACGCATTGACTTGAACTAGTTATCACGATTTGATGATGGATCTGATATCGTTCCGTCGTCTATGTACCGAGCTACACCGTGCATCAGGCAGGTGATAAAGGTGTCCAACTTTGACCATCCAACAGTCGGAGATCTAAGAAGTTTTCCGAGAACTTTCAGTTCAAATCCCTCACGACATTCTGAGAATTATCGTCAATATCATATCAATTTAATCTTTTTCAATGTATTTCATCGCACCAACCCGTCCACACGTAGAACGATGCTCATTCGAAGTATCTTTTCAACAAACGCAGTTTCTTTTTGAATTATGTGCGGATCGAGGTGGTTGGGAAAGCCGTTTCGGACCTTCAGTGCTACAGAACTATTTATAGTTTTACGTCGTTCGTGATCAAGTTAATTAAACTACTAGTCATATGTCATCAGAAAGAGCAAGTCTTTTTTTGAAAAATTTCCGTTATTCAAATTTCGTATATCGTCAAATTTGAAATGAGGTTCTAATACTATTCTGTGATTTGCTAAAGCTGTGTGCAGCGTGTCTTTGTGTTGTAAGCTGTTTCCGTGTTCTTTAACTCTGATTTTGAGATATCTTTCAATTTGTCACATGTATATTACTTCGCGGTTATTACATTCTATTTTATAAAATACATTGGGTCTTTGTCTTCAGTTGAGCCGACGATCGAGTGAATGTTGTGTTCGTTGTTTGTGACTAAGTTTATATGGAAATGTTTTAAAAACTGGAATAATTAGTAATGAATGTTTTCTGGGTACGGTAAATTTATAATTCTGGATAAGTCGTAAGCATTGTTGATGTTAGATTGTGAGAGGATCTGAGAATCAGATGATCAGAGAGAAGAAGTATAAGATGATGAGAGAAAAATTTGATAAATCTACCAGACCATGTTGGTTTTATATACCAATCAGTGATCATTAAATTGATTTTGCGGATAAGTAGAATATCCAAAAACGGTATTTTCTTTTTATTCATATTTCTGATGTAAATTAAAGTTTCTGTTAATGTTATATGTTAATGATAATAAGTAGGATGTTCGGCTTTGACAATGAAAGATGCGCGAGAATCTATACGTACACACGGGCTGCCAGCAGTATTACTAACGTAATATCACGGTGAACAAAAAATGTAGGGTTCCTTAATCAATTGAAAACAATGAATCTCACTTAACTTTATAAAAAATGAAATCGAATTGATCAACTGAATTCATTTCGCAAAACACAGCATGAACAATTCCCGAAGAATTCCCAATAGAAAAATAAATATTTTAAAAAATCTTTCCGAGAGTCTTGTAAAGAATCTTCCCAAGAGTCTTTTAAATAATCTTTCCAAGAGTCTTGTAAAGAATCTTTCTAAGAGTCTTCCAAATGATCTTTCCAAGAGTCTTGTGAAGAGTCGTTCCAAGAGTATTGTAAAGAATCTTTCCAAGAGTCTTGTAAAGAATCTTTCGAAGAGTTTTGTGAAAAATATTTCCAAGAGTCTCGTAAAGAATCTTTCCAAGACTCTCGTAACGAATCTTTCCAAGAGTCTTGTAAAGAATCTTTCCAAAAGCCTTGTAAAGAATCTTAGAAATAATCTTTACAAAAGTCCTGAAAAGAGTCAAGCATGTAATTCGAAGGAAGATTCTTCCATTTGACGTTTCACTCGAGATAACCCTTTGGACAATTTCAGGGAATAAGTATTGTCCGGATTTTTATTTCTCTTTCGAATACCATTGAATCGAACGCTCTAGCTATCCAAGAACGGAAGATACTAATTTTTTTTTCCAAAGGTCGCTCTGTTACGATATCGCCGAGATTTTGTCTCCTTCTCCCTAGTCGAAAATTGTTATAAAAGTTTTGGTTTTCTTAAGGGGGGACAACCATTTAGAACCTTCAAAAAATCGATTTTTTTTCTTTTTAAGTTACTTTAATATGTCTAGAATCAGAAAAACTTTATGATTTAGGCTAAAACTCAAAACTCCCGGAGATACCGAGACTCCCGTCCATTCACTTCGAAAGCCGAGCTCAGGTATACGAACTGAAGAGCAGCGAGGAGCCACTTCATTCAAAATTTCTGTAGGCAATGTTTTTATAAGTATACTAGGGTATACTAGGTATACCAGGGTATAACCGGATGTTTTTGGTAAATATAGTACAAGGGTGTTGAAGCGGAATCTTTCCCTCACCTGACGCGGCCGTGGTTCGTCGGCTGTCAGGGCTCTAATTAATGGCTAATTTTATTTAATTGAATGTATTGGGCGCCAGTTAGTTTTGACGAAACCAACAAAACTATATTTTATTTGATAAATTAACACCCCAATGAGCACGGTGAATACAGTTGGTGGACTAAAAGGATAAAACTCGCAAGAATAACAGAAGCAGAAGAAACTGGAGGCAAAGATATATGAATTTATTTAATTAGACTTGCGTTACTCCTTTATAAACGAAGATAAAGTCGTGGTACAATGATCTAGTCAAGGTTGTCCGCTTATATTTGGCACAGGTCCTTCAACAATAGGCTCGACAATATCCTCTTTTCACAAATTGCTGCACAATACACTCATACGATGACAAAGAAAATCTACATATATGTATGTTAAAACAAAACACGGTGAGACTGCTCGAGGGCTGACTGCTCTCACGCTATCGACCGAGAAGTTACTTTGATCGATAGCATAGCCCTTGGCTGGATCTTTCGTTAATATATACGCGTCAAATTTTAGCTATTCTCTCCTCGTTATTCGCACGCAGGACCGTATTAACACCTATGTCTTTATGGGCTCTTATTGCTAGTTTCGTAAATTTTATACAATAATGCGGCGACAAATGGAAAATTCTTACGTTACTATTGCGTGACGAAATTAAAAAGGTTCGAGGTAGACAAAAATGATGAGTGGATCGGAAGGTTTTAATAGCGCTCGAGGAGTCGTATCGAGCATTGACGTCGAGGAATAGACCTTTTTAGATTTCCTGTCACAGTGTATTCGTGTAAAGTGGTATTTGTGAGTAACTGTCCAGCGAGAGACAAAATTAACGTATTTTTCAGTTCTCTTTCGTCTATCGTGGTGGACGGATATATCTATCGAAAAAGAAATAATGTCACACGGTGGAAAAGGAAAAAGAGGTGAACCATCTCGTGCTTATGCAGCTAAAAAGTATCAATTCCAAGACAATCAATTTGTCGAGAAACGTGGTGAAGATAAAATTGAAGAAGAACATGCTGGTTCAAATGCTAGTGCTAAGAAAATTAAAAGGAAAACCGGCGACGAAGTTTCGTACAATCCTCTCATTGCTTATCGTATCGTAGAATTTTTTACAAGTTTCACCGCTTTATCCGAGTATCTCGTCTGCTACAAGTGTAAAAATCCTGTTAAATTTGAGCAAACTGGATTTCGTGGTTTTGGTTTCAAGATTATTGTTGTGTGTCGATGTGGCTGTTCAACAATTAATTCTGGTCCTTTTTATCGCACTGAATACGCAATCAACAGAAGAATAGTGTTAGTTATGCGTCTTGTAGGCATTGCCCGAGACGGGATAAATTTGTTTGCCAATCTTATGGATATCTGCGATGGTGTGAGTCAGCAAGCTTATGATAACATCGTGGTGTATCTTTATTCGGCTACGAAAGCTGTATTTGATTTCTGTTGTGAGAAGGCCGTAAATGAAGGGAAGAAAGAAAATTAAAAACATGAAAGAAGACTATTAAATTTTAAGGTTTCCGAAGATGGGTCGTGGAAAAAGCGAGGTTTTAAATCTCCGTATGGCGTCACTACACTCATTGCTTACTATACCGAAAAAGTCATTGATCTGGTAGTGAAAAGTATCTATTGTCAGGAATGCAATATGTGGAAAAACAAACAAAACCCGTAAAGATATTATGAATGGCCAACAGAACATGAAGAAAACTGCACCAAAACTCACGAAGGTTCGGCTGGAAAAATGTTTTCGCGATCGGAAGAAGAGTAAGGAGTCAAATACGGAAATAACATTGGCGACGGCAACTTCAAGTCATTCAAGACCATCCTAGATCTCAATCCATACGGTGATAATTTTACAGTCGTAAAAAGTGAATACGTTGGACATGTTGAAAAACGTATCGGCACTCGGCTGAGGAACGCTAAGAAGTTGCATAAACTGGGAGGGAAAGGAAAATTAACCGATGCTTTGATTAAAAAAACTACACAATTACTATGGATTAGCTATTAGACGCAATAAAGACAACGTTGATGATATGAAAAATACAATAATGGCTACTCATCATCATTTGTCCTCGACAGATAAGAATCCAAGCCACGAGCTTTGTCCTTCTGGAAAAGATAGCTGGTGCAAGTCCCGCGTAGAAAAAAAGAATCTTTCCAAGAATCTTTTCAAGGGTCTTACAAAGAATCTTGAAAAGAGTCTTGTAAAGAATCTTTCCAAGAATCTTGAAAACCCATCCACTTATCATCACGTATTGGATCCGGAACAAGACTCTTTTCAAGATTCTTGGAAAGATTCTTTACAAGATTCTTGGAAAGATTCTTTACAAGATTCTTGGAAAGACTATATGCAAGAGTCTTGAAAATCTTTTTAAGATTCTTTCAAAGATACTTTTCACGATTCTGAGAATCTTTACAGGATTCTTTGGAAGAATCTTTAAGAGATTCTTTGAAAGAATCGGGTTTTTTTTTGAAATCTCACGAAAAGCTAAAAACTGTGTTACGTCCCGCGATTTTCGGGATCTCTCATCGTCCACGGGTTGCCCATATCGGGTAATTCACGAGGAAAAATGCGAATGAGAGGGGAACTCGCAAAGCAAGGATCCATTCATTCGGTGTGGCCATATTCCCACCCATTCTCTAAGGGTCGAATTATAAGCCATGGCGACAACGTCAACGCCTGTACAGTCATTCACCGACTCGAATCTCCGAGAAGAATTTCAAGCGAGATTATATTGCAGGGTAAATAAAACAATTTCTATCATCGGCTCGGAAAAACATCCGGCAAAGACTACTATACTACTATACTAGACTACTATACTACTATAAGACCCCGCGTAAATATCGATAGGGCCTTTGTAGGTCGAAGCGACGCAGGCATTAAAATCTTTGAAAGCGCGTGGCACTCATATTAGCCCGGCATATTATAGAAATCCATACGCATTCTAGCGTACAGCCACACCGACACGAATATTAAATGAGGATACCCGAGCGTATGACCAGTGGTTCTTTCTCTCATTTTATTGGCACTTTAGGCCAGAGATCCTGAAAATTAATAGCAAAGGACAGCAAACTAAAGTAAAGTCAATTCTAAATTCAAGAATAGAAATTATAGCCTGGGTCAGGTCCGTCGAAATAGGAAATAAATTTACTTTTAATAAATAAACGCAAAAACGTAGAGGAAAAATTCCTCTTAAGAATGTCGAAAGTCGAGGCTTGAAAATTTTGACAACGTTCGGCTGTTGCAATAATCTATTAGGGTGAAAAAGGAAAAATGAAAAGGAACATGCGGAAAAAAAATGACAAAAGAAAAGAACACCACTGCGTCGTGAAAAGAGCACACGTGGCTCTTCAAGAATTAGTCACCCTGCGGGGAAAGAAAAAGGAAATCGCTTGGAGATAGAGAGCACTTCAGTGCAACCCGATATCTATTTATTTCCAACGTTTATAGTTGAGATTTTCAAGCAGAGGAACATATCGAATATATTAAACATCCGGGCGTAATTAAATTTATCAACTCTCAAAGAAAAATAAGTCCGCGCGAGAGAGAATTAGCGAGGCAGGCGTGAGTGTTTGTCCAAGGGTCCGAGGAAATCTCCTCGCGCCCCGCGGACGACACGAGGCCCGCTGCCCCCTTGAATCGCGTCGTTCTCTCTCGCACAACGGGCTGCTACAGAGGATACACGCCATATATGGGCACAAGTAATATTCAAAAGCATTTATTTTTTTGTATGAAAAGTCAAATTAAAAATCTCAGGAGAAATTTCGCCTCAAAGAATATGAGCGAATTGTTATTAATTATGAATGCATGTATGAATGATTTGTTCCAGGCTAATACAAAAATTTATTTATTTCAAATGATAGAATTCACATACAAATTTTATTAAAAATCAGGAAATTCCAATAATACAGATTTTATTTCAAAATGATGATTTCAAGTAGGAAAATTCGAACAAAGGGTTTTAATTAAAATGACAAAATTCTTATTTTGAATGATACAATTCAAATAAGAATTTTTGTATCTTTTCTAATAATTTGTCAATTCAATCTTTGGACCCTTTAATCTTTATTGACAGAAGTAATTGAAATGTTAAAATATTCATTATAATAATTTTATCAGCGCATTTTTTTTTCTCCCTACATAGAAAATCAGTTCAATAAATAAGGAAAAATTTACAATTTTGAGATTGTAAAATCATCGAATTTTTTGGAAATTATAAAACAGTTTATTGAAAGAAATTATTGGAATCATCAAAAAAAAAAGTGAAAAAATAAATAATAATTCATTTAACTGAAAGTAAAATTTATTAATTTAAAGACTCTCCCTCTCTTGCAAGCAAACGATGGGAGGAGTCGAAGGGAAGAGAGGAAATGCAGAGCAGTAGAGCAAAGAAAGAGAAAGAAATATGAATTTGTCATAGGAAAGAGAGTGAGAGAGTCATAGCCGAAAATTAAGCCAATTGGAAGTATCGATGAGTGAGAGAGTCCGAGCGCGCGTGCGAGAGCGAAAGAGAAGAGAGGGATGGTCAGAGCCTCCGTGGCAGGGCCTAGAGCGCGGCGAGAGCCCAAGCGAGGGCGGGAGTAAGAGAGAGGGAGAGCGAAAAAGAGACTCCTTGACTCCCTGTACGCGCGAAAATTTACATAAAAATTGAAAATTAAAAATTGAAAATTGTCCTCAAACATGCGAATTATAAAAGTATGGAAGAATGAAAGTAATTCGGTATAAAAAATTAAGTTTAATTATAGTTTAATTATTGTAAAAACTAGGATGACCAGCGAGGTGGAGGGAAGAACCAAGGCGTGAACGTCTTGGAGACAAGGGACGAATTACCCCTTCCCGAAGCTAAGCGGGTCATGATTATAAAAACGCGTGTCAAGAAGCACACGTACCCTTAATCATCTTCGGACTTTGCGCGCTTTAAGTATTCCACGACACTCGTCTCAATATTCATTAAATATTCAGTTCTGGAAAAGTTTTGTCGAGATTTTGAGTGTGGTTTTATTCAACGTAATTGTTAAAGCATTTTTTTTTCCTCCGACTATATTTCTTTCTTTCCGTCAAATCCTTATGCGCAACTCTGATAATCATAATTTCAAACATTTTTATTCTAACTTTACTATTGACGTGATCATAAATATTGTGCGGGATCATCGAGTGAATTGTGTGGAAAAAAAAAGAGAAATAGACCTGTGAATCCTTGTGTTGAGCTGTGAAAAATATAGGCAACAAAAATTTCGCAAACAGTGCATGTTTAGTATCTTCAAATCGCCTCTCCCTTCGTTGCATCGAGCTATCCTGCGTTTCATCGTTTTGGGATTCGTTTTCATCACCGGATTCATCGGTTTTCTCGGGATTCATCCCCGTTGTTTGAGCTCTCATTCCTGGATTCATCTCCGTCGCTCAACCCCTTGTCACTGCCCGCGCAAAAAAAATAGTATGAAAATAGTATGAAAAAAGTATTGTTCAGCTCAGTATTGATAGTATGTCGTATTGGACTGAGCCAGACAAAAATAATACTTTACCTAAACGCAGAAAAAAAAAGAGGGAGTATTTGTGAATATTTTTATGCTGAGTAGTTGGCAAAACCAAAGTATGAACATTGATGAGATTCAAGTATTATAAATTTTCTACCGTTCATTCATCGCGGTGATGAGAAATACATACTTTGGCGATATAATTGTGTCTCGAGCTACGTTAGATTCGCGTGTATTTGATAAGTTTGATGGCTAATATGAGTGGCTGATACTTTTTTTATACGATTGTACAATGATATTCTGTACTTAGCAGTCTTTGTAGTGGAAAATCAAAATTTTACAATGAAACATACTCGAGACTCGCTATGGAACGAGGAGTATCGGAGTATCTTTTCATACCGAGTCTACCCGAAGAATTGAGGATTAGTATTAGTATTAGTATTAGCAATGATGATATTCAAGTAGTAACATTTTTTCAACGTTCGTTCATCTTGAGTATGCGAAATTTATACTTTGGTAATATCATTTTATATTGATCTTTGTAGGACTCAGTTCAAACTATGTATCTTTGATATCTGTATTATGACGAGTTTTTACTTTGTTATTACGATTGTACAATAGTATTCGGTAATTACAGGTTTTCATTCAGGAAAATCTAAATTTTACCATGGAATATATCATAGTATCGGGGTATATTTTAATATCGAGTATACCCAAAGTATTGAGGATTTTTCGTTGCGAATATGATAAATTCACCCTTTGATAATATGATTATACAATTATTATCCGTACTTATATAGGCTTTTGCAGAGGAAAATCGAAATACGAGGAGTATCGGGGTATCTTTTTATACCAGGTACATTTAATACCAGAGTATTGAGGATGTACCAAAGCTTTTACTACGTTAATTCGATTGTACAATAATATTTTGTAATTACAAGTTTCATGGAGGAAAATCCTAATGTTTACCATAGAATATATAGTACTCGGGTATATTTTCATATACTCAAAGTATTGTGGATATACGAAAGTATGAATAATAATGACGATAAAGTATTAAAAGTTTCAAACGTTTTTTCGTTGGGAATATGATAAATTCACACTTTGGCAATACGATTATACAATTATTATATGTACTTACAGGCTTTTGCAGGGAAAAATCGAAATATGTCTGAGAGTCGCCGTGCAACGAGGAGTATCGGGGTATCTCTTCACACTACCCAGAGTATCGAGGATATACCAAAGTATTAATAATTATGACGATAAATTATTAAAATTTTTCAACGTTCGCTCGTCGACAATATGAGAAATTCATACTTGCATTGTAGATTGATCTTTGTAGGACTCTCAATTCAAGTTATATATCTTTAACATCTAGTATGAAGGGCTTTTACAACCTTAATTGAATTGTACAATAATATTTTGTCATTACAAGTTGCATAGAAAAATATCTAAATCTTGACATAGAATATATAGTATCAGGGTACATTTCAATGCCCAGTATACTCAAAGTATTGAGGATATACCAAAGTATGAATAATTATGACGATAATGTATTAAAATTTTCAAACGTTTTTTCATCGCGAATATGATAAATTCATACTTTGGTAATACGATTGTATCTTGATGTACGTATGAGACAGATTCGCGTATTGGCCAGTATGAGCGGCTTATGCTTCGTTCATACGATTGTATGTACTTACAGGTACTTAAAGTGAAAAATGTAAATATTACCGTGGGATATATTGAAGACTCACAATGCAACGAGGAGTAAAAGGAGGGGGGTGGGTGATATCTTTCAACGTAAGATATACCAAAAGTATTGAGGATATACCAAAGTATGGAAATTCATAAGCTGGAAATATTAAAATTTATGCACCGTTCATTCATCGCGATTATGATAAACTCATACGTTGGCAATACGATTGTATCTTGATCTACATATAAGACTGTCAGATTCGCGTATTTTGTATTTGCGACAGTAAAACATTTGATTCGCGTGTATTTGATAAGTTTGATGGCTAATATGAGTGGCTGATACTTTGTTTATACGATTGTACAATGATATTCTGTACTTAGCAGTCTTTTTAGAGGAAAATCAAAATTTTACCATGAAACATACTCGAGTCTCGCTATGGAACGAGGAGTATCGGAGTATCTTTTCATACCAAGTCTACCCGAAGAATTGAGGATATACCAAAGTATTAGCAATGATGATATTCAAGTAGTAACATTTTTTCAACGTTCGTTCATCGTGAGTATGCGAAATTTATACTTTGGTAATATCATTGTATATTGATCTTTGTAGGACTCAGTTCAAACTATGTATCTTTGATATCTGTATTATGACGAGTTTTTACTTTGTTATTACGATTGTACAATTATATTCTGCCCTTACAGAATTTTGTACAGGAGAATCCGAATATCGGAGACTCGCAGTGCAACGAGGAGTATCGGAGTATCTTTTTATAACGAGTATATACCCAGAGTATTGAGGATATAACAATAAGGTATTAAAAATTATCATTTTACATGTTTGCAACGTTTGTTCATCGTGAATATGAGTATGTATCTTGATCTTTGTATGATTTAATTGGCGTTATATCTTTGACAGATAGTCTGAGGGGCTGCTACTTCGTTCATACGATTGTGCAATAATATGCAGTACTTATAGGTTGGTACAGTTGAAAATCCAAATATTATCATGGAATATATAGCGTCGAGGTATGTTTTAATATCGAAAATACTGTACATATTGAGGATGTACCACTGGTGTCAATATAACCATGAAATAAATATTTATTAGATTGAAGTATAATAATTGTTCCTCCGTTCGTTCATCGCGAGTATGAGAAATTCATAGTTCGATACTGCGATTGTACTCGATCAACGTACAAAACCGTCATATCCGCGTGTCCTTTGACAGCGAAGATGATCAGCTTACTCTTTGTTCATAGGATTGTACAATGATATTATGAGTTTTCAGGTATTTATGGGGGAAAATCTAAATTTAACCATGAAATATTATCAACAGAAACATGGGGATATCTTTTAATTCGAAGTAAACTGAATGTATTATACATATACAAAATTATAAACATTCATATCCTTCACATTTCCATTTTATGAGACATTATATGGAGATGACGCGCGAGAGTCAGTGTCGTAATTTATTGGAGCATTCGGTCGAGATCCCATGAATGACGTTACTGAAGAAGAACGGAGAGATTCTGGATCGGAATTCATTGAAGAAGATCGGCGAGATGGGGAGTACAATGTGAGCGTTGAATCGAAACGAGATCCGTTTTCAGATTTTAAAGAAGAAGGGGAACGAGAATCTCCGTCAGACCTACTCCCACAATTTGGAGGAGCTGTGTCCACTTCCTTCTTTAAATATTTTTTTTTTGTTGTGCTCGGAGGGTCCCGCACATACAATTAAGGGTTCGAATGAACTCTTTTCCCGTCAGTTTCTTGTCCTTCGGGCTATTTCGATACATGAACCCTATTAAATCGACGGATAAAAAAACCACAATTATATACGTAATTAGAAAAATTATATATGAGGCAACAATTTGGGAAAGAAACAATTTGGGAGAGTATGATTTTCCATAATAATTGATTTTTCTAAAAAAATGAACGGTACTTTAAGTACCGTTATATCTTGAAAGCATACGATTAAACAGAAAAATGTTTCAGACAAAAACCTTGCATTTTTACATAAACTTTGGGATTTTTTTCTATTTCAAGAGTTCAAAAAATTACCATTTTCATCAAAAATATACGAAAATAATTTTTTTCTATCGGTATGTTACTTTAGATTTATGTCAAAAAATTTCCGAAAATACTCTGAAGTGTGTAGAATAGACACGTATTTTTTTTTTAGATCGTTCGATTGGTTGTTGCAAATCTATGCTTTGTTTTATTGCTAATATTTGTTTTTCTTAGAAAAATTAATTATTATGGAAAATCATACTCGCTCAAATTGTTTCTCTCAAATTGTTAGAAAAAAGAACATCTACAATAATAATATTAATGCTTTGGAGCTTATTGGAGCAAAAACAAAAAAAAATATTATTAATAAAATAATCGAGCCATCTACAAAAATATAGGTGTCTATTGTACACACTTCAGAGTATTTTCTGCAATTTTTTGATATAAATCGAAAGTGGCATACCGACCGAAAAATAGTACATTATGACACGAGTATGATAAAAAATGTTGTGACGAGTGTGAGTTGCGTGAGTGTGAATGCGAGCATAAGCCTTCGGCTCATGCTGCAATCACACGCGTCACGATAAAACTTTTTCTGACGAGTACGATAAAACATTTTCTGCCGAGTGTGAGTTTGCAGCATGACCCGAACTCGAGTGGAACGAGTGTCATACAATATTTTATTGCTCGAGTGCGTTAAGTGCCCTTTTACGTACGGAGGGCAATAACATTATTGTTCTTCTCGCATGCACGATTTTCGTGTTTTTCGCTGCATGTGTCGATGGCCAAAAAGTAGCCCGTTTCTCACAGCTAATACTGAAAACAAACGAAATCGTTTCTTTTTTTCCCGCCGGCAAAAAAAAACCGATTTCGCCTGTTTTCATTATTAGCTGTCAAATAAGGCCACTTTTTTCTCCATCAGCACATATAGCGAAAAACACTCAAATCATGCATACGGGAAAAAAACATCGTGTGCAACATGGGTCAGAGATACGTCTTTTGTCTCCAGTGGTTGCTGCCCTTGCTTTGCTCGTGTACTTAGGAAATTTTAAAATGTTAAAAAACTCCAAAAAAAGCGACCCAAAAATATTGAGAAAATTTACACTGCTCTTTTTCATATCATTGAATAATTTTACAAAATGTTAATTTTTCGAGAGTAGACAACTTTTTGACCGTTCAAAATGGCATGGAATGCCTCATGTATATATGGGGCATTCCAAGTGAAACCGTGGGGTCATTTCCCTCGGGTCATCAGATCGTTGCGTAACTTTTTTTTCGCATTGATTCCACTTCAAAAACAACCTATTTTTTTTAAAGAATTTTCTCGCCACTGCTTCAGGTGGCGCGACGATAATTATTGTGTAAAAAAGGGATAACTGAAAAAACACCATTTTTTAAATTCTGCAATTTTTTCCACAGATCCTAGCTAAAAAATAAGTAAAATCTATCATGATTATAAAGTGGGCCGCGGCTGCTTTATATATTTTTTTATAATTTGCTTTTTTTCAGTTTCTAAAATAAAATGGAAAAATGAATTCCTAACATTCGTCGATCTATCCGTCCGGTTAAATTGACTAATACAGCATTATATGTAGCTCCTTGTGATTTGTGGATTGTTATTGCTTCTGCAGGAGTAAGAGGGAATTGTTTTCTACATAATTGTATATTAGAAGTTTTTGTTAAATTCATTGTTCTAGTAGCATGTTCTATTGGGGTTAAATCGAGGGATATATTATCGTGTTTCATTTGTTGTAAGCATTCTGATCGTGTGAAACTGCCAATTTTCGGATCATCAAATTTTAAATATACTCGAACAGGTACACGGACGCGATTCATTGATTCATCAAGATAAAAACCATACGATATATGTTTTAATCTTCCATAAGCTCCATTAGTTAAGCCATCTTCTGTACGAATATTTAAAGTCAACATATATCTTGCTTCCACTTTCAAAACAAGTTTACTCGGTAAACCATAAGTTTTATTTGTTTCCATGGTTTTTGCGTATTTTAGCATTTTTTTTTATTTTCGATGGTATTATCTCCTATACAATAATCAACAGATTTATTAATGAATCCTTCCGTTTGTAGAGAATTTAGAAAATGATTGTTGTAATTATTCACTAAGGCATTTGTTGAAAATAATTTCATACTATCTTCTGGAATAGTGATATTATCAATTAATTTATTACATTGTCTCGATTCAAATAGTTCATCATCATTTTTCGTTGTATTTCCCAAAGCTAAATTATTTAAGGCTGTAGCAAATGTTTTATCTTCTTTCTGTCGCATAATTTCTGTTAATTCATAAATTTCAAATTTCGACCACAAATAATTACCTTGTAATATTCCAAGTGTATTATTCTCACCTTCAAATATCCATCCATCCATGACCGGTTTTAATTGGTTAAAATCACCTAATACAATAAAGGATTTTCCACCAAATAATTTGTCTGTTTGAAATATTTGTTGCAACCGTTCATTTATTTGTTTGAATACCCGGCGTCCAGTCATACTTATTTCGTCAATAATAAAAAGTTTAACGTTCATTAATTGACATGCTAAAGTATTAGCGGTGTCTGAATTTAATCGATTCATGGTAATTTGATTTATAGGTAGACAGAAAGTTGAATGAATAGTCATTCCGTTTATATTAAAAGCAGCTTTTCCAGTTGGAGCACATTTTACGATGAATAAATCATCAGGATTGTTATTAATATTGATTGTGTCAAAACATTGATTAATAAACTTTTTCCTACTCCCGCTCCACCACTTATGAAATGATAGAAGGGCTCATTTTGTGTTTTTAATCTATGTAACAAATCAATATGATATTGATATTGTTTTGCATTCAACAATGTTAATAATTCATAATATTCTTTATCTTCAATTAGTTTCGGAATAACAAATGTTTCTTTAATTTTACCCGGCTTATTACATATCTCAAGACCAATATCTGCTTCTGTATTTTGAAGCTCGTGAATTGCAAATTCTCGGGGAAGTGCATTGATATTTTCATCATTATTGATATTATTATTTTTGTTAACATTATTCTCAAATTCTATGATTTGTAAAATGTTATCATAATTAATGGAATCATTATGAATGTATGCCTTTCTATTTTTTTGTATAATATCTTTCGAAGCTTCATAACATTCGATGTCTATGTCCACCGGTTCGTTTTTACGCCACGGTTTAAATAATAATAATTGTTCTCTATAATAGTTCATTTCGTCTTGGTGGATATTATATTTTCGATATCGAATAATTTTATGTTTTAACCTCAATTTTATGTAGCCAGTATTATTTAATAAAGGTATAAGATTGCCTACAATATTATTTTCGGTTTTTTCATTATCATTATCATCATCTTCGTTTATCTCTTCTTGATCGACTATAATTTCATCTGATTGAAGAGATGTTTTATATTTTGAGTATTGATACAAAGCAGCAAAGTCTGCCAGGCAAATATCTTCCATTGTGTTTGGCCGTAATTTGTAATGATCAAGTAATCCTTGTTGAACTATATCGGTTGATTCAGGATCTAATTCTTGTAATTCCTTGCGTGATTTTAATACTTTGGTTCTCTCTTCCAAAGGTACAGTATTTATATAAATTGAACTTCTCGAACAATATGACATGGGCATTGACAGTAAATGATAAACTACTTCTTGTGCTGAAATTTCGCTTTTGTTAATGAAACAATTACCGATACTTCTCATTTTTTTTTGTATGGTATCATTACCTCGTTTCAATAAGTCAGCACATTCTTTCAATGCATTCGACATTCCTCGTTGTGACTTGTTTATATAATTTGCAACGTATGATGCACAAGCATAAGGATCTAAAATAAACTGGATGTCCATATTTGCTTTATGTAATTTTAATATTATTTCATTATAAGGATTAATTCTTATATCACATACATTCCTTTTCAATAATACCATTGGACGTTTGATATGTGTTTGAATAACTGTAATATATTCATTTTCTGTCATTGATAGAAGTTGTAAAAATTCTTCAAAGGTCATATTTTTGTTTGATTCTAAATTTTTACTTATTTTATCCAATGTACTTCTTATGAGTTTGAATTGGTCATGCATTTTTTTCTTTTTTTTTTTAACATTATGTTCATTTAATGGTTCCACAATAGTGGTTTTCTTCATTGGATAATGAGGCACATTATATCTGCAAATAGGCAAATTATTTTCTATTTTTTTACATTTTTTTGTATGTTTATGTACTTGTAACGAAATCAATTGTTTAATCGATTCCTTTTGTGAATCGCAGGATATTATTTGGTCTATAAAAGTTTCACATTTTTGTTTAGAATTTGTATCACCCGAGTTGTATGCAGGTGCATTATTTAACCAAATTAATGCATGTAAATGTGGACTTCCTCGATGTTGAAATTCTATTCTATAATATAAATCAACAATAGGTGAAGCTACAAAAGGACTACTTTTGGATTTCAAAAATATCAGCAGAGATTTTATTCGATGATCAAAATATCTAGAGCAAGTAACTGGATCTGATTGTATTAGTTTAGCTTTATCTTGCCACGATAATTGATTTATCATTTCATCAGTCTTATCTTCATTATATAGAACTTTATAAAGTATTCGTATTAAATCATTCCACTTAGTTTCAGCAGCAGATAGTGTTAAAAATATTGTTGGTTTCCCCAATTGTCGAATCATAGCCATCACTACTTTTTTTTTCTGTTCCCAAAATACAGGACTAGATCTGTCAACTTGTAGAAATCTTATACAATCATTTTCTTGAACCAATTTATCAAGACAATTGTTATTTAACACATTTTTTGCAGTGACATTGTTAGTCTTGCGTTTCATTCGTAAATGAATTTGTATCAGAGACACTATTTTGTGTAATCGTATTCTAGTATAACTTGTAAATAGTTTTGGAATTTTCTTAGCACATCTTCGATCGTACATTCTAATTTCCGATTTCGCTCTATCTGCAAGCGAGATTTTGCGAACAGATAATTTTTGACTTTTTCCATCGTAAATAGTTGGGAATGCTAATATTTCGAAATCTTCATCGTAAAGTAGTGATATAGGGATTTGATTTTCACCAGGTGCTATTTTTATTCCGATGTTATTAATAAATTCTGGTTCCAATAATGTTTCTTCACCTCCTGGATTAATTGGATCATCTTCGTGTTCTTCCCAAATAATTTGATTGCTTACTATGTTCAAAGAATTATCAGTATTTGTTTCATGATTCAATTTAATCGATTTGCCTTCATTATTATCAATATTCTGTGCTTGCATAGTTTCAATATCGTCATTAATACATATATTATTTGTGACGTTTTTATCTTCAATCCACTTCTCGTTTAATGTTATTTTATGTTTAATGTATAATTTAGTTGTGATCAAATATTGAACTGCATTCAAAATTTTATGTGGTCTAATGATTTGGTAATCATAGAAATGTTTGTCACGCATACGTCTCATAAGCTGGACATGAATAGTGTCAGTTTCATTAGCATTTCGTGGAAGATTAGAAACAAATGCATTTACATTAACTGGGATATTAACACAATTTCCTTTAATACCATATTGTTTTTCAAACCCAAGAGTTCGAATTTGTAAAAATGGTAATCTAGGAGATATAAATCTTTCTTCCATGGTAGATAAGTTTTGTAAGCTATCGTGAACTACTGGAAATTCTAAACCATTAATAAGTGCTAATTTTGGTAGATTGGTTTGAAATAAATCTTTTTTGCATGTCGAGCAGAGTTGAATGGTGTTTTTTTCAGTTTTAATTTTACATATGGTTTTCCAATCGGGATGAATTTTTTGTTTCACTGACATATATTCATTAGTGAAGGTAGAAATTGATTTACGGAACCATAATCCACCACAACATGAACATATATGAGTAGGCCCTTCAGTAATAGAATTTTTATAAATTTTAACAGCTTCGTTTTCATTAAAAATATCCTTATTCAAACAGTTTACTACAATTTTATGTTTTTTTTTATTAATTGTTTTAAAAAATTGTATTTCTTGAATATTTGTTTTGCGTAAGTACCTTATAATATTGTTTTCACATATTTTATTCATATGTACTTTTTCTATTGAAACAATTTTAATTTTTTGTTTGATTATTATTTTTCGTAATATGTTTATTTTTCTTCTTGAATAATGAATTTGATTTTTTACTTTCTCATTTAATCTGTAAATAATATTTTGTCTTTGTTTAATTTTTTTCATTCTATTCTGTTTTTTAATTTTTTCATATAAATCATTAGATAATGTACTTTGTATTTTCTGTTTCTTAATATATTTTTTGTGTGACAATATTTCTCGTTTTCGATATTCGGAATCGTGAATCCGTTTCTTCCTTTTTGTTATCATGTGTGCATTGTTTTCCATTAATGAATATTCATCGTTTGAACGTAGCATTCGTTTTCTTTTTTTCTCTTTCATATTCTCGTGCGCTCTGAAAACTTCATTACACCGCATATTTTGTATGTGAATTTTAGCTTTTAATTTATTATTCATAAGACGTTGTTTTTTAATCGGAATAAATGATTCATTTTCAACAATTAATTGTGAATGGTCATTACGAATTTTTCGTTTCCTTTCGGAATCTTTAATGCGTTCTTGAATTTTAAAATTCTCATTTTGTCGTTGAATTATTTTACGGGTCTGATCTTTTAATTTGAGAGCAATCTGTATGTTTTTTTTTGTGCTTAGATCAATTTCTTTTTGATTTTGTAAATGTTTATTTGAAAGTATATTATTGGTGCATTTCGTATTAGCTTCAGTGTTTTTTTTTTTCACGGTGACATTCTTATTGGAACATTTGTTCTCATTAATTTTTTTATTTGTAAAATTCTGGTTTCGTATTCTTTCTGATCTCCGCAATGTTTGGATATCGTTCTTAATTATTCGATCGTTATGGGTTTTCTGTTCATGTTCTTGATTGTTTTGTTGTTTTTTTGTTGTGTTTTTTTTATTTGTTGTAATTGATTCTATCTTTGTTTTTGTTTTTTTTTGTTTTGATATATTCTGTTCTTGAGGATTCAATTTTATTTTTGCGAATTGTTGTGATAAAATTGGTATAAATTCGTTTTCATGATAGTAGCTTTTTTGTTCTTTGTTATTGTTTATTTGTTTTACTTCTTGGTTTTTATTAATATCCGTAACTCTAGTTTTCATATTTTCAATTCTTATTGATCTTCTCAATGTTTTGCCTTTATTTTTGATATTCTGATTCTTGTAAGATTCTTTTTTCGTATGTGCAACTATGTTTGATTTATTTATTGTTGTAGTATTCTTTTTTGTAGATTCGTTTTTTTTCGACGTCGTTATTGAGGTTTCCGGTAGTTTTTCTTGATCATTCAAGCTAATTTGCGAGAGTTGTTGTGATAAATTCGGTATTGATGAACACTCGAAATTATTATTTTTTACTGATTCATTATTTTCCTGATGTACTTGTGATAGCATTTTAGCATTGGTTGAAACAGTTCTGTATATTGGAGATTTTAAATCTTCCAAAATTTCGAAATGTCCTGAGCTTCTTTGACCAGAGAACAGTAATTTTATATACGACTCATCATCGGTTATTTCAGAATGTTGACTTGTATGTAACGGGGAAAGTTTCTGCACAAATACAATTTCATCATTGATTTTCTCATATAGGACAATTCCTTTTTGATACTCATTTACGAACATTGCTATTTCGAAATCAGTACCATAACTTCCATTAGTGTTCATGTATGTAAAGTATTGATCTCGATTTTGAAATGTGAAATCTGGATTTGTGATTTCCAATAGATATTTATTTTCTGACCAATTATTGCACACGTAATTAACGATATTTTTTCTAATCTCCGCATGTCTATTTTGATTTTTATACAACCCGTAAGAAAAGCATCTGAATAAGCAATTGCCATCTTTCCCTATCTGAATAATATTGAATCGATTTCGACACATTGTACAGCTTTATATTCGGGGTTCAATATAAAATTGTTTTTTATTGATTTCAGTTAGTTTAACAGGAAAGATAATTTATTTTTGGGAATTGTATTTTTTTATCTATATTTTCATACTATGATAAACAATTTTATTTATGTATAAATCTCTGTTAACTGATTTGTAAATAAAACGTTATAAGTTGCTTCTTTAATTTAGCGTTATAGACTAATGTTAAGCGCTATATTATAAGCTGCTTTTTTAATTTAGCGTTGTAAGCTGTTTTTAATATTAAGCGCTATATTATAAGCTGCTTTTTTAAATTAGCGTTATAAGCTGTTTTTTATATTTAGCGTTATAAGCTGTTTTTTTATTTTTTTATTTGGCGCTGAGTGCTGCCTTTTCAGTTTCTATTGAACTGATAATCTGAAAAATTAAAAAAAAACGTGATAAGTGTGGTTAAAATTTAGATTTTTTACTAATGATATGGTAAAATTAATAATAATATTTTTTACATATTTTACAATAATGATTTTTAAATTTCAAATTGTATATAATTTTTCAATTTTTAGTTACTGCAATTGTTAGATAAAAAAAAATGTACTTTAATATTTGAATATTATGTTACAGTATATATTGTGTTTATTTAAAAGTTACATTATTTCGTTAAACATTTGTCTTTTCTTTAATATTTATTGAATTCAATAAGTAAAAACTTTGATTATATGTATATAAATATATATTTGACTTACTTGATATATATATATGTGTCATTCCATATCAATTCAACGACGTTTTGACGGTGACCCCTTAGATTGTTTTTATTTTTTAATATGTTATTATACATGCAAAAAGAAGTATCCATGCCAATTTTTAGCTCTCTATCTTAAACCATACCGAAGTTATTGATTTTTCAAGAATATACATAAAATAATCATAACTTCTACATTAACCAAGATATTGTAATTTGGCAAGGTCATTTTTTTTTGTTGTTCAAGGTGCTTTTTGAAAAAAACATTTAAAATTGAGAAAAACAATTTTTTGATGTCTTTTTAACTGTTTTAAGCTAAAAAATAGGATTTTCTTTCAATGGGACCCCTTCGATTTTTTTCAAAAAAAATTATAAAATTCTACGTAAAAAACAAAATTTTTGAGATTTTACCGAAGAGGGGATTCAAATAACTTCTTATCGAAATTTTTTTTTTACATTCTTCTACATTCTACAAACTTCTACATTAACCAAGAAATTGTAATTTGTCAAGAGGTCATTTTTTTTTGTTTTTCAATGCACTTTTTGAAAAAAAGATTAAATATTAAGAAAAACAATTTTTTAATGTCTTTTTAACTGTTTTAAGCTAAAAAAATGGATTTTCTTCTAATGAGACCCCTTCGATTTTTTCCAAAAAAAATTATAAAATTCAACGTAAAAAAACAAAAATTTTGAGACTTTACCGAAGAGGGGTTTCAAATAACTTCTTATCAACAAAATTTTTTTCGATTTTTTTTTCGTAATTTTGAACTCTTTTACTTCTATGACTACAATAATTGAAGTAGGTATAATCAATGAAATTTTTTATTAGTCTCAAGAGTCTATAAACTAAATGTTAGAATGTAACTGTCGATATATTGGAAAATTTATGAAATTAATTGAATAAAGTGCAAAAAGTACTTGAATTGTAATTCTTCATGTTAATTATTGTAATTTACAATGGAAATATATGAGGCAAGTTAGATTATTTTTTTTAACATAATTTAAATGAACTATTGTAGTCATAGAAGGAAAAAAGATCAAAATTATGAGCAAAAAAAATCGAAATTTTTTTTTTCGATAAGAAGTTATTTGAATCCCCTCTTCGGTAAAATCTCAAAAATTTTGTTTTTTTGCGTAGAATTGTATAATTTTTTTTGAAAGAAATCGAAGGGGTCCCATTGAAAGAAAATCCATTTTTTTAGCTTGAAACAGTTAAAAGGACATTAAAAATTTGTTTTTCTTAATTTTAAATATTTTTTTCAAAAAGTACCTTGAAAAATAAAAAAAAAATGACCTCTTGACGAATTACAATATCTTGGTTAATGTAGAAGTTATGATTATTTTAAGTATATTCTTGAAAAATCAATAACTTCGGTATGGTTTAAGATAGAGAGCTAAAAATTGGCATGGATACTTCTTTTTGCATGTATAATAACATATTTAAAAAAAAAAAAATCTAAGGGGTCACCGTCAAAACATCGTTGAATTGATATGGAATGACACATATACATTGTGTAAAAAGTTTTAATATATTTTAATAATTTTTGTGGAAATGTCATCTTCGACTTACTAGCATGATAATTCACGAAAATTTACGTTTCCGTCGATAAAATTGTGATAAGAGGTTAAACGTTTGTCTTTTCTTTAATATTTATTGAATTCAATAAGTAAAAACTTTGATTATATGTATACTAATATATATTTGATTTACTTCATATATTTGATTTGATATATGTATTTATATATATAAATATATATATATATATACATTGTGTAAAAAGTTTTAAGATATTTTAATAATTTTTGTGGAAATGTCATCTTCGACTTACTAGCATGATAATTCACGAAAATTTACGTTTCCGTCGATAAAATTGTGATAAGAGGTCAATTGTCTGCGATAATTGCCTTATCTCGGCTTTTTTTTCTAAGTATTATCTGAATGGTTATTTTACAGCCTCAGGTCATGATGAACTTTTAAATTTCGTGTGAATTATGAATTTTGATTTTTTTATTTACCCTTGAAAATATTCTATCGATTTTCCATGGAAATTGAAATAGCACGTATATTATTAGAATTGAATATTTTGTTTTGGTCATTTTTTTACAGCTTCTGTATTTGTGCTCTAACTGAGGGACCATTGACGTGAACGATCGATTAATTTTTCGTGAAAGTATCATTTTCGATTTACGAGCATGATAATTCACGAAACTTTACGTTTTCGTGATTACAATCGTTATGAAAGATTAATTATCTACGATAATTGCTTTATCTCGTTCATTTTTTTAAAAAGTATTGTCTCAATGGTTATTTAACAGTTTCATACCGTGATGAACTTTGAATTTTCATATGAAAAGCGAATTTTCATTTTTTCTCCTATGTCTGAAAAAATTCTATTCATTTTCCATGGAAATTAGAGTGGGCCGTATATTGCCAGATTTAACTATTTTGTTTTGGTAATTTTTTGTACAGCTCTTGTAATTGTGCTCTAATTAAGGGATCGTTAACGTAAACGATCGAATAATTATCAGTGGAATTATCATTTTTTACTTATGAGCATGATAATTTATGAAAATTTACGTCTTCGTCGTTGAAATCGTGATAAAAGGTCAATTATCTGTGATAATGCTCTCATCTCATTTTTTTTTTTTAAGTATTATCTGAATGGTCAGTTTACAGTCTCAGATCATGATGAACCTTGAATTTCCGTGTAAAATATGAATTTTGATTTTTTTCATCTCTGCCTGAAAATATTCTATCGATTTTCCATGGAAATTGAAATGGTCCGTATATTACCAGATTTGAATATTTTGTCTGGGCAATTTTTATTACAGTTTCTGTATTTATGCTCTAAGGGACTTTTTTTTTTTACTCAGCTTATTTCTCTTAATATCACTCTGACCATGAGTATTTTTGAGAATGTTGAGAAAAGTTTGAATGCAAAGGTTGAAAAAAAATGATAATGAATTAAATGGAAAATGGTAATCATCGAAAAATTTAAATGTTTTTTAAAAAAGTAAGAAAAAAAAGATAGTTCTAAAAAATTTTTGTTATATTTTTTGTTTAAATAATATTTAAAAACAAAGAAAATGAAAAAAAAATATATTTGATTCATTTTGGAAAAAACCAGGATTTTAAAAAATTTTAAGTGGTTAATTTGCGATGGAATTATAGCTATTGTATATAAAATTATTGAAGAATCTATGTTTTTTTGGGTAATTAAATAAAGGAAAGTGAAGTGTTGAAAAAAAAATGAAACAAATTCTATCATAAATTAATAATCAAAAACATTTTAAAGCTTTTTGTTTATCCAAAAATAAACCAATTAACATTTTTTTCTTTTCATCTTCTTTGTTTTTAAATGTAGTTTTGAAAAAAAATATATAAAAATTATTCAGAAGTATTTTTTTTTCTTACTTTTTTTAAAAACATTGAATTTTGTTTGATGATTACAATTTTTTATTTAATTTATTCTTTTTTTTCAAACTTTGAGGTTTTTTCAACATCCTCAAACATCTCCAGAGTGGTGTTATGAGAAATAAGCTAAGTTGAAGAACTAAACGAAATAAATTTTTTTTTTAAACAAGCTTTTATTAGTTGTTAATAAAAAATAACTCAAAAGTTAAAAATAATTTTATTCCGATTGGAAATAAGTTTTCAAATAAAAGCGTGTTACACCTTCTTTTTTCGCTCGCATTTTGTTGAAATGTAACATCTTTTTATTTGAAAATTCATTTTTAATTGGAATAAAATTATTTTTAACTTTTTAGTTATTTTTTATTAATAACTAATAAAAGCTTGTTTAAAAGAAAATTTTGTTTCGTTTATTGATTTTTTACTTTTTAATATTTATGATGTTAAATAACTAATTTAGTAATTTATATCTAATTTCGCATCATTTTTTGTGAAAAAAATGTTTCGCAAAATTTTTAGCACAAAAATTATTTTGTAAAATTTGTTAGACAAAATTATTTCACACAATTAATTTGCAACATTTTTCTGCAAAATTTATGTAAAAAAATTTTTCACAATGTTTGTTGGAAAAAGACTGCAAAATTTTCGGAGAGGCATATTGAAAATCAATTGTTTAAAACTATTTTGTGAACAAAATTTTGAAAAAAATTATGCGAAACATTTTTTGTTGCAAAACAATTTTCAAGTGAATTGTTTATAAAAATTTTGCGAAACAATTTTTTTGCAAAAAATTTGCAAATTTTTTGTGATAATATTGCATTGTTATCCGATTTACATATGCATAACAAATTTTAACTCACTCGGAAACTGGGAAGTGGGTCAAATTTAACTTGCAAGATCCGATTACAGAAGTGAAACTAAATAAAAGCTTGTGAAATTAATAATTTTTTTTAATTGAAAAAAAATAGCAAATGAAAAAATCTCATTTTGAAAATTTCATCAGAGAATTTGCAAAAAATGTCAGTTTTTATCAAAAAAAGGGGACAATTTTTTTTTTTAATGACAATCGTCGAGACATTTTCGTATTTTTCCGAAATATTCAAAAAAGACGTTGAAAATTGGTTTGAATAACTTTTTTTTATTTTTTACAAAAATAACATTTGAAAATAAAAATTTTGAAAGAAATGTTCCGATAAGTACATTTTTTAAAAATTTATAGATATTTGAAGAATAAAAAGTCAATTTTTTTTTAAATTTATAACTTTTTGTTAGTTGGTTAAAAAAATTTGAAAACATTTTGAAAAATGTTTTTAAAAAGGTAGAAAAAAATAAAAAATGTTTCAGCTAAATTGAAAGGGGTCGGGTTCGAAAACAGTCGATTTGGCGTGGAATGTTCCATATACATCGACATATAAAATGCTATCGGATGTGACGTTGACAAACGTGTAAGTTTCCAAAACGAAATGCAGGGTGTATGAAATACGATCGCAAAATTTGAGTATGTGTTGACTAAATGTACATATTAATAATGCCATTTTTTTTACACGCGAGTTGTCTATGAGGAAGAAAACATTATTGAGAAGATCAAAAAAGTTGAAAAATCGTAGTTTTTTCAAATCAAATATATCTTTTTTCCAATCAAATATATACCTATTTTCAAATCAAATATATTGTGTTTACTATTTTTCGTTAATCTAATGTATGAAAAGTCATATATAAGTACGATAAACAATGAAAAAAATATTGAGAATTGATATATGTTTTGTGACATATATTTGCATATATATACTTGCATGGATTTGGACGTGGTGTACACCTTTATATTGCAATCGCAGAAGAATCTCAATTGTCGTTGACTAAGATGGAAGCGCGTTGTATACTTTTTCACTGAACTGTATAATAAAATAGTTAAACTAATGTTAGTTTTTCAAAAATTTTAGTGAATGTCGATATGCAGAGTAAAATTCTTGCGTTGGTTGTTATGCAGTGATGATTGAAGAATAGACACAGGTAGATTGATATTCAAAAGGATGGTGTGACCTTCACGGAGCTTTTTCGTAAAAGAGGATGTGAAAGATGCCGATGAACTCAGATGACGTCGGTAAAGTAGTGAGAATTTTCGCGACGCGTGCTACCGCTAGATGGCAGGGAATGACAATCCAGGCTCGTTATCCGTTTAGTGATATCTGCATTTTTCTTTACTCTAATACTTAAAACTGAGAATTTTCGCAATCGGACAATGCTAACATCGGGAAATCCATATCTGCATTACAGATTCCACCTGATAATAAAACTGTAAATTTTTTTTGCGCTATCGAAATTTTCTGAGTTTTTGGTTTTAGAATGCTTTTATTGTAATGACATTCCAAAATTTCAGCTCATTTGATTAAATAATTTGGAAATGGCATTTGTTCAAAAATTCGAGTCTTCTATGATGGTAAAACAGGTCTTTCACATCCTCTTTATAAATTGCAAATTGGCAATACCGACGGGGTAGGCGTCACATAAGCTGCATTCGCTTGGATGCTTTGAGCGTGTGAACGCTACATTCTATAGCATTTCATGTGTCAATGTATATTTATACATACGTGCTAAAAACGTATAAGCGTTTAAAACGAATGGAGCCTATGAATGAATTCTGACACGGGCGCATAGAGCTCGAGTACGGTGTAACCTTGCGTAGCCATTGGTCAAAATTAATTTTACGCGTGGTACTGTGACGCGTGAAATTTAATTTGACCAATAGGTACGCTAGATTATGCAGCGCTCAAGCGCAGTGCGCCCGTGCCTAAATTCATTCTAAGTTAGCAATTAAGAGGATGTGAAAGATGAACAGCTGTTACATGAGTGCGAGAGAGATAGCTGAAATTTTCGGACAAATTTTTCTCGGAGATTAGCAACATTTAAGGCAAAAGGAAAGTTTTAGGCTCTGCATCAGGATATTACGCAGGGCCTAAAACTTTGGTTTTTTTGAAATTCTTCAGCATTTACGAGAAAGACTTGGCCGAAGAATTGTCGGTAAAACAGATTCTTTCACATCCTCTTAAGAAAATAAAGCCCATCACACACGCTTTCGCCTAGTATAGCATTAAAAATTTCGATTAATCTCTTCTTCTTCTTCTTCTTCTTGTCCTTGTGGTTGGCTCCGGTAATCGCGTTGAGGCGACATCTACCATACGGCCATGTTCTTCCGATTAATCACGTGTATATTCACAGATATGTATATAATACAATGCATAAGAAATAGAGCTATGTGATTGGTCGAAATTTCTTATGCTATACTATGCGAAAGCGTGTGTGATGGGCTTAAGAGGATGTGAAAGTTGATCAGCTGATACATGAGTGCGAGAAAGATAGTTGAAATTTTCGAACAAGTCTTTCTCAGAGATCAGCAACATTTTGGGCAAAACAAAAGTTTTAGGTTCTGCATCAGTATATACGCAAGGCCTAAAACTTTGGTTTTTCCTTAATTTTTCACCATTTACGAGAAAGATTTGTTCGAAAAAATTGTCGGTAAAACAGATCTTTCACATTCTCTTAACGTTGACTTCAAAGAGGAATTAAAATCACAATCAATGGACGCAATAACTTTGTCATTTCATCGATAAATCAATAGATAGATGTGTTTGTTAATAAGTGTGTAATTTTCGGAGTTTTGCTTATGATGAATTTCCCCGATGAATCAAATGTTCTGAGTGGAGTTATAGTTAAAAAAAAAAAATTCCTAAAAAGAACATAATAAATAAAGTGTATATATACTAATTAAAAATATTTTTTTAGTTTAAAATGATGAACAGTTTCTGGAATTGGATTTGGTTAATTTAAAAGATCTTCTATTAAAAAAAAACTAGACCATTATCGTCATTATGCTGATGAAGTAAAATGTTTGGTAACTCATGTCGTGTATATTATGTAACAAAACGTTTAATAATATCATTTTGTACATAGTTATACTCTTCATTTTATAGAATTCAATTTGGCAAAGAAAACTCAGTTTTTTCTATGATATATTAAGGAAAATTGTGGTTGCGAAATGTTATTGCGGTAGTTGCACACAATACTTGGAGATTACATAGGTTCATTGTTATTTGTATTATTTATATTAACGGTGCTTGGAAGTTTTGAGTCTGTAATGTTTGATAAATCTTTTTAGTTGAAACTCATTCTCGAAGGTACATAATACTATTTTGTTTTTTTACTAATATGTCTACACTAATAAAGGAATTGATATTCCGCCTTTTTTCTGTTTTCGGATTTTTATTTCTGATCGTATCGTTTGTAGCTTTTAGCCTTGTGTACAGAGTAGTTACGAGCACATATTTTCTGTTATTTGTGGTTTCTCTTTATTACATCAATTGTATTTCCCAGTAAACTTATTCCATACAAATGCAGCTAGCTCTCATATCGTTTTACATTAAGAAAAAGAAGTAAAGTTTAAAATTCGAATTATAAACTAGTATGCTTCAATTCTTTGTATAATAATGTACGATAATTAAAAATAAATTTTGCATGCGAAGGAGTAAATCTACAAAAAATTTTACGCATTGATTGTATTCTATTTTTTCAATTTCTTAAATTATCACTTTTGTTATTACATAAAGATGGCTTTTTTAATGATATATTATTTTTCGAGATTCTATTCCTTGTTAAAAATATTTCGAATCTTTAAAAGAACATGTCTTATATGTTTGGACAGCGTTCTGAATTTTTTTGATTTTTATTCAATTGTGAACATAGAATTCATGTGAGAACTATGTGCCAATTTTAAGTTTGCATAATTTTCTTGAAGTTGAAATTTTCAAAAAAATAATTTAATTCATTGCAATTAATTCACAAATAGAAATCAATGTCTATGATATTTAGGACAATTGAACGCTACAAGAAAAAACGATTTTTAGCATTAAGCAAAAAAATAAAGAATTCATGTGAGAATTGTGTACCAATTTCAAGTTTGTATAATTTTCTTAAAGTTGAAATTTAAAAAAAAATAATTTAATTTATGGCAATTAATTCACAAATACAAATCAATGTCTATGACATTTAGAATCATCGGACGCCACAAGAAAAAACGATTTTTAGGATTAAACAAAAAAATTAAAAAAAATTTATGACATCAGATGTGTTTGTTTTATTCATAATAATTCACAATAATTGAAATTTTTTACAAGTACTTGGAAGAATGGGATTTTAATTCACTTCCACTTGTATTTGCATTGCTTTTTATATCTTCGTTGATAATCTCATATCTGAAAGCAAAAAAATTCTTTAAATATGGGATTTTTTTTTAATTTTTAAGTTTTGAGATAGAACCTGATAAAAATTGTTACACGTGTCAAAATTTATGGGTGCATGGTGCATTAAATTTTTTCAAAATAGAATTATTTTATATACTTACGAATTTTGTATCCGAGATAAGTAATGCTTCAAATCGAAGATGGATCAATATTAATATAAAAAGAATATTCAATATAAATTCGACTATTATAAATTAAATTGACAATAAAAATAATAATATATTAAATGTTTTATGTTAATTAAAATGTGTTGTATTATCAAAAAAATGATATAAATTGAAATAATTTTTTTTTTATTGATTTTTTTTCTCTTTTTTAGTGCTTTGTTTTTTTGTTGGCGAATAGTTTAATCGTTATCCGTCGATTTTGTTTTTGTATTTTCTTTTAGATTTAGAAAAATCATAATTTAAATTTTATAATTTTGATGTGGATCAATCGATTATTGGATAATTGTGGTTCATTATTATTTATCGATTATTATTTTTGTTCTAACGTTCGTTTAAATTTGCGGTACACTATATAAGCGTATATATCATCTATTGTTCAATCCTTTATTTGGTGGTGAAAAAAAAACAAAAAATTCGACTGACTTCACTTTTTTTCTCATCTCTAACAATTATTCAGAAAAATAACGTTGCCTCGGGTATACAGTTGCTCTTATGCTATAAAATGTTGAAGACAAATTTGTTTGTTTTCAATTATACAAATGCGACAAATAAACATTTATAGAAAATAAAAGTTTCAAAAAAAGTATCTCTTCTTTTCTCTAATTTTTCGTTTGACGAAGCGATATTTAACTATTCAGGTATAGGTATTTTTGATCGAATTATGTCGAGGCAAAGATCGAAAAAATCTTTACTAATCATTGCAAGAGTGTCTACGAAATGGAAATTCCATTATCTTTATAGACAATTATACGTTTTCAGGGTAAACGTGAAAATAATGATTGATCTTTTCTGTAAAGAATATTTTTTTCAATGATTTTGTGATTGATTGGCCATTTTTTGTTGTTGTAATGAAAAAACGTACAATATTGCTATGATTTGTGAGCAATTAAACTAGATAATATCTTCGTTGATTTTGATTGCCGAGTGAACAATGTAAAGAGGACGTATTACGTTTTTCAAGAAGCAGGACATCATGATACTGATGCATCGTGAAGCAATTTTTGTAGATGTGTATGGTTGTTCGTCGTTGCCTTACACATCTCAAATAGATAACGTTTTTTGGGTAAATCCTTGAAAAGAGAAAGAAAAAAATATTCATATTTTCAACGAACGCGGTGAATTGATTAATATAAAATGATTTATTTTTCATGATATTTAAAAATCATTTTTTCATTTATATTTAAATATTTGATAATAATAATGTTTAAAGTTTTAATAATAATAATTACCATTCGCAGTAATTATCCATCATATGTCTGAGCAAATTTTTTAATTGAGACGTTGGAAGCTTCCATCATTGAAGTATAATTTTTCAATCATCGCTGTTAGTTTTTCTCAATGGTATAAAATGTTTGTAGATCCACATCGTTTGGGTGACGAAATTCGAAACGTCATTAACATTATTTAGTAATGTGAGGGTATTGTTGATTTTTATTGTTAATTTATAAAAAGTAAGAACGTACTGTTCAGCGATGCTCAGAGCTTCTGCGGTTGTTCTATCTTAAGGATGCTTTGCCCATACAGTCCCAGCCAAAGAAAGTTTCTGATTTAAATTTCCGTACTTCGTGATACAATAAAAATCTGAAAAAATTCAGGAATATTTGGATGCCATAAACAACAATTATCAATAATAATATTGGCCAAAAGTTATTAACAAATTGTTTAAACAAATAATTATTCAACAATGAGTCCATGAATTCTTTTTTTTTATTAACAAATCGAATGCGTTTATTTTTTTGAACGCTTATGAATTTTTTCAAAATTTTATCTCTATTTTGAAATATTAAAAAAAAAAAAAATACGAACCAAAAATTGCCAATTTTGAATATGTTTTTGCACGCAGGTTTATCGTCAGCTTTGAAAAGTTTCAAAGACATTTGGCCGAAAAATACTTAGGTACAGCCATTTGAAAAATTTCAAAACAGGAATTTCAAAATAGAGAGAAAAATTTGAAAAAATTCATAGGCGTTCAAAAAAATAAACACATTCGATTTGTTAATAAAAAGAAAAAATTCATGGACTAGTTGTTGAATAATTATTTGTTTAAACAATTTGTTAATAACTTTTGGCCAATATTATTATTGATAATTGTTGCTTATGGCATACCGAATTTTTTCAGATTTTTATTGTACCACGAAGTACGAAAATTTAAATCAGAAACTTTCTTTGGCTGGGACTGTATGGGCAAAGCATCCTTAATGATGCAATAAATTCGACACTATCTTCAATTTTTTGGTTTGGGCTTGAATCACGGTTAATATCATCACTGCTTCATTATTTGTTCTATTATTTGTTCCTGATGTTCATTCTCTGTAATAAATGACGTAACAAAATGAATGAAACACCTAGAATCATGAAACTTTTAGAATTATGAAATTCTGAACATTTATAAAATTAGTTTTGTCTTTTGTAGTTTGGTCATTTGCGAAATATTTTTAGATGCGAAGTTTCTTGATTATCATTATTTCTCTACTACGTTTATCTTGATTTCTCGGATTCTCTTTTATTTAAGTTTGCTTCTTTTTTATGATGTTCTATCTCTATTTATATCTGCACAGTTTTTTAGTCTGGGTTGACAATTTTATATTATCTAATGGTAAGAAAATGTTTATAATATGGAATTTTTTGTAGGATTTAAAAGTTTTAAAATAACAAAATTTGCCAAAAATAGTTACACATGTTAAAATTTATGGACGATAGTTATACGGAACTTTTTTTTATGTAGTTATTTCATATATTTACTAATTTCCTATTCGAGACTTGTGATGTTTCAAATTTTGTTGATCTTATTTATACTCTCGACTATGGTAATATTTCACGTTCTCTCAAAACTTTTTAAAATATCAACAGTATTACACATATTTTCGATAATGGATATTTGTATTAATTTTTTTCAATAATAATTTGAATGTATGTTAGTAGATGATTTATACAATTGATTTTCCTAAGCGATGTAAATGTTTATAGGTTATATAAACAAACACGAAAAGTTGACGTTTATAAGCGTTATAATTATAAAGCTTATAAACGTCAATTTACAGCGCTTAAGCGCTGTAAGTGTTGAGCGTTTAATGCGGGATTTACATACGCTTGATCACGTTCCGTGTGATCGCATGTATGTGAACTCACCTTAATAATAAGATGAATGCAGTCTATCTTCGTTGTGTTATTCTATGCCGGAAAAATGGCGCAAAGAGCGAACGAAGTAAGTATACCGCCAAATAATTCTTTTGTTTTTTTCGGAGTAATATGGTTCATGTGAAATTTATAAATAATTGTGCGTTAAAATAATTTTTGTTATTTTTTGTAGGATTATATAATTGAAGAAACTGTTACGGTTCATGGAGAGGAGGACGGCAATGCGATGGAAGAACAAAGCCGTAAGTACTTTTGTTCTTATCCATAGTTTTCATTATTTTTCGATACTAAAAAATTAATATATTGTAGTTTTATTGAATAAATATTTAATTTAAATTGAAAATAAAATAAAACAATTCATTTCTATTTTCCGATGAAAAATTATGTTTTCATCGAGGCTGGTTAGGTCAGAGTTTGCATGAGTGTGAGAGAGAGGTCCGTTTGGATGTCTTTTCGCATTCATGTAAATTCTTATTCAACTAACCTCGATGGAAACATGGTCAGAGAGAATAAATGGCGACAGCAACACAGCGGTAGCGCTTTTGGTTGTATTCGTCTTGAACTCCTTCGGTACTGTGAGCGCCAAATTCTGTGACATTTTATACATCGATATATATCTATGAGGCATTCCGCGTAAAATTGACCATTTTTTAACCGGACCTCTTTTGATTTGGCTGACAAAGAGAGTTTTTATCTTTTCTATCCTATGAAGAACGTTTTTCAGAATTTTTTCAAATTTTTGTACTCAATCAAAAACAGTTATGAATTTTTGAAAAAAATCGCTTCTTTTTTTGAAATAGTTATAACTTTTTTAAATTTAACTTATCGGAATGTGTTTTTTTTTAATTTTCTTTTTTTTAAATGTACTTTTTGAAAAAAAAATATATATTGAAACCCATCTTTATTGGTTTTTCTAGATTTTTGGAAAAAATCGAAATTTTTTCGATGATTAAAATTTTTTCTTTTTTTTCTTTTTATTATATTAAACTTTGACATTTTCTGACAATCTTTGAATTTTTTTTGAGTGGTGTTATTCTGATTTCTATATTTTTTTTCAACTATAGTCTTATTTTTTATAACACCATTGTGCAAATTTTTGAGCATATTGAGAGAACTTTCAAATTTGAAAAAAAAAATTTTTTAAAAAACAAAAATTGAAAGTGGTAATTATCGAAAAAATATGTATGTAGTTCATTGGAAAAGTTCACTATTCAATATCAATATTTTTATAGTTTAATAAACAATTATTATGTAGTAATATTAACTTTCTATACCAATTTTGTTTTTCTTTATAGGGCCGTATCGTGGTACACGTGCTGGGTGGCGAGTGCAGGAAGCAAGAGAGAATCAAGCTCATGCTCTAATTCGCTTACTCCATGGCATGTTAAATCCATGGCGAGGCAGATTTAGAGGCAGACGCCCTAGAGGTCGCGGAGGACGGCGCATTGCTCACAGTCGTGGCACTGGTCGTCCACGGTCGTATGATCATGAGCAACGATCGGAGCAAGTGCCAACCGCCAGAAATTTCATTTTTGAAAATGAAAATGATGTTCGTTTTGGGGTCGATCGTAATGGACGAATTATTCCACGCATCGATAGAGTTTATCGAGGTGTCAGCAATCGTGGTCGAGTCATCGAAGGACGTTATATTCGGAACTTCGTCATTCGCTACGATCCTGTCGATGTAAACAACGCGGAACATTCAGAAGCGAATGAGGAATCTGCGTCAAATGCTGCTCAGATTAAGGTTCCAAATGAGGCTTCGAATGAAGTTTCTCACGAGGAAGATCTGCTGATTAATACTATGGAGCAGGATTAATTTAAAAAAAAAAAAACTAAAAAGAAAGCGATAAAAATAATAATTTATTAAATGTTCTACGTTAATTAGAATGTGTTGTATTCTTAAAAAAATGGTATAAATTGAAATAATTTTTTTAAAAATTGGTTTTTTCTCTTTTTCAACGCTTTGTTTTTTTGTCGGCGGATAGTTTAATCATTATCCGTCGATTTCGTTTTTGTATTTTTTTAAATTTAGAAAAATCATAATTTAAATTTTATAATTTTGATGTGGATCATTAATTGATTATTGGATAATTGTGGTTCATTATTTATCAATTATTATTTTTGTTCTAAAATTTGTTTAAACTTTCGGTACATTGTATATAAGCGTCGACCTTTCATTTATATTATTTTGGTGGTGAAAAAAAAACAAAAAACTCGACTGACTATATTTTTTTTCTCATCTCTAATGATTATCCAAAAAAATAACGCTGCTTTGATTATGAAGCTATTCTTATGCTATAAAATGTTAAAAACAAATTTGTTTTTAATTATACAAATGTGATAAATAAACATTAATAGAAAATAAAAGTTTCAGAAAAAGTATTTTTTTTTCTCTAATTTTATGTTTGACGAAGTGATATTTAACTATTTAGGTATAGGTACTTTTCATCAAATTACGTCGAGGCAAAGATTGAAAAAATCTTTATTAATCATTGCAAGAGTATCTACGAAACGGAAATTGCATTAGTTTTATAGACAATTATACGTTTTCAGGCTAAACGTAAAAATCATGATCGGTCTCTTTAAAGAATAATTTTTAAAATGATTTTTCGATTAATTTGCTATTTTTTTTTATCGTAATGAAAAAAAGTATATTATTTGTATGATTCGTGAGTAATGAAGCTGGATAACATCCTCGTTAATTTTGATTGCCGAGTGAACAATGTAAAGAGGACGTATTACGTATTTCAGAAAGCAGGACATCATGATATTGATGCATCGTGAAGCATTTTTTGTAGATGTGTATCGTTGCTTGTCGTTGCCTTATACATCTCGAATTGGTGAAATATTTTTGGTAAATCCTTGAAAAGAGAAAGAAAAAAATGATCTTTTTTTGGACGAACGCGATGAATTGATTAATATAAAATGATTTATTTATAATGATAATTAAAAATCATTTTTTCATTTATATTTGAATATTCAATAATAATAATGTTTGAAGTTTCAATAATAATAATTACCATTGGCAGTAATTATCCATTATATGTTTGAGCAAATTTTTTAATTGAGATATTGGAAGCTTTCATCGATGAGGTATAATTTTTCGATCATCGCTGTTAGTTTTTCTTAATGGTATAAAATGTTTGTACACTGAGAAAAAAAAAGTTAAAATCAACTAAATCTGTCATTCAATACGTCCAAACGAATATTTAGTTAGTACAATTCAATATTTTTTTGCCTGAATAATATTTTGGTTGACCGAAGCGTATAAATCTTTAAATTATTTTATTAAATATTTATGTGCTTCGGTCAACCAAAATATTATTCAGGCAAAAAAATATTGAATTGTACCAACTAAATATTCGTTTGGACGTATTGAAAGACAGATTTAGTTGATTCCAATATTTTTTTTTCTCAGTGTAGATCCACATTGTTTGGGTAACGAATTTCGAAACGTCACTAACATTATTCAGTAATGTGAGGGTATTGTTGGTCTTTATTGTTAATTTGTGAGAAGTAAGAATGTACTGTTCAGCGATGCTCAGAGCTGCTGCGGTTTTTTTATCTCAATGATGCAATAAATTCGACATTATCTTCAATTTTTTGGTTCGGGCTCGAACCACGGTTAATATCTCGGCTGTGTCATTACTTGCTCTATTATTTGTTCCTGATGTTCATTCTCTGTAATAAATGACGTAACAAAATGTATGAAATACCTAGAATCATGAAATTCTTTCAGAATTATGAAATTCTGAACATTTATAAAATTTGTTTTGTCTTTTGTATTTTGGTCATTTGCGAAATATTTTTAGATGCGAAATTTCTTGATTGTTTTACTCTCCACTACGTTTATTTTTATTTCTTGGACTCTCTTTTATTTGAATTTGCTTCTTTTTTATGATGTTCCACTTCTACCTGTATCTGCACAGTTTTTTAGTCTGGGTTGACAATTTTAAATTATCTAAAGGTCAGAAAAATTTTAAAATATAGAACTTTTTGTAGGATTTAAAAGTTTTAAAATAACAAAATATGACAAAAATAGTTACACATATTAAAATTTATGGATGATAGTTATACGGAATTTTTTTTTATATAGCTATTTTATATATTTATTAATTTCCTATTTGAGATTTGTAATGCTTCAAATTTTGTTGATTTCATTTATACTTTCGATTATGGTAACATTTCACGTTCTTTCGAAACTTTTTAAAATATCAACAGTATTACACAAATTTTCGATAATGGATATTTGTGTTAATTTTTTTCAATAATAATTTGAATGTATATAGATGATTTATACAATAGGGTATATGCATGGATTTTTTTTATATTTTTAATTCATTCGTGATTCATTTGTGATTAGATAAATCGGTACTTATGTTATAGTATTTTTTGCCAAAATGTCGTATATAACATTACGAATTATTTACCTACAAAGTAACAAATATAGACAGTATGCATCCTGTGTAATATTCAATGTTGAAGGATTATAGGTTATGTTTACTGCTGTCAACTTAAATCACTTTCAGTCATCGTCCTAGATGATTCTCAATCTCACTAGGATGTTAAAGTTGCACTAGATAAGTAAAAGACTGCGAGAATCCTATTTTTCCAAATCAAACACTGCAAATACCACACAAATATCAACAATACGAGTCTGTTGACATAGCATCTGACGTCACATTTCGTCCTCAGCCAATGGCATTGCGTTTCGTAATTTTGAATTTCCCTCGCATAATTTGCACTTTTTATTTATAAATTTATGCAATAAAAAAGGAATTAATTTAGAAAATAATGGTTTAGATGTAATGTCAGGTCGAGAAAGATTCGGAAAAAAAATATTTGAACGAAATTTAAATTACATGCATATTCCCTATTTGTTTTCCTGAGCAATGTAAATGTTTATAGGTTATATCAAACACGAAAAATTAACGTTTATAAACGTAATAAGCGCTGTTAAGGGCAGGCTAAAGACCCTCTCTCTCGCTCTCACACGACCTCTATAGGCGCTCTCTCTCGCACTCGCAAGAGCGGAAAGGCGGGGGGGAGGGTGTTTAGCCTGGTCTTAAGCTAAGACTCCATGCATGTGGTGAGACGCGGCAACGGCAAGAGGTGACCAATCAGGAGCCCGGTGCACGTCGCCGCTTGCCTCGCGGCGATGTGCGCCAGGCTCCTGATTGGTCACTGCTTGCCGTTGTCGCGTTTCACCGCGTGCATGGAGTCTTAGCTTTAGTGTTGAGCATTTAATGCGGAGTTTACATACGTTTGATCATGTTCCGTGCGATCGTGTGTATGTGAACTCACCTTAATAATAAGATGAACATAGCCTATCTTCGTTGTGTTATTTTATGTCGAAAAAATGGCGCAAAGAATGGATGAAGTAAGTATACCGCCAAATAATTCTTTTGTTTTTTTTTCGTAATAATATGATTTATGTGAAATTTATTAATAATTGTGCGTTACAATAATTTTTGTTATTTTTCGTAGAATAATGAAATTGAACAAAATGTTGCAGTTCATGGAGAGGAGGACAGCAATGCAGTTGAAGAACAGAGCCGTAAGTACTTTTGTTGTTATCCATAATATTCATTATTTTTCAATACTGAAAAGCTAATATATTGTAATTTTATTGAATAATTATTTTATTTAAATTCAAAATAAAATAAAACAATTCATCTATATTTTTCAATGAAAAATTATGTTTTTATCGAGGTTGGTTAATTCAGAGTTCGTGTGAGTGTGAGAGAGAGGTTCGTTTTGATGTCTCTCTTACACTCATGCAAATTCTGACTTAAGGTTGTTTAGAAGCTATGAAACCTTTGAATGTAATTGTTCAATAAATAGCTCTTCAAGCTTTACATTCAGAACTCTATCATTATTACTTCAATCTCTTTAAGGGTTAAAATAAAAAATAATGAGAAAATTCTAAAAATTTGGTATGTTTTTGTATGAGGTATTTAAGAGGTTGTGTAAAAATTTTACGATGATGAGGAAGCTCGTTATTAAAAAATCAATGTTTTGTTAAAAATAATTTTTTAAACAAATAAAAAAAATATTCATTAATGAACTTTGTTTTTTTTTCCGTTGCTTTTAGTATATTGTGGATATTAAAAAATTGAGAAGTAAAAAAAAAATTTTCGCAAAGTTATATCAGTTTCTATAAGACTACATTAATTTTTGTTTAATTTGTTAATCTTAATTATTCGATAACGAGCTTCCAAATCGTCGTGAAATTTATACACGATCTCTTAAATACTTCATTAAAAAACATACCAAATTTTCAGAATTTTCTCATTAAACGTGATTTACTTCTAAACAAATTTAACTAGCCTCGATGGGAAACATGGTTAGAGAGAATAAAAGGTGACAGCAGCACAGCGGTAGGGCTTTGTATTCGTCTTGAATTTCTTTGATACTGTGAGCGCTTAATTCTGTGATTTTTTATATATCGATGTATATCTATAAGGTATTCCACATCAAATCGACCACTTTTGAATTGGACCTCTTTTGATTTGGCTGACAATGAGAGTTTTTTATCTTTTCTATCCTGCGAAGAACATTTCTCAGAATTTTTTTCAAATTTTTTTATTCAACTAAAGAAAATTATAAATTTACAAAAATGGCTTCTTTTTTTTAAAATAGCTATAACTTTTTTAAATTTGACTTATTGGAATGTTTTTTTTAAATTTGCTTTTTCAAATGTACTTTTTGAAAAAAAATGTAAAAAAATTATTGAAATTCATCTGCATTGTTTTTTTTAGATTTTTGGAAAAAATAAAAAAATTTTCGATGATTACTATTTTTTCTTTTTTTTTCTTCTTATTATATTAAACTTCAACATTGTCTGCCAATTCTCGAATTTTTTTAGAGTGGTGTTTTCTTGACTTTTATATATTTTTTCAATTATAGTCTTATTTCTCATAATACCATTGTGAACATTTTTGAGTATATTGAGAAAACTTCTAAATTGAAAAAAAAAAAAATTTTTTAACAAAAATTGAAAGTGGTAATTATCGAAAAAATATGTATGTAGTTTATTTAAAAAGTTTACTATGAATATCAACATTCTTATAGTTTACTAAAAAAATTATTATGTAGTAATTTTAATTTTCTATAAAAATGTTGTTTTTATTTATAGGGTTGTATCGCGGTACGCGTGCTGGGTGGCGAGTGCAGGCAGCAAGAGAGAATCGAGCTCATTCTCTAATCCGTTTACTTCATGGCATGTTAAATCCATGGCGTAATAGATTTAGAGGCAGACGCCGTAGAGGTCGTGAAGGACGGCGCATTGCTCACAGTCGTGGTACTAGTCCACGACCGTATGATTATGAGCAACGATCACCACAATTAGAGCAAGCGCCAACCGTTAGGAATTTCATTTTAGAAAATGAAAATGATGTTCATTTTGGGGTCGATCGCAATCGACGTTTTATTCCACGCATCGATAGAGTTTATCGAAGGGTCAGCAATCGCGGCAGAGTGATCGAAGGACGTTACATTCGAAACTACGTCGCCCGCTACGAACCTGTCGATATAAACAATGAGGAATATCAAGAAGCGAATCAGGAATCTGTGCTGAATGCTGATCAGATTGAAGTTCCGAATAAGGTTTCTCATGAGGAAGAGCTGCTGACTAACGCTATAGAACAAAATTGATTTTTAAAAGAAGAAAACGAAAAAGAAAGTGACGAAAATAAAAATTTATTAAATGTTCTACATTAATTAAAATGTGTTGTATTATCAAAAAAATGGTACAAATTGAAATAAGTTTTTTTTTAATTGGTTTTTTTTTCTTTTTCAACGCTTCGTTTTTTTGTCGGCGGATAGTTTAATCATTATTCGTCGATTTCGTTTTTATATTTTCTTTTAGATTTAGAAAAATCATAATTCAAATTTTATAATTTTGATGTGGATCAATCGATTATTGAACAATTGTGGTTCATTATTATTTATCAATTATTATTTTTGTTTTTACGTTCGTTTAAATTTGCGGTACACTGTATATAAGTGTATATATTATCTATTGTTCGACTTTTCATTTATACTACTTTAATGGTGAAAAAAAACAAAAAATTCGACTTACTATACTTTTTTTTTTCATCTCTAACGATTATTCAGAAAAATAACACTGCTTTGATTATGAAGTTACTCTTATGCTATAAAATTTTAAAAACAAATTTTATTGTTTTTAATTATACACATGCGATAAATAAACATTTATAGAAAATAAAAGTTTCAAAAAAAGTATCTCTTCTTTTCTCTAATTTTCTGTTTAACGAAGTGATATTTAACTATTCAGGTATAAGTATTTTTCATCGAAATACGTCGAGGCAAAGATCGAAAAAATCTTTACTAATCATTGTAAGGGTGTCTACGAAACGGAAATTTTATTATCTTTATAGATAATTATACGTTTTTAGGGTAAATGTGAAACAATGATTGATTTCTTCTTTAAAGAATAATTTTTTCAATGATTTTGTGATTGATTGGCCATTTTTTTTGTTGTAATGAAAAAAAGTATACTATTGGTATGATTCGTGAGTAATCAAGCTGGATAACATCCTCGTTGATTTTGATTGTTGAGTGAACAATGTAAAGAGGACGTATAATGTTTTTCAAAAAGCAAGACATGATATTGACACATCATGAAGCATTTCTTGTAGATATGTGTCGTTGTTCATTGTTTCCTTATACATCTCGAATAGGTGAAATTTTTGTGGTAAATCCTTGAAAAGAGGAAGAAAAAAATATTCATTTTTCGGATGAACGCGGTGAATTGATCAATATAAAAAGATTTATTTATAATGATAATTAAAAATTATTTTTTCATTTATATTTAAATATTTAACAATAATAACGTTTAAAGTTTTAATAATAATAATTACTATTGGTAGTAATTATCCATCATATGTCTGAGCAAATTTTTTAATTGAGACGTTGGAAACTTCCATCAGTGAGGTTATCGCTGTTAGTTTTTCTCAATGGTATAAAATGTTTGTAGATCCACATCGTTTGAGTGACGAAATTCGAAATGTCACTTACATTGTTCAGTAAAGTGAGGGTATTGTTGGTTTATTGTTGATTTGTGAAAAGTAAGAATGTACTGTTCAGCAATGTTTAGAGCTGCTGCGGTTTTTCTATCTTAATGATGCAATAAATTCGATACTATCTTCAATTTTTTGGTTTGGTCTTGAACCACGGTTAATATCATGGCTGCTTTATTACTTGCTCTATTATGTGTTCCTGTTGTTCATTCTCTGTAATAAATGATGTATCAAAATGAATGAAACACCTAGAATCATAAAACTCTTTCAGAATTATGAATTTCTGAACATTTATAAAAATCAACCACTTTCAATTTCGATGAAATTTGGTCAGAAGTTTTCGTTATTAACAAGTTTTGTAATTTATTGGAAAGTTTTGTAAAAGAAATTTTTTTTTACCAAAATTCGAAAAAAATACCATTTTGGAAATTTCAGAATTTTTTAAATTTTTGAAATAAAATACCATCCTGAAACTTTTCGGATCTTTTAAGATCAATCTAAGGTATAATATAAAAATAAAATTAACCAAAAATTTAATGTTGATCGTAGATTTACACGAATTTTAACAATTCAGAATTTTCTCAATTTATCATTTTTTCAAATTTTCTTTCGGAATATATTTTTTTTCATAACCCCAAGTATACTTCTAAGATGAACCTATAATTTTTTCGTAACTATAATAGTTTTTGAATACATTTAATTTTGTTCCTTTGTTAAAACTTTGTTTTATGATGAAAGAAAATTTCTGATCAAATTTTATCGAAATTGAAACGGGTCGATTCTATATATTGGTCGATTTGACATAGAATGACCCATATTCAAAGGCTTTGCATATGCAACCATTAGTAATACACATTCAAAAGTATTTGATACTTGTACTTGAAATTTTCAAGTATTGAGCAGTGTAGCACTGCTATACTGGTTCCACAGAAGCGGGATGATTTAATTCTCAAATTTACTTTTAATAATTGGATAACATATACATTAATTAATTCGCTATCAATTTACTAATTTCTCTTCTTAATAGACTATTTACCCATTTCCAAATTATAAATAACATAAATATATTTTTATTTCTGTACAAATATAGGCGTAGATATATTAGTTATCCATACTTATCGACCGTCAGTATTATGTGTATAGCTGGCCAACATAATCTTACTTTATTGTACCTTCTTATGTGTGTTGTGTCTGTGCTCATGTCCAATAAATAATATTCGGAAACAAATTTATTATAAAAATGACAAAGTATTGCGTACGTTATTGCCAAAAAAAAATGATAATTTAAAATGGTAATTTGAAAATGAAATTTGATTTTGCGCGCGTAAAAGATCCAAGAACATTGACGCCATCTACGCCGAGTTTAACGAATATAGACTCTCAATACTCTCATTTACTTTTGTTAATCGATGATTTTTATATATCATCATAATCACGGCAGTTGTATTGTTTTCTTAAAGTATAATGTTGAAAAATTATAAAGTGATTTTTTAAAGTGACAATTTGTGCATTTCGATTAAGTGTGATGTAGTATATTGTGTGGGGATGTTTTTTTTTTATTAAGAGAATTGTGTATTGCAGGAACATAAGGTTATGTTTCATATTTTATTTTTTTGGAAATAAAAGTAATAATAATATTTGATAAAAAATATTTTAATACATTGGAGTGTACTAATTATCAATCATTCTATTTTAAAGAAAAATAACATTTCATTAAGTGGTAGGAAATGTCTGAAATGTTTGTTCAATCAGTGTTTTTTTTTGGCGAAAAAGTTAAAAAATTACAAATGAATAAAACAAAAATATTAAAAATTCTATGTTAAGATTATTTCAACCACTTTAAACTCTTGAAACAATTAAAATGTATCAAAATAAAAGTAAATGATGAAGATTTAAAAAATTCGTTCACGCATCTTCGTGTAATGAGTGAAAAACTGAAAAAAATCGTTATTTTCGTTAAAACACAATAGTTCAAAGAACTTTAAACTCTACAGGACACTTCTTTATGATCCTATAAAGAAAGTCTATAAGTTACAAAAACATTGGTTTACAGGTTGCAGAGATCTGACTCTGGACGGACACAAAAATGGTTTTTTGGCTCAAAAATGGCTGTTTTTTTGGAAAATTTCATGTTCAACATTCTCTGAATGGATTAAGTCGAAAAAGGTTTTGAGATTATAGTAAAACAAAACTGTTCTATAAATTTCAACCGGATCCGTTCACGGATTGCTGAGTTATGAGCACATACAGACGGCCGAGGGGACAGAAAATCCAAAATTTTTTGTTTTGGTATAATATGCCAACATATGTTGGTATAAAGTTTCTATGGTTGTTTTCATAAGAAATAGGTTTTTGGAAGGCAATACTAATAGGCACTTTTCATGTATGGTGAGTGCCTAAAAATTGAAGAAGCTGTAATGGGGGCCTCTACATCATATAGAAATATACAAAGGTTAACAATTATTTGTTTAAATTTGTTAATATTGCCATGAAATTTACGTATATGAAGTTGAAATTATTAGTAACAAAGACAACACCTATACACAATTTGGCTCTATCAAGTAATCATGCTTTAGTACCCATCACATAGGTTCGATTAAATGTTCTATTAAATGACAAACAATGTTGTCTTGGATCCCCCACTCATCTTAATCAATTTCAATAAAATCCAGTACATACTTTAGAGCTCCCTCCAAAACTGGCTACTTCCATTAAGCTCGGTTCTTGGTTAGAAGACCTGGAGATCTATAATTTTTGTGTGGAAATAAACAGGCGCCATTAAACTGGTTTCAATAACACATTGCATTAAACACACTAGTTCTACAGGGTATAAAATTAATTGACAAAAAAAAACAATTTATACCTTTATAAGTTGATAACAGAAAATTTAACGTATACTATATTTTTATTACACGCATCTTTCTGGAGATAAAGGAGCAGTATTACTAATTCAGGCTTACAGACGTCACAAATTTGTGAGCGTTACTCATAGCGCAAGAAGATGAGTAGTGTTACGGCCATAAAGAAAATCTGCCGATCTTATGGCTCTGTTAAGTATACGTGCTTACTGAAAGCGTGGTTCATAACACAACAAGAATAATGGAGCAGGACCCCTGAATTCATTCAAATTGGTAATACTACACCTTCATCACTTCGGAAGAAAATCTTCCGTCATAATATAATTTTACAGACAGGAAAGTTTGTACACGTGTTCATTCAGAAAAGTATGCATACAAACACATAAAATGAAATTCATTATCATAGTTATGTGCCTTTTTCTGGCTACTAAACTATGTTGCATACTATTATTTTATACAGGGTATAGTATAGTATAGCATGTTTAGCAAGAAAAACTATCGTTATTACCGAGACATTTCTTGCAGCGTTATCTTTGGCTCGTTTCTCGTAAAAACTTTCAAGGACCTCTGCGAAGACTTTAAAATATCTCACAACATCAGCAGTTACTAAAAATAAAATCATATTCAGTATCACACAATTTTCTTGAGATTAACAACAGTTCGAGTCAGTTGAAAAACAAAGAAAAGAATTTTTTACATTATTGCGATACGTTTTTTGATACTATGCATTACATGAAAAAAACAAAATGTTGAAAAATCGCTCAGTTACAGGCAAAGACCTAAAAAAAAATTATATACAGCGGTTAACATACATACATACATACATGTATATTTATATCTACGTATGTACTAATAATAAACTGCCGCTTTAGTTTCATGTTTGTCATGTAATTTCGTTCACAACGTCTCTAAAATTAGCACAGCTAAATAAGCTAAATCGCTTCCAACTATAATATGAATTAAATGCTCTTTTCATGCTAATTAGTTGCTTTATTCGCAATTTTTATGCTCTTACCCTTTCTATAAAAAACCGTCCTTGTGCCAGTCTCAGCAAAAGCTACCACAGCGACATATGAAAAAATATTTTTTAGACATTTTTTTAATTGTACAGTAATTTTTGGTTCTTTTTATACTTTATAAATATGTGATTAGCCACTCAATCTCAACAAATCTTTAAAAAAAAACCACCCTTATTAATATCTCTAATTATGTGCTCTACATATATCCAGTGTCCAATTTCATTGTTGCATCTCTCTTCATACAAAATACCCTTATCAAAAAACTAGCTTTTCCCCGCGACTTCGTCCGCGTAAACTTCGCTTCAGAGGGTCAAAAATAGTATAATAGTGATTTATTTTCCCAGAAATAGGGACATCGTCGTCAAAATTTTGACAAGAATTTGAAGACAATGCGATTTTGTTCTTTTTCCTCCGACCTTTCATTTTCTTAGCCTGAGCTCCAAAAGCATATAAAAACTCTTTTCGTCTATTTCTCGAGGGAATATCATTTTTTTAATTGAATTTTCGTGATCGGCGGGTAATTTCCCATCGATCTAGTCCCTGAGATGTGATTAGAAATCAATGGAAACAAAAAAAGAATTTTTGGCGCGAAACCTGTCCATTTGCCTATCCATTTTCACTGATCCGTGACCCTGGCTGAAGGTCCATTTTTTTTGCATTCAGAGGTCCAAAGCGTATGTTTCGGATCGGAAATTTTCCGGACAACACAAATACGCTATTTGCGATGAGAAAATTCTTTACGGATCACGCTCAAAAGTGCTAAAAAGCTTTTTCGGAGGCTTCGAAATTTAAAAAATGTAAGAAAAAGAAAATTCTCTCCGTGTTCATTGCGAACAAAATTGGCCATTTGCAAAATGATTGTAATAGGTATTTCGTAACGTTGTCTCTTAGGCCTTTGAACGATAAGGGTTATCTTTCATCAGAAGAAGTTGAGCAATAAAATTGAATAATTCGTATTTGAATAGCAAATTATTGACATATCTAAATAGGGTTGTTCTAATATTTTTGTGCTACTTATTTCGCTTTTCTTCTTGACGCTCAGTTTCACAAAGGTGGGTTCTTCATAAGGGGTTGTTTCGATTAAATGGCAAATTACATATTTCAAAAGCATAATAACAGCATAATTTGACGTCTAAAAAAAAAATCACCTGTGGTAGTGTTTCTGTTGAAGCTGGCACAGCCACAGTTTCCATAAAAAGGGTCCGAGTATAAAAAATGGAAATATAGCAATTAATTAACATAAAAAGAGCATTACATTCCTATTACAGTTAGAATCGATGGTGTTCATTCGGCTGTGCTAAGATCACAGACGTTAGTGGCGTTACGAAATTCATACGCACAGTTATATCCCGCCTAATGTACAGCCCACTTCTCTCCCTTCATGTCGGAGCTCTGTACATACTCGGCTAACAAAAGGATCTCAACCTGATTAATAAAAGGGCCGCATCCCCAGGAATTTAAATTAAAAAGTTTCTTTTATCAAGCGCACAACAAAGTTTAAAATTTTGTCCATTTTTGGAGCCAAGTGCACATGCGGTACAGTTTGTTATTATATTAATTGTAAGGAAAGAACTCCACTACCACCATTCGACCGACAAGCTGCACGGCGCTGTATCGTTACCCCGTTGACCAGAGACGTTTTAGTAAAATCGATTAAGAGATCTTTTAATTATATAATAAATTAAGGTGGTTCATCTGGTACCGAGTAAATACCGAGTGAGTCAAAAGAAAAATTGCCGGGACTAGCGTAGTCGGCTTAGTACCCTTATCAACGCTTAACCTCAAAATAATCAGCATTTTTCGAAACAAATTAATTTATTATGAATCTCACAAGTACCTAATCGATTATATGAAGCTCTATAAATGTCTCTTAGATGTTTTTTTTAATTCTTAAATTTTCATTAAAGTCTGTTTGTTACCCATTGTGAATTTAATATTTATAGACGCAAAATGTAGTGAAACCCATAAAAGCCCATGTTCATTTAGGAATTACTTTTTTATTTTTTTCTCACGAACAAGGTATCCTCAGGTATGAAATTTCACCAGATGACTTTTTAGATACTGATAACTATATTCTGATTTTGTTATAAATATCAGTTTGTTAAATTGATACCAGATGAACCTCCTTAAGGATTGTTGCTGTTGCCAAACTGAAGTTCAATAGCGTTTTCGAAAAGAAACGTTATACATCAAATTGATATAATATGGTTACGAATGAATGTTTTTGTTTTAAACTAACTATTTCCTAACTGACTCGGCTCCATTTCTATTTAACAGTGTTACTAACATGGCGGAAGCTGTTCGATCAATAGATCCTGTAATTCATGCCGATAGAACAAGTGATCTTCCTCTTCACTGGCATTCATTTGGTTGTTTTCTAAAAGAGAATTACTTTGTTATTAGATTTTTTCATTGCAATTTAAAAAACGCTATTTTCTTATAACTTCATATAACCTTAAGGCAATGTTGCCCCCAAACGAGTTCTATTAATCTTTTCAAACCCTTTTTCGATTTAGTGAAAAACAAAGATTGTTAGCCGAGGGGTTCATATGGGTTCAGTTAACTGTTTTTCGAGAGAAAAATTAAAAAAATTGAATTGTTCTAAAACAAGTTATATCCCCCCCCCCAAAAGAGTAGTACACAATTTATCTCTATAACTTTTATTCATACGACCAATATTTTCAAAAAGGTATGACTCAGAGTTGGGCGCTTTTGTAATTAGTAATTAGAAAAATTCTAATTAAAAATTACAATTGTAATTAGAAAATTTTTCATTACAAATTAAATCTGTACTTTGTAATTACAATTTTTCTAATTACTAATTACATTTGTAATCATAAATTTCCTAACTACAAACGTAATTAAGTTCAAATTTCGCATCAATTACATTTTATCAATGTTATTAGAGCCACATTTCTTTCTAATTACATGTAATAAGAACCAAATTTTCGACTAATTACATTGTGTAATGTATTTAGACTTAAATTTCACTGCAATTACATGTAATTAGAACCAACTTTTCGACTAATTACAATTATCAATGTAATGAGAGTCAGATTTCACTCTTATTACATATAGATAGAACCAAATTTCCTACTAATTACATGTAATCAATATCAAATTTTTGACTAATTAGATTTCCGAATGTAATTACAGCCAAATTTTACTCTAATTACATGTAATTAGAACCAACTTTTCGACTAATTACATTTATCAATGCAATTAGAGTCAAATTTCACTGCAATTACATGTAATTAGAACCAAATTGTCGACTAATTACATTTATCAATGTGATTAGAGTCAAATTTTTCACTGCAATTTCATGTAATTAGAACCAAATTGTCGACTGGTGATTTAGGTATGCGGCCGTAGAGAGACAATAGTGAAGGAAGAATCGGCTGCGATTTGGCCAGTGGGTCCAAATGACAGTGGACAATTTTTTTGGTATAACGTTTCGATCCTAATTCGGATCCTCTTCAGATTTATTATTTCTAAAATTACATTCTTTTTTGTCTTATTTTGTATGATATGTTTTACATTATAGGCTTAAATGTTATCTGTCTTGACTGACCTGAATTTGTACGGGTAATTTTTTTTGGTCATTTAATGAATCTTGGATAATATTCATTATGAATTTATTGTATAAAGACGGGTCATTTTTTTGTGATCCTTGGTGTCTGTGAGAAAGAGGATTTTGATATCTTATTGCTTAGTTTTTTTTTTTTTTTTTTTTTTTTTTTGAGACTTTTGTGTATGTGTTATTTACCTATGAATTTCATGTTTGATAATTTCCAAGATTCATTTGTGATCAAAATTAACAGTTTTCATTACATGGCGATTCGAGAGCTAAGTAGCGACTGAGTATTGAGGCGAGTGAGGAGGTATTTATATTAATGGGGTAGTGTGATTGAGTATTGAAAAGTGGGGGTGGTTTTTCATGGTTGGGGAAGTTTGCCGTTAGTGATTTTTCTTGCCGGACTGGTTATGTTAACCGGTTTTGGATCGGGTTTAAATTGATAACTGTTAGATTTGGTAATGAATTTTCAATTGATGGATGGTAATTTGAGGTTTTCCCGTTATTATTTTGAGTATTATTAAATTATTGAATTATATATGCTGCTTAGTTTGTCGATGTCGGTTCTAAAATTGATTGCTTTGGGGTGTGCTTTAATTTGTATCATTTCCAGAATTAATCGCTTTTTGAGCCATTTTTCATTATTTAAAATTTTAACGTCGTCAAATTTAAAATTGTGTTTTAGTTCTATCCCGTGTTTTGCTAACGCTGTATTTATTGTGTTAGTGTGTTTTAGACTATTTTTGTGTTCGTTGATTCTCGTTTTTAAGTATCTTTTTGTTTGTCCTATGTACAATGCATCACAATCATTACAATCGATTTGGTATACTACGTTTGATTTATCCATGTTATCTATTTTATCTTTTGTGGAACCGGTGATGGAGTGAATGTTGTGTTGGTTGTTAGTGACTAGTGTTATATTGAATTGTCGAAAAAGGCGGACTAGTTGGTGGTGAATATTTTCAGTATAGGGTAAATTTATTAATCTGGAGGAGTCGAATGCGTTGTCGTTATTTGATTGTGAATGAATTAATCTTAGCCTTTGGTTTATTATTTTTTCTGTGAAGGAGATTGGGTAACAGTTTTGTGTCATTGTGTTTTTGATTAGTTCAATGTTTTTTTGGTGGAAGGATGCGTGTGATAGTTTTATCGCTCTGTCTACCAACATCATGATAATTCCTTTCTTTTGCGTAAGAGGGTGGTGAGAGAAGAAGTTTATGAATCGACCTGACCAAGTCGGTTTTCTGTACCAGTCTGTGATTATTGAGTTATTTTTGTGGATTAGCAAGATGTCTAGAAATGGTAATTTGTTGTTTGTTTCTACTTCAACTGTGAACTGTAGTTTAGTGTGGTATGAATTAATTGTCGACTAATTATATTTTTCAATGTAATTAATGTTAAACTTCACGCTAATCACATGTAATTTGTGTCGAATTTGTGACTAATTACATGTAATTAGTATCAAATTTCCGACTAATTACATTTTTGAATGTAATTAGAGTCAAACTTTACTCTAATTACATGTAATTAGGATCAATTTTTCGACTAATTATATTTATCAATTTAATTGGAGTCAAATTTTACTCTAATTACATGTAATTAGAACCACATATTTAACTAATTATATTTTTCAATGTGATTAAAGTTAAATTTGACTCTAAATACTGTTGAATTACTATCGTGTAATTACTATCGAATTTACTACTAATTACATGTAATTGGAACCAAATTTTTTGACTAATTATATTTATTGATGTAATTAGAGTGAAATTTTACTCTCATTGCATTAAAAAATGTATTTAGTCGAAAACTTGATTGTAATTACATGTAATTGAAGTGAAATTCGACTCTAATTACATTAAAAAATGTAATTAGTCGGAGATTTGATACTAATTACATGTAATTAGAGTTAAAATTGATTCTAATTACATTGAAAAATGTAATTAGTCGGAAATTCAATACTAATTACATGTAATTAGAGTGCAATGTCACTTGAATTGCATTGCCAAATATAATTATTCGAAAATTTGGTTCGGCTTACATGTAATTAGAGTGAAATTTGTCTCCAATTACATAGATAATTGTAATTAGTCGAAAAATTGGTTCTAATTACATGTAGTTAGAGTAAAATTGGACGCTAATTACATTGAAAAATGTAATTAGTCGGAAATTTGACACTAATTACATGTTATTACAGTAAAATTTTGCTCTAATTACATTCAGAAATGTAATTAGTCGAAAATTCGATACCCATTACATATAATTAGAGTGAAATTTAATTCTAATTACAATGAAAAATATAATTAGTCGAAATTGTTATTCCAATTACATGTAATTAGATAAAAATTTGAACCTAATTACATTTGTAATTTGTTATTGGAATTTTTCTAATTACTAATTACATTTATAATTTGTAATTTGGGAAGTAATTAGTCACACTAAATATTTAGTGGTGCCCAACTCTGGTATGACCACGCAAACTTTTGCTTTTGCGAAATTGACCCCTCATAAAATAAAAAAAAGACCAAAAAATCAACAGAACAATTTCTAAAAAGTTTCTAGAACTCCAGAACTCTGGGGGGGGGGGCACCCGTAGTAACATACTCCATTGAATCGACAATGGCAACCAATGGTCTTCATACGACTCCATTGGACAATGAATGGTGAACCATCGCGATTTCCGCATTTGTTAATGGCGTATAAGAATGAACATTACTCAGTGAATGGATATCCATTAAAAAGTCACCATTGCTCAACGACGTCCATTGGACGACAAATGCGGATGCACGGAATGATAACCATTACTCAATGATGCCCACTGGAAAGCAAATCCGGATGGATCGAGCGATCAGCATTGCCCAATGGTGTCCATTGGAAGGCAAATGCTGATGAACATAATGATCAGCTTTACCTAATGATGTCCATTGAAAAGTAGATGCGGATGATCTGAATGATCAGCATTATCCAAAGATGTTCATTGGAATCCAAATGTAACTAAATCGATGAATGATCAGCATTTATGAATAGTGCGCATTAAATAATAAGAGCATTAGTTCTTAGACTCCCTGCAAGTTGTCGCAATATCCCAGGTGCGGTTTGCCGACGTCCGAGTACCGCCGACGATTGGCTGTATTGCGGCAACTTGTCGGCAGCCAACGGTTACGCCCCAGCGTCGGCGAAACGTAGGACCGATGGCTTGGCTCTCAGGCGGCGAGGAATCGGCAGCCAATGATCGGATCGCGACTATCGCCCGAAGTTTTTACAACTCTCGTTCGATCGTGGCATCGACGTTAGGCTCGGTAGTTAAGGCATTGTTGGCTACCACGGTTTATCCGACGCTGGTTAATCGTCGCTGGAGTATAGTCGGCCAACACTTGCAGCTCAGAATATAGCCAACACCGGGTGATGGCATCGGTCGCACGTTTCTCCGACTTGATTCTAAATCCTTATAACTTAAGTGACCTCTCATAACTTAATTTCGGAGCTCCTGATCCCTGATCCTTCATAAGTTATATGTGAACTCTCAAAACTTTATTCCAGAAAATACCTGCCTCCTCATAACTTTAGTGACTTCTCATAAGTTAACTGACTCCTCATAACTTAATTTCGCTAACCCTGACTCCTCGTAGGTAATGTAAATTGTGCTTTACCCCTACCGTCTTAGCCAAAAATTTTATCTGATTGACATTTACGTACTTCGTGATACAAGGAAAATCTGGAAAAAATTAGCGGCATTTGGCTGCCATAAACAATCATTATCAATTATAATATTGCTCAAAAGTTATTAATAAATTGTTTAAAAAAAAAAAATATTTAACAATTTTTCGGTAAGTTCTTTTTTTTCTGAAACAAATCCAATGCGTTAATTTTTTATAAACACTTTTTTTTAACGTTTTTTCAAAATTTTCTCTCTATTTTGAAATTCCTGTTTTGAAGTTTTTAGAATAACTGTATTTATATATTTTTTGGCCTAGTGTCTTTGAAACTTCTCAAAGCTGAAGATAAACCTGTGTGCAAAAACACCTAAAATTGGCAATTTTTTGTTTGAATTTCAGGATTTTTTAAATAATATTTCAAAATAGAGAGACAATTCTGAAAAAATGCATATGCGCTCAGAAAAATTAACGCATTCGGTTTTTTGAGAAAAAAAAAATTACCCAAAAATTGTTGAATAATTATTTGTTTAAACAATTGATTAATAACTTTTAAACAATATTATTATTGATAATTGTTGTTTATGGCATGCCGAATTTCGCTGAATTTTTTCAGATTTTTATTGGATCATCAAATACGGAAATTTTAAAACTTAATTCTAGGATTCCTGATCCCTCATAAGTCAACTGACCCCTCGTAACTTAATTTCGAAGCCCTTGACCCCTCATTAGTTAAGTGACTCCTCATAACTTAATTCCAACGTTTCTGACCTCTCATAAGTTATGTGAACCCTCGAAACTTGTTTTCAAGGTACATACTGATTTTGCTTTTCCTGGTACGTATATGTTTTTCTAGTGTATGTTTGATAAATATGATATACACGTCTGAATATTATAAGTAGTCGGTGGTGTAGTGGTTAGCGTGTCAGGATTAGGTCACTAGATAGGCTCGATAGGAAGGTAGGTTTCAAATCCCAGACTAGGCAGGTAAATTTTCTTCGGTCCGCGTATATACAAGGAAAATTAATCAGTAAAAAAAATTGATTAATTTCCAAAAGATCTTTTTTTTTAATATTTAATTCTTGTTCAAATCAAAGATACGCGTGAAAAATGAGGGTCGAAGGTTCGATCCCAGTCGCGGCCTCTTCAAATTTTTTTTTTTCGTTTTTTTAATTCCCCGATATGATGTAACGTTTAAAAATGATCAAACATTAATAAAAAACGTATTCTTATCAAAATTATAAACAAATATATTTATTAGAAATAAAATTATCGTATCAGACGTAGGGTAATGGGCCGACGTTGCAATCACGTTGGTTATTCGTTGCGGCCCAACGTTTGGGTGAAACGTCCTGCCGATGTTATCATGCCGACGATTCTTAGACGGCAAACCAACGTTGGCGAACCGAGTCGGGCCGCCGCGCTAACTTAGGCGATCGCCGTTGCGCCAACAACGGCCCGACTCCAAAACCGCACTTGGGATGGCGTGAACTTTCTCCAATACGGAATATGCAAACAGTATGCTTACATAGACGACCGAGAGCAAGCACGAATTTTATTCGACACCGCAAAGTCAGGCCTCTCAACAGGTCATGGCTCGAAGGAAGGCATACCTGCAAGATTTCTGTATAGAAATTCTCTGCTTTATACTATTTTTTGGTAAACATTCTCTTAGAGAATTTTCAATAATAAAAAATATCGTCGTCATTGAAAAATCGCCATTGATTCGCCATTGCCAAACTCATCAATGGAAATAAATGGCGAATTGCCTGAGGGAATTTACGCCATTGGATCCCCATTTAAAATCGAATGGAGATTTACCAATGAGGATTGACCTCTCCATTTGAAATCGAATAGAGACTTCCCCATTTAAAATGGAACGGGGATTCAATGGCGAAAATCCTCTTAGGCAATTCGCCAATCATCTTCATTGGTTATTTTGGCATTGGGGAATGAATGGCGACGAATGGAGTTTTTTACTACGGGCGGAAAAAATAGAAATACTTGGGATGAGCCGTGAAAACCTAAAAGGGTGTACGATGCAACAAAAAACAATAAAAAATACTTACCAACATCTGAGTCAGTATCGGAGATTGAATGTCCAGTCTTTTGTTTTTTATTTTTTTCATCACAGAGTTCTCCGTTTTCTCTGTCTCTGTCTTCAAATGAATTCTCCGACTCAGAGTGGTCATGTGCTTTTTCTCGTTTCCGCTTTCCATCAGTTATCCATTCTTTCTCGTTCCGCTTCCTGTTTTCTGATATTTTCGTTTCTTCTGCATTATCTTCCCACTCCATAATAGTTTCGTTTGCACGATTCATTATTTCCCGCTTACTTTCTTCTTGCTTATACTTTCTCCAATCATCCTCCGAATTTTCTGTGTGTGTATTACTTGATGTACTTGGTCTTTGATTTACTTGGTTTTCTGCGCTATTCCCTCTCCTTTCTTCGTTTTCCTGCTGTTGCTTTTCCGCAATATTTTTTAATTTGAATCTCTTTTTTTCTGAATTTTTGCTTGCTTTTCTTTCCTTTTCATTATTATGATTATTTTTTTCTTTTTCTCCTTTTCTGCTTGAGCTCGACTTTTCTTCTCTGTTTTTTTCCTGATGTTTCGTCTCAATATCTTTTTCTTCTAATCCCGCTATTCTTACATGTCTGCTCCATTCCTTATGATCATTCAGAAAGTTCTCTCTTGCTTCCTTTTTATTATTATCGGCGTTTTTTTTTCATTCATTCCTGCGCTGGCTTTTTGCTTTCCTTCTTCTTTGCAACACTGTTTATTCTGTATTATTTTGAATTCTGTTTTTTCTGAATGTGTACTCGATTTTCTTTCCTTCTTATTATCGTAAATCTTTTTGTCTCTTTCACTTGTGATGCTGCTTCGATTCTCTTGTCTTTCTTCCAGCTGATGGTTCTTATCATTATCTTTTGCTTCTAATTTCGCTTTTTCTGCATGCCTGCTCCCTTTCTTATCATCTTTCAAAAATTTCGCTCTTACTTTTTTTCCATTATCACTGTTATTTCCTTCTTCATTTATTCCTGTGCTGGCTCCTTGCTTTCCTTCTTCTTCCCAATGCTGCTTATTCTCATTTTTTTTAAATATTCTTTTTTCTGAATGTGTACTCATTTTTCTTTCCTTCTTATTATCGTAAACTTTTTTTTCTCCTTCTTTATTTCTGATGCTGCTTCGATTCTCTTCTCTTTCTTCCAGCTGATGCTTCTTATCAACATCTTTTGATTCTAATCTCGCTTTTTCTGCATGTCTGCTCCCTTCCTTAGAATCTTTCAAAAATTTCGCTCTTCCTTTTTTTCCATTATCACTGTTATTTCCTTCTTCATTTATTCCTGCGCTGGCTTCTTGCTTTCCTTCTTCTTCCCAATGCTGCTTATTCTCAATGTTTTTTAATATTCTTTTTTCTGAATGTGTACTCATTTTTTTCCTTCTTATTATCGTAAACATTTTTTTCTCCTTCTTTATTTCTGATGCTGCTTCGATTCTCTCCTCTTTCTTCCAGCTGATGCTTCTTATCAACATCTTTTGATTCTAATCTCGCTTTTTCTGCATGCCTGCTCCCTTTCTTATCATCTTTCAAAAATTTCGCTCTTCCTTTTTTTCCATTATCACTGTTATTTCCTTCTTCATTTATTCCTGTGCTGGCTCCTTGCTTTCCTTCTTCTTCCCAATGCCGCTTATTCTCATTTTTTTTAAATATTCTTTTTTCTGAATGTGTACTCATTTTTCTTTCCTTCTTATTATCGCACACTTTTCTTTCTCCTTCTTTATTTCTGATGCTGCTTCGATTCTCTTCTCTCTCTTCCAGCTGATGCTTCTTATCAACATATTTTGATTCTAATCTCGCTTTTTCTGCATGGCTGCTCCCTTCCTGATAATCTTGCAAAAATTTCGCTCTTGCTTTTATTCCATTATCACTGTTATTTCCTTCTTCATTTATTCCTGCGCTGGCTCCTTGCTTTCCTTCTTCGTTCCAATGCTGCTTATTCTCAATGTTTTTTAATATTCTTTTTTCTGAATGTGTACTCGATTTTCTTTCCTTCTTATTATCGTAAATCTTTTTGTCTCTTTCACTTCTGATACTGCTTCGATTCTCTTCTCTTTCTTCCAGCTGATGCTTCTTATCAACATCTTTTGATTCTAATCTCGCTTTTTCTGCATGTCTGCTCCCTTCCTTAGAATCTTTCAAAAATTTCGCTCTTCCTTTTTTTCCATTATCACTGTTATTTCCTTCTTCATTTATTCCTGCGCTGGCTTCTTGCTTTCCATCTTCTTCCCAATGCTGCTTATTCTCAATGTTTTTTAATATTCTTTTTTCTGAAAGTGTACTCATTTTTCTTTCCTTCTTATTATCGCACACTTTTCTTTCTCCTTCTTTATTTCTGATGCTGCTTCGATTCTCTTCTCTCTCTTCCAGCTGATGCTTCTTATCAACATATTTTGATTCTAATCTCGCTTTTTCTGCATGGCTGCTCCCTTCCTGATAATCTTGCAAAAATTTCGCTCTTGCTTTTATTCCATTATCACTGTTATTTCCTTCTTCATTTATTCCTGCGCTGGCTCCTTGCTTTCCTTCTTCGTTCCAATGCTGCTTATTCTCAATGTTTTTTAATATTCTTTTTTCTGAATGTGTACTCATTTTTCTTTTCTTCTTATTATCGTAAACTTTTTTTTCTCCTTCTTTATTTCTGATGCTGCTTCGATTCTCTTCTCTTTCTTCCTGCTGATGCTTCTTTACAATTACTTTTGATTCTAATCCCGCTTCTTCTGCTTCGCCATTATCCGTGAGGTTTTGATTATTCGATGCCAACTCATAATTTCTCAAACGAATGGCTTTATTTCCCTTTAGAACCGATATATTCACGACTTTTGCAACCGCTTTTTTCCGCTTCAAATCATCCTTCTTATCCGATTTCAGCTTCCTTTCTCTTTCCTTTATTTCATTGGGGATCGTATTTCCGTTTTTAGGCACTCACTCATTTATGACAGAAAGTGCCTATTGCAATCGCCTCGAAATCTGTGTCGGATGTCCGTCCAGACCCAGATCTCAGAAACCGGTGTACGGAATTCAATTTCCTTTGGAGGGTAGTTGTGTATGGTTGTAATCTCTATGCCCAAGGAGTTTAAATCCAAACGGATATTGTAAAACAAAGATTTTTGAAAAAAATTGCCATTTTTGAGCAAAAAAAGACGTTTTATGATCATATGTAGTTGAAACTTGGAATTTCTCTAACGAATTGTTCTCTAACCCACAGAATGTGTCTATATGATTGTAAACAAATGTCTGACGAAGTATGAATCCAATCAGACACTATTAAGGTTGCAATTTGGCAAAAAACATGATTTTAACCAAAAAATGCTATTTCTATCTATATGCACTTGGATCTCCGAAGTTCACGGACGAATTTTTCTCTAACTCACACGATGTCTGTATATAATTGTAAACAAATGTCCCACGAAGTATTAATCCGATCAGAGACCATTAAGTTTATAATTTTTGCAAAGAAAACACAATTTTTAACGAAAAAACAGCTATTTCTGTCCATATGCACATGGATCTCCGAAGTTCACGGACGAATTTTTCTCTAACTCACACGATGTCTGTATATGATTGTAAACAAATGTCCCACGAAGTATTAATCCAATCAGAGACCATTAAGTTTACTATTTTTGCAAAGAAAACACAATTTTTAACGAAAAAACAGCTATTTCTGTCCATATGCACATGGATCTCCGAAGTTCACGGACGAATTTTTCTCTAACTCACACGATGTCTGTATATGATTGTAAACAAATGTCCCACGGAGTATTAATCCGATCGGAGACCATTATGTTTACAATTTTTGCAAAGAAAACACAATTTTTAACGAAAAAAGGCAATTTCTGTTCATTCGCACTTGGATCTCCGAAGTTCACGGACGAATTTTTTTCTAACTTACAGAATTTCTGTATATGATTATGAACAAATGTCCCATGAAGTTTCAATCCAATTAGACACTGCTAAGTGAATAACTTTTACACAAAAACAATATTTTTAACAAAAAAAATACTACTTTTCTCACTGACAGAATTTCTATATGACTGTAAACAAGCACATTAACACTCTCACGTTTTCACGTAAAGCATAGACCGGCGCACGCGACGTCGCCACGTACGTCACGACGCCGCTACGCCACGTACAGAGAAAAGAGGAACTAAACACGACCTGAGCGCGCCAAATTCAAAACCCATATTTCGCTCTTATAAAAAGTACATGGTTCTTTTGTGTGCTTACGCTCTATTGGCAATATGGCGATCACCCACGCGTTTTAAACGTGAAAAAACAGAATCTGAGCATTGATTAATAACCGAAAGCTTTTTTTACTTATTATAAATGGACTAATAATCATTAAATGATTAAAGTGTTATGATAAATAAGCCCATCTCAAATGTCACTAATATTCTTCATTACTGCCTAATATTGTAACAATTCTGTGAATATAATCTATCAAAACATTTAAATAATATGATTGTCTAGATACTTTTATATCATATTGATTATATTCAAATCTGTCTTTTTAATTATAATTAATAGAATTTATACGACTAGTCGATGTTCACAATGAATCAAAGAGTTTAAATAACGGTGTGAGTGCCTATTAAAACGTCCCTAAGGGACATGTTAACCAACATTCAAAATATATCACAAAAACAAAATATATGATTATAATATTATGAAATTGTGAGTGCCTACTAATATAATTCTTAAAATTCGGTCATTACCTTTATGAATCATTGCCCCCATTGAGAATGAAAAATGTGACTCAATATTATCAAAAACAATGTTCAATAACATAAAAACAATATAATATTTACATACCGAATAAATTAAGATAATGGTCAAGAATACGGAGCGCAAAGCCCCCCAACAAAACGTTAAGGGGGGTTTGGGGGGCGGAGCCCCCCAATAAAACGTGAGCGCTCCGCGCGACGCAACATTGTCGCGCGAAGCGCGACAATGTTGAGTAGCGCGGAGCGCGGGGGGGCTTGGGGGGCGGAGCCCCCCAACGAGTACGCGAAGCGTACTTGTTTGATATAACGTTTCCGTCAATGTCTACGAATATACTCTCCAACCACTCTTTATCATCTACGAAACGAAGGTTATAGTTATAAAAACTGTTTTTTGACATACTATTACAAACATTTCACTTCGATAATTATGATTCCGGGTTTTGTTGAAATAATTGGGTTCCATCATTACTTTATTATGCTTGTAGACGTATTTAATTTTGTCATTTGTACATTTGTAATTAACCAAATAATTTTCATTGTCATAAGGAGAGTAAATGATTCGAAGAACTGACATTACTCAAAACTTTGAATCATTGAAAAATTATAAAAAAACCTTTAACTAACAGCTTACTCAGAAGTTACAATTGTTCGAATCGAATACAATTATTCAATTCAAATTTGTAACTATTGGTAGAAATATATACCGGAGCATTATGGCAGTATTCTGGTCTAGGGACATACATATTGAGCGTTTCGTACAGCTCCGTAAAAAAATATATATATATTTTAACGATTATTTTTTTACAACATATTTATCAATATTTCGACAATATAAGGTAAACGGCCCAGTTACTGCCCTTTCTAGCGTGGCAGCGTCGGATTTTGACTATTTATTCATGCGTGATATAACCAAACCGAAAACTAATGGTTTCAACATGTGCATTAAAGCCCCCTGAAGGAGATTCACCGGTTATGAAAGTGAAATAATCAAGATTTATTAATAAAATCATTGTTTCAATAATGCTTCTCTGCTGTCCGGGTTACTGACCCTGTACAAAAGCCCCATCTTATTTTGTGAACCCTACGTGTACGGGTTTCTATTCACTGCTCTATTTCTATTTTTAATATTTTCTCTAGAAAGGTGCATCTCTCCAATAATTAAAAGCGACAAATTCTCTTTAATTGGTCGGTAATTGGATTATTATTCAACAAAAATTGTATTTATGGCAATGAAAATTGTGCCGTTGGGGTCACTATCTGGGACAGGGTCAGTAACTGAGCCGTTTACCTTAACAACAATTTTCAATGGAAAAAAAAATTTATAAGTTATAAGCTGGTAGTGTTGGAGATAAAAAGAGGGTGTGTTGGCTGACACGGTTGCAACCTTCCCAGCTAATCGATAAAAAATTAAAAAAATATTTTTATTTAGTAAGAATGACGTGACAGCTACATAAAAAAGCATTTCTCGACAATTCTTTTCGCAGTCTTCAATTTTCTTACATTATTAAAAATAATAATTTTGATACAATAGTGGTAGAGGTGATACAGAGTTACGTATTGAAGATTGGTGAAAAATTTCAAGTAAATCGGTTGAGTAGAATACTTGAGATATCTTATCAGCCGTTTTTAGAAAATTGGAATAGAAAAAACTTCTGTAGGGTGAAACCATCACCGGTGAATGGACGGTTAAAAACCGCCACCAGTGAATGGACAACCGTGCTAAAATCGCTGTATATATATATCTATATTATATAAAATTATCGCCGCCGCCGCCGCTGTGTACAAGAATCGAGGCCATCGCCAACTTCACCCCGCTCAAGCCTCGATTCCATGGCCAACTTCACCCCGCTCGGTTTTGAGTTTGGGTTTGGAGGTTTGGGCTTGATAGTTTGGGTTTGAAGGTTTGGGCGTGCAATGCGAGGGCGCGTAGCGCCCGAGCCGCACGAGCCCCTGGTATATATATATATATAATTTACAAGCCGATCTTAATTCACTGGGGGACTTCTATTCACTGGTGGTTTCACCCCAGTCAGATTACTTTCAACGTGACAGGCGAAGTTGCTGTGTCACTAATATAGCTACAACTCCGTAAATTTTTGGCATTAAAAAATTTCCATTCAAAGATGAATTTTGACGGGTCTGAACGTGAAATATTCAAGAAAAATATTTTTTCCAAATTCTATAACAGATTACTCCCTTCAATTCACGCTTCGTCGTGACAGGCTGCATCGCTTAAATAGCTATAACACCGTAAATTATTAAAATTAAAAAAAAAAATTCGTGGATATATTCTTCAAGGTTTAAACCTTAAGAACATGAAAAAATAGATTCCTTCAAAAATTATAAACCAGAATAGCGGCCTAAGGAAACGATCTGTTGAAAAGCTAATTTTCTTAATAACTCTAAATATTAAATCGACGATAGTAAAGCACAAATAACAACTGTGCTCAGAAAAATTATTAATACTCACCACTTTCCTTAACAATTCTGGCCTTATAGTATTTTCCACCATATAGCACTTCGACCTCGTTTTCGTTAACATTGGAAGAACAAATGTCTCCTTGGTCTATGATACTCGTAGTTTTATCTTCAATCCAAAAAACGAGACTGAACATTTTTTATTCCTGCGAATGATGAATTTAACATATCGATTTTCAATAATTTTTGAAGAGTAGAAAAAGAAATAATTTTAATCATTATTCTATTTGACATGAAAGAGATATTCGTTCATGTCAATTACGAATTTAATTATCTTTCAAAATTCCCCCCCCCCCCTCTCCCCCTCCATTTACAGTTTTTGCGTTTTCAATCGATAAATTTAAAGAGCGCTCTAATTTTTTTATTTTATTTTTGAAACATGGTGTTTTTTTTTCAAAAAAAATGTTCTTTATAATATAAGGGATGTTTGAAAAAATTTAAAAAATATAAGGGTGTATTTCAGACTCAATTTGATTATATGAAAAAAAAAGAAATAAATCCGAGAGGGTCAGGGTTACAGGCTTACACCCTTGGGCTGGAATACCTAATATATATTGTAACCATTACTTTTTTTACAAAATATTTATTAATATTTTGACAATGAAGAAAAAACTTTCGAGAAAAATAATTACGAAAAAATTGGTTCCTACATTTTCAAGAAGATTACACATTCCTCTTATAAAAAAAGTGTTGTCACGAAATCTCGAAGCGCGAGTTATTTCAGAAGCTGCTATAGACGTATTTTGTTTGGTCGTCAATGTGTGTATTTCAGATCGTAGAAAAGAGTAGGAAACAATTGCAACTCATTCGATCACGATCGTGTCAGATAAATTTATTTAGAGACGCGATCATGTCAGATTAAAAAAGTTATAAAACAATTAAATACAAGCGCGCGCTTGCGCGCGCGGTGACACAAGTGTTAATAAAAAAAAATCTTCTCAAATTCGATTGAAAAAAAAACAATTTCCGAATTGAACAAAAAAAAATGCAACCTTAAAAAAATAACGATAAAAATGGTTTTTCTATTTCAATAAAAATTCAATAATTTTCATAAATAATAAACGTATTTGTTGTATTTTAATGTAGAGACATACATTGAAAGCGTTATGTCGAGTTCGAAAAAAAAAAATATACATTTTAAGAATTATTTTGTGTAAAAACATATTAATGATATTTTGACAATAAACAACAAATTTGCAGGAAAAAAATTAAAATTAAATAATTCATAAAGTGATGAACTTGGGGCTAAAGAAAGGGGTTTGCTGGCTGACACGATTGCAACCTTTTTAGTGATCCAATAGAAAATTAAAATTTTTTATTACAGCTCCTATCTTATAAAAAAGGAAAAAAAATTATGGCAAAATGGCGGCTGTATGAATAAAAAAGACGTTTTACAACCTTGTCATATTTTTTAATTTTTTTAAATTATGAGCATCTTTTTTTCCACGCAAGCACAATAAATATTGTCAGCATGTCACGAGAGAGTCGGTGAAAGAAAGAATTAGGAAGATAGTTGTCAAAATAGTGAAAAAATTTGCGAAATAATGAAAGACCATCAGAGCTCGGAGCAAGAATTTAAGAGAAACATTTAAAAATTGGTTAGGTATTGTACACAATCGTAAAATCAATTTAAAATAAAAAAAACAATTTTTTTCTTATTTCGCATGGAGTTCACAATTTGACATGGAGTTCCTGAATCTGGTAATACCAACATTTTTTTTTTTTAAATCTTCATTTATTTAAATGTTTTTTTATACCATGAAATTTTCTTAAAAATTGTAAAATTATTTTTTAAATTTTTTTATACAATTTTCATTGGTTACATCTTTAATTGAAGGAAAAAAAAAATTTCACGAAAAAAAGCTTCCTTTATGAGGAAGCAAGACAGAAATTTTTTTGTTATTCCATTATTTAGAACTTTTTTTTCTCAAACTTAACGACTGACTAATGCTAAATTATAAAACAGATATTAAAAAAATAGTTTATTCATTTTTAGTAAGAATAGATTGATAGATAAGATAATAGATTAAGATTAAAGATTTTTTATTGTGAATAAAAAAAAATTTGCATTTATTTATCGATAAAAATTTTCTATAATTTAACAAACAAATAAAAAATGAAAAATTTTTTTTTCTCTACTTTCATAAAGGATCGATAATCTTCGGAAGCAATAGACGAATTGGTTTGAGGCGGTATTCTGATTTAGAAATAAATTTTGAGCGTTTTGTCGAGCTTGAAAAAAAAATATATACATTCTATACTATATTTTTTTTTTAACTTTTTTAAAAATATTTCGACAATAAATAAAAAATTTTTAGGAAAAAAATGAAAATGAAGTAATTCATAAGCCGGTACAGTTAGGGCTAAAAAAAGGGGTGCTCCGGCTGATATGTTTGCGACTCCTCTAGTCACCCGTACAAAGTTAAAAAATTATTATTTTTTGTTTCTTTTCAATATTTCGAAGTTTTTATTTTCAAATTTCACAACTAACTGATGCAAAATCACAAAAACAATTATTCAAAAAATATTTTCATTTTCACGAAAATTACATAGTGTTTATCAAAATAAAATTTTTTCTTTCTCTTTTTCAAAATTTTATTTATTAAATTCAACAAATAACAAGCAGAAGATAGTAAAAAAAAGGTAATTCGTTATTTTCATTTTCATTAATATTCGATAAACTTCAGAACCAATAAACGTACATATTTGTTTAAGGCCGTATCTTGGGCAAAAGAAATACATTTTGAACGTTTTCTCGAACTCGTTCAAAAAAATATATATATTTTAACCATTCATTTTTTTACAAAATATTGATTAATGTTTTGAAAATAAAGAAGAAACTTTTGAGAAAAAAAATTATTAAAAAAAATGGTTTTTTTCATTTTTAAGAAAATCACATATTGTTAATACAAAATTTTTTTTTTTTTCAAATTCGATTTAAAAAAAAAAATTCTCGAATTGAACAAAAAAAAATGCAACATAAAAAAAAATAACAATGAGAATGGTTTTTCTATTTTAATAAAATTCAATAATTTACATAAATAATACACGTATTTGTTGTATTTTGATGTAGAGGACATACATTGAAAGCGTTTTATGTCGAGTTCGATAAAAAAAGTATACATTTCAAGAATTATTTTTTGTAAAAACATATTTATTGATATTTTGACAATAAACAAAAAATTTGCAGGAAAAAAATTAAAATTAAATAATTCATAAAATGATGAAGTTGGGGATAAAGAAAGGGGTTTGCTGGCTGAAACGATTGCAACCTTTCGAGTGACCTAATAGAAAATTAAAAATTTTTATTACAGCCCCTATCTCATAAAAAAGGGAAAAAATCATGGCAAAATAGTGGCTGTGTGAATAAAAAAGTCGTTTTACAACTTTTTAAATATTTTTTTTAAATTATGAGCATTTTTTCCCCCACGAGGACAAAAAATATTGTCAGCCTATCACGAGATAGTTCACAATTTCGCATAGAGTTTCTGAATCTGGTAATATCTACATTGAAATTTTTTTTTTAAATTTCAATTTATTTAAATTTTTTTTTATACCATGAAATTTTCTTAAAAATTGTGAAATTATTTTTCAATTTTTTTTCTACAATTTTCATTAGTTACATCTTTAATCGAAGGAAAAAAACTTTTTCACGAAAAAAAGCTTCCTTTATGAGGAAGCAAGACATAAATTTTTTTCTTATTCCATCATTTAGAACTTTTTTTCTCAAATCTAACGACTGACTAATGCTAAATTATAAAACAATTATTTAAAAAATTGTTTATTCATTTTTCATAAGATTAGATTGATAAATAAGATAATAGATTAAGATTAAAGATTTTTTATTGTTAATAAAAAAAAAATTTGAATTGATTAATCGAAAAAAATTTTCTAGAATTTAACAAACAAATGAAAAATAAAAAATAAAATTTCTACTTTCATAAAGGATCGATAATCTTCGGAAACAATAGACGAATTGGTTTGAGGCGGTATTCTGATGTAGAAATACATTTTGAGCGTTTTGTCGAGCTTGAAACAAAAATATATACATTCTATACTTTTTTTTAATAACTTTTTTAAAAATATTTCGTCAATAAATAAAACATTTTTAGGAAAAAAATGAAAATAAAATAATTCATAAGCCGGTATAGCATGTCACGAGAGAGTCAGTGAAAGAAAGAATTAGGAAGATGGTTGTCAAAAGAGTGAAAAAATTTGCAAAATAATGAAAGAGCATCATATCTCGGAGCAAGACTTTGAGAAAAACATTTAAAGATTGGGTAGGTATTGTACACAATCGTAAAATCAATTTAAAATAAAAAAACATTTTTTTCTTATTTCGCATGAAGTTCACAATTTCGCATGGATTTTTAAAAATTTTAATTTATTCTAATGTTTTTTTATACCATGAAATTTTCTTCAAAATTTCAAAATTATCTTTCAATTTTTTTTCTCCAATTTTAATTAGTTACATCTCTAATCGAAAGAAAAAAACTTGTTCACGAAAAAAAGCTTCCTTTATGAGGAAGCAAGACAGAAATTTTTTTTGTTATTCCATTATTTAGAACTTTTTTTCTAAAACTTAACGACTGACTAATGCTAAATTATAAAACAGATATTGAAAAAAATTGTTTATTAATTTTTAGTAAGAATAGATTGATAGATAAGATAATAGATTAAGATTAAAGATTTTTTATTGTTAATATAAAAAAAATGGAATTTATTTATCGAAAAAAAATTTATAGAATTGAACAAGCAAATAAAAAATAATTTTTTTTTTCCTTTACTTTTATAAAGGATCGATAATCTTCGGAAACAATAGACGAATTGGTTTGACGCGGTATTCTGATGTAGAAATACATTTTGAGCGTTTTGTCGAGCTTGAAACAAAAATATATACATTCTATACTTTTTTTTAATAACTTTTTTAAAAATATTTCGTCAATAAATAAAACATTTTTAGGAAAAAAATGAAAATAAAATAATTCATAAGCCGGTATAGCATGTCACGAGAGAGTCAGTGAAAGAAAGAATTAGGAAGATGGTTGTCAAAAGAGTGAAAAAATTTGCAAAATAATGAAAGAGCATCATATCTCGGAGCAAGACTTTGAGAAAAACATTTAAAGATTGGGTAGGTATTGTACACAATCGTAAAATCAATTTAAAATAAAAAAACATTTTTTTCTTATTTCGCATGAAGTTCACAATTTCGCATGGATTTTTAAAAATTTTAATTTATTCTAATGTTTTTTGATACCATGAAATTTTCTTCAAAATTTCAAAATTATCTTTCAATTTTTTTTCTCCAATTTTAATTAGTTACATCTCTAATCGAAAGAAAAAAACTTGTTCACGAAAAAAAGCTTCCTTTATGAGGAAGCAAGACAGAAATTTTTTTTGTTATTCCATTATTTAGAACTTTTTTTCTAAAACTTAACGACTGACTAATGCTAAATTATAAAACAGATATTGAAAAAAATTGTTTATTAATTTTTAGTAAGAATAGATTGATAGATAAGATAATAGATTAAGATTAAAGATTTTTTATTGTTAATATAAAAAAAATGGAATTTATTTATCGAAAAAAAATTTATAGAATTGAACAAGCAAATAAAAAATAATTTTTTTTTTCCTTTACTTTTATAAAGGATCGATAATCTTCGGAAACAATAGACGAATTGGTTTGAGGCGGTATTCTGATGTAGAAATACATTTTGAGCGTTTTGTCGAGCTTGAAACAAAAATATATACATTCTATACTTTTTTTTAATAACTTTTTTAAAAATATTTCGTCAATAAATAAAACATTTTAAGGAAAAAAATGAAAATGAAGTAATTCATCAGCCGGTACAGTTAGGGCTAAAAAAAGGGGTGCTCCGGCTGACACGTTTGCGACTCCTCCAGTCACCCGTACAAAGTTAAAAAATTATTATTTTCTATTTCTTTTCAATCATTCGAACTTTTTTTTCAAATTTCACAACCAACTAATGCAAAATCACAAAAACAATTATTGAAAAAAATATTTTTTTCAATTTTATTTTTAACAAATAACAAGCAGAAAATAGTGAAAAAAAGGTAATTCGTTTTTTTATTTTGATTAACATGAGATAAATATCAGAACTAATAAACGTACATATTTGTTTAAGGCCGTATAATGGACAAAAAAAATAAATTTTGAGCGTCTTCTCGAGCTCGTTCAAAAAAATATTTATATTTTAACAATTTTTTTTTTTACAAAATATTTATCAAAGTTTTGAAAATGAAGAAAAAACTTTCGAGAAAAAAAAATGAAAAAATTGGTTTTTCTGTCATTTTTAAGAAAATTACACATTGTGAATAAAAAACATTTTTTTTTTTAAATTCGATTAACAAAAAAAAATTCTCGAATTGAACAAAAAAAATGCAACATTAAAAAAAATAACAATGAGAATGGTTTTTCTATTTCAATAAAAATTCAATAATTCACATAAGTAATAAACGTATTTGTTGTATTTTGATGTAGAGGACATACATTGAAAGCGTTATGTCGAGTTCGATAAAAAAAGTTCACATTTCAAGAATTATTTTTTGTAAAAACATATTTATTGATATTTTGATAATAAACAAAAAAATTGCAGGAAAAAAATTAAAATTAAATAATTAATAAAAATTAAATAATATTTTGTAATTTTTTTATATTATGAGCATCTTTTTTCCCCGCAAGCACAAAAAATATCGTTAGCATGTCACGAGATAGTCGGTGAAAGAAAGAATTAGAAAGATTGTTTGTCAAAAAAGTGAAACAATTTGCGAAATAATGAAAGATCATCAGAGCTCGGAGCAAGACATTGAGAATGCTTACGTTATACGGAGCTGTCCACTTTATTTATCGGTTTCGTAACTCTTTTTATTTTTCTGTCTTCGTAAAACTTGGTGTAATAGCTTGATACGTCGATTGATCATCCTTTTTAATCACCATTAGTCTCTTCTGCCATGAATGTTGTCAATTTATTGAGGGTGAAGCGATTATAATGTATATTATAAGAGAAGTGAAAAGGAGAGTAGAGACGAGAGACGTTAGGATCATTGAGAATAGAGTGGGGAGAGATCAAAGTAGAGAGAAAGACGTCGATCACCGAATTCTCACGATCGATCCCGAGGTGATCGAAAATCATCGACGAATTGGAATAATCGAGGACTTCTCCTCTGACCGTTGACCAAAACACACCTACAAAATTATTATCATCGCCTTTCGTATTTCACGGAACGACATCGAAGAAACTTTATCGATTCTCGTCTGGCCAACGAGAATTATCATCTCCATCGTTATCGAGAGGCACGGAAGTATCTCACCAACATCTCGAGGATCAGACAACCAAAGTCGCCTACGAAGCAGAGAACTGAATCTTCGTCTTCCTCAATAGAGAGATAAGTAACTCTGCTCTTATCACACCAAGAAAATGGAATCTGTAATAGCCAACGGTCAAGAGAACGAAAACACTTCATTAACGATTCTCTCTCTCTCTATCTCTCTCATTGGATTTAGTATTGAATCTCGCCTTTTATTTGTATGTATAGATGTATGGATGTATATTGATCTCTCTATATATTATATCTGCGTTGATTAAGAATTGAGAAAATTGTATTTAAACCGAGAAAACCTTTTTCACTTGTTAATTTTCCAATAAAGAAAATTTGTAACGGTTCAAATAAACAAATTGTTACAAATGGCGCCCGACCTGGAGGCATGAACTGAATGCCGGTTTAAAATTAAATTCATAGCTTTTGATTGAAACTTATATGGGATATATTTGAATATTGAGTATATATGTCGAGCGAAAAAACACGCGTAACGAGGTCAAACGCTAGTAAATTGAATATACAAGTGTTACCGAAAGCACCGAAAGTCAAGAACTCTGTTCAAAAGAAAATAAATACACGCAAAAACACGACCTCGAACACATCTAATAACGCGGCCGGAACGTCGACAGGTAGCTTTAATAATCATAATACCCAGAATACTAATTCAAGTGTTGATATTGACAGATTGGAAGATAATATAACGATCGATATGACGGAGGAACAAATAAGAGCCGAATGGCAGCGTTTAGCCGATGCTCAGCGACGTTTCGACGAAGATCGAGCCGCCTTTGAGCAGCAGCGTGCACAAGCGGCAGCTGATGCGATTAATGCAGAAAATCGAAATCCACCGGATGGAAATCTTAACGGAAATCAGGGCAATGCACCTAATAATGATCGATTGGTGAACGGATTGGTGAGGCATCTACAGTACTTACATATCGACGTTAAAACCCCCAAGTTTAATGAAGAAAATAATCCCATAGAATTTTTGGAAGAAGTAGAAAAATATCTCAAATGCAAAAATGTACCGCAACAGCACCAAATGATGGTAGTCGAGAGTATGCTAGAAGGCCGCGTAAAAATATGGTACGAGATCTCAAAAGATAATATTCACAATCTCGAAATGTTGAGAAGGTCTCATTCTCCATTATTTCAAATGCCGTGCTGCTCAAACTCCGTGGTCAAATGCCGTGTGTATCAAACTCCGTTCTTCATTTTCCGGCGTTTCCCCCTTCTCTCTAATAATCCGAAAGGGTCGCCACTCGCTCCGAGCGCGACCCTCGCAACTTTTTTTTGAAATCGCCCGTGTACCTGCTTTGTCTATACCCCATTACTAATAATACGGTTCGTGGCAACGAAGAACTGGACGGCCACGTGGTTCAGTTAACATCTCACGAAATGTCATCACGCCGCACTGCCTCAGTGAATCCCAACACTTCAAGTCGCAGTCGTTTTTTCCAATTTTATAGATTAATATGTGAAATAATATTATGATATTAATTAATCACAGATAATAATCGCTTGCTCGTATGTATTCATACACGGAATAATTCACGGTAGATTCCCTAAACTGAATTCTCGTAGTATATTTTGTACCGCATGAAATAATCCCTCCGTGATTATTAACATTCATGTTCTTGTAAAAAGGATAGAATGAAAGACGCACTGTTTTTGTACATATATCACTGTTGTAATTCTATCAGACCATACCATACTAACAGATATTCATTTTATATGAGGGGCATTCCACGCCAGATCAACCACTTTAGAATCCAACCCCTTTCGATTTGGCTAAAACATTTTTATTTTTTTCTACCCTTTCAAAAACATTTTACAGAATTTTTTCAAATTTTTTCACCCAACCGGTAAAAAATTATAAACTTTTCAGGAAAAATAAGCTTTTTATTTTTCAAATATCTGTAATTTTTTCGAAAATTGACATATCTGGATGTTTTTTTTTAATGTGTGTTTTTCTATGTACTTTTTAGAAACAAAATAGAAAAAAACATTCGGGCCGATCTTCAACGTTTTTTTTGCAAATTTTCAGAAAAAAAAAATTTCTCGGATATTATGATTTTTAATTTTTCATATCTTTTTTTTGATAGAAACTTTTCCATTTTCTGCAAATTCACTGAAATTTTCAGAGTGGGATTTCTTCGTTTTCTATTTCTTTTTTCAATTTAAATTTTTTTTTTTCACTCAGCTTATTTCTTATAATAGAACTCTGGGGATTTTTGAGGATGTCGAAAGAACCTCAAATTTTGAAAAAAAAAAAATAATAAATGCAATCGAAAGTGGTATCCATCAGAAAGAAAATTTATTTTTCAAATATCTATAACTTTTTTGAAAATTGACTATTCGTGACGTTGTTTTTTTGGAAATTTATGTTTATCAATGTACTTTTCAGAAAAAAAACGGAAAAAAATATTCGGGCCGATCTTCGACGTTTGTTTTGCGAATTTTCCAAAAAAAAACAAAAATTTCTCGATTATTGTCATTTTTAATTTTTCTCATCGTTTTTTTAATAAAAACTTTGCCATTTGCTGCAAATTCACTTAAATTTTCAGAGTAGGATTTTTTTTCAATTAGAAATTTTTTTTTTTTTTACTCAGCTTATTTCTTATATTATCACTTTGGGAATTTTTGAGGATGTTGAGAGAATGTCAAAGTTCGAAAAAAAATAATAATAAATGAAATTGAAAGTGGTAATCATCGAAAAAATTTCAATGTTTTTTGAAAAAGTAGGACAAAAAATGGAAGATAGTTCTGAATAATTTTTTTATTCAGAACTATTCAGACTTTTTAAAAAGGTCCACTTTATCATTGCACAATGATTTTCATCGTCCTTAATTTGGCATTGCGATTTTTGCAGTTATTAAGGGGTTATGGGCAAAAGAAATATTGAAAAATCAATAACTACCGTGGTTCACGGTATTCAGACTTTTCAAAAGCGTCCACTTTATCATTGCACAATGATTTTCATCGTCCTTAATTTGGCATTGCGATTTTTACAATTATTAAGGGGTTATGAGCGAAAGAAATATTGAAAAATCGATAACTACCGTGGTTCACGGTATTCAGACTTTTCAAAAGCGTCCACTTTATCGATGCACAATGATTTTCATCGTCCTTAATTTGGCATTGTGATTTTTGCAATTGTTAAGGGGTTATGAGCAAAATAAATATTGAAAAATCGATAACTACCGTGGTTCACAGTATTCAGACTTTTCAGAGGCGTCCACTTTATCACTGCACAATAATTTTCATCGTCCTTAATTTGGCATTGCGATTTTTACAATTATTAAGGGGTTATATGCAGAAGAAATATTGAAAAATCAATAACTACCGTGATTCACGGTATTCAGACTTTTCGAAAACGTCCACTTTATCATTGCACAATAATTTTTATCGTCCTTAATTTGGCATTGCGATTTCCACAATTATTAAGGGGTTATAGGCGAAAGAAATATTGAAAAATCGATAACTACCGTGTTCACGGTATTCAGACTTTTCAAAAGCGTCCACTTTTTCATTGCACAATGATTTTTATCCTCCTCAATTTGGCATTGCGATTTTTGCAATTATTAAGGGGTTATGGGCAAAAGAAATATTGAAAAATCAATAACTACCGTGGTTTACGGTATTCAGACTTTTCAAAAGCGTCCACTTTATCATTGCACAATGATTTTCATCGTCCTTAATTTAGCATTACGATTTTTACAATTATTAAGGGGTGATAGGCAAAAGGAATATTGAAAAAACAATAACTACCGTGATTCACGGTATTCAGACTTTTCAAAAGCGTCCACTTTATCATTGCACAATGATTTTCATCGTCCTTAATTTGGCATTGCGATTTTCACCATTATTGGGGGGTTATGAGCAAAAGGAAAATTGAAAAATCAATAACTACCGTGGTTCACGGTATTCAGACTTTTCAAAAGCGTCCGCTTTATCATTGCACAATGATTTTCATCGTCCTTAATTTCGCATTGCGATTTTTGCAATTATTAAGGGGTTATGGGCAAAAGAAATATTGAAAAATAAATGACGACCGTGGTTCACGGTATTCAGACTTTTCAAAAGCGTCCACTTTATAGTTGTACAATGATTTGCATCGTCTTTAATTTGGCATTACGATTTTTGCAATTATTAAGGGGTTATGAGCAAAAGAAATATTGAAAAATCAATAACTACCGTGGTTCACGGTATTCAGACTTTTCAAAAGCGTCCACTTCATCATTGCACAATGATTTTCATCGTCCTTAATTTAGCATTGCGATTTTCACAATTATTAAGGGTTTATGGGCAAAAGAAATATTGAAAAGACAATAACTATCGTGTTTTACGGTATTCAGACTTCTCAAAAGCGTCCACTTTATCATTGCACAATGATTTTCATCGTCCTTAATTTCGCATTGCAGTTCTTGCAATTATTAAGGGGTTATGGTCAAAAGAAATATTGAAAAATCAATAACTACCGTGGTTCACGGTATTTGGACTTTTCAAAAGCGTCCACTTTATCACTGCACAATGATTTTCATCGTCCTTAATTTGGCATTGCGATTTTTGCAATCATTAAGAGGTTATGGGCAAAAGAAATATTGAAAAATCAATAACTACCGTGATTCACGGTATTCAGACTTTTCAAAAGCATCCACTTTATCAATGCACAATGATTAACATCGTTCTTGATTTGACATTGCAATTTTTGCAATAATTAAGGGGTGATGAGCAAAAGAAATATTGAAAAATCAATAACTACCGTGGTTCACGGTATTTAGACTATTCAAAAGCGTCCACTTTATCATTGCACAATGATTTTCATCGTCCTTGATTTGGCATTGCGATTTTCGCTATTATTAAGGGGTTATGAGCAAAAGAAATATTGAAAAATCAATAACTAAAAGTCTGAATACCGTGGTTCACGGTATTCAGACTTTTCAAAAGCGTCCGCTTCATCATTGCACAATGATTTTCATCGTCCTTAATTTCGCATTGCGATTTTCGCAATTATTAAGGGGTTATCGGCAAAAGAATTATTGAAAAAGCAATAACTATCGTGGTTCACGGTATTCAGACTTTTCAAAAGCGTCCACTTTATCATTGCACAATGATTTTCATCGTCCTTAATATGGCATTGCGATTTTTGCAATCATTAAGGGGATATGGGCAAAAGAAATATTGAAAAATTAATAACTACCGTGATTCACGGTATTCAGACTTTTCAAAAGCATCCACTTTATCAATGCACAATGTTTAACATCGTCCTTAATTTGACATTGCAATTTTTGCAATAACTAAGGGGTTATGAGCAAAAGAAATATTGAAAAATCAATAACTATCGTGGTTCACGGTATTCAGACCTTTCTAAAGCGTCCACTTTATCATTGCACAATTATTTTCATTGTCCTTAATTTGGCATTGCGATTTTCGCCATTATTAAGGGTTTATGAGCAAAAGAAATATTGAAAAATCAATAACTACCGTGGTTCACGGTATTCAGACTTTCCAAAAGCGTTTGCTTTATCATTGCACAATGATTCTCATCGTCCTTAATTTCGCATTGCGATTTTTGCAATTACTAAGGGGTTATGGGCTAAAGAAATATTGAAAAATAAATGACTACAGTGGTTCACGGTATTCAGACTTTTCAAAAACGTCTACTTTATAGTTGCACAATGATTTGCATCGTCTTTAATTTGGCATTACGATTTTTGCAATTATTAAGGGGTTATGAGCAAAAAAAATATTGAAAAATCAATAACTACCGTGGTTCACGAGATTCAGACTTTTCAAAAGCGTCCACTTCATCATTGCACAATGATTTTCATCGTCCTTAATTTAGCATTGCGATTTTCACAATCATTAAGGAGTTATGGGCGAAAGAAATATTGAAAAGACAATAACTATCGTGTTTTACGGTATTCAGACTTTTCAAAAGCGTCCACTTTATTATTGCACAATGATTTTCATCGTCCTTAATTTCGCATTGCAGTTCTTGCAATTATTAAGGGGTTATGGGCAAAAGAAATATTGAAAAGACAATAACTATCGTGTTTTACGGTATTCAGACTTTTCAAAAGCGTCCACTTTATCATTGCACAATGATTTTCATCGTCCTTAATTTCGCATTGCGATTTTTGCAATTATTAAGGGGTTATGGGCAAAAGAAATATTTAAAAATCAATAACTATCGTGGTTTACGGTATTCAGACTTTTCAAAAGCGTCCACTTTATCATTGCACAATGATTCTCATCGTCCTCAATTTGGCATTGCGATTTTTGCAATTATTAAGGGGATATGGGCAAAAGAAATATTGAAAAATCAATAACTACCGTGATTCACGGTATTCAGACTTTTCAAAAGTGTCCACTTTATTAATGCACAATGATCAACATCGTCCTTAATTTGACATTGCAATTTTTGCAATAACTAAGGGGTTATGAGCAAAAGAAATATTGAAAAATCAATAACTACCGTGGTTTACGGTATTCAGACCTTTCTAAAGCGTCCACTTTATCATTGCACAATTATTTTCATCGTCCTTAATTTGGCATTGCGATTTCCGCCATTATTAAGGGGTTATGAGCAAAAGAAATATTGAAAAATCAATAACTAGCGTGGTTCACAGTATTCAGACTTTCCAAAAGCGTCCGCTTTATCATTGCATAATGATTCTCATCGTCCTTAATTTCGCATTGCGATTTTTACAATTATTAAGGGGTTATGGGCAAAAGAAATATTTAAAAATAAATGACTACCGTGGTTCACGGTATTCAGACTTCTTAAAAGCGTCTACTTTATAGTTGCACAATGATTTGCATCGTCTCCAATTTGGCATTACGATTTTTGCAATTATTAAGGGGTTATGAGCAAAAGAAATATTGAAAAATCAATAACTACCGTGGTTCACGGTATTCAGACTTTTCGAAAGCGTACACTTCATCATTGCACAATGATTTTCATCGTCTTTAATTTAGCATTGCGATTTTCACAATTATTAAGGGGTTATGGGCAAAAGAAATATTGAAAAGACAATAACTATCGTGTTTTACGGTATTCAGACTTTTCAAAAGCGTCCACTTTATCATTGCACAATGATTTTCAGCGTCCTTAATTTCGCATTGCAGTTCTTGCAATTATTAAGGGGTTATGGGCAAAAGAAATATTGAAAAATCAATAACTACCGCGGTTCACGGTATTTGGACTTTTCAAAAGCGTCCACTTTATCATCTCACAATGATTTTTATGGTCTTCAATTTAGCATTGCGATTTTCGCTATTATTAAGGGGTTCTGAGCAAAAGAAATATTGAAAAATCAATAACTACCGTGGTTCACGGTATTCAGACTTTTCAAAAGCGTCCGCTTTATCATTGCACAATGATTTTCATCGTCCTTAATTTCGCATTGCGATTTTTGCAATCATTAAGGGGTTATGGGCAAAAGAAATATTGAAAACAAATGACTACCGTGGTTTACGGTATTCAGACTTTTCAAAAGCGTCCACTTTATAGTTGCACAATGATTTTTATCGTCTTTAATTTGACTTTGCGATTTTTGCAATCATTGAGGGGCTATAAGCAAAAGAATTATTGAAAAATCAATAACTATCGTGGTTTACGGTATTCAGACTTTTCAAAAGCGTTCACTTTATCATTGCACAATGATTTTTATCGTCCTCAATTCGACATTGCGATTTTCACAATTATTAAGGGGTTATGGGCAAAAGAAATATTGAAAAGACAATAACTATCGTGTTTACGGTATTCAGACTTTTCAAAAGCGTCCACTTCATCATTGCACAATGATTCTCATCGTCCTTAATTTCGCATTGCGATTTTTGCAATTATTAAGGGGTTATGAGCAAAAGAAATATTTAAAAATCAATAACTATCGTGGTTCACGGTATTCAGACCTTTCAAAAGCGTCCATTTTATCATTGCACAATGATCTTCATCGTCCTTAATTTGGCATTGCGATTTTTGCAATCATTAAGGGGACATGGGCGAAAGAAATATTGAAAAATCAATAACTACCGTGATTCACGGTATTCAGACTTTTCAAAAGCGTCCGCTTTATCATTGCACAATGATTCTCATCGTCCTTAATTTGACATTGCAATTTTTGCAATAACTAAGGGGTTATGAGCAAAAGAAATATTGAAAAATCAATAGCTACCGTGGTTCACGGTATTCAGACTTTTCAAAAGCGTCCACTTTATCATTGCACAATTATTTTCATCGTCCTCAATTTGGCATTGCGATTTTCACCATTATTAAGGGGTTATGAGCAAAAGAAATATTGAAAAATCAATAACTACCGTGGTTCACGGTATTCAGACTTTCCAAAAGCGTCCGCTTTATCATTGCACAATGATTCTCATCGTCCTCAATTTCGCATTGTGATTTTTGCTATTATTAAGGGGTTATGGGCAAAAGAAATATCGAAAAATAAATGACTACCGTGGTTCACGGTATTCAGACTTTTCAAAAGCGTCTACTTTATAGTTGCACAATGATTTTCATCGTCTTTAATTTGGCATTGCGATTTTTGCAATTATTGAGGGGTTATGAGCAAAAGGAATATTGAAAAATCAATAACTACCGTGGTTCACGGTATTCAGACTTTTCAAAAGCGTCCACTTTATCATTGCACAATGATTTTCATCGTCCTTAATTTGGCATTGCGATTTTCACAATTATTAAGGGGTTATGGGCAAAAGAAATATTGAAAAGTTTTACGGTATTCAGACTTTTCAAAAGCGTCCACTTTATCATTGCACAATGATTTTCATCGTCCTCAATTTCGCATTGCAATTTTTTCAATTATTAAGGGGTTATGGGCTCGAGAACCATTGAAAAATCAATAACTACCGTGGTTTACGGTATTTAGACTTCTTAAAAGCGTCTACTATATCATTGCACAATGATTTTCATCGTCCCCAATTTGGCATTGCGATTTTTACAATTATCAAGAGGTTATGGGCAAAAGAAATATTGAAAAATCAATAACTACCGTGGTTCACGGTATTCAGACTTTTCGAAAGCGTCCACTTTATCATTGCACAATGATTCTCATCGTCCTTAATTTGGCATTGCGATTTTTGCAATTATTAAGGGGTTATGGGCAAAAGAAATATTGAAAAATCAATAACTACCGTGGTTCACGGTATTCAGACTTTTCAAAAGCGTCCACTTTATCATTGCACAATGATTCTCATCGTCCTTAATTTGACATTGCGATTTTTGCAATTATTAAGGGGTTATGGGCAAAAGAAATATTGAAAAATCAATAACTACCGTGATTCACGGTATTCAGACTTTTCAAAAGCATCCACTTTATCAATGCACAATGATCAACATCGTCCTTAATTTGAGATTGCAATTTTTGCAATAATTAAGGGGTTATGAGCAAAAGAAATATTAAAAAATCAATAACTACCGTGGTTCACGGTATTTAGACTTTTCAAAAGCGTCCACTTTATCATTGCACAATGATTTTCATCGTACTTAATTTGGCATTGCGATTTTCGTCATTATTAAGGGGTTATGAGCAAAAAAATCATTGAAAAATCGATAACTACCGTGGTTCACGGTATTCAGACTTTTCAAAAGCGTCCACTTTATTATTGCACAATGATTTGCATCGTCCTTAATTTCGCATAGCTATTTTTGCAATTATTAAGGGGTAATGGGCAAAAGAAATATTGAAAAATAAATGACTACCGTGGTTCACGGTATTCCGACTTTTCAAAAGCGTCCACTTTATAGTTGCAAAATGATTTTCATCGTTCTTAATTTGGCATTGCGATTTTTGCAATTATCAAGGGGTTATGAGCAAAAGAAATATTGAAAAATCAATAACTACCGTGATTCACGATATTCAGACTTTTCAAAAAAGTCCACTTTATCATTGCACAATGATTTTTATCGTCCTCAATTTGGCATTGCGATTTTCACAACTATTAAGGGGTTATGGGCAAAAGAAATATTGAAAAAACAATAACTATCGTGTTTTACGGTATTCAGACTTTTCAAAAGCATCCACTTTATCATTGCACAATGATTTTTATCGTTCTTTATTTAGCATTGCGATTTTTGCAATTATTAAGGGGTTATAGGCAAAAGAAATATTGAAAAATGAATCACTACCGTGGTTCACGGTATTCAGACTTGTCAAAAGTGTCCACTTTATCATTGCACAACGATTTTCATCGTTCTTAATTTGGCATTGCGAATTTTGCAATTATTAAGGGGTTATGGACGAAATAAATATTGAAAAATCAATAACTACCGTGTTTGTCGGGATTCAGACATTTACAAACATATTGATGATGAACATCATTGTACAATAATGGAGTCGATGCTATTAAAAAGTCTTAATCTCGATAAACACGGTAGTTATTGATTTTTCAATATTTATTTTGTCGATAACACCTGAATCATTGCGAAAATCGCAATGCCAAATTGAGGATGATGAAAATCATTGTGCAATGGTAAAGTAAACGCTTTTGAAGAGTCTGAATACCTTAAAACACGGTATTTATTGATTTTTAAATATTTCTTTTGTCGATAACACCTCAATAATTGCGAAAACCGCAATGCCGAATTGAGAATGACTGGAAACATTGTGCAATGATAAAGTGGAAGCTTTTGAAAAGTCTGAATATCGTGAACCACGGTAGTTACTGATTTTTCAATATTTCTTTTGCCTATAACCCCTTAATAATTGCAAAAATCGCAATGCTAAATAAAGAACGATAAAAATCATTGTGCAATGATGGAGTGGATGCTTTTGAAAAGTCTGAATACCGTAAAACACGATAGTTATTGATTTTTCAATATTTCTGTTGTCGATAACCCCTTAATAATTGCAAAAATCGCAATGCCAAATTAAGGACGATAAAAATCATTGTGCATTGATAAAGTAGACGCTTTAAAAAAGTCTAAATACCGTGAACCACGGTAGTTATTGATTTTTCAATATTTCTCTTGCCCATAACCCTTCAATAATTGCAAACATCGCAATGCCAAATTGAGGACGATGAAAATTATTGTGCAATGATAAAGTCGACGCTTTTGAAAAGTCTGAATACCGTGAACCACGGTAGTTATTGATTTTTCAATATTTCTTTTGCCCATAACCCCTTAATAATTGCAAAAATCGCAATGCTTAATTAAGGACGATGAAATTCATTGTGCATTGATAAAGTGGACGCTTTTGAAAAGTCTGAATACCGTGAACCGCGGTCGTTATTGATTGTTCAATATTTCTTTTGCTCATAAGCCTCTAATAATTGCAAAAATCGCAATGCTAAATTAAGGACGATGAAAATTATTGTGCAATGATAAAGTGGACGCTTTTGAAAAGTCTGAATACCGTAAAACACGGTAGTTATTGTTTTTTCAATATTTCTTTTGCCCATAACCCCTTAATAATTGTGAAAATCGCAATGCCAAATTGAGGACGATGAAAATCATTGTGCAATGATAAAGTGGACGCTTTTAAAAAGTCTGAATAGTTCTGAATAAAAAAAATTATTCAGAACTATCTTCCATTTTTTGTCCTACTTTTTGAAAAAACATTGAAATTTTTTCGATGATTACCACTTTCAATTTCATTTATTATTTTTTTTTTTTGAACTTTTACATTCTCTCAACATCCCAAAAAATTCCCAAAGTTATAATATAAGAAATAAGCTAAGTAAAAAAAAAAAATTTGAATTGATAAAAAATCCTACTCTGAAAATTCAAGTGAATTTGCAGAAAATGGCAAAGTTTTTATAAAAAAAAACGATAAGATAAAATAAAAATGACAATAATCGAGAAATTTTTGTTTTTTTTTGGAAAATTCGCAAAACAAACGTTGAAGATCGGCCCGAATATTTTTTTCCGTTTTTTTTTCTGAAAAGTACATTGATAAACATACATTTTCAAAAAAACAACGTCACGAAAGGTCAATTTTCAAAAAAGTTATAGATATTCGAAAAATAAATTTTCTTTTCGATCGATACCACTTTCGATTGCATTTATTATTATTTTTTTTCAAAATTTGAGGTTCTTTCGACATCCTTAAAAATCCCCAGAGTGGTATTATAAGAAATAAGCTGAGTGAAAAAAAAATTTTTGAATTGAAAAAAGAAATAGAAAACGAAAATATCCGACTCTGAAAATTTCAGTGAATTTGCAGAAAATGGAAAAGTTTCTATCAAAAAAAAGATAAGAAAAATTAAAAATGATAATAATCGAGAAATTTTTTTTTTTCCTGAAAATTCGCAAAAAAACGTTAAAGATCGGCCCGAATATTTTTTTCTATTTTTTTTCCAAAAAGTAAATAGAAAAACACACATTAAAAAAAAACATCCAGATATGTCAATTTTTGAAAAAGTTATAGATATTTGAAAAATGAAAAGCTTATTTTTCCTGAAAAGTTCATAATTTTTTACCGGTTGGGTGAAAAAGTTTGAAAAAATTCTGTAAAATGTTTTTGAAAGGGTAGAAAAAAATAAAAATGTTTTAGCCAAATCGATAGGGGTCGGATTCTAAAGTGGTTGATTTGGCGTGGAATGCCCCTCATATAATATGAATATCTGTTAGTATGGTATGGTCTGTTAGAATCACAACAGTGATATATGCACAAAAACAGTGCGTCTTTCATTCTATTCTTTTTACAAGAACATGAATGTTAATAATCACGGAGGCATTATTTCATGCGGTACAAAATATACTACGAGAATTCAGTTTAGAGAATCTACCGTGAATTATTCCGTGTATGAATACATCCGAGCGAGCGATTATTATCTGTGAATAATTAATATCATAATTATATTTTACATATTAATTTATAAAATTGGAAAAAACGGCTGCGACTTGAAGTGTTGAGAATCATTGAGGCAGTGCGGCGCGATGACATTTCGTGAGATGTTAACTGAACCACGTGGCCGTCCAGTTCCTCATTGCCACGAACCGTATTATTAGTAATGGGGTATAGACAAAGCAGGTACAAGGGCGATTCCAAAAAAAAGTTGCGACGGTCGAGCTCGGAGCGAGTGGCGACCCTTTCGGATTATTAGGGAGAAGGGGGAAACGCCGGAAAATGAAGAACGGAGTTTGATACACACGGCATTTGACCACGGAATTTGAGCAGCACGGCATTTGAAATAACGGAGAATGAGACCTTCTCGAACGATCGAATAGCGAATTCTGTAATCCTCTTAGAATCGTCAAGAAAAGGGATGGACGTGTCAGGTTGTGTTTAGATGCGCGGTTCCTCAATGATGTGATACACGGAGATAATGAAACTCCACCTATTATCAATGAGTTAATGCAGAAATTTGATGGAGCACGAATTTTTTCGACTCTAGATTTGACACATGGGTATTGGCAAGTCCCATTAGAACAAGAATCTCGGCAATATACGGCTTTTGTGCACAACGGGACCGTATATCAATTTTGTAGGATACCATTCGGGATTAAGACAGCGGGGAGTGGTTTCATTAGGGCACTGAGTTTGGCGCTCGGTGATAAATATTCCAAATTTCTGACATATTACGTTGATGATCTTCTTGTGGCATCTGTGGATTTTGGCCAACACCTATTGCATTTGGAGGAATTGTTTCGGGTGCTATGCGAGAATAACTTTACTCTCCGTCTCAGCAAGGCCATATTTTGTGGTCCATATGTTCCATTTTTAGGATTCGTCCTCTCTTCGAAAGGAATCGTTCCCGATCAGGGCAAATTGAGCGTGATCCAGGATTTTGATCCACCTGTTAATAAGTTGCAATTGCAAAAATTTCTTGGAATATGTAATTATTACAGACAATTTGTCTTTGGATACGCTCACTATATGGAACCGTTTCGAGAGTTATTGAAAAAGGATGTAATCTGGAATTGGACGGATGATCACGAGAGGGCGTTTCTCGAGCTAAAGAGTAAATTTGTTGCCGTCTTGCAACTGAATCATATTTTACCAGATGAAATGTTCAAGGTGCAAACGGATGCGTCCGACAAGGGAGTGAGTGGCCTATTATATCAGGTAGATTCTCAGGGGGATCATCGTATCATATCGCTTATTAGTAGGTGTCTGAATTCGGCTGAGATGAATTATACCACCACTGAGAAGGAACTGTTAGCGATTATTTATGCCGTCACGAAATTTCGAATCTACCTTATCGGACAAAAGTTTGAGATTATCACGGATCATCAATGTTTGACATTTCTTCACACGACATTGTATCAAACTGCTCGCTTATGTAGGTGGAGCCTTTTGCTGCAAGAATACGATTTCATTGTCACTCATTGTCATGGCCGTGATAATTATGTGGCAGATTTTTTTAGTCGCAATCCCGATTGTAGATTTCACAAAGAAGAACCCAATCAAATTATTATCGCGGGGCTCAATCGTTATACACCATTATCTCACGAATCCATGGGCGATGAGTATAGTGCATTGTATGCGATATGTAGTTTGGAATTGGAGCCAACTCTTCGCGATGGTTTGAGGGATTTAGAAAATGTGCAAAGGAGCGACGAGGAAACAAAATCAAGTATCGCAATATTAAAAGAGTCGAATCCTGAACAAGTTCAGGAATATAATGGAATTTTGTTCCATAGAAAAACGACAACTTCTCATTGGTGTATAATCGTCGCAAGGCAACTGCAACCGCTGATCGTTAAAGCTACCCATGAAAAACTCGCACACGCGGGAATATATAAAACGGTAAAATATTTACAGCAATTTTATTATTGGAGGGGTCTCAGCCGTGATGTGAAAAATTTTGTTGTAACCTGCGATTTGTGTCAAAGAGTCAAGCATCTCTCGTATAGTATGGAAGGGGAATTTTGCATGGTAAAATCGGAGAAACCGGGAAAACTCGTCGCGGTGGATTTTTATGGGCCTTTGCCAAAATCGATAGGTGGGGTACAATATATTTTTGTGGTTGTTGACACGTTTTCGAAACTCGTGACCTTGTACCCTGTAAAAAGGGCTACTACCGAAATTGTTGTCAAGAAGATAGTACAGGATTACATCTTACGAATCGGTAAACCGGATAGAATATTATCAGACCATGGAACGCAGTTCACGTCAAGGTCGTGGAAAAAGAATCTAGAAAAGGCGGGAATTGTGGTTACCTACTCTTCGATCCGCCATCCACAATCAAATCCCTCGGAACGCGTAATGCGTGAATTAGGCCGATTATTTCGAACGCTGTGCGCAGACCGGCATACAAAGTGGGCGAAGTATATTCCTGAAATAGAAAATGTATTAAACATCACTACTCATCAAAGTACTGGATACACACCCTATGAATTGTTTTATGGAAAGAAACCGGACGATGAGATTTGTAAAATTATCCAGTTTCCTAAACGTGTTCATGACGCTAACGAACCAAATATAACAATACTGGCCAACGAACGTCTTCTTAAACAATTCAAATATCGAAAAAAGCAGCAAAAGTCCGTTAGCACAGTTGAATTGAAGGTTGGAGATTTGGTTCTTTTATCTGTACCGCATCTCTCGAGTGCCATCGATAAAGTAACGCATAAATTTTTTCATATATACGAGGGTCCTTATAGAATAACCCAAGCGTTCGGTGCTAATGCATTTGCACTGTCAGATATAAACGATGAAACAAAACGAAAGGGAATTTATAATCGAACGAGTCTGAGGTTGTATCGCTTGCCCGTTCAACAGTCAATCAGTAACGAGGGTCTATGAGTTGATCTCGAGCGCTATCAGTCCAATTAAAGAAATGCATAAAGCATTAAAGTAAGCTCCAATTGTATCAAATAATGTGACGTGATTAATCTTGAAATGACGAAGCTATTGCGAAATGATTATCGGTGTAAAATATATACAGGCAGATAGTGGTATGTATGGGTCCAGAATTGACTGAGCGAAAAGCAGTTTTTAAGTATCTGTAGTACGTGAATGTGTTTGTATGGTATGCGTAACGTGTGCGACAATCCCATACAAAAGGGGGATATTGAAGCGATTATAATGTATATTATAAGAGAAGTGAAAAGGAGAGTAGAGACGAGAGACGTTAGGATCATTGAGAATAGAGTGGGGAGAGATCAAAGTAGAGAGAAAGACGTCGATCACCGAATTCTCACGATCGATCCCGGGGTGATCGAAAATCATCGACGAATTGGAATAATCGAGGACTTCTCCTCTGACCGTTGACCAAAACACACCTACAAAATTATTATCATCGCCTTTTGTATTTCACGGAACGACATCGAAGAAACTTTATCGATTCTCGTCTGGCCAACGAGAATTATCGTCTCCATCGTTATCGAGAGGCACGGAAGTATCTCACCAACATCTCGAGGATCAGACAACCAAAGTCGCCTACGAAGCAGAGAACTGAATCTTCGTCTTCCTCAATAGAGAGATAAGTAACTCTGCTCTTATCACACCAAGAAAATCGAATCTGTAATAGCCAACGGTCAAGAGAACGAAAACACTTCATTAACGATTCTCTCTCTCTCTATCTCTCTCATTGGATTAAGTATTGAATCTCGCCTTTTATTTGTATGTATAGATGTATGGATGTATATTGATCTCTCTATATATTATATCTGCGTTGATTAAGAATTGAGAAAATTGTATTTAAACCGAGAAAACCTTTTTCACTTGTTAATTTTCCAATAAAGAAAATTTGTAACGGTTCAAATAAACAAATTGTTACAAGGGTCACGTGCGAACGCTCCAACTCCAAACGTCCACCTATAAAGATTGCATTGTTTATGTGAAACACCATGGCAACCGCGGCCACCTTGGCATATTACTCGTAAACTTGTATCTATGGTGTTTGAGTTTATTATTATTTTTTATTATTAACATTTTCCTTGGAAGCAAAAAAATGTACCATTTTTTTTCTTATTATTTTTAACATTATTTTTTTCAATGTGAAAATTGACATCCGAAAATTGAGTAAAATCATAACAAAATTAGTTTTTTCATTTTAATTACTGTTTGATAACTTTTACAAACAATTTTCGTATTTGTTTAAGCCGGTATTATGATCTAGAGAGATACATTTTTAGCATTTTTTCGAGCTCGCTAAAAAAAATATATCTACATATTTACCATTTTTTTTTACAACATATTTACAAATGTTAAGACAGTAAACAACATTTTTTGGAAAAAGAAATTTAAATAGTTCATAAGCTGATAAACTTGGGGCTAAATAAAGGAGTGTGCGGGCTGACACGATTGCAACCTTCTACCCGATACAAAATTAAATAACAAAATTTTAATTAGTAAAAATGTTCGTTATAGCTTCCATCTCAGAGAAAATGGAAAAAAATCTTTGAAAATAACGACTGTCTGAACAAAACACGTTTATCGGCTCTATTATTCTTAAATTTTAATTTCATTTTAACAGAAATAAATTTGGATACAAAAGTGGTAGGGAAGATATAGAGTTGTGCATTGAAGATTAGTAAGTATTCGAAAAATGCCTTTTTTTGTTCAAACTACCGCCATTTTAAGGGGTGTGCGCCAAAGTCTCCCCGCGCGAAAGTCTCCCCGGTCATATTACCGTCACGACGTTCATCTGTTGTACCGCGTGAATTCAGTCTCGGATTGCTCGGGAGGTATACCGGATGATCGGAAAAAAAACTATTTCAAAGCAGATATTATGATGAGGATCGTAATGATATTTTAACATGACGCTACAATGTTAATAATGTTATTAATATTATGTTGTCGTTAGTATCGATGGATGATTAATAACAACAACAACAACAACAACAATAATAATAATGTCTATTATTATTATTATTATTATTATTATTATTATTATTATTATTATTATTATTATTTTTATTATGATTATAACTTGAACGATTCGAATCTTTGATGAATAAAAAGTTTACTTTTCACAGTAAAATAAATTATTGGAATAATATACAATGTTCAGGATAAACTGCTCCATATTCTCGGATGTCTAGGTCGGTAGCTTCGTAGATTTTGGTGTCTAGGTCGATCGCTGCGTAGTTTTTGGAGTCCAGGTCGACAGCTTCGTAGTTGTCGGTGCCCAGGTCGACCGCAACGTAGTTTGCAGAGTCGAGATCAGCCTGCTCCATAGTTTTCGGTGTCCAGGTCGACCGCTACGTAGTTTTCAGTGTCCAGGTGGACAGCATCGTAGTGTGTGGTGCCCAGGTCGATCGCTGCGTAGTTTTCGGTGTCCAGGTCGACAGCTTCATAGTTGTCGGTATCCAGGTCTACCACTACGTAGTTTCCGGTGTCCAGGTCGACCGCTACGTAGTTTGCGTTGTCCAGGTCGACAGCTTCGTAGTTGCCGGTGTATAGGTTGACCGCTGCGAAGTGTTCGGTGTCCAGGTCGACAGCTTCTTAGTTTTCGTCGTCCAGGTCAACCGCCACGTACTTTTCGGAGTCGAGATCGACCTGCTCCGTAGTTTTCGGTGTCCAGGTCGACCGCTACGTAGTTTCCGATGTCTAGGTCGACCGGTGCGTGGTAGTCGTTGTCCAGGTCAACAGCTTCAAAGTTTTCGGTGTCAAGGTCGACAGCTGCGTGGTTTTCGGAGTTCAGGTTGACAGTTTCATGATTGTCGGTGTCCAGGTCGACCGCTGAGTAATTTGAGGTGTCCGGGTCGAGAACTTCGTAGTTGCCGGTGTCTTAATTGACACCTTCAGAGTTTTTGGTGCCCAGGTCAACCGAACCGTAGTGCATGATGTCCAGGAAGACCACTCCGTAGTTGTAAGTGTTTAGGGCTTAGATTTGGGTTTTATTTTCCGTTTACTCGAAGTAAATACATTTATCGATGGAGAAATCATTTCAGCTTGTGTTTAATGTACCAAAATAGAATTACACAATTATCGAATAACTAATTTATTAATTTGTTGTCGTGAATTTATTGAAAGAAGAAGGTAAGTAAAAATGAATATTATCATAATTATAACTGTTACGTAACAATTATTATAATTATTATGATTATTAATATTATTATTACTATTATTATCGATATTATTGTTATGATGATTATAATAATAATAATTGTTATTATTATTATTTTATTTCGAAACGTGTCGGCTTGAACTTTTTTTTTTGTATCTTTCGTCTCGTGTTCGCAGCGTGAGGATGCATTTGCACGTGTACGCATGCGCGTGTACGTGCATATATAATCAATATAAAATTGGATATAATCAGATATAATTATATGGAATTGTACATACAATTATATACGATCATACAAATTTTTAGATAATAACATATATAATTCAACAAAAATTACTTTGAATATTATGTAGATGACTAGAAAAATAAATGTTTATCAAAACTTGTAGGACATACACTACCGGCGGAGAGTTTCCGGACAAAATTTCAAAAAAGGTCTCGTACGTTTCTTGATGCCATTTCGCCGGAAGTCAACGTAATCTAATTAAACAAGCGGTATTTTAAAGGGGACGAATTCGGCTTTATCTCCTGTATTTTCATTTTTTTACAGTTTGTTTTTCGTTTTAGACTTAATTTTGAAAACAACTTTTTTTCGTCTTTTTGTCCCCTCTCTTCAGGTGCCCGCATTTTCCAGAGAAAATTTTTGAAAAATATTTTTAGGATCGGATTCATAAAGAGGAAAGTTTGAGCTTCAATAAGCTTTTTTTTAAAAGTTTGAGCAACTTTTTTTTCCAAAGTTATAGCGTTTTTTGTGAAAAAAAAGGAAATTTGAAAAATCCCCTATAACACGAAAACAAAGAGAATTCATAAAAAACTTCAAAGAAGCAAAAAGTTGCCTCTGTCTTTTTTGAGTTCAGGACAATTTTTTCAGATTTTTTTTTTTTAATTTTTTATTCTCATTTTAGTGGTCGGAGCTCAGGTAATTCAATTATCATAACTCGAGGACAATAGGATTATCGATAAAATTTTAAGAAGAGAAAATAGTTTATTTTAACATTTTCAAAACATGAGAATTTTTTGAAAATTTTTTCCCTAAAATTGTTTCCTGCTATTTTCGGTCGGAACTTGGATCATTTGAAAAAAAAATTGGAAATTCTTTTTTTTTTTTTTGTAATTCCATTGTATTGGAAATGGTAAAATAATGTATTATCTCCTCTTGAAGTTTTATCAATAATCCCATAGTTCTGAGTTATAGTAATTGAATGATCTGAACTCCGACCCGGAAAATGGAAAAAAAAATTTTGGAAAAAAAATCTGAAAAAATTCCTCTAAATTAAGAAAAAAAGCACCAAACTTTTTGCTTACTCAAAGTTTTTCATGAATCCTCTTTGTTTTCGTGTTACACGGGATTCTACAATGTTCCTCTTTTTTCACAAAAAACGCAATAACTTTGGGGAAAAAAACGCTCGGAGTTTAAAAAAAAAGCAAATTAAAGCTCCAACTTCCCCTTTTATGAATCCGATCCTAAAAATATTTAAAAAAAACTTCCTCTGGAAAATGCATGCACCTGAAGAGAGGGGAAAAAACAAGAAAAAAAGTTGTTTTTAAAATTAAGTCCAAATGGAAAAAACAACTGTAAAAATTATGAAAGATATAAGAAATGAAGCCGAATTCGTCCCCTTTAAAATGCCGCTTGTTAAATTAGATTACGTTGACTTCCGGCGAAATAGCATCAAGAAACATTCGAGACCTTTTTTGAAGTTTTGTCCGAAAACTTTCCGCCAGTAGTGTATATATACGTATATGTATGAATATATGTTTATATTATAAAAGTTCATTCCAGCATACTTGTACCCTTATTACTTGAGTAACATCTCGTAACATAATTTCACGAACCCTGCCTCCTCGTAAGTTATGTAAAGCCTCGAAACTTGTGTTCTTTCCGGCCCTTTCTGAAGGGTTTGATGACTGATGGTCTCAAAAAAATCGCTCGAAAAAAAATGTCTCCAGAGAGTAGTATAGAAATTCGAATCGAGCATTTTGCATCAGCTCTAGATACTCGTGGAGAGACCTTTTTTCCTGACCCTCGTAGTGACTTTTGGTGACTGATGGTCTCCAGGAGAACCCCGTCAAAAAAAAAATGTCTTCAGAGATTAGTATAGAAATTCGAATCGTGCATTTTGCACCAGTTCTAGATACTCGTTGAGACACCTTTTTCCCCGACCGCGACATTCTCAGTCACTTTTGGTGACTGATGGTCTCAAGGAGAAAACCGTCAAAAAAAATGTCTCCAAAGAGTTGTATAGAAATTCGAATCGTGCATTTTGCACCAGTTCTAGATACTCGTGGAGAGACCTTTTCCCCCGACCCTCTCAGTCACTTTTGGTGACTGACGTCTCCAGGAGGAATCCGTCGGGAAAAAAATGTCTCCAGCAAGTAGCATAGAAATTCGAATCGTACATTTTGCACCAGTTTTTGATACACGTGGAAAGACTTTTTGCCCTGACCCTCTCAGTCACTTTTGGTGAATGATGGTCTCCAGAACCCCGTCAAAAAAAAAAATGTCTCCAGAGAGAAGTATAAAAATTCGAATCGTGCATTTTGCACGAGTTCTAGATACTCGAGGAGACCTTTTTCCCCGACCCTCTCAGTCACTTTTGGTGACCGATGGGCTCGAGAAGAAATTGTTAAAAAAAAATGTCTTCAGAGAATAGTATAGGAATTCGAATCGTGCATTTTGCACCAGTTCTAGATACTCGTGAAGTGAGGTTTTTTCCAGACCCTCTCAGTCACCTTTGGTGACTGACGATCTCTAAGAGAAATCCGTTAAAAAAAAAAAGTCTCCAGAGAGTAGTATAGGAATTCAAATCGTGCTATTTGCACCAGTTCTAGATACTCGTGGAGTGACGTTTTTTCCGAACCCTCTCAGTCACTTTTGGTGACTGATGGTCTCTAGGAGAAATCCGTAAAAAAAAAAGTCTCCAGAGAATAGTATAGGAATTCGAATGGTGCATTTTGCACCAGTTTTAGATACTCGTGGAGTGACGATTTTTCTAGACCCTCTAAGTCACTTTTAGTAACTGATTGTCTAGGGGAGATCCGTAAAAAAAAAAAGTCTCCAGAGAGTAGTATAGGAATTCGGATCGTGCATTTTGCACCAGTTTTAGATACTCATGAAGTGACGTTTTTTCCAGACCCTCTCAGTCACTTTTGGTGACTGATAGTGTCTGGGAGAAATCCGTAAAAAAAAAAAGTCTCCAGAGAGTAGTATAAGAATTCGAATCGTGCATTTTGCACCAGTTTTAGATACTCGTGGAGTGACGTTTTTTACCAAACCCTCTCAGTCACTCTTCGTGACCGACGGTCTTGAAGAGAAATCCGTCAAAAAAAAAAAAAATACTCCAGAGAGTAGTATAGAAATTTGAATCGTGCATTTTGCACCAGTTTTCGATACTCGTCGAGTAACGTTTTTTCCAGAACCTCTCAGTCAATTTAGTGACTGATGGTCTGAGAGATATCCGTAAAAAAAAAAAAAACTCCTCCAAATAGTAGTATAGAAATTCGAACCGTGCATTTTGCACCAGTTCTAGATACGCGTGGAGTGAAGTTTTTTCCAGACCCTCTCATCTGATTTGGTGACTGATGGTCTAAGAGAAATCCGTAAAAAAAAAAACTCCTCCAGAGAGTAGTATAGAAATTCGGATCGTGCATTTTGCACCAGTTCTAGATACCCGTGGAGTGACGTTTTTTCCAGACCCTCTCAGTCACTTTTGGTGACTGATGGTCTCTAGGAGAAATCCGTAAAAAAAAAAAATCTCCAGAGAGTAGTATAGGAATTCGAATCGTGCATTTTGCACCAGTTTTAGATACTCGTGGAGTGACGATTTTTCCAGACCCTCTAAGTCACTCTTGGTGACTGATTGTCTAGGAGAGATCCGTAAAAAAAAAAAATAGTCTCCAGAGAGTAGTATAGGAATTCGAATCGTGCATTTTGCACCAGTTTTAGATACCCGTGGAGTGACGTTTTTTCCAGACCTTCTCAGTCAATTTGGTGACTGATTGTCGAAGAAAAATCCGTAAAAAAAACTTTTCCAGAGAGTAGTATAGGAATACGAATCGTGCATTTTGCACCAGTTTTAGATACTCGTGGAGTGACGTTTTTTCCAGACCCCCTCAGTCACTTTTGGTGACCGACGGTCTTGAAGAGAAAGCCGTCAAAAAAAAAAGACTCCAGAGAGTAGTATAGAAATTCGAATTGTGCATTTTGCACCAGTTCTAGATACTCGGGTAGTGACGTCTTTTCCAGACCCTCTCAGTCAATTTGGTGACGGATGGTCTAAGAGAAATCCGTCAAAAAAAAAGGTCTTTAGAGAGTAGTATAGAAGTTCGAATCGTGCATTTACCACCAGTTTCAGATACTCGTGGAGTGACGTTTTTTCCAGACCCTCTCAGTCACTTTTGGTGACTGATGGTCTCCAGGAGAAATCCGTAAAAAAAAAAAAGTCTCCAGAGAGTAGTATAGGAATTCGAATCGTGCATTTTGCACCAGTTTCCGCTACTCGTCGAGTAACGTTTTTCCCAGACCCTCTCAGTCAATTTAGTGACTGATGGTCTGAGAGATATCCGTAAAAAAAAAAAAAAAAAAAAAACTTCTCCAAATAGTAGTATAGAAATTCGAACCGTGCATTTTGCACCAGTTCTAGATACGCGTGGAGGGACGTTTTTTCCAGACCCTCTCATCCGATTTGGTGACTGATGGTCTAAGAGAAATGATTTAATGAAAATTCGTCGAAAACAATTCGCCGAATCACAATTCGTCGAGAACAATTCGTCGAAAACACAATTCGTCGAGAGCACAATTCGTCGAATCGCAATTCGTCGAAACACAATTTGTCGAAAACAATTCGTCGACTCACAATTCGTCGAAACACAATTCATCGAATCACAATTCGTCGAATCACAATTCGTCGAATCACAATTCGTCGAATCACAATTCGTTGAATCACAATTCGTCGAATCACAATTCGTCGAATCACAATTTATCGAATCACAATTCGTCGAATCACAATTCGTCGAATCACAGTTCGTCGAATCACAATTCGTCGAATCAGAATTCATCGAATCACAATCCATCCAATCACAAATTATCGAATCACAATTCGTCGAATCACAATTCGTCGAATCACAATTCGTCGAATCACAATTCGTCAAATCACAATTCGTCGAATCACAATTCGTCAAAACACCATTAATCGAAGATTGCGGAAAATTAGTCAAAAGTACTGTTGTGAAACTATAGCTTGAAATATCTATGGAGATGTTCAACTACAGCGGAAAATAGTCATACAGATTTATAAATCTAGCAGGAAATAGTTCGGAGATTTCCAACTATGGCGGAAAATACCCTAATTTTAAATTGTAACGTTGAATATTCTTAGTGATGTTCAAATTGCAGGGGAAAAAATTAATAAAAATTTGTAACTACAACGTGAAATACTGAATTTTGTTTTAACCATAGCGGGAAAATTTAATAAATATTCGTAACTACAGCAGGAAATACTTCATCTTTTTTCAATTATGACGAGAAATCTTCATAAAGATGATCAACTATAGCGTTGACTCCGTGCGGGTGCGGCTAAAAGCGGACATTTATAGTTATTGAATTCCTTGAATTTTTGAATAACAGAGAATTCATCCGGTAACCCTTGACGACTAAATACTCCGTAAAATTTTCTCTCTCGATGAGTAGGTATTTGATGAATTCGGTTTCACCGAATTGTGATTCGATGAATTGTGATTCGATGAATTGTGATTCGATGAATTGTGATTCGATGAATTGCGATTCGATGAATTGTGATTCGATGAATTGTGATTCGATGACTTGTAATTCGATGAATTGTGATTCGATGAATTGTGATTCGATGAATTGTGATTCGATGAATTGTGATACGATGAATTGTGATTCGATGAATTGTGATTCGACAAATTGTGACTCGACAAATTGTGATTCGACGAATTGTGATTCGACGAATTGTGATTCGACGAATTGTGATTCGACGAATTGTGATTCGATGAATTGTGATTCGACGAATTGTGATTCGACGAATTGTGATTCAACAAATTGTGATTTGCCGAATTGTTCGTGACGGATTGTGTTTCGACAAATTGCGATTAGACGAACTGTGTTTCGACGAATTGCTATTCGACGAATTGTGCTCTCGACGAATTGTGTTTTCGACGAATTGTTCTCAACGAATTGTGATTCGACGAATTGTTTTCGACGAATTTTCCGCAGTCGAAGAGAAATCCGTCAAGAAAAAAAAAAAAAATTCCTCCAGAGAGTAGTATAGAAATTCGAATCGTGCATTTTGCACCAGTTACAGATATCCGTGAAGTGACGTTTTTTCCAGAGCCTCTCAGTCACTTTTGGTGACTGATGGTCTCTAGGAGAAATCCGTAAGAAGAAAAATCTCCAGAGAGTAGTATAGGAATTCGAATCGTGCATTTTGCACCAGTTTTAGATACTCGTGGAGTGACGTTTTTTCCAGACCCTCTCAGTCACTTTTGGTGACTGATGGTCTCTAGGAGAAATCCGTAAGAAAAAAAAACTTCTCCAAAGAATAGTATAGAAATTCGAATCGTGCATTTTGCACCAGATCTAGTTACTCGTGGAGTGAAGTTTTTTCCAGACCCTCTCAGTCAATTTGGTGACCGATTGTCGAAGAGAAATCCGTCAAAAAAAAAAAAAACTTTTCCAGTGAGTAGTATAGGAATTCGAATCGTGCATTTTGCACCAGTTTTAGATACTCGTGAAGTGACGTTTTTTCCAGACCCTCTCAGTTACTTTTGGTGACCGACGGTCTTGAAGAGAAAGCCGTAAAAAAAAAAAAAACTACTTCAGAGAGTAGTATAGAAATTCGAATCGTGCATTTTGCACCAGTTCTAGATACGCGTTGAGTGACGTTTTTTCCAGACCCTCTCATCCGATTTGGTGACTGATGGTCTAAGAGAAATCCGTCAAAAAAAAAAAAAATCTCCTCCAGAGAGTAGTATAGAAATTCGAATCGTGCATTTTGCACCAGTTTTAGATACCCGTGGAGTGACGTTTTTTCCAGACCCTCTCAGTCACTTTTGGTGACTGATGATCTCCAGGAGAAATCCGCAAATAAAAATCTCCAGAGAGTGGTATAGGAATTCGAATGGTGCATTTTGCACCAGTTTGAGATACTCGTGGAGTGACGATTTTTCCGGACCCTTTAGGTCACTCTTGGTGACTGAATGTCTAGGAGAGATCTGTAAAAAAAAAAAAAAGTCTCCAGAGAGTAGTATAAGAATTCGAATCGTGCATTTTGCACCAGTTTTAAATACCCGTGGAGTAACGTTTTTTCCAGACCTTCTCAGTCAATTTGGTGACTGATGGTCTAAGAGAAATCCGTCAAAAAAAAAAAACTTCCAGAGAGTAGTATAGAAATTCGAATCGTGAATTTTGCACCAGATCTAGATACTCGTGGAGTGACGATTTTTCCAGACCCTCTCAGTCACTTTTGGTGACCGATGGTCTCTAGGAGAAATCCGTAAGAAAAAAAAACTTCTCCAAAGAATAGTATAGGAATTCGAATCGTGCATTTTGCACCAGATCTAGTTACTCGTGGAGTGAAGTTTTTTCCAGACCCTCTCAGTCAATTTGGTGACCGATTTTCGAAGAGAAATCCGTCAAAAAAAAAAAAAACTTTTCCAGTGAGTAGTATAGGAATTCGAATCGTGCATTTTGCACCAGTTTTAGATACTCGTGAAGTGACGTTTTTTCCAGACCCTCTCAGTTACTTTTGGTGACCGACGGTCTTGAAGAGAAAGCCGTCAAAAGAAAAAAAAGACTCCAGAGAGTAGTATAGAAATTCGAATCGTGCATTTTGCACCAGTTCTAGATACTCGTGGAGTGACGTCTTTTCCAGACCCTCTCAGTCAATTTGGTAACTGATGGTCTAAGAGAAATCCGTCAATAGAAAGGTCTTTAGAGAGTCGTTTAGAAGTCCGAATTGTGCATTTACCACCAGTTCTAGATACTCGTGGAGTGACGTTTTTTCCGGACCCTTTCAGTCACTTTTGGTGACTGATGGTCTTCAGGAGAAATCCGTAAAAAAAAAAAGTCTCCAGAGAGTAGTATTGGAATTCGAATCGTGCATTTTACACCAGTTTTAGGTACTTCTCGAGTGACGTTTTTTCCAGACACTCTCAGTCAATTTAGTGACTGATGGTCTGAGAGAAATCCGTAAGAAAAAAAAAAGGTCTCCAGAGAGTAGTATAGCAATTCGAATCGTGCACTTTGCACCAGTTTTCGATACTCGTCGAGTAACGTTTTTTCCAGACCCTCTCAGTCAATTTAGTGACTGATGGTCTGAGAGATATCCGTAAAAAAAAAAAAAACTTCTCCAAATAGTAGTATAGAAAATCGAACCGTGCATTTTGCACCAGTTCTAGATACGCGTGGAGTGACGTTTTTTCCAGACCCTCTTATCTGATTTGGTGACTGATGGTCTAAGAGAAATCCGTCAAAAAAAAAAACTCCTCCAGAGAGTAGTATAGAAATTCGGATCGTGCATTTTGCACCAGTTCTAGATACCCGTGGAGTGACGTTTTTTCCAGACCCTCTCAGTCACTTTTGGTGACTGATGGTCTCTAGGAGAAATCCGTAAAAAAAAAAATCTCCAGAGAGTAGTATAGGAATTCGAATCGTGCATTTTGCACCAGTTTTAGATACTCGTGGAGTGACGATTTTTCCAGACCCTCTAAGTCACTCTTGGTGACTGATTGTCTAGGAGAGATCCGTAAAAAAAAAAAAAAAGTCTCCAGAGAGTCGTATAGGAATTCGAATCGTGCATTTTGCACCAGTTTTAGATACCCGTGGAGCAGGGATGGGCATAAAGAACTTAAAAAAAAAATAAGTGATAAATCATTTTTGACTCGTGATTTAAACGGGCTCGGAGTATCAAGTACTTTCGGACTTGTGATTTAAACGGGCTTGGAGTATCAAGCCTTTTTTGACTTGGGATTTAAACGGGCTCGGAGTATCAAGTCTTTTTTGATTGGTGATTTGAACGGGCTCGGAGTATCAAGTACTTTTGGACTTGTGATTTAAACGGGCTTGGAGTATCAAGCCTTTTTTGACTTGGGATTTAAACGGGCTCGGAGTATCAAGTCTTTTTTGATTCGTGATTTGAACGGGCTCGGAGTATCAAGTACTTTTGGACCTGTGATTTAAACGGGCTTGGAGTATCAAGCCTTTTTTAATGTGGGATTTAAACGGGCTCGGAGTATCAAGTCTTTTTTGATTCGTGATTTGAACGGGCTCGGAGTATCAAGTACTTTTTTACTCGTCACTCCTTTCGATTAAGAGTGACAAATTCTTTTTAATTCTGAGTATATTTAAGCTTTAAATTCATTTTAATTCCTTTTTTAATCGAATTAAACGACGAAATTCATATTAATTCCTGAATATTTTTTAATTGTACCATGGTCAAATCGATCCCGGTACAACAAATTATAACTCCGCATACGGAGAATAATAATTAGTGACAAATAAATAAATAAATAAATAAATAAATAAATAAATAAATAAATAAATAATTAAATAATTTTTTTTTTTTTTTTTTTTTTTTTTAAATACGGGCCAGTACGCTCGCGCGTAGACTCAACCAAACCAAATCCGGATTTGGTCGATACTGGCCCGTATTAAAAAAAAAAAAAAAAAAAAAAAAAATTATTTATTTATTTATTTATTTATTTATTTATTTATTTATTTATTTATTTATTTATTTATTTATTTATTTATTTGTCACTAATTATTATTCTCCGTATGCGGAGTTATAATTTATTGTACCGGGATCGATTTGACCATGGTACAATTAAAAAATATTCAGGAATTAATATGAATTTCGTCGTTTAATTCGATTGAAAAAGGAATTAAAATGAATTTAAAGCTTGAATATACTCAGAATTAAAAAGAATTTATCACTCTTAATCGAAAGGAGTGACGAGTAAAAAAGTACTTGATACTCCGAGCCCGTTCAAATCACGAATCAAAAAAGACTTGATACTCCGAGCCCGTTTAAATCCCACATCAAAAAAGGCTTGATACTCCAAGCCCGTTTAAATCACAGGTCCAAAAGTACTTGATACTCCGAGCCCGTTCAAATCACGAATCAAAAAAGACTTGATACTCCGAGCCCGTTTGAATCCCAAGTCAAAAAAGGCTTGATACTCCAAGCCCGTTTAAATCACAAGTCCAAAAGTACTTGATACTCCGAGCCCGTTCAAATCACCAATCAAAAAAGACTTGATACTCCGAGCCCGTTTAAATCCCAAGTCAAAAAAGGCTTGATACTCCAAGCCCGTTTAAATCACAAGTCCGAAAGTACTTGATACTCCGAGCCCGTTTAAATCACGAGTCAAAAATGATTTATCATTTAAAGCATGTATTTAAATACTTTTTGATTCGAGTCCGCCCATCCCTGCCGTGGAGTGAAGTTTTTTCCAGACCTTCTCAGTCAATTTGGTGACTGATTGTCGAAGAAAAATCCGTCAAAAAAAACTTTTCCAGAGAGTAGTATAGGAATTCGAATCGTGCATTTTGCACCAGTTTTAGATACTTGTGGAGTGACGTTTTTTCCCGACCGCCTCAGTCACTTTTGGTGACCGACGGTCTTGAAGAGGAAGCCGTCAAAAAAAAAAGACTCCAGAGAGTAGTATAGAAATTCGAATTGTGCTTTTTGCACCAGTTCTAGAAACTCGTGTAGTGACGTCTTTTCCGGACCCTCTCAGTTCATTTGGTGACGGATGGTCTAAGAGAAATCCGTCAAAAAAAAGGTCTTTAGAGAGTAGTATAGAAGTTCGAATCGTGCATTTACCACCAGTTCTAGATACTCGTGGAGTGACGTTTTTTCCAGACCCTCTCAGTCACTTTTGGTGACTGATGGTCTCCAGGAGAAATCCGTAAAAAAAAAAGTCTCCAGAGAGTAGTATAGGAATTCGAATCGTGCATTTTGCACCAGATCTAGATACTCGTGGAGTGACGATTTTTCCAGACCCTCTCAGTCACTTTTGGTGACTGATGGTCTCTAGGAGAAATCCGTAAAAAAAAAAAAAAACTTCTCCAAAGAGTAGTATAGAAATTCGAATCGTGCATTTTGCACCAGATCTAGTTTGTCGTGGAGTGACGTTTTTTCCAGACCCTCTCAGTCAATTTGGTGACTGATTGTCGAAGAGAAATCCATCAAAAAAAACTTTTTCAGAGAGTAGTATAGGAATTCGAATCGTGCATTTTGCACCAGTTTTAGATACTCGTGGAGTGACGTTTTTTCCAGACCCTCTCAGTCACTTTTGGTGACCGACGGTCTTGAAGAGAAAGCCGTCAAAAAAAAAGACTACAGAGAGTAGTATAGAAATTCGAATTGTGCATTTTGCACCAGTTCTAGATACTCGTGTAGTGACGTCTTTTCCAGACCGTCTCAGTAGATTTGGTGACTGATGGTCTAAGAGAATCCCGTCAAAAAAGAAGGTCTTTAGAAAGTAGTATAGAAGTTCGAATCGTGCATTTACCACCAGTTCTAGATACTCGTGGAGTGACGTTTTTTCCAGACCCTCTCATCCGATTTGGTGACCCTCTCATTCGATTTCCAAGAGAAATCCGTCAAAAAAAAAAAAAAAAAAACTTCTCCAGAGAGTAGTATAGAAATTCGAATCGTGCATTTTGCACCAGTTACAGATATCCGTGAAGTGACGTTTTGTCCAGAGCCTCTCAGTCACTTTTGGTGACTGATGGTCTCTAGGAAAAATCCGTAAGAAGAAAAATCTCTAGAGAGTAGTATAGGAATTCGAATCGTGCATTTTGCACCAGTTTTAGATACTCGTGGAGTGACGTTTTTTCCAGACCTTCTCAGTCAATTTGGTGACTGATGGTCTAAGAAAAATCCGTCAAAAAAAAAAAAAAAAAAACTTCCAGAGAGTAGTATAGAAATTCGAATCGTGCATTTTGCATCAGATCTAGATACTCGTGGAGTGACGATTTTTCCAGACCCTCTCAGTCACTTTTGGTGACTGATGGTCTCTAGGAGGAATCCGTAAAAAAAAAAAACTTCTCCAAAGAGTAGGATAGAAACTCGAATCGTGCATTCTGCACCAGATCCAGTTACTCGTGGAGTGACGTTTTTTCCAGACCCTCTCAGTCAATTTGGTGACTGATTGTCGAAGAGAAATCCGTCAAAAAAAAAAAAAAACTTTTTCAGAGAGTAGTATAGGAATTCGAATCGTGCATTTTGCACCAGTTTTAAATACTCGTGGAGTGACGTTTTTTCCAGACCCTCTCAGTCACTTTTGGTCACCGACGGTCTTGAAGACAAAGCCGTCAAAAAAAAAAAAAGACTCCAGAGAGTAGTATAGAAAATCGAATCGTGCATTTTGCACCAGTTCTAGATACTCGTGGAGAAACGTTTTTTCCAGACCCTCTCAGTCAATTTGGTAACTGATGGTCTAAGAGAAATCCGTGAAAAAAAAAGGTCTTTAGAGAGTAGTATAGAAGTTCGAATCGAGCATTTACCACCAGTTCTAGATACTCGGGGAGTGACGTTTTTTCCAGACCCTCTCAGTAACTTTTGGTGACTGATGGTCTCCAGGAGGAATCCGTAAAAAAAAAAAAGTCTCCAGAGAGTAGTATAGGAATTCGAATCGTGCATTTTTCACCAGTTTTAGATACTTCTCGAGTGACGTTTTTTCCAGACACTCTCAGTCAATTTAGTGACTGATTGTCTGAGAGGAATCCGGAAGAAAAAAAAAAAAGGTCTCCAAAGAGTAGTATAGGAATCCGAATCGTGCATTTTGCACCAGTTTTCAATACTCGTCGAGTAACGTTTTTTCCAGACTCTCTCAGTCAATTTAGTGACTGATGGTCTGAGAAATATCCGTAAAAAAAAAAAAAAAAACTTCTCCAAATAGTAGTATAGAAATTCGAACCGTGCATTTTGCACCAGTTCTAGATACCCGTGGAGTGACGTTTTTTCCAGACCCTCTCAGTAACTTTTGGTGACTGATCTCTAGGAGAAATCCGTAAAAAAAAATCTCCAGAGAGTAGTATAGGAATTCGAATCGTGCATTTTGCACCAGTTTTAGATAGTCGTGGAGTGACGATTTTTCCGGACAGTCTGGGTCACTCTTGGTGACTGATTGTCGAGGAGAGATCCGTAAAAAAAAAAAAAAGTCTCCAGAGAGTAGTATAGGAATTCGAATCGTGCATTTTGCACCAGTTTTAGTCACTCGTGGAGTGACGTTTTTTCCCAGACCTTCTCAGTCAATTTGCTGACTGATGGTCTAAGAGAAATCCGTCAAAAAAAAAAAAACTTCCAGAGAGTAGTATAGAAATTCGAATCGTGCATTTTGCATCAGATCTAGATACGCGTGGAGTGACGTTTTTTCCAGACCCTCTCATCCGATTTGGTGACCGATGGTCTAAGAGAAATCCGTCAGAAAAAAAAAACTCCTTCAGAGAGTAGTATAGAAATTCGAATCGTGCATTTTGCACCAGTTCTAGATACGCGTTGAGTGAGGTTTTTTCCAGACCCTCTCATCCAATTTGGTGACTGATGGTCTAAGAGAAATCCGTCAAAAAAAAAAAAAAACTCCTCCAGGGAGTAGTATAGAAATTCGAATCGTGCATTTTGCACCAGTTCTAGATACCCGTGGAGTGACGTTTTTTCCAGACCCTCTCAGTCACTTTTGGTGACTGATGATCTCCAGGAGGAATCCGCAAAAAAAAATCTCCAGAGAGTGGTATAGGAATTCGAATCGTGCATTTTGCACTAGTTTTAGATACTCGTGGAGTGACGATTTTTCCGGACCCTTTAGGTCACTCTTGGTGACTGAATGTCTAGGAGAGATCCGTAAAAAAAAAAAAAAAGTCTCCAGAGAGTAGTATAGGAATTCGAATCGTGCATTTTGCACCAGTTTTAAATGCCCGTGGAGTAACGTTCTTTCCAGACCTTCTCAGTCAATTTGGTGACTGATGGTCTAAGAGAAATTCGTCAAAAAAAAAAAAAAACTCCCAGAGAGTAGTATAGAAATTTAAATCGTGCATTTTGCACCAGATCTAGATACTCGTGGAGTGACGATTTTTCCAGACCCTCTCAGTCACTTTTGGTGACTGATGGTCTCTAGGAGAAATCCGTAAAAAAAAAAAAAACTTCTCCAAAGAGTAGTATAGAAACTCGAATCGTGCATTCTGCACCAGATCCAGTTACTCGTGGAGTGGCGTTTTTCCAGACCCTCTCAGTCAATTTGGTGACTGATTGTCGAAGAGAAATCCGTCAAAAAAAAAAAAACTTTTTCAGAGAGTAGTATAGGAATTCGAATCGTGCATTTTGCTCCAGTTTTAGATACTCGTGGAGTGACGTTTTTTCCAGACCCTCTCAGTCACTTTTGGTCACCGACGGTCTTAAAGAGAAAGCTGTCAAAAAAAAAAAAAGACTCCAGAGAGTAGTATAGAAATTCAAATCGTGCATTTTGCACCAGTTCTAGATACTCGTGGAGTGACGTTTTTTCCAGACCCTCTCAGTCAATTTGGTAACTGATGGTCTAAGAGAAATCCGTCAAAAAAAAAGGTCTTTAGAGAGTAGTATAGAAGTTCGAATCGTGCATTTACCACCAGTTCTAGATACTCGTGGAGTGACGTTTTTTCCAGACCCTCTCAGTGACTTTTGGTGACTGATGGTCTCCAGGAGAAATCCGTAAAAAAAAAAAAAGTCTCCAGAGAGTAGTATAGGAATTCGAATCGTGCATTTTTCACCAGTTTTAGATACTTCTCGAGTGACGTTTTTCCAGACACTCTCAGTCAATTTAGTGACTGATGGTCTGAGAGAAATCCGTAAGAAAAAAAAAGGTCTCCAGAGAGTAGTATAGGAATTCGAATCGTGCATTTTGCACCAGTCTTCGATACTCGTCGAGTAACGTTTTTTCCGGACCTTCTCAGTCAATTTAGTGACTGATGGTCTGAGAGATATCCGTAAAAAAAAAAAAAAACTTCTCCAAATAGTAGTATAGAAATTCGAACCGTGCATTTTGCACCAGTTCTGAATACGCGTGGAGTGACGTTTTTTCCAGACCCTCTCATCCGATTTGGTGACCGATGGTCTAAGAGAAATCCGTCAGAAAAAAAAAACTCCTTCAGAGAGTAGTATAGAAATTCGAATCGTGCATTTTGCACCAGTTCTAGATACGCGTTGAGTGAGGTTTTTTCCAGACCTTCTCATCCGATTTGGTGACTGATGGTCTAAGAGAAATCCGTCAAAAAAAAAAAAAACTCCTCCAGAGAGTAGTATAGAAATTCGAATCGTGCATTTTGCACCAGTTCTAGATACCCGTGGAGTGACGTTTTTTCCAGACCCTCTCAGTCACTTTTGGTGACTGATGATCTCCAGGAGAAATCCGCAAAAAAAAAATCTCCAGAGAGTGGTATAGGAATTCGAATCGTGCATTTTGCACCAGTTTTAGATACTCGTGGAGTGACGATTTTTCCGGACCCTTCAGGTCACTCTTGGTGACTGAATGTCTAGGAGAGATCCGTAAAAAAAAAAAGTCTCCAGAGAGTAGTATAGGAATTCGAATCGTGCATTTTGCACCAGTTTTAAATACCCGTGGAGTAACGTTTTTCCCAGACCTTCTCAGTCAATTTGGTGACTGATGGTCTAAGAGAAATTCGTCAAAAAAAAAAAAACTCCCAGAGAGTAGTATAGAAATTTTAATCGTGCATTTTGCACCAGATCTAGATACTCGTGGAGTGACGATTTTTCCAGACCCTCTCAGTCACTTTTGGTGACTGATAGTCTCTAGGAGAAATCCGTAAAAAAAAAAAACTTCTCCAAAGAGTAGTATAGAAATTCGAATCGTGCATTTTGCACCAGATCTAGTTTGTCGTGGAGTGACGTTTTTTCCAGACCCTCTTAGTCAATTTGGTGACTGATTGTCGAAGAGAAATCCGTCAAAAAAACTTTTTTCAGAGAGTAGTATAGGAATTCGAATCGTGCATTTTGCACCAGTTTTAGATACTCGTGGAGTGACGTTTTTTCCAGACCCTCTCAGTCACTTTTGGTGACCGACGGTCTTGAAGAGAAAGCCGTCAAAAAAAAAAAAGACTACAGAGAGTAGTATAGATATTCGAATTGTGCATTTTGCACCAGTTCTAGATACTCGTGTAGTGACGTCTTTTCCAGACCCTCTCAGTCAATTTGGTGACTAATGGTCTAAGAGAAATCCGTCAAAAAAAAAGGTCTTTAGAGAGTAGTATAGAATTTCGAATCGTGCATTTACCACCAGTTCTAGATACTCGTGGAGTGACGTTTTTCCCAGACTCTCCCAGTCACTTTTGGTGACTGATGGTCTCCAGGAGAAATCAGTAAAAAAAAAAAAAAAGTCTCCAGAGAGTAGTATAGGAATTCGAATCGTGCATTTTTCACCAGTTTTAGATACTTCTCGACTGACGTTTTTTCCAGACACTCTCAGTCAATTTAGTGATTGATTGTCTGAGAGGAATCCGGAAGAAAAAAAAAAAAGGTCTCCAAAGAGTAGTATAGGAATTCGAATCGTGCATTTTGCACCAGTCTTCGATACTCGTCGAGTAACGTTTTTTCCAGACCCTCTTAGTCAATTTAGTGACTGATGGTCTGAGAGATATCCGTAAAAAAAAAAAAAACTTCTCCAAATAGTAGTATAGAAATTCGAACCGTGCATTTTGCACCAGTTCTAGATACCCGTGGAGTGACGTTTTTTCCAGACCCTCTCAGTCACTTTTGGTGACTGATCTCTAGGAGAAATCCGTAAAAAAAAAATCTCCAGAGAGTAGTATAGGAATTCGAATCGTGCATTTTGCACCAGTTTTAGATACTCGTGGAGTGACGATTTTTCCGGACCCTCTAGGTCACTTTTGGTGACTGATTGTCTAGGAGAGATCCGTAATAAAAAAAAAAGTCTCCAGAGAGTAGTATAGGAATTCGAATCGTGCATTTTGCACCAGTTTTAGATACTCGTAGAGTGACGTTTTTTCCAGACCTTCTCAGTTAATTTGGTGACTGATGGTCTAAGAGAAATCCGTCAAAAAAAAAAACTTCCAGAGAGTAGTATAGAAATTCGAATCGTCAATTTTGCACCAGATCTAGATACTCGTGGAGTGACGATTTTTCCAGAACCTCTCAGTCACTTTTGGTGACTGATGGTCTTTAGGAGAAATCCGTAAAAAAAAAAAACTTCTCCAAAGAATAGTATAGAAATTCGAATCGTGCATTTTGCACCAGATCTAGTTACTCGTGGAGTGAAGTTTTTTCCAGACCCTCTCAGTCAATTTGGTGACCGATTGTCGAAGAGAAATCCGTCAAAAAAAAAAAAAAACTTTTCCAGAGAGTAGTATAGGAATTCGAATCGTGCATTTTGCACCAGTTTTAGATACTCGTGAAGTGACGTTTTTTCCAGACCCTCTCAGTTACTTTTGGTGACCGACGGTCTTGAAGAGAAAGCCGTCAAAAGAAAAAAAAGACTCCAGAGAGTAGTATAGAAATTCGAATCGTGCATTTTGCACCAGTTCTAGATACTCGTGGAGTGACGTCTTTTCCAGACCCTCTCAGTCAATTTGGTAACTGATGGTCTAAGAGAAATCCGTCAAAAAAAAGGTCTTTAGAGAGCAGTTTAGAAGTTCGAATTGTGCATTTACCACCAGTTCTAGATACTCGTGGAGTGACGTTTTTTCCGGACCCTTTCAGTCACCTTTGGTGACTGATGGTCTCCAGGAGAAATCCGTAAAAAAAAAAAAAGTCTCCAGAGAGTAGTATTGGAATTCGAATCGTGCATTTTACACCAGTTTTGGGTACTTCTCGAGTGACGTTTTTTCCAGACACTCTCAGTCAATTTAGTGACTGATGGTCTGAGAGAAATCCGTAAGAAAAAAAAAGGTCTCCAGAGAGTAGTATAGCAATCCGAATCGTGCACTTTGCACCAGTTTTCGATACTCGTCGAGTAACGTTTTTTCCAGACCCTCTCAGTCAATTTAGTGACTGATGGTCTGAGAGATATCCGTAAAAAAAAAAAAAAAAACTTCTCCAAATAGTAGTATAGAAATTCGAACCGTGCATTTTGCACCAGTTCTAGATACGCGTGGAGTGACGTCTCTTCCAGACCCTCTCATCTGATTTGGTGACTGATGGTCTAAGAGAAATCCGTCAAAAAAAAAAAACTCCTCCAGAGAGTAGTATAGAAATTCGGATCGTGCATTTTGCACCAGTTCTAGATACCCGTGGAGTGACGTTTTTTCCAGACCCTCTCGGTCACTTTTGGTGACTGATGGTCTCTAGGAGAAATCCGTAAAAAAAAAATCTCCAGAGAGTAGTATAGGAATTCGAATCGTGCATTTTGCACCAGTTTTAGATACTCGTGGAGTGACGATTTTTCCAGACCCTCTAAGTCACTCTTGGTGACTGATTGTCTAGGAGAGATCCGTAAAAAAAAAAAAGTCTCCAGAGAGTCGTATAGGAATTCGAATCGTGCATTTTGCACCAGTTTTAGATACCCGTGGAGTGACGTTTTTTCCAGACCTTCTCAGTCAATTTGGTGACTGATTGTCGAAGAAAAATCCGTCAAAAAAAACTTTTCCAGAGAGTAGTATAGGAATTCGAATCGTGCATTTTGCACCAGTTTTAGATACTCGTGGAGTGACGTTTTTTCCCGACCCCCTCAGTCACTTTTGGTGACCGACGGTCTTGAAGAGGAAGCCGTCAAAAAAAAAAAGACTCCAGAGAGTAGTATAGAAATTCGAATTGTGCATTTTGCACCAGTTCTAGATACTCGTGTAGTGACGTCTTTTCCAGACCCTCTCAGTCAATTTGGTGACGGATGGTCTAAGATAAATCCGTCAAAAAAAAGGTCTCTAGAAAGTAGTATAGAAGTTCGAATCGTGCATTTACCACCAGTTCTAGATACTCGTGGAGTGACGTTTTTTCCAGACCCTCTCAGTCACTTTTGGTGACTGATGGTCTCCAGGAGAAATCCGTAAAAAAAAAAAGTCTCCAGAGAGTAGTATAGGAATTCGAATCGTGCATTTTGCACCAGATCTAGATACTCTTGGAGTGACGATTTTTCCAGACCCTCTCAGTCACTTTTGGTGACTGATGGTCTCTAGGAGAAATCCGTAAAAAAAAAAAACTTCTCCAAAGAGTAGTATAGAAATTCGAATCGTGCATTTTGCACCGGATCTAGTTTGTCGTGGAGTGACGTTTTTTCCAGACCCTCTCAGTCAATTTGGTGACTGATTGTCGAAGAGAAATCCATAAAAAAAAACTTTCAGAGAGTAGTATAGGAATTCGAATCGTGCATTTTGCACCAGTTTCAGATACTCGTTGAGTGACGTTTTTCCCAGACCCTCTCAGTCACTTTTGGTGACCGACTGTCTTGAAGAGAAAGCCGTCAAAAAAAAAAAAGACTACAGAGAGTAGTATAGAAATTCGAATTGTGCATTTTGCACCAGTTCTAGATACTCGTGTAGTGACGTCTTTTCCAGACCCTCTCAGTAAATTTGGTGACTGATGGTCTAAGAGAATCCTGTCAAAAAAAAAGGTCTTTAGAGAGTAGTATAGAAGTTCGAATCGTGCATTAACCACCAGTTCTAGATACTCGTAGAGTGACGTTTTTTCCAGACCCTCTCAGTCACTTTTGGTGACTGATGGTCTCCAGGAGAAATCCGTAAAAAAAAAAAAAAGTCTCCAGAGAGTAGTATAGGAATTTGAATCGTGCATTTTTCACCAGTTTTAGATACTTCTCGAGTGACGTTTTTTCCAGACACTCTCAGTCAATTTAGTGACTGATGGTCTGAGAGAAATCCGTAAGAAAAAAAAAAGGTCTCCAGAGAGTAGTATAGGAATTCGAATCGTGCATTTTGCACCAGTTTTCGATACTCGTCGAGTAACGTTTTTCCGAGACCCTTTCAGTCAATTTAGTGACTTATGGTCTGAGAGATATCCGTAAAAAAAAAAAAAAAACTTCTCCAAATAGTAGTATAGAAATTCGAACCGTGCATTTTTCACCAGTTCTAGATGCGCGTGGAGGGACGTTTTTTCCAGACCCTCTCATCCGATTTGGTGACTGATGGTCTAAGAGAAATCCGTCAAAAAAAAAAAAAACTCCTCCAGAGAGTAGTATAGAAATTCGAATCGTGCATTTTGCACCAGTTACAGATACCCGTGAAGTGACGTTTTTTCCAGAGCCTCTCAGTCACTTTTGGTGACTGATGGTCTCTAGGAGAAATCCGTAAAAAAAAAAAAATCTCCAAATAGTAGTGTTACGTCTCAGCCGGCTAGCTTTCCATCTCGGTCAAGAAGAGATAAAACCCTTCCTTTACACGTTTTTCGAAATAGCAGCGTTCTGCTGGACAAGTGGCCTTTTCGAGCCTAACCTTGCGGAAAATTGCTCAGGACGGCCGTGAGAGTGTATTTTATTGAGCTCGGTGTCTTAAATAACGGATTGTAACTGAAGCGTTGGAATATGGCGACAACACAAAAAAAAAGATAATATGTTGAAAAATTGCATAGTCGAAAATTATAAAGGTCGCATATGAACAGGGATCTCGATTAAACCGCTGCTGCAATTCCTCCGGATTGAACAGGGTGATTTCTCTCAGCCGGGGAGAATTTTACACGCGAAACGATTTTAATGGGAATGGATTTCTTTTGATTTTTAAAATAAACCCAGCACGTTAAAGCAACCAGGATGAGCAAACAAAAGATCATTAACAGGGTCGTGATTCGTAATTCGACGATAGGATTCATCGTTAAGTGATTTTTTCCTGATCGGTAGCGCAACGACTTTCCGTGCAGGAATTATTTTTCCGGAAATATCCAACAAAAGAAACCATCACCGATGAAGATTTACTTTCTCCAAACGTTCAGAACTACTACAAGAGACCGAAAAATATTCATTTAGAATTTTTAAAAGTGGGAAAATATAAATCCTTGAAAGGTTACTTGGAGTGGAAAACGATTTTTTTTTATTCATAAATCCATTTGAACCGGAAAATTATTTTTCCGCAGCCAACCAAAACCGTCCACGAGCGAAAATTATCCTCCTACAGATAATCATTTTTTAGGAGATAAAATCAGGAATATTTGAGGAGGTTTTCGGATTGAGTAGTATTTGTGTTGCTCTGAGAGGTTTCACATCAGCAGCCGCTGGCCGGTATGGTAGCCTGTACCAACAACTGTGTGTTCCGGGTCCCAGAGCTTGTGTGTAATCCTAGGGAATCACCTTTGTGGTTAGTTACTGACTGGCAGGATTGCCTGGGTCAGCCGATCTAACCCGTCAGAACCTTCGGATTTGTTCGTGTGTGATTTTTGTGTAACCTTCGGGGCCTTTTGATATCAGCCACTGGCCGGTATGGTAGCCTGTACCAACAACTGATTCGGCGGGGGCCGATGGTTTGTAATGTAGAACGGAATTGATTCTTGGAATTGAATTTAAATGACGGAAGAAAATAAAGGAAAAATCTGAACTAAACAAGGGTAATTGTCTCGATAGCGTTCGGTTGCGAGGCTCCGGAATACAATAACCTTCCGGAAATAAAATCAATTTCCAAAAGTGGATATTTAAAATGAATCATTTTTCAAAAGTTATTAAAACTTAAACGAAATTAATTTCCGAAAATGAATATTTTAGAGTGAAATTATTTCACAAAGTTTTAGAACAAAACTAATTTTCAGGAATGAATATTTAAAACCAAAATTATTTTTCAAATTATTAAAATTTAGAAATGAAATCAATTTTTCGAAATCGCATATTTAGAATGAAATTATTTTTAAAATTATTAAAATTTGAAGGAAAATTATTTTCTTGAAATCAGAGGGGCAGGAGGAAAATTTAGTTAATTCATAACTTGCTAGTTTTTCCGACAAAAATGTCGCGAAAATTTGGTGAGGGAAATCGGTCAACCCACCGGGAGAGACCCTCGCGGGACGTCGAGACCATGTTCCCCTGGATTGCGAAATCCTCATGCGAAAGACAATTTTTTAATTTTTCCTTTCTTACCTGGTGTTGTTCTCTTTGAGGGGTGAGAAATGGCAGACGGGCTGCAATGACGATGAATCGAACGACGTCGATGAGTCCAGTGACAAGGGGTTGAGCGACGGAGATGAATCCAGGAATGAGAGCTCAAACAACGGGGATGAATCCCGAGAAAACCGATGAATCCGGTGATGAAAACGAATCCCAAAACGATGAAACGCAGGATAGCTCGATGCAACGAAGGGAGAGGCGATTTGAAGATACTAAACATGCACTGTTTACGAAATTTTGGTTGCCTATATTTTTCACAGCTCAACACAAGGATTCACAGATCTATTTCTCTTTTTTTCCCACACAATTCACTCAATGATCCCGCACAATATTTATGATCACGTCAATAGTAAAGTTAGAATAAAAAAATGTTTGAAATTATGATTATCAGAGTTACGCATAAAGATTTGACGGAAAGAAAGAAATATAGTCGGAAAAAAAAAATGCTTTAACAATTACGTTGAATAAAACCACACTCAAAATCTCGACAAAACTTTTCCAGAACTGAATATTTAATGAATATTGAGACGAGTGTCGTGGAATACTTAAAGCGCGCAAAGTCCGAAGATGATTAAGGGTATGTGTGCTTCTTGACACGCGTTTTTATAATCATGACCCGCTTAGCTTCGGGAAGGGGTAATTCGTCCCTTGTCTCCAAGACGTTCACGCCTTGGTTCTCCCCTCCACCTCGCTGGTCATCCTAGTTTTTACAATAATTAAACTATAATTAAACTTAATTTTTTATACCGAATTACTTTCATTCTTCCATACTTTTATAATTCGCATGTTGGAGGACAATTTTCAATTTTTAATTTTCAATTTTTATGTAAATTTTCGCGCGTACAGGGAGTCGAGGGGTCTCTTTTTCGCTCTCCCTCTCTCTTACTCCCGCCCTCGCTTGGGCTCTCGCCGCGCTCTAGGCCCCGCCACGGAGGCTCTGACCATCCCTCTCTTCTCTTTTGCTCTCGCACGCGCGCTCGGACTCTCTCACTCATCGATACTTCCAATTGGCTTAATTTTCGGCTATGACTCTCTCACTCTCTTTCTTATGACAAATTCATATTTCTTCCTCTTTCTTTGCTCTACTGCTCTGCATTTCCTCTTTTCCCTTCGACTCCTCCCATCGTTTGCTTGCAAGAGAGGGAGAGTCTTTAAATTAATAAATTTTACTTTTATTTAAATGAATTATTTTATTTTTTTGATGATTCCAATAATTTCTTTCAATAAACTGTTTTATAATTTCCAAAAAATTCGATGATTGTACAATCTCAAAATTGTAAATTTTTCCTTATTTATTGAACTGATCTTCTATGGAGGGAGAAAAAAAATGCGCTGATAAAATTATTATAATGAATATTTTAACATTTCAATTACTTCTGTCAATAAAGATTAAAGGGTCCAAAGATTCAATTGACAAATTATTAGAAAAGATACAAAAATTCTTATTTGAATTGTATCATTCAAAATAAGAATTTTGTCCATTTAATTAAAACCCTTTTGTTGCAATTTTCCTACTTGAAATCATCATTTTGAAATAAAATCTGTATTATTGGAATTTCCTGATTTTTTAATAAAATTTTTATGTGAATTCTATCATTTGAAATAAATAAATTTTTGTATTAGCCTGGAACAAATCATTCATACATGCATTCATAATTAATAATAATTCGCTCGTATTCTTTGAGACGAAATTTCTCCTGAGATTTTTGATTTGTCTTTTCATACAAAAAAAAGAAATGCTTTTGAATATTACTTGTGCCCATATATGGCGTGTATCCTCTGTAGCAGCCCGTTGCGCGAGAGAGAACGACGCGATTCAAGGGGGCAGCGGGCCTCGTGTTGTCCGCGGGGCGCGAGGAGATTTCCTCGGACTCTTGGACAAACACTCACGCCTGCCTCGCTAATTCTCTCTCACGTGGACTTATTTTTCTTTAAGGGTTGATAAATTTAATTACGCCCGGATGTTTAATATATTCGATATGTTCCTCTGCTTGAAAATCTCAACTATAAACGTTAGAAATAAATAGATATTGGGTTGCACTGAAGTGCTCTCTATCTCCAAGCGATTTCCTTTCTCTTTCCCCGCAGGGTGACTAATTCTCGAAGAGCCACGTGTGCTCTTTTCACGACGCAGTGGTGTTCTTTTCTTTCGTCATTTTTTTCCGCATGTTCCTTTCCCTTTTTTTTTCTTCTACCCTAATAAATCATCGCAAAACCCAACCATCTTGAAATTTTCAAGCAGCGAAATTCAATATTCTCAAGAGGAATTTTTCCTCTGCGCTTTTTATGTTTGTGTTTTTTTTTTCCAAAAAAAAAAAAATAAATCTATTTTCTGATTCGACCGACCTGACCCAGGCAATAATTTCCATTCTTGAATTTAGACTTGACTTGACTTTATTGTCCCATTTTTCGGACTTTCGGGATTTCAAAATTATTTCGTTACCAAAAATGAAAGGGAAGAACCACTGATCGTACGTATTAATATCATTACTCGACGTATCATTCATGATGGCGTCGGTGTGGACACACGCTAGTGTACGTGAGTATCTCGAATTTAGTGTGTGTGCCACGCGCTTTCAAAGATTTCAATGCCCGCGTCGCTTGGCCCTACAGAGGCCCTATCGCTATTTTCTCGGAGTCCGTATCTCCGCGGATGTTTAATATATTTGATATGCCATCTTTTCTTTCGGCATTATAATTACTTCGCTCGAAATTCTCCTCGATGGTATGCGTTGATGCGTGAGGCGTCAACGCTGTCGCTATGGCCTGCAATTCGAGAATTGGTGGGAATATGACCACCGTAAGGATAGATCCTCGCCTCGACCGTGTTTCCCTCTCATGCGCATTTTTCCTCGAGAAATACCCGATATAGGTAAACCCGTGGACGATGAGAAATCCCGAAAGTCGCGGGACGTAACACCTCCCCCCTCAAACGAGCGTCGCTTCGAAGAACGGCGCTCGACCTCGGAAGAGGCACATCTTTGCGATTTTCCTGGGTCAGCTCATGGTCGAATTGATCCTTAATCTGTAAAAATAAGATAAACGAACAGAAAGACGAACTCGAAGTATACAAAATAAGTACATCGATTTAAAAAAACAATTTTATAAATGTTGGAAAGAATCCTTCAGGACCTCGTACGTGCCTTTTTAAAATGGCCTTTCATTCTCTGATGATGATGGTCTTGTAGCTGGTTTTTTTGGAGAGTGTCCTGATAAATGGATCTTCTCTTCTTGTTTTATGACGTTGTTAAATGAAAATGGTGATGAACAAGCTTTGGATTGATCTCCTGTTCTTGAAGCTTTCTTTTGTATTTGGACTGGTTGGCTGAATATGAGCTGAATTTCCTTAGATGATGTTTTCTTCTTGGAGGTTCCATATTTGTAACTTTATTGACTGACTATAGATGTACTGGATCCTCGAATGTCGTTTCCTTACGAATTTGATTGGTCTACCGAAGATGGACTGAGTTGGCTGGAAAGATGTCTTTTTGATTTCAGTAGTTGATTGAAGATAAACTAATTTTCATTGGATGATGTCATCGGGATTTTATTGGTCGATTGATGATGAACTGAATTTCCTCAAATGATGTCATCTGGATTTTATTGGTTGATTGATGATGAACTGAATTTCCTCAAATGATGTCATCTGGATTTTATTGGTTGATTGATGATGAACTGAATTTTCTCGAATGATGTCATCTAGATTTTATTGGATGATTGATGATGAACTGAATTTTCTCGAATGATGTCATCTGGATTTTATTGGTTGATCGATGATGAACTGAATTTTCTCGAATGATGTCATCTGGATTTTATCGGTCGATTGATGATGAACTGAATTTCCTCAAATGATGTCCTCCCATCGTCTCTCCTCTTTCTCTTTTTTATGATTCTACTTTACTCTATTAATTTCACTTCAAACAACATTTAAAATCAAGCAATACCAACACCAAATTATTATTAATAATTTATTGCAATAAAAATATTCACTAAACATTCCGACCGTTTACCAGAGGATTAATTAATGCAAGCAAATAAATCAAGCAAAAGAAAACAATATCTCATCTCTGGTAAATAGATGTCGACAGTAATATAATTAAAAAGGAGAAAAAAAATGAAAGGAAGTGTAGTCAATGTAAATAATAAGATTTTTATTACAAAAGTAAAACTTTAATTAACTACGAGGAGTATGATCTTTAAGACGTTAATCATTTATGAATTTACAAAGAATAGTCCAAAAAAAATTTTTGGGAAAAGTATGGTAAGAGTAGGGATACGGATTAAACCAGGTAATGGATAAAGTAGAGATTTTGGATGCTGATGTTCCACCTTCGTATTTGACAATCGCCTCTTCTAGCAAGGGTACTAGCATTCCTCAGACCAACAATCCATCACCTGGATTACCATATCTCTTTGAATTTATCTAGATAACATAAAAATAATATAATTAGGGATTACCCCCCTCCCACTTTTTCCCATTGATATTACTTTAATTTTAATAATTAATGTGTAACGCGAATAGAATTTACGTCCATTTTTTTAGAGCGAAATCGATTTTTTTGAATTTTCGAAATCTCTTATCGTTATTAACATTTAAGGTACTCTTTTTTAAATTTACTCCCAGTTTCAATAATTGTATGGAATTGTCTTACTTTCAAAATATTCTAGTATTTTAATATTTAATGTATTTATAAAAATGAAAAAAGAATTTTTATTCTCAATTTTCGTTTTTTTTTTTTTTTTTTTTTTTTTTTTTTTTTTTTTTTTAAATGAATCTATTTTTTCTATTTCTAAAATTCTTCTTTTTTTTTTTTAAATTTAATTTTCCCCATTTTTCTTTTATTTCTATTTTGTATTAGTATTTCCCTAAAAGCGTTAAATAACATACGACATAAGGCCTAAAATTTGAGTAAGCACGGATAAATGATATTTGACAGGTTAGATTTGCTCTAGCCATCTGTCGAACCTCGTGCAATTGAGTAACAAGTTTTACGAGATCATCATTGTAATCCGGTAATTCATCTTTTACTCGTAAAGGATCTTCTATTGGCACTTGGGCCTTTTTACCGAAATCTAGAGCATATGCCGTATGTTTCGTTACTTCGCGAGGACTAGTTATGACATCTTTAATATTGTTACGTCTCAACCGGCTAGTATTCCATCTCGGTCAAGAAGGGTAAAACCTTCCTTTACACGTTATTCGGAATAACTGCGTTATGTTGGACAAGTGGCCGTTTCGAGCCTAACCTCGCGGAAATTTGCTCAGGATGGCCTGGAGAGTGTATTTCAAGTATTGTATTGGTTGAATTTAACTATTATTGGAAATTTCTCGATTGGGAGTTAATTATCAAGGCAATATATTACTATGTATTGGGGCTGACAGACTACCCTGCAGGTATTAAATGGTACTTCGAAGGGTTGGATATTATTTCTCAATGAAGACGCGATTGATACGACGATTACGGGGATTGGATCCGGAATAAACATAATAGGCGTGAATTGATTGGACATGGTGGGGAGAAGTGAATCAAGAATGTGAAATTTCTGAATGCAAATGAGTTAAAATAATAGCAGATTGAATTGATTGTCTTATCGATTGGAGGATTATAGAATTTAAACAGCGGTTGTCATTACGCGTGATTGTTCGGAATGATTGGTTTCGGAAGGGGTGAATTTAACCTGTGAAACGATTTTTATAGGGATGAATTTTCGGTCTTTTCGGAAGGAAATCAGGCAAACAAGAACCGTAATTATGAATAAAATACTAATTGTTGTCAGGGCGATTATTCGCGATTCGTTTAGAAACCACATGTCTCAATGATTTAATAACTTATTTTGCAAGAAAGTAAAGAAGGATAAGAATTTGATTTTTAAAACAAAGGCTTTTGAAGATTTAAAACGTGAATGTTAAAGGGGAATTAAGATCACGAATGATTGTAAAAAGGGGAATTTTCCAGAAACGGAGATTCGAAACAAATTACTTTTAATTATGGAATTTCATGTTGAGATTGAAAACGAAGGGGGAAGAGATTGTTCTCGCAAGTTTCATTCAAAGTCTCATCAATTGAATGATTGATTGTCTGAGTGATTGATTGAGTGAGAAAATAATTACATGAATTTAAACTTCGGTGGAATCATCACGAAGAAATAAACGCGGGATTGTCCATCGCTTGTCTCTGAGCGCGGGAATTTACCGGTGATAAGAATGTATCCCATAACGAAAATCGCGACTGCCAAAACAATTATCGTGACCATGCCTATCCAAACAGCTATTTCCTCGAGTTTGGTCATTTTGTAAAAATGTATTTAAACTTAGGAAAAGATTCTAGACGCGCCAGATTTTTACTAACGACTCGACTTTAAATGCTAAAAACCCAGTTAAGATCAAGTTAATGATGAAAAATATAACCAGAAGCAAAAGAGCAATTTTTAATTGAAAAATATCGGATTCATACATTGAAGGAAGTTTGAATGAATATAGACACCCCGTGTATTGTGTGCAAGGTGGACCGCGACAGAAACATAACGGGTGTCAGAATTTTAATGAAAACTTCCGATAAAACGCGAAAGGGGTTGAATTTAATTTCGACAAAATTTAATTATCAAACTCAAAGGATTGCCCTAGAGGGACAGAAAATCCATTGCGGACCCGTCCTCGATGGGAGTCGAGAGTATGTTCTCTCGAGGGTTAATTTCTAACGATGACCACATTGTAATTGTACTTACTCTTGCTGTTCTCTTTTGGGGATTGAGAAATGGAAGACGAACTCGAACTTGGTGACGAATGAAGATGATAGATGATGAGATCCAAGAATCAATCAATCCCAGCGATGAAGACAACGAAAGTTGAAAATGTCGTTGAGGCGATGGAAACACGAACCCAAAACGATCGATTAATGGATCAAAGGGATCGGAAGCGACGATATGCACACACAATGAACAGTCACAGTTCCACAGAATGTTAATTATAAATATATTTAAACACAAATTAATTTCGCACAATTCACAATTGGAATTAAACGACGTTTCACCGATGAGTCTTTCTTAACCGTAGCCGGGATAACGTAAAAATAATGTTGATAATGATTAATTTGAGCACGCACTAAAGTCTATATAATGTCTAAAAATGATTAAAATGATTAAAACGAAGGGAATATAAAATTGAAGCTTTAACCGAAGTCACGAGTTGACAGCTTAATCAAAGAAAATAAATGAAATTTGAAATCGCGGAGATGAATGTCGTGGACGATGTTGACCGTGCAAAATTTTCGAAATCAATGTCTTAATTACTTGGTGCGACTCGCGCTTTTATACTCTTTGGACAAGCTTAGTTTTGGGGAAGGGGCAATTTGTCCCTTGGTTCCTAAGACATTGCACGTCTTAGAGCTCCCCTCCACCTCACCGGTCATCTTGATTTCGCATTGATTAAACGATAATTAAACTTAACTTTAACCTAAATTTCACTCATACTTCCATTCTTGTACATTCTGCATTATCTGAAAACAATTTGCAATTTTAAATTCCAATTTTTACGTATATTTCGCGTGTACAGAGAGTCGAGGGGTCTCTTTCTTTCATTCTCTTTCTCACTTACTCCCGCCCTCGTTTGGGCTCTCGCTACGCTTAGGCCCCACCGCCGAGGCTTTGACCATCCCTCTCGTTCTCTTTCACTCTTGCATGCCTTCTCATACTCTCTCGATCTAAAGCTCTTCTGATTGGTTCGATTTTTGACTATGGTTACTTCTCTCTCTTTCCTGTGACAATTTTCATATTTTCCATTCCTTCTCTGTTCTACTGCACTATATTTCCTATGCTTTATAAAGCTCCTCCCATCATTTCCTTATAAGGGAATGAGAAAGAGTCTCGAATGGATAATTCGTTTGAACGCATTTGTTAAATTTTTTTAAATAATTTCTATTGATGAATATATATATTTTTGAATAATTGTAATTGTAATATTTTTTTATATTTTATATTTTGTGAGCTTTAATTTGAGATTTTTAATTTGTTCAAACGGTTTCGAATAATGAATTTTAAACTGAATTGATAAATTAATTGTTTTAATTTTTGAACGGTTGTTAATTTGAAAAATGTTTTAATTGATAAGTTTTTAATTTTCAAATTTTTATTCCTGATTGTTTTTGGTAATTATGTTATTGTCATTTCCGAAATAATTTTCCTGAGCGTAAATTGTTTATTTATTTTAAATGAAATATAAATTTTTGTTTGTGCATTTTGCTGAAACTATTTTTGGTTTTGTTTATAATTAAATAATTCAATTTCATAATAATTCTATTAAATAATTACTTTTGTTAATTTGAATTTCTTGTTATTATGATTTTGACGAAATAGAATTTGTATTTTTCAAAGAACTGATTATTGAAAATGTTTAAAAATGTTTTAAGACTTTTGTAAAATGTAATAATTTGTTTTATATTTTTCTCTTATTTTTGGGTAATTCAAATTCTATTTCTCAGAAGTTTACCTGATCTTTTTACCTGAAATTAGTCATTCATTCATACGCACGTTTCTTATAATTAACTTAAATCGCACGCCTACTTTTAAGGCGAAATTCCTCTTGAGTTTCATAACTGCTTTATAATTTTAACTTGCAACTTTTAACAATGCTTTTTATGAATATTATCTATGCCCAAATTTGGCGTGTCCCCCGTGGCGACTCATTGTGCGAGAGGGAGCGAAACGACGCATGAGGGTTGCGGGCCTCGTGCCGTCCGCGGGGCGCGAGGGAATTTTCTCGGACCCTTGGACAAAGACTCTTTTCCAGCGTCCTCTCAATTCTTTCTCGAACGGTCTTGTATTTTTTTAAAGTTGACAGATTTACTAGCTTCGGATGTTTGCAATATGTCGATAGCATTTCTTCGTTTAATATCTTGAGATAGAGCGTTGAAAGGATTTTTTTTTTATACATACATATCGGGTTGCACTGAGGTGTGCTTTATCTTTGGGTAATTCCTTTCTCTGCAAGGCGTGACTAATTTTGCTATGGGCCACGTGTGTGACCTTTTCAAGAGACAGTGGTGTTCTTTTCCTTCATCATTTTCAATACATGTCCCTTTTTATTTTTTTTTCTCTCTTTTCTACCCTAATAAATCTTTGCAATATCCTTTTTTTCCAAAAACTCAACTGTCATCTGTAAACTCTCAAGAGAAATTTTTCCTTCGCATTATTGCGTCTTAAAATAATTTTATTTTCTATTTCGAATGACCTGACCCAAGCTATGTAATTTTCATGCTCGATACTAATTTTGAATTTACTTTTACTGTCCGGTTTTGCGATCTTTCGGGATCTCAGGCTGATTATGCCAATAAAATGAAAAGGAAGAACCACTGGCCGTACGTACTAATATAATTTTGCGGTGCCTCATTTACGACGACGTCGGTGTAGCTGCACTCGGTGTGCGTGAGGGTCTCAACGCTACGCTAGGCTAGTGTGTGTGCCACGCGCTCTCTAAGATTTCAACGCTCGGTGTCGCCCGGCTCCACAAAGGCCTATCGATATTTATCGTGGAGTTTTGTTACTCCGGCGGATGTTTTCTCGAACCGATGATTGAGATTGTTTTATTTAAGCGTAATAATAACACGCTTAAGACTCTCCTCGGTGGTCTGAATCGATACGTGACTAACCAGGCGTTGACGTTGTCCTCATGGTAATTTGAGTGGTCGAAAATTGGTGGAAATATGGCCACACCGAAAGAATGGACCCTTGCCTCGACCGTGTTCCTCTCTCATTCGTATTTTTCTCGAGAATCTTCCGATATGGGAAACTCAAGAACGACGAGGAAATCCCGAAAGTCGCGAGACGTAACAATATGTTCAAGGGTCAATAACATTCCTTCCCCGGAATCGTTGCTAACCGGCAAACCCACGTGGTACCTATTTCCCTTTTTCCCCGCGCAAGCATGTCCCAGCTGCAGGTCAGGAAAATGCGGTAATTCTCCACGGTCGCTCCGTTTGCTTATCCCTGGGTCAAAAGGTTCGCCTAGGATGTTCAAATAGTCGACTAGTGTCTCTTTTCGCGCAAAGAAAGGATCTCTGAATTGAATAATATAGCGAGGCATTATTTCCTCTTTAATTATTCGTGGTCCTTTATCATTTGCATTTTCATTTTTGTTATTTTCTCCGGGATGATTTTCTTCTGGATTTTTCCCTGTTATCGCAAAGATATCAAAATTCACATTGTGACATTTCTTTATTTCTTCATAAATTTTAAAATTCTTTGCTTCTGTATTTAAGGTTTGGATTTCAGGATTATCAAAATTCTCAAAATTCTCAAAGATTCCAGGATTTTCAGATTTCTCTCGATTTTCACAAATTTCGGGATTTTCTTGATTTTTATGGTTCTCACGATTTTTCTCAAGATTTTCAGGACATTCAAAATGTTCACAATTTCCAGCTTCTTCATGATTTTCGGGACTCTCCCGGTTTTCGAGATTTTTACAGTTTCCAAAATTTTCACGATTCTCAGTTTTTCCAACAAAATTTTCAAAGTTCTCAATAAAATTCTCACAAATTTTAAAATTTTCACGATTTTCATAGCCACAATTTTCATAACTTTCAGGATTTCCAAAATTTTCATGATTTTCAGGATTTCTATGATTTTCAGGATTCTTATGATTTTCAGGATTTTTTTTAAGATCTTCAAAATTCTCACAAATTTTAAAATTTTCACGATTTTCATAGCCACAATTTTCATAACTTTCAGGATTTTTGAAATTTTCACGATTTTCTGGATTCTTGAAGTTTTCTCGATTTACAGGATTTCCTGGATTCTCAGAATTTTCTCGATTTACAGGATTTTCTGGATTCTCGGAATTTTCTCGATTTACAGGATTTTCTGGATTCTCGGAATTTTCTCGATTTACAGGATTTTCTGGATTCTCGGAATTTTCTCGATTTACAGGATTTTCTGGATTCTCGGAATTTTCTCGATTTACAGGATTTTCTGGATTCTCGGAATTTTCTCGATTTACAGGATTTTCTGGATTCTCGGAATTTTCTCGATTTACAGGATTTTCTGGATTCTCGGAATTTTCTCGATTTACAGGATTTTCTGGATTCTCGGAATTTTCATTTTCTTCAGAATTCTCATGACTTTCAACATCTCTATAATTTCCAACATTTTTATTTTCATTTTCTTTAAAATTCTTGATATTTTCAAACCTCTCATTTTTATTTTCTGCAAAATTCTCATAATTTTCAAAATTTTCATTTTCTTCAAAAATCTCACCATTCTCATAATTTTCTGAACTCGTTTTCTTTTTCGATTGAATGAGGTTTACGATTTTCATAGCCACAATTTTCATAACTTTCAGGATTTTTGAAATTTTCACGATTTTCTGGATTCTTGAAGTTTTCTCGATTTACAGGATTTCCTGGATTCTCAGAATTTTCTCGATTTACAGGATTTTCTGGATTCTCGGAATTTTCTCGATTTATAGGAGTTTCTGGATTCTCGGAATTTTCTCGATTTACAGGATTTTCTGGATTCTCGGAATTTTCTCGATTTACAGGATTTTCTGGATTCTCGGAATTTTCTCGATTTACAGGATTTTCTGGATTCTCGGAATTTTCTCGATTTACAGGATTTTCTGGATTCTCGGAATTTTCTCGATTTACAGGATTTTCTGGATTCTCGGAATTTTCTCGATTTACAGGATTTTCTGGATTCTCGGAATTTTCTCGATTTACAGGATTTTCTGGATTCTCGGAATTTTCTCGATTTACAGGATTTTCTGGATTCTCGGAATTTTCTCGATTTACAGGATTTTCTGGATTCTCGGAATTTTCATTTTCTTCAGAATTCTCATGACTTTCAACATTTTCATAATTTCCAACATTTTCAACATTTTTATTTTCATTTTCTTTAAAATTCTTGATATTTTCAAACCTCTCATTTTTATTTTCTGCAAAATTCTCATAATTTTCAAAATTTTCATTTTCTTCAAAAATCTCACCATTCTCATAATTTTCTGAACTCGTTTTCTTTTTCGATTGAATGAGGTTTTCGGATTCCTGTTCTAAATTTTCTCCTGACATATCAACTAAATTCTCTTCTTTCAAATAATTCACTTTTTCAACAACAGGATTCTCTTCAACGACCGAATTCTCTTTTTCAGCAACAAAATTCTCAAAACTCACAGGATCAGCAAAATTTATTTTGCCTACGGGATACTCAACTTGAACAGGACCCTTCTTCTCAACGAAATTTTTGCCGAAATTCTCGAAATTCTTATTCTCAAAATTTTGCATCCGATTATTTTCCTCAATTGAATTTTCAAAATTTTCACTACTGGACTTGACTTGATTTTCACTGGACTTGACTGAATTTTTCCTGGACTTGACTGGATTTTCACTGGACTTGGATGGATTTTCACTGGACTTGGATTTCTTTGAACTTCCTGGAATTTCTACCTCGATTTTATCTTCAAACCTTTTATTGTTTATACCTGAATTCTCGCTCCGATTCTTTGAATTCTGGACATTTGTTTCATGATTTCGAACCTCAATTTCTTCTTGACTTTGGTGGGATTTTTCGGGGAACCTCCCCCCTTCGATTTTACTCACCTTTGATTTAGTTTCCCCGTCAATTACTCTTGTACAAGGAATAATTCCGATAGCCGTCTCTATGGATGGATCGGTTTCTTCCTGTATGTCAACGTTCTGTGACACGAGTATTTGTTGCATTTCCTTATTCTCTCTTTTTGGCCAAGAGAGCGGAGCAGGCAATAGGGTTACTACTGGTATCTCGATTTCAACTATATGATCTCTATGATTCGTTACGTAGATATATGCCTTTCCTCTTTTATTTTGAACCAATCCTTGTTGGATGGTTACACTCTCATCGATCGTGAGAGTCGGCAAATAACCTTCTTGAACTTCACTATTTTTTATACGCACGTAAAATAATCTGGTTGTACGGGGTGGAAATATCATGCTTTCTTTAGTATAGAATGGAACCTTTTTCTCGTGAACTTCTAAACAATTATTCTCATAATCTATTTTAGCAAAATGATTGCGAAAATATTCAGATGATAAAATTCCCGATTGTTTTATAGGAAATTCATTGGGAACGACATGAAAAACTGCACTCATTCCGAGAGTTGTAACTTCTACGTATCCTTTTGTGCGGACCACGTTCTCAGTTATTCCTCTCAAACCCAAAACTAAATCTTGACAAATTGACGTTTCTGGATATAAAAGGTTTTCTTTTAAAATATTTTTACTTGCTTCTGTATCTAGCGTTAATATGATGTTTCCCGAATCCCCTCCTTGGAGTAAGATTGTCGGTGGAATCACGTCATTCACTAGTTCCGTTAAAAAAACATCTATTATTCTTGGCTGAATTCTTGCGCAACATTCATTATTAGGGTTGGGTGAGTCCCCGTGAAGGCCTCCGCCTGGGCACCCGTTCCTGGCTGGCCCTTCGCGTTTCCCTGATTGAAACTTGGCGTTGAACAATTTTTAGCCACGTGTCCCCATCCTTGACATTTATAACATTGAATCATGGGCATTTGAACTTGATGGAGTCCCTGATTACCTACGAACGCTTGCCTTTCGGTATTGCGCTGCATCGGATAACAGGTATCCGGATTATGCCCTGCTCGACCACAATTGTGACATGGATTTTGGAAACATTTTTCCGCAAGATGCCCTCTTTTTCCGCATTTTTGACAAATTGTTACTCCTTGCCTATTTGCCATGTAGGGTCGAGAGTAACATCTATCTGCAGTATGACCAGGTTTCTTACAGATTTGACATATAAACGTGGCCACAGGCTGTTTTACGGGATCAACGGACGGGCAGCTTTTGGCTATATGATCCATTAACCCACACAGCTGGCACACGATCGAGAGCTGAGGCGCAGCGGCGCCCTGACCCCTTTCACACCGATTTGCAGTGTCTCCAGGCTTTCCGCAAGGCTGGCAGCTTACGGAGCCCAAGACTCCTGCATTCACCTGTTTACCTGGTTTGTTAATTTTTTCGGGCTCAACAAAATTTATCTCGCTTTTTTTCTCGGATTTTTCGAATACTTTTGATTTTACTGTATTATTTTCCCGTATACGCCTTACGTCAGCTAATCGTCGTTCGATGGCTTTGGCTTCTATTACCGCGTCGCTAAGAGATCCTTCGACGCGCATTCTCGATTCTATTTCAGGCAATAAACCGCGAATCATGACTTTTCTCAACATTTCGTCAATTTTTTCTATTTCCTCATCGGATACAGGACCGTTGGCGGAAGAAGATTGCAATATTTTGTCGGCAAAATAACGGATTCGATCTACATAGTCATCTACACTTTCGTTCAATTTTTGGCACATGTTTCCTAATTCTGCAATCAATTGATAAACGTCTCGCGGGGGATCATACGTTTCGCGGAGATAATAGAGATAGTCTTTGATAGTTGCAAAAGACATTTTTGAAATTTTGTTCCAAATTGTGGGAGGTAATTTAATTTTTACGAGCTTTAATAATTGAACTTGAAGGTCTTCCCCTACCAACGAGGCTGGTACTTCGACACCGGATAGATATTGTTCGAGCGATTCGCGTTTTCCGTCAAAATCTGGGACAACTTCCATTGTTGCCCTTAAAAAGCTTAACGTTGCTGGAGTTAACGCTGTCATGATTGGGGGGTCAGATGAATTATCGAGATTTTTTTCAGATTCCAAATCGATGAGATTAACGCGAGGAGATTTAATTACGTGTGATTTTGAAGGCGTTCGATAACTATCATTGCATTGAAATGAAATTAAAGATGATCTAAATGTCCGATTTTTCGCAGATTTTGACGATGACGCTACTTTTTCATTTTCAGAATCGAGGGATGAATTTATTTTTCGTTCTGCGAATTTAGATTTTGATCTTACGTCATTTGAATTTCCGGATCCATCTGAAATTTCCGAATTTTCTTGCGATTTTGTTATTAATTTCGGTAATTTATTTTCCGTGTCTTTAATCGATTGATTTAATTGTTCTTCATACGCGTCTTTTCGCTCACTGTCAGTGATTTCTGAAGAATTATCTATAAAACCCGATTTTTCTTTTGATTTTTCAATTTTTCCTGTGATCTCGGGAGAATTTGCATGCGATAAGTTGGTTGCGACTGAATCTTTTCTGGACTTTCGCTCGTTCGGATAGCTTTTAACAACGGAATCGTCTAAGAATGTTTTTAAACATGCTTCCCAATTCATATGCGTCGAGAAGGTTGACAGAAGACATGAGGCGGACAAACGGACTAACCCTGGTCCACATTTGATGAGGGGGCGAAGTACAAAGAGTATTAAGAGGATGCTGGAGACGATTGTGAAAATTGACGCGTCCCCAGCGCCACTATGTTTGAACTATAAAAACTTATGATCTACATTACCGACTGCTGCATAAACACCGTCCGTGTTTGGAACTTTGCTACAGCGCGCTCTGTGTTGCCCTGAGTGGACTACAGATTCGGCGTCTTGTAGCGCAGTTGAGGTTATGCTTGCAACAGTTAGGGAGGTTTCCACTAGATGACTCTGTCTTGCTACATGCAACGTATCAAAAATATCATGTCTCGTAAGACAATTTCGACTCTGACACGTTGCATGTTGAAAACAGCGCACGTCTGTAAAGATGGAGAAAAAAGTCTCTCCACGAGTATCTAGAACCGGTGCAAAATGCATGATCCGAATTTCTAAAATACTTTCTTGAGACTTTCTTTCAATTTTTTCTCCAGTTCAACAGTCACCAAACAAGACTACAAAAGTTGGAAAAAAAGTCTCTCCGAGAGTATCTAGAACCGGTGCAAAATGCATTATTCGAATTTCTATCATACTCCCTCGAGACATTTTTTTTTAAACATGTTTTTTAGGCCGGTCACCACTCGGCACTGAAAGGGCTGGAAAAAAAGGTCTCTCCACGAGTATACAGAATCAGTGCAAAATGCATGATTTGAATTTCTTTCATACTCTCTCGAGATTTTTTTTTTCAATCATTTTTTTTGCCGGTCACCCCAAGGCATTGAAAGGGATGGAAAAAAGGTCTCTCCACGAGTATGTAGAATCGGTGCAAAATGCATGATTCGAATTTCTATCATACTCTCTCGAGACATTTTTTTTTCAATCATGTTTTTTCTGCTGGTCACCACACGGCACTAAAAAGGCTGGAAAAAAAGGTCTCTCCACGAGTATCTAGAATCGGTGCAAAATGCATAATTCGAATTTCTATCATACTCTCTCGAGAATTTTTTTTTTTTTCAAGCGTTTTTTCCGCTGGTCACCCCACGGCACTAAGAGGGATGGAAAAAAAGGTCTCTCCACGAGTATCTAGAATCGGTGCAAAATGCATGATTCGAATTTTCATCATACTCTCTCAGGACATTTTTTTTTTTTTTTATTGTTTTTTCCGCTGGTCACCCCACGGCACTAAGGGGGTCGTCAAAAAAGGTATCTCTACGAGTATCTAGAATCGGTGCAAAATGCATGAATCGAATTTCTATCATACTCTCTTGAGACATTTTTTTTTCAATCGTTTTCTCCGCCGGTCACCACACGGCACTAAAAAGGCTGGAAAAAAGGTCTCTCGAAGAGTATGCAGAATCGGTGCAAAATGCATGATTCGAATTTCTATCATACTCTCTCGAGACATATTTTTTTTTATCAATCGTTTTTTCCGCCTGTCACCCTACGGCACTGAAAGGGGTGGAAAAAAGGTCTCTCCACGAGTATCTAGAATCAATGCAAAATGTATGATTTGAATTTCTATCATACTCTCTCGAGACACCTTTTTTTTTTTAAATCATGTTTTTTCCGCCGGTCACCCCACGGCACTGAAAGGGATGAAAAAAAAGGTCTCTCCGCGAGTATGCAGAATCGGTGCAAAATGCATGATTCGAATTCCTATCATACTCTCTGAAGATATATATTTTTTTTTCAATCGTTTTTTTCGCCTGTCACCCCACGGCACTGAAAGGGCTGGAAAAAAAGGTCTCTCCACGAGTATGCAGAATCGGTGCAAAATGCATGATTCGAATTTTTATCATACTCTCTTGTGACATTTTTTTTCAATCGTTTTTTCCGCCTGTCACTCCACGGCACTGAAAGGGATGGAAAAAAAGGTCTCGCCACGAGTATGTAAAATCGGTGCAAAATGCATGATTCGGATTCCTATCATATTCTCTGGAGACATTTCTTTTCTAATTATAGGTCACCAAACGGACTAAAAAAGTTACAAAAAAGTCTCTTCTAGAGTATATAGAACCGGCGCACAATGCATGATTCGAATTTCTACGATATTCTCTTGAGCCATTTTTTTAAATCTATTTTTCTTCAGCCCATTAGGCACTAAAAGGGACTGAAAGAGTTACAAAAAAAAAACTATCTCCATGAGTATTTAGAACCGGTGCGAAATGCATGATTGGAATTTCTATGTTTCTCTCTCGAGACATTTAAAAAAAAATTAATTTCCTTTCAGCCCATGAGTCACCAAAGGGAACTACAAGGGTTAAAAAAAAAGTATCTCCACGAGTACCTAGAACCGGTGCAAAAAGCGCGATTCCAATTTCTATGATACTTTCCCGAGACATTTTTTTCAATTTCTTTTCCGCCCACTCTGCTTCACTTCAGACTTGCTTCGTCATAAAAGGTATATTATCTCGTTAGATGACTCTGTCTTGGACCTGCGACTTGTCGAAAATAGCATACTTTGCGGATAAGTATTGCCACTTCGACACGTGGCTCAGCAAGAACAGCACACTTCTATGGAGATGCCTGTAGCCACGGCTCTTCATATGTGAACAGTTGAAATAGTCTGCTGAAATGTTTTCGACTTCGATTTGATACTAATCGAAATTAATAGATTTTAACGACCTTTAATAGCAATCAGTCTAAATCAGCCAACATTTCAGTGTACCGTTTCTACATTTGATTTGCTACTTTTCGAAACCAGATCATGTCTCGGAAGACCGATGTGGCCTCGGGAGGTGGCTTATCGAAAACATTGTTCTTCATCGATGGTGCTTATAGTTTTTACGTTCGCTTAATTTTTTTTCTTTTTTTTTAAATTATCCGTGGAAAAAGATCTTGCATTAGACACCCTTGATCTTCGGGTAGTGTCAGATTCTTACTGACTAAAAAAAACCACTACTCTGGTCATCTAGCCCTGTCCCGTTGGTAATCGCTTTCGCATTCCTTCAGCGGACTTCGGCTAAATGAATACAAAAATTTGAACTGCTTTTCTCTTTGCTATGTCCCTCATCGTAATTTGTGGATTTTCATAGGCTTGAAAAGCAGTTTGTCTTAAAAGGGCACATTATCTCTTTCGATGACTCTGTCTTCGATTTGCAACTTGTCGAAAATAGCATACGTCACGAATGACTTGCAACTTCGACACATTGCTCATTAATAACAGCACACTTCTATGGAGATGCCCGTTGGGCAAATTATCTCTTTCGATGACTCTGTCTTCGATTTGCAACTTGTCGAAAATAGCATACGTCACGAATGACCATTGCAGCTTCGACACATTGCACATTAAAACCAGCACACTTCTATGGAGATGCCCGTTGGGCAAATTATCTCTTTCGATGACTCTGTCTTCGATTTGCAACTTGTCGAAAATAGCATACGTCACGAATGACTATTGCAACTTCGACACATTGCTCATTAAAAACAGCACACTTCTATGGAGATGCCCGTTGCTACGGCTGTTCATATCTTATCAGTCGTTATTGCCTGCTGAAATATTTTTGACTTGTACTTGATTTCAACTGAAATTGGTACATTTTCACCAACTTCAACAGCAATCTGTCAAAATCAACAAACATTTCATAGGATACTTCTACCTTTGATTCGAAACTTTTCGATACCACATTATGTCTTGGAAGACCGGTGCGGCTACGATCAGTTGCTCATCCAAAACAGCACACATCTTCAAAAATGCCTCGTATTTCGGCTCTCTATACATCTTCAAGGATGATCATCGCTGCGATTACAGCACGCTTCCTTTCGAATGCCTCAGATTCCAATCCACCGAAATCTGCGCAAACTGCAACAGGCAAGCCACCTTCGAGCAGTTCCTCATCCAAAACCAAAGACGTTTCCTGATGGCAAAAAAACAGAAACAATTTATTTCAGACGATTCACAGGAAATTCTTCAAAGAATATGACGCAAGAGGAAAAAGTGAAATGTCATCAATATTGACTGACTTTCCTTTTGCCATTGCTCACGTCATTTTCTTCTTGCTACACCATCTCGCTCGATGGTTCGCCAATGAGTGGCGCGATTTGAATTCCTTGCTACAATCCGTGCAAGTGATTTTTTTACACAACTTCTCGTGCTTGGTGAGGTCATGCCGGGTGAAATTCGTGTTACATCCCAAGCATTCCACCAGCGTCAGATGTCTTTCCCTCTTGTGGCGATCCAGATCTTGCACAACCTTTTCACAGGTGGGACAAACGCTCGGTCTTCCGGTATTTTCTTCACCAGAAGAATGAGTCATTCGTATGTGCCGGTTCAAGCTTTGTTTGTGTTCAAATTGCTTGTCGCAAATTGCACACATATGCTTCGCATTGTGATCATCTTTTTGATGCTTCACAAGCAATTTCTTCGTGCCGAAAATCCGGGCGCAAGTATCGCATCGGTGCATTCGGGCTTTGGGTTTTCCAACTTTGACCGTCATGTTTACATTTGCGTTCGTTGCAGCATGAATCAATTGACCCTTTTTACACGAGCAAAGCATTTTCAGGTCGTTGGCGAAATTCCACCCATGGCTTCCAACATTGATTGCTTCAGCAATATTCACACCAACGTTTATTACTTGATGGAAAATCCCGTACCGAACGTACAGAAGATCCCCGGCTTTTTGCACCACGAATTGATATCGTATTTGATGTTCATCCAGAAAACGCGGAGTCAGTACCAAATTTTTGTGATGAAGTGAAAATTCACAAACTTCGGTCACATCTTCCTCGTCTTCGTCGTGTCGGAGATCTTTCAACTTCTGGGCGACAATGCGGTTCGTTCGAGCATAGTCCTCCCTGTTAATTATTATCCAGATCTTTTCTTTGCCTGCGTGCATGAGGTTTACACTGTCAGCCAGACTGTCTTCGACGTGCATTTCGGTGAAGCTACCTGTGCCGCCAATGTAAAACATGCTCGTATTTATTCCAGGCATCTCTTCGACCCTAGAATTTTCGTCTGCGTCCAAATGGTCACTCATGCCGTTCAAACGGCTGATGACACCCTGTGGTGGGTTCTCGCAGTTGTACACATAGAAAAACTTACTATTTGCTTGGGTTGCAAGCAAGAAGTATTCTTCTATGCGCGATACGACGGAGCGTCTGTCATTCGGAATGCTCTCTTCAACCTCGCCGATGTTTTCGTTCAAGCGTTGAAGTATTTGCTTTCCTTTCTTTTTTTTACCCATACACTTTTTTCCGATGGCCACTTTGCATTTTTGATACAACTTGAACTCCTCGATACAATCCAACGACAGCTCGAGTGCATCGCCGATCCAAGGTTGCACCTGCTTCTCGGTCCATGGTGGTATCCCATCAAGCGGCTCAATGACGTTTCGGAACTGTCATGAATCAAAAGAATGCCATTAACACACTGAGAACTATCTGCATGTATTGTGTGTGTGTGTGTGTGTGTGTGTGTGTGTGCGTGCGTGCGTGCGTCCGTGCGTGCGTGCTTACAATTAATATTTATGGGTCGTTCCATGTCGAATCAACGAATGGTTGCAATCGACCCCTTTTCATTCAGTTTAAATTTGGTCACAAGTTTTCATTTATCATATTTAGTTCTGCTAAACGAAAGAAATGAAAACTTTTCTTTCAAAACTTCACTACTTTTGCATTGAGCCAAAGTGGGCAGGGGCTTCCTTCTGCTGATAACAGGATTTTTCTATTTTTTTGTAATAAAAAAAACCTGTTATCAACAGAAGGAAGCTCTTGCCAACTTTGGCTCAACGATCAACATTTTTTATACAGAAAACGGGATTTTCGTGATTTTTTTCCGATTTTTTTGGCGCAATTTGAATTAATTATAATTTTATAAACAGCCTAAATTTTAGCCCAAATTTAAAAATCTGAAAAAAATCTCGAAAATTCCGTTTTTTGTATAAAAAATATTGAGCGTTGAGCCAAAGTGGGCAGGGGCTTCTTTCTGTTGATAACAGGTTTTTTCGATTAACAAAAATAGAAAAAGCCTGTTATCAACAGAAGGAAGCCACTGCCCACTTTGGCTCAATGCTCGACATTTTTTATACAAAAAAAAGGATTTTTGTGATTTTTTTTAGATTTTTAAATTTGGGCTAAAATTTAGGTTGTTTATAAAATTATAAGTATGTCAAATAGCGCCAAAAAAATCTGAAAAAAATCCTGAGTGCTTTTCAGAAGTACTACGAAAGCATAAAAAATTGCGGATGAAATCGGAGAGGTGAAGGGTCAGACCCAGGTCAAAACGGCGTGGAATGCCTCATATATATATATATATATATATATATATATATATATATATATATGTCATCACGATGTATGTGAATATATAATATACATGTAAACAAAAGTTATAATAATTTTTTCCGTGCGCCCGTGCTTCTATGAAATAATGCCACGGCTCGGAGCTCCTTCTTTGTGAAGCGAGTGAATCGACGGGCTCGCCGCTTTCCGAACCTCGACGCGAGCACGTCGATTCACTCACTCTGCCGCGCGTTCGGATTACAATTTGTCGCATTTCTCTGATCATGAGATTACTGAACACCCTAAAGCAAAACCTTTTTTTCACGAATTGTTATTAACATATTTCTAAAAAAATATATCAAAGAAATTAATATACATGAATTTTCATATTTATGAAACAATTGTTTTATTATATATATAATCACGATGTATGTGAATATATAATATACATGTAAACAAAAGTTATAATAATTTTTTCCGTGCGCCCATGCTTCTATGAAATAATGCCACGACTCGGAGCTCCTTCTTTGTGAAGCGAGTGAATCGACGGGCTCGCCGCTTTCCGAACCTCGACGCGAGCACGTCGATTCACTCACTCTGCCGCGCGTTCGGATTACAATTTGTCGCATTTCTCTGATCATGAGATTACTGAACACCCTAAAGCAAAACCTTTTTTTCACGAATTGTTATTAACATATTTCTAAAAAAATATATCAAAGAAATTAATATACATGAATTTTCATATTTATGAAACAATTGTTTTATTATATATATAATCACGAAGTATGTGAATATATAATATACATGTAAACAAAAGTTATAATAATTTTTTCCGTGCGCCCATGCTTCTATGAAATAATGCCACGACTCGGAGCTCCTTCTTTGTGAAGCGAGTGAATCGACGGGCTCGCCGCTTTCCGAACCTCGACGCGAGCACGTCGATTCACTCACTCTGCCGCGCGTTCGGATTACAATTTGTCGCATTTCTCTGATCATGAGATTACTGAACACCCTAAAGCAAAACCTTTTTTTCACGAATTGTTATTAACATATTTCTAAAAAAATATATCAAAGAAATTAATATACATGAATTTTCATATTTATGAAACAATTGTTTTATTATATATATATAATCACGATGTATGTGAATATATAATATCCATGTAATCAATAGCTGTAATAATTTTTTCCGTGCACCCATGTTTCTATGAAACAATGCCACAGCTCGGAGCTCCTTCTATGTGAAGCGAGTGAACCGACGGGCTCGCCGCTTTCCGAACCTCGACGCGAGCACGTCGATTCACTCACTCTGCCGCGCGTTCGGATTACAATTTGTCGCATTTCTCTGATCATGAGATTATTGAACACCCTAAAGCAAAACCTTTTTTTCACGAATTGTTATTAACATATTTCTAAAAAAATATATCAAAGAAATTAATATACATGAATTTTCATATTTATGAAACAATTGTTTTATTATATATATAATCACGATGTATGTGAATATATAATATACATGTAAACAAAAGTTATAATAATTTTTTCCGTGCGCCCATGCTTCTATGAAATAATGCCACGACTCGGAGCTCCTTCTTTGTGAAGCGAGTGAATCGACGGGCTCGCCGCTTTCCGAACCTCGACGCGAGCACGTCGATTCACTCACTCTGCCGCGCGTTCGGATTACAATTTGTCGCATTTCTCTGATCATGAGATTACTGAACACCCTAAAGCAAAACCTTTTTTTCACGAATTGTTATTAACATATTTCTAAAAAAATATATCAAAGAAATTAATATACATGAATTTTCATATTTATGAAACAATTGTTTTATTATATATATAATCACGATGTATGTGAATATATAATATCCATGTAATCAATAGCTGTAATAATTTTTTCCGTGCACCCATGTTTCTATGAAACAATGCCACAGCTCGGAGCTCCTTCTTTGTGAAGCGAGTGAATCGACGGGCTCGCCGCTTTCCGAACCTCAACGCGAGCACGTCGATTCACTCACTCTGCCGCGCTTTCGGGTTACAATTTTTCGCATTTCTCTGATCATTAGATCATGAGATTACTAAACACCGTAAAGCAACAGCTTTTTTTCCAAATTGTTATTAATATATTTATAAAAAAAATGTATCAATGACATTAATATAAATGAATTCTCATATATATTTATGGCTGAATATATATTCATATATATGACGCCTTTAGATTTAGCTGAAACTTTTCCATTCTTTTCTACTCTTTGAAAAACATTGTTGAGAATTTTTACAAATTTTTTAGTCAAACTCAAAAAAAGTTATGAATGTTTCAAAATAAAGGCTTCTTCATTTTCAAATAGCCATAACTTTATTAGGCATTGACTTTTAGGTACCTTTTTTAAAAAAAAAATTTTGTTTTTGAATGAAAATTTTGAATGAACGATTGTAAATACTAAGATTAATAAACAGTATTTACAATCGTAGAATAAGCCTATAAATTGAGAATATCATACCATAAAGGAGTTGAATTACATTGGTTGCAGTTATAGAAATAAATTTAAGAAAAAAACAATTTCTTTTTTCACTTCTCAAAATGTGACCATTTTTTTTCAATTGAATAAAAAAAATATAAAAGAAACTCGGCCCACTCCGGGATTAGCGGGAATAGTTGTCATATTAATTGAAATTTTTTTTTGAGAAAAAACATAACAAAAAATGTCGAACTTCGAATAAATAACGATTTTACTCAAAACAACCGATTACTTTGTAGAATTGATCATATTTCCCAGGTAGACAGCCATGATTTTCACGCCGTGTATACATTTGATGAAGCAAATTTTACAGCATATTAGCTACATGTTGTGATGCATGCTCATGAGTTCATTTAATATGATATGATGACAAAACATTACGATCTCATCATGTCGTTTACAAATGCATCATCCGTTGACTTCAAGATGAACTCATAAGACGGCAAATTTAAATTCTGCAATGAATATTTGCAGATGGATATCATATGAAAGCCAACCAATGATTTTTGTTCGTGTATTCACTAGGTTAGCATTGAAAGTATACGAGCCATGCATGCAATATGACGGCCATATGCGTGTTTCTCAGTTATACATTCGATGAGTGCAATATGACGGTTATAAAATCACTGCAAAATCACAGCATGTTGTGACAATATATATATAAGCTTCAACTTTTGCAAGTCCAAAAAATTCATAAAGTTAAAATTTATACCAACATATCTGAGAATTTTTGTAAATCACGGCCGCCATATTGAATTTGTTTAAAATTGTTTTTATTTATTTAAAAAAAAATTATTTTTATTTTTTTTTAATTTCACATTTTTTTTATTTATTTTTTTGTTTTATATTTCAGTTTTATGTAAGTATAAACAAACTTTGACAAAAGTTGCACTATTTTTCATAATTTTTTTAAATAAAATAGAACCGGATTTTGAATTCTACAAATTTTCCTATAGCTTCGATTGAGATATTTGAATGCGCTAGATTGTAAAAAAAACTTAGAAATGGATTTTCACAAATATGCATAAAAATTTCAAATTTTTGACGCTATATTGAATCGTCCATTTTTTACATTTTAAATTTATCAATTACTTTAACTTTTAACTGTACAGGGTGTATAAAAATCATGTGTCACCACTTCGCCCAGTAAATCTCCAGCTCGAGATCGTTGGAGATCTATCAAAACTTGTAGCCGCAAAATTGACCTTCACCCTGAAAATCAAGGTCAAATTTTTTTATTGGCTTAAAAAATTCTACTTATTGAGGGGAACAAAAGTCAGAAAGGAACCATAGGTCGGAGATGCGTCCTTCAACCCGAAACGACAACGTCAATTCGAAAAAAAATCGAAAAAGTGCGTTCTTACAAAATATTGTTCACAAGAACACGGAATAAGAATTTTAATTATTATAAAAAAAGCCTTTCAACGCAGACACTTCAATTTTTATTAATTGGAATCAAGAAATGTCGGGATTGCATGACGCTGTCCACGCGGAGGTGGATGAGAGATGAATCGGCATGAGATGGGTGACACAGATCTTTGCGATTTCCCTTGGTCGCGTTACCACTACGAGAATCCAATTCCCTAGCTTATGTTTGCCGAAAATCAATTAAAACATAGTCCCGCTGAATTAACCTTGATCCTAAAACTCAAAGTCAGTTTCAAAGTCAATTCATCTTGGTAAGAGGCATCTAATTCTCGTAGAAACGACGAGTTAGGAATGAACCTTTCAATATCAAGCCATCAGAACATATAAAATGTGCATTTTACGTTTAGTTCGGAGGGATAAAATTCGGAACTAAAGCATAATTAAAAAGGCAATCGATATAACTAGAAAGCCTTGATGTCTGGCACACAGCACGCCTGCTGTTCTGTGAAAACAAGGCTTTAGATGGCCAGGTTTGCGATAAACGATTTTGAGCTTAACAGTAGCTGATGTCACCTACACATTTCAGAGTCATATCGTGCTTGTGTGACTGTGCACGAGTTGCTTAAACATATTCATTAGCGGCAGACCATGAGCTTTACCCGGAATACACCACATCGAGGTTATAAAAAAAAATCAACAACAAAAATCTGTGCTTTGTCGTCGCAGTCCCGTTGATCTCAACAAAAACACAACGGCCCTTTTCAGGGTCAAGGGATATCAGGCAGACAACCTCCACGTGGTATATTCCGGGTAACGCTAATGGTCTGCCCCGAATGAATATGTCTAAGCAACTCGTGCACACTCACACGAGCACGATATGACTCTGAAATGTGTAGGTGACAACAACTATTGTTAAGATCAAAATCGTTTATCGCAAACCTGGCCATCTAAAGCTTTGTTTTCACAGAACAGCAGGCGTGCTGTTTACCAGACTTCAAGTCTTTCTAGTTATATCGATTGCCATTTTAATTATGCTTTAGTTCTGAATTTTATCCCTCCGAACTAAACGAAAATTGCACATTTTTGATATATGTTTTGACGGCTTGATATTAAAAGGTTCATTCCTAATTTGTCGTTTCTACGAGAATGAGATGCCTCTTAACGAGGTGAAGTTTTCCGTCAACCAAAAATTGACTTTAAGTTTTAGGGTCAAGGTTAATTCAGCGGGACTATGTTTTAATTGATTTTCGGCGAACATGAGCTGGGGAATCGGATGCTCATAGTGGTTACGCGACAAAGTGATACCGCAAAGACCTGTGTCACTCATCTCATGTCGATCCATCCACCTCCGCGTGATCAGCGTCATGAAATCCCGACATTTCTCGATTCCAGTTAATAAAAATAGAAGTGTCTGCATTAAAAAGCTTTTTTTATAATTATCAAAACTCTTATTCCGTGTTCCTGTGAACAATATTTTGCAAGAACGCCCTTTTTCGATTTTTTTTCGAATTTACGTTGTCGTTTCGGGTTGAAGGACGCATCTCCGACCTATGGTTCCTTTCTGACTTTTGTTCCCCTCAATAAGTAGAATTTTTTAAGCTAATAAAAAAATTTGACCTTGATTTTCAGGGTCAAGGTCAATTTTGCGGCTACAAGTTTTGATAGATCTCCACCGATCTCGAGCTGGAGATTTACTGGACGAAGGGGCGACACATCATTTTTATACACCCTGTATATATATAATATTCAAATGTGACTCATTTTCCCTGGCATGGCACCACTGATATATCATATGAGTAAAGAGAACTCATAAGTTCTCAGTAGCGTAATAGGTAGCGTGTTAGGTTCTTAGGTAGGTATAGGTAGGACAAATAGGCAGGTCGAGGGTTCGATTCCCGGTGGAGACAGATTAAATTGAAATGAAGATCTGGCAGTTTTTTTTTAAATTCTTTTCATCCAACCGGTCCAGAAGCTACGTAAATAAACAAATATACATATTAAAAAATTTTGTGAGCAATAGAAATTTAAAAAAAACCGTATGAAAATTACAATAATTTCCTCACGCCCCGACCCTCATACGAGCTTTATACGAGCACAACCAGTTTCATCACGGCATGACGTCAATATGAGCTTCATATGAACACAACCAATTTCATCACGGCATGACGTCAATATGAGCTTCATATGAACACAACCAATTTAATCACGGCAAGACGTAAATATGAGCTTCATATGAGCACAATCAATTTCATCACGGCATGACGTCAATATGAGCTTCATGTGAGCATCACAATTTCGTCACGCCGTGACTCCCATATCATCCCCATATGATGTGTTATTGTGAATCCCCATATGGTGCAAGTATGACTTAAAGGTGAGCACTCACAAGCGACACACGGCTGTGTGTGTTTCTATGCGTCATAGATGTATGCAACATGATGTCAATATGATCTGAAGCGGTCGGGTCAAAAGTAGTCGATTTGGTATGGAATACCCCATATATATATATATGTATACATATATTAAAATTTATGTTTATTAATTTCATTTCAATATTTTTTTACAAATATATTAATAACAATTTAGAAAAAAAAGCTGTTGCTTTGCAGTGTTTCGTAATCTCATGATCAGAGAAATGCGAAAAATTGTAACCCGAAAGCGCGGCAGAGTGAGTGAATCGACGTGCTCGTGTAGAGGTTCGAATAGCGGCGAGCACGTCGATTCACTCGCTCCACAAAGAAGGCGCTCTGAGCCGTGCCATTATTTCACAGAAGCATGGGCGCACGGAAAAAATTATTATAACTTTTGCTTACATGTATATTATATATTCACATGCATCGTGATGACATATATATATGGGTCATTCCAGCTATAACCGAGCGGCCATTGCATCGACATTTTTTTTCGGGACGCCAATTTTTTTTCACTTACTTTTCGACAAAAAAAAGTATACGTATGTCTCAACAAAAATTATTTTTTTTGCTTCCGTTTTAACACGTTTCAAAGTACAATTTTAACTTTTTCGATGAGAGTGTATCCTTCGATTTTTTTCAAATAAATTGACAAAAAAGTACATGTAAAACCGCATCTTTTCATCGCTATCCCATCATGGAGAAATCGTTTTTCGATTTTTTCTATGTGCATGAAACTTTAAAAAATGTGTTCCTATTCCTCTGTTATTTATTAAAATGTGTTTTTATTTTTTTTTACGAATCAAAACACATTTTTTAAAGTGTCTACACATAGAAAAAATCGAAAAATGATTTCTGATTCGTAAAAAAGGAGTTTCATACACATAGAAAAAATCGAAAAACGATTTCTCCATGATGGGATAGCGATCAAAAGATGTGGTTTTAAATGTACTTTTTTGTCAAATTATTTGAAAAAAATCGGAGGATACACTCTTGTAGAAAAAAAAAATTGTACTTTGAAAGGTGCTAAAACGGAAGCAAATGAAAAATAATTTTTTTTGAGAAATACATATGTTTTTTTTGCGAAAAGTAATTGAAAAAAGTGTACATATTTATCAAAAAAAATTATTTTTCATCCTCTTCCGTTTTAACACCTTTCAAAGTAAAATTTTTATTTTTTCGACAAGAGTGTATCCTCCGATTTTTATCAAATAATTTGACAAAAAAGTACATTTAAAACCGCATCTTTTCATCGCTATCCCATCATGGAGAAATCGTTTTTCGATTTTTTCTAGGTGTATGAAACTCCTTTTTTACGAATCAGATATCATTTTTCGATTTTTTCTATGTGTAGACACTTTAAAAAATGTGTTTTGGTTCGTAAAAAAAAATAAAAACACATTTTAATAAATAACAGAGGAATACGAACACATTTTTCAAAGTTTCATACACATAGAAAAAATCGAAAAATGCATAGAAAAAATCGAAAAACGATTTCTCCATGATGGGATAGCGATCAAAAGATGCGGTTTTACATGTACTTTTTTGTCAATTTATTTGAAAAAAATCGAAGGATACACGCTTATCGAAAAAATTAAAATTGTACTTTGAAACGTGTCAAAATGGAAGCAAAAAAAAATATTTTTTTTTGAGTCATACGTATACTTTTTTTTGTCGAAAAGTAACTGAAAAAAAATTGGCATCCCGAAAAAAAAATGTCGATGCAATGGCCGCTCGGTTATAGCTGGAATGACCCATATATATATATATATGAGGCATTCCACGTCAAGTCAGCCACCCCATTTTTTGGAATCACCAAAAATCACATACAAATTTGTATAAAGTAGTTCTAACTGTCAAGAATATTTTGGATGTTTTTCAGTTTTTTAAATTACATACTTTAGCCGGAAAAAATACAGAAAAATTTCTTGTTCCATTTTGTAACTCGAAAATTATTCATGGTACGAAAAAAAAAGTACAACATGAAATTTAGGATTTTCAACGTACTTTTCACTGAATTTTTTACAAACTTCTCCAAAAGCTCTATATGTCATTTTCGGAGCAAATAATGTTTAAATATTTTTTTTCTCAAAATTAGCATTTTTTATTTTTCTGTAATTTCAACAGTTTTTTACTTAATATATTTACAGACTACAAAAAAATCGGCTTAGTGGAAAACCAATTCCTTCCTATGCATTTTATTGATACAATGTTTCATTCTAGAGTGATTTAGCGAAATAGTGTAGATATTGATATTTTATCATTATTAATCGTAGACAGGGAAAAAAATAAGTCGGAAGAGACCCTAAAATGGTTACAGCTACCCACTTTCTCCCAAAGGGTACAAACGTCGCATGGTCAGCAGATCTTAGATGTGCATCGTTTATACGAATGGGCTACAGCAAATCTGCCTGGCACCAACGTGTTTTTCACCTCGAAGGAAACCCATGAAACGACGAAATTGTGGCCAAAGTCTCGTTTCGATACAGCAAAGACGATTCCAGGAACAAAGCAGTATCATTGCTTTATTCCCAAAAATTATGGCCAATTCGAACTAAAAAAGTATTCATTGGCCATAGAAACGTTGTATCCAAAGAGAGTAAGTTAATTCTCTTTTGCAATCGAGAGACGTGACTAGCCTTTAACTTTAATTTGAATAGACTTTATCGGTGTACAGGGGTCCATTGATAAATAAGTTTATTAAAATGTACAAAAATATATTTAAACAAATGAAAATGGAAAAACTTTAAAAAATTGATAAAGTACAATAAACAAATAAAAATGCGGGCTGTAGAAAATATCTATAAATAGTCTCAACCCTGTTAATGTTCAAGAGAAATTTGTGTATTCGTTTGGGATGAAAAACGCATGTGAAGGAATGACTTTTCCACTAAGCCAATTTTTTTGTAGTCTGTAAATATATCAAGTAAAAAACTGTTAAAATTACAGAAAAATCAAAAATGCTAATTTTGAGAAAAAAAATATGTAAACATTATTTGCTCCGAAAATGGCATATAGAGCTTTCGGAAAAGTTTGTAAAAAATTTCAGAGAAAAGTACGTTGAAAATCCTAAATTTCATGTTGTACTTTTTTTTTCGTACCATGAATAATTTTCGAGTTGCAAAATGGAACAAGAAATTTTTCTGTATTTTTTTCCGGCTAAAGTATGTAATTTAAAAATCTGAAAAAAATCCCAAATATTCTTGACAGTTCGAACTCATATATATAATACAACAATTTTTTAATGTCTGAGTCATTCATGTCATTGCGACCAGTGGTTGGAATCGACCCCTTCTGATTTGGTCCCAATTCTGTCATAAATTTTCATTTATTATATAATTAAGTTCTGCCAAAGGAAAAAAATTACAATATTTTTTTTCAAAAGTAATGCGGCCTTCAAAATATCACTATTTTCCCGTTTTTCTAAACTTATGTTTTAAATCTCGAAAACTATTATATGAACACTAACGATCTGAGCTAGGCTTTTGAGGATTTTGAAAATTACAATATTGTAAGAATGGAAGACCGCCATTACATTTTTTGCTTAAATATTTTTGTAGGGTACCTGTAACTAATTTAAAAAGATCCTGAAATTTTGGAGACTGGTTTTTTTTTATTTGGAAAGATATAAATTGTTCAATTATAAAAAAAATTCCAACTCTTGAACGAAAAAAAACCCCTCTCCAAAATTTCAGGATTTATCGTTAGAGGTACCCTAGAAAAAAATTTGATCAAAAAATTTAATAGTGGTCTTTCATTTTTACAATTTCGTAACTTTCAGAATCCTGCACAAAAGCGATATTTTGAAAAGATTTTTCGGACATTTTTTTTTACAGTAGTTTTAAGTATCTCCTCAAAAATCTAGCTGAGATCGTTAGTGTTGATATGATAATTTTCGAGATATTTGAAACATAAGGTCTCTAAAGGAAATTCAAAAATTTTTATCTTTTGAAAGAAAAAAAAACCCTCTCCAAAATTTCCGGATGCGTTTGAATTAGTTAGAGGTACCCTACAAATAAATTTGAGCGAAAAATTGAATGCCACTCATACATTCTTACAATTTGGTGAAATTTTAAGATCCTGCAAAAAAGTAATTTTCTTAAAAATTGTTTGGAAAATATTTTGTTTGGTAGTTTCAAGTATCCCCTCAAAAACCCTGCTCAGGTTGTTAGCGTTGATATGACAGTTTTCGAGATATAATTTCTTTCCTTAGGCAGAACTCAATTATATGATAAATGAAAACTTCTAACGGAATTTAAACTAAATCAGAAGGGGTCGATTCCAACCACTGGTCGAATGACATGGAATGACCCATATATTAAACAATTATTTTATCATATATATACATATATAAAATGACGATGTATGTTAATATTTAATATACATGTAAGCGACAGTTGTAATAATTGTTTCCGTGCCCCCATCTTTCCATGAAATAATGCCACGGCTCGGAGCTCCTTCTTTGTGAAGCGAGTGAATCGACGGGCTCGCCGCTTTCCGAACCTCGACGCGAGCACGTCGATTCACTCACTCTGCCGCGCGTTCGGGTTACAATTTTTCGCATTTCTCTGGTCATGAGATATGTTAGAAATATAATATATTATATTTCTATGTGATATGAAATATAATATGTTATTAATATATTAATATAATAATGTGGCCAGGAAATCCAACTTTCGGGCCTTGGGTCGTAATGTACTATTTTTCTTTCATTTATTTCTGTAATAAAATAAATGTCATTCAACTCTTTTATGGTATGATATTCTCAGTTCATAGGCTTATTCATCATACCATAAAAGAGTCGAATTACATTCATTTAATTATAGAAATAAATGAAAAAAAAAATTTCATTCATGAAAATTTGACAATTTTTTTTCGATTGAATAAAAAAAATATAAAAAAAAATCGGCCTACTCTGGGATTAGCGGGAATAGTTGTCATATCAATTGAAGTTTTTTTTGAGAAAACACAAAAAAACAAAAAATGTCGAACTTCGAAAAAATAACGATTTTACTCAAAAAAACCGATTATTTTGTATTCTCTCGACTCTTGGTCGATTTAACACGGATTGCCTTCACTGTATCTGTACTACTATTAGTTCAGGCAATATTATTTATGAAAGGGCAAGAAAATTAGAAACCCATCGATTTACTTGGCGTGGATTGCCCCCTACAAAAACATTTTCCAAATTACCACAGCATTGTCACGACAGTTATTATTATAACCTATAAACAGCTTGTGCATGCTGGCGCTCCTGTTCGTGTGTTTATCTTATGTGTGTGTGTCTCTGTGTAGTTTTTTTTAAATTTGTTTTTACACTTACCACATGTACAGCATAAGGATAATCCCGCATCGGTGTATTGGCAATTTTCGACTTCGCCTTCTGAAGATCGCACTTCCCGTGATCCTTCACTAATCCATAATCGATCCCTGATAACTTCGTGGTGAACACTTCCATTGTTTCTTAAAACACGATAAACCAAAGAATGAAACATCCACCAAAGCGAACTTTCTCGTACGCTGTTGAAAGTCGACTGGCGGTTCTTTCTTTTCGTTTCACCATCTCCTCTTTCCTCTTATTCGCGGCACGTGCGGGATGGCGGGGGGAGTGAGCGCGTATCTTGTGCCGTCGTCAGCGTACAGTAACACTTTGTTTACATCCAGCGTCTTTGACGTTCGTCACGAAAATTCGTGTTCACCTATAATCGTTTCATTACATTGAAGCTCGCTTCATAAATTTCTCTCTCCTCCCTTGTCGTCCCGACGGGTATTTTTCGTTACTAATGCAGGAGGAAACGTGAAAAACTACCTTCTTTACATTATTCATTTCTTTCAGTTATTTTGCATCAAATGACAGTGACTTTTTTCGTTAGAGCAAAGTCGGCCGAAGTCTCACTATACTTTCTTCATACAATTACATTTTTCGCAACCTCACCAATTTACAAATAAAGCTTATTTTTTAAGTTGAACAGAAAAGTAAGCGAAATACATTTCTGCGAGATATTCTTCTATCTTCTTTTTTTTGCTACAACATGTGATAATTATAATTGGAAAACTTCTCAATTTTCTACTTTCATAGATAAACAGACAACAGCTAATAATTCAGAATATTTCATTGCTTTGTTTCACTATTGCAACTAAGCGATACATAAGAAAATACATGTACAGATAAGATTGTGTTTTTCTCGTAAACATGAAAAACAATAGTTGTAATCAGATTCTCCATGCGCTAATTTCTTCATTAAATTGACGAACTCGCTGCTATTCAAACCTCCACTACAGCACCTTGATTCACTGTTATGCTGCACGCACAGTGTAACGAGAGGTATCGTCACCCTCCATTCCATCGAGATATACGAAATAACCATGGGTGACTTTTGTATGTAACTGCAGTGACGTAAAAATGCTACTCGCATTTTCTTCAACTATTCGACAGTTTTACAATAGTTGAAAAAATGTCGTACATTTTGCTACGAAAAAAAAATATTTAAAAACAAAGATTTCAAAAAATTGTTTTTTCGCAGGATCTTGAAATTTACAAAATTGTAAAAATGGACTGACGGTATTAAATTTTTCGCTTCAACTTTTTCGTAGGGTACCTCTAACTAATTCAAAAAGGACCGGAAATTTTGGAGAGAGGGTTTTTTTCCTTTCCAAAGATATAAATTTTTGAATTTCCTTCGGAGACCTTGGGTTTTCAATATCTCGAAAACTATCATATGAACACTAACGATCTGAGCTACATTTTTAAGGGGATACTGAAAACTACGGTAGAAAAAAATTTCCGAAAACATTTTTCGAAAAATTGCTTTTTTGCAGGATTTTAAAAATTACATAATTGTAAAAATGAAAGACCGCCATTACATTTTTTGCTTACATTTTGTTCTAGGGTACCTCTAACGAATTTTAAAAAATCCTGAAATTTTGGAGAGGGGTTTTCGTTCAAGAGATCGAATTTTTTTAATAATTCATACAAAAAAATTTGAGCAAAAAATTTAATGGCGGTCTTCCATTTTTACAATTTTGTAATTTTCAAAATCCTGCAAGGAAGCGATTTTTTGAAAAAAATTTTCGGTAAATTTTTTTTCGGTAGTTTTAAGTATCCTCTTGAAAATCTAGCTCAGATCGTTAGTGTTCATATGATAGTTTTTGTCATATTGAAAACATAAGGTCTCTGAAGGAAATTAAATTTTTTTTATCTTTTGAAAGAAAAAAAACCCTCTCTTAAAAGTTTCCGGATCTTTTTGAATTAGTTAGAGGTACCCTACAAAAAAATTATAGCGAAAAATTTAATACCATTAGTCCATTTTTACAATTTTATAAATTTCAAGATCCTGAAAAATAAAAATTTTTGAAATCTTTCTTTAGAAAATATTTTTTTTTTCGTAGCTTTAAGTATCACCTAAAAACCCTGCTGAGGTCGTTAGTGATAATATGATACTTTTGGATATATTTAAAACATGAGTTTAGAAAACAGGGAAAATATAGTGATATTTTGGAGGCTGCATAACTTTTGAAAACAAAAATTCTTATTTTTTTCCTTTCGCAGAACTTAATAAGGAGATTGACAAAAAATATTAAAAAAGTAGCTGCAACTTCGTGGTGTTTCGCGATCTTACAATATTAAAACCGCCAAAAATTATAAAACGAACGCGCAGCAGAGCGAGTGAATGAATGTGCTCGCGTCGAGGTTCGGAAAGCGGCGAGCCCGTCGATTCACTCGCTTCACAAAAAAGGAGCTCCGAGACGTGGCATTATTTCATAGAAACCTATCCATCTATCCATCTATCCGTCTATCTATCTATCCATCCGTCTATCCGTCTATCTATCCGTCCATCTATCTATCTATCCATCTATCCATCTATCCATTGCTCGAAAATATAGTAGTTTACTGCCAGTTCGGAATTCTAGGACTTCTTGTTATAGAAGTGTAAGAATGATTCTCATACCGTATAGTAAAAATGATGCTTGCGTATTACATTTCAAACTATTCTCGCATAGGCGCGAGTCCTATATGCTGTATAGTAAAAATAATGCGTGCATATTACATTTAAAACTATTCTCGCATAGGCGTGAGTCCTATATAACCGTGCGGAAATTTCGGGAGGGATCCTACTGGATGCTGGCTCGCGTAACATTTGAGTCCAGAATTATTTATTTACTCTATACATTTATTAGTAGTTACGATAAAAATCAGTTATTTATTCATTATTGGTAGTTTCTAAAAATCGAGTACAATTAAAAAACAAAATTTAAAGACAACAAAAATGTGTCCCACCACTGGGATTCGAACCCTCCACCCTCGGTTTTTACGCGTATCTTTGAATTGAAAATGAATTAAATATTTTTAAAAAAGAACGTTCGGTAATTAATCAGTTTTTGACTTATTAATTTTCCTTGCGTATATGCGGACTGAAGAATATTTGCGCGCCTCGTCTGGGATTTGAAACCTACCTACCTATCGAGCCTACCTAATGGTCTAAACCTGACACCCTAACCACTACACCATCGACTACTTATAATATTCGAATGCAGATATTATATTTATGATACATAGGCCAGAAAAACCTTTATTACACGCTATATTTTCATATGGATTTTACTATACGTATATAGCATGACACGCTATATTTTCATATGGATTTTACTATACGCATAGCATAAATCTTCAGCGTATAGCGAAAAATCTCACGAAGTTATTAGTAAAATGTGACTCTTTATACTGTATTTTTTGTAGAATACTGGAAACTAATTGTTCACATCACGTGGGCAAAATATTTTTTGAATATTACAAAAAATTACAAGATGCCCAATAAAATGTATTATTTGTATAAGTTTACATTTAAATTTCGTTAAATGAAGTTTACGTTAAATTTAAATTTCGTCATTATTACTATACCATTATTATAAATTTTATCTTCCGTTCAATACTTTTTTGGTATTTGATGATATTTTTTATCTTTCATTCAATACTTTTTCATATTTAATGATATTTTTTTGTAGACGCATAGTATTAAATACAAACTTCGAGGCCGCCGTTTTCTCCGTGTAAAAAAGGGATAACTGAAAAAAGACAATTTTTAAAAATCTGCAATTTTTTCGACAGATTCTGGGTCAAAAATAAGTAATATCTATCATGATTAGAAAGTGGGCTGCGGCTGCCTCATATTTATTTAAAATAATTTTCTTGTTTCAGTTTCTAAAATAAAATAAAAAAAATAATTCCTAATATCTCTAACATGAGTAAAAAAAATAAATAAAAATAAAACATGATATTTTATTGAAAAAAAATATTTTCCTCCTTAATTTTGAAAAATATGCAAAATATCAAAATTATCCCCGATATGCTTTATTTTTCTCTTTTTTTTTAATCGTGTAAGGGGTATTAGGAATTAATTTTTTCGTTTTATTTTAGAGACGAAAAAAAGAAAATTATTGAAAAAAATATGAGGCAGCTGCATCCCACTTTTTAATCATGATAGACATTACTTAATTATGACCCAGAATCTGTAGACAAAATTGCAGAATTTTATAAATGGTGTTTTTTCAGTTATCTCTTTCTATTGAAGTATTTTATCAAAAAAAAAAGATTTTTCTTATTTATTTTGAAAAATATGCAAAATATCAAAATTTTCCAGAATATGTTTTATTATTATTTATTTTTTTTTACTCATGTTACAGATATTAGGAATTACTTTTTTCATTTTATTATCGAAACTGAAAAAAGAAAATTATGAAAAAAAAATATGAGGCAGCCGCAGCCCACTTCCTAATCATGATAGATATTACTTATTTTTTATCCAGAATCTGTGGGAAAAATTGCAGAATTTTGAAAATGGTCTTTTTAAAGTTATCCCTTTTTCTAGCTATTCTTGAGGCTATTCTAAGCTATTCTTGAGGCGTCGCAAGAAATGAAATTGTTAACGCCCAGTATTATATATATACACCATGTGTACAGATATACACGACTAGGAAAAAATTATAGAAACATGCAACGAAATTTCAATCATGGCCGTTTGCCGGATTCCTTTTCGGCTTATCAATATTTAGCACATAACTTATGAAAAATTTCTTTGAGTAAAAAGTATTCCCGTAGGTATTTGAAAATATCGCAAAATGCGTGATTCGAATTTCTGTGATACCTTTCAGAGACATCTCTTTTAATATTAATTTCTTTTCAGACAATCAGTCAACAAACGGGACTAGCAGGGTTAGAAAAAAAGTCTCTCCACGAGTATGTGAAACCGGAGCAAAATGCATAATTCGAATTTCTATCATACTCTTTCGGGACATTTTTTTTTTTCAATTGTCTTCTCCGCTCGTCACCCCACGGCACCAAGGGGGATGGAAAAAAAGGTCTCTCCACGAGTATCTAGAATCGGTGCAAAATGCATGATTCGAATTTCTATCGTACTCTCTCGGGACATTTTTTTTTTTTTAATTGTCTTCGCCGCTGGTCACCCCACGGCACTAAGGGGGATGGAAAAAAAGGTCTCTCCACGAGTATCTAGAATCGGTGCAAAATGCATGATTCGAATTTCTATCATACTCTCTCGGGACATTTTTTTTTTTTCAATTGTCTTCGCCGCTGGTCACCCCACGGCACTAAGGGGGATGGAAAAAAAGGTCTCTCCACGAGTATCTAGAATCGGTGCAAAATGCATGATTCGAATTTCTATCATACTCTCTCGGGACATTTTTTTTTTTTTTCAATTGTCTTCGCCGCTGGTCACCCCACGGCACCAAAGAGGATGGAAAAAAAGGTCTCTCCACGAGTATCTAGAATCGGTGCAAAATGCATGATTCGAATTTCTATCATACTCTCTCGGGACATTTTTTTTTTTTTTCAATTGTCTTCGCCGCTTGTCACCCCACGGCACCAAGAGGGATGGAAAAAAAGGTCTCTCCACGAGTATCTAGAATCGGTGCAAAATGCATGATTCGAATTTCTATCATACTCTCTCGGGACATTTTTTTTTTTTTTTCAATTGTCTTCGCCGCTGGTCACCCCACGGCACCAAGGAGGATGGAAAAAAAGGTCTCTCCACGAGTATCTAGAATCGGTGCAAAATGCATGATTCGAATTTCTATCATACTCTCTCGGGACATTTTTTTTTTTTTCAATTGTCTTCGCCGCTTGTCACCCCACGGCACCAAGAGGGATGGAAAAAAAGGTCTCTCCACGAGTATCTAGAATCGGTGCAAAATGCATGATTCGAATTTCTATCATACTCTCTCGGGACATTTTTTTTTCTTTTTTCAATTGTTTTTTCCGCTGGTCACCCCACGGCACTAAGGGGGATGGAAAAAAAGGTCTCTCCACGAGTATCTAGAATCGGTGCAAAATGCATGATTCGAATTTCTATCATACTCTCTCGGGACATTTTTTTTTTTTTCAATTGTCTTCGCTGCTGGTCACCCCACGGCACTAAGGAGGATGGAAAAAAAGGTCTCTCCACGAGTATCTAGAATCGGTGCAAAATGCATGATTCGAATTTCTATCATACTCGCTCGGGACATTTTTTTTTTTTTTCAATTGTCTTCTCCACTGGTCACCCCACGGCACCAAGGGGGATGGAAAAAAAGGTCTCTCCACGAGTATCTAGAATCGGTGCAAAATGCATGATTCGAATTTCTATCTTACTCTCTCGGGACATTTTTTTTTTTTTCAATTGTCTTCGCCGCTTGTCACCCCACGGCACCAAGGGGGATGGAAAAAAAGGTCTCTCCACGAGTATCTAGAATCGGTGCAAAATGCATGATTCGAATTTCTATCTTACTCTCTCGGGACATTTTTTTTTTTTTTCAATTGTCTTCGCCGCTGGTCACCCCACGGCACTAAGGGGGATGAAAAAAAAGGTCTCTCCACGAGTATCTAGAATCGGTGCAAAATGCATGATTCGAATTTCTATCATACTCTCTCGTGACATTTTTTTTTTTTTTCAATTGTCTTCGCCGCTTGTCACCCCACGGCACCAAGGGGGATGGAAAAAAAGGTCTCTCCACGAGTATCTAGAATCGGTGCAAAATGCATGATTCGAATTTCTATCATACTCTCTCGGGACATTTTTTTTTTTTTTCAATTGTCTTCTCCACTGGTCACCCCACGGCGCTAAGGGGGATGGAAAAAAAGGTCTCTCCACGAGTATCTAGAATCGGTGCAAAATGCATGATTCGAATTTCTATCATACTCTCTCGGGACATTTTTTTTTTTTTCTCAATTGTCTTTTCCACTGGTCACCCCACGGCACCAAGGGGGATGGAAAAAAAGGTCTCTCCACGAGTATCTAGAATCGGTGCAAAATGCATGATTCGAATTTCTATCATACTCTCTCGGGACATTTTTTTTTTTTTCAATTGTCTTCGCTGCTGGTCACCCCACGGCACTAAGGAGGATGGAAAAAAAGGTCTCTCCACGAGTATCTAGAATCGGTGCAAAATGCATGATTCGAATTTCTATCATACTCTCTCGGGACATTTTTTTTTTTTTCAATTGTCTTCGCTGCTGGTCACCCCACGGCACTAAGGAGGATGGAAAAAAAGGTCTCTCCACGAGTATCTAGAATCGGTGCAAAATGCATGATTCGAATTTCTATCTTACTCTCTCGGGACATTTTTTTTTTTTTTCAATTGTCTTCGCCGCTGGTCACCCCACGGCACTAAGGGGGATGGAAAAAAAGGTCTCTCCACGAGTATCTAGAATCGGTGCAAAATGCATGATTCGAATTTCTATCATACTCTCTCGTGACATTTTTTTTTTTTTTCAATTGTCTTCGCCGCTTGTCACCCCACGGCACCAAGGGGGATGGAAAAAAAGGTCTCTCCACGAGTATCTAGAATCGGTGCAAAATGCATGATTCGAATTTCTATCATACTCTCTCGGGACATTTTTTTTTTTTTTCAATTGTCTTCTCCACTGGTCACCCCACGGCGCTAAGGGGGATGGAAAAAAAGGTCTCTCCACGAGTATCTAGAATCGGTGCAAAATGCATGATTCGAATTTCTATCATACTCTCTCGGGACATTTTTTTTTTTTCTCAATTGTCTTTTCCACTGGTCACCCCACAGCACCAAGGGGGATGGAAAAAAAGGTCTCTCCACGAGTATCTAGAATCGGTGCAAAATGCATGATTCGAATTTCTATCATACTCTCTCGGGACATTTTTCTTTTTTTTTTAATTGTCTTCGCCGCTGGTCACCCCACGGCACCAAGGGGGATGGAAAAAAAGGTCTCTCCACGAGTATCTAGAATCGGTGCAAAATGCATGATTCGAATTTCTATCTTACTCTCTCGGGACATTTTTTTTTTTTTCAATTGTCTTCGCCGCTTGTCACCCCACGGCACCAAGGGGGATGGAAAAAAAGGTCTCTCCACGAGTATCTAGAATCGGTGCAAAATGCATGATTCGAATTTCTATCTTACTCTCTCGGGACATTTTTTTTTTTTTTCAATTGTCTTCGCCGCTGGTCACCCCACGGCACTAAGGGGGATGAAAAAAAAGGTCTCTCCACGAGTATCTAGAATCGGTGCAAAATGCATGATTCGAATTTCTATCATACTCTCTCGTGACATTTTTTTTTTTTTTCAATTGTCTTCGCCGCTTGTCACCCCACGGCACCAAGGGGGATGGAAAAAAAGGTCTCTCCACGAGTATCTAGAATCGGTGCAAAATGCATGATTCGAATTTCTATCATACTCTCTCGGGACATTTTTTTTTTTTTTCAATTGTCTTCTCCACTGGTCACCCCACGGCGCTAAGGGGGATGGAAAAAAAGGTCTCTCCACGAGTATCTAGAATCGGTGCAAAATGCATGATTCGAATTTCTATCATACTCTCTCGGGACATTTTTTTTTTTTTCTCAATTGTCTTTTCCACTGGTCACCCCACGGCACCAAGGGGGATGGAAAAAAAGGTCTCTCCACGAGTATCTAGAATCGGTGCAAAATGCATGATTCGAATTTCTATCATACTCTCTCGGGACATTTTTCTTTTTTTTTTAATTGTCTTCGCCGCTGGTCACCCCACGGCACCAAGGGGGATGGAAAAAAAGGTCTCTCCACGAGTATCTAGAATCGGTGCAAAATGCATGATTCGAATTTCTATCTTACTCTCTCGGGACATTTTTTTTTTTTTCAATTGTCTTCGCCGCTTGTCACCCCACGGCACCAAGGGGGATGGAAAAAAAGGTCTCTCCACGAGTATCTAGAATCGGTGCAAAATGCATGATTCGAATTTCTATCTTACTCTCTCGGGACATTTTTTTTTTTTTTCAATTGTCTTCGCCGCTGGTCACCCCACGGCACTAAGGGGGATGAAAAAAAAGGTCTCTCCACGAGTATCTAGAATCGGTGCAAAATGCATGATTCGAATTTCTATCATACTCTCTCGTGACATTTTTTTTTTTTTTCAATTGTCTTCGCCGCTTGTCACCCCACGGCACCAAGGGGGATGGAAAAAAAGGTCTCTCCACGAGTATCTAGAATCGGTGCAAAATGCATGATTCGAATTTCTATCATACTCTCTCGGGACATTTTTTTTTTTTTTCAATTGTCTTCTCCACTGGTCACCCCACGGCGCTAAGGGGGATGGAAAAAAAGGTCTCTCCACGAGTATCTAGAATCGGTGCAAAATGCATGATTCGAATTTCTATCATACTCGCTCGGGACATTTTTTTTTTTTTTCAATTGTCTTCTCCACTGGTCACCCCACGGCACCAAGGGGGATGGAAAAAAAGGTCTCTCCACGAGTATCTAGAATCGGTGCAAAATGCATGATTCGAATTTCTATCTTACTCTCTCGGGACATTTTTTTTTTTTTTCAATTGTCTTCGCCGCTGGTCACCCCACGGCACTAAGGGGGATGGAAAAAAAGGTCTCTCCACGAGTATCTAGAATCGGTGCAAAATGCATGATTCGAATTTCTATCATACTCTCTCGTGACATTTTTTTTTTTTTTCAATTGTCTTCGCCGCTTGTCACCCCACGGCACCAAGGGGGATGGAAAAAAAGGTCTCTCCACGAGTATCTAGAATCGGTGCAAAATGCATGATTCGAATTTCTATCATACTCTCTCGGGACATTTTTCTTTTTTTTTTAATTGTCTTCGCCGCTGGTCACCCCACGGCACTAAGGGGGATGGAAAAAAAGGTCTTTCCACGAGTATCTAGAATCGGTGCAAAATGCATGATTCGAATTTCTATCATACTCTCTCGGGACATTTTTTTTTTTTTTCAATTGTCTTCGCCGCTTGTCACCCCACGGCACCAAGGGGGATGGAAAAAAAGGTCTCTCCACGAGTATCTAGAATCGGTGCAAAATGCATGATTCGAATTTCTATCTTACTCTCTCGGGACATTTTTTTTTTTTTTCAATTGTCTTCGCCGCTGGTCACCCCACGGCACTAAGGGGGATGGAAAAAAAGGTCTCTCCACGAGTATCTAGAATCGGTGCAAAATGCATGATTCGAATTTCTATCATACTCTCTCGGGACATTTTTTTTTCTTTTTTCAATTGTTTTTTCCGCTGGTCACCCCACGGCACTAAGGGGGATGGAAAAAAAGGTCTCTCCACGAGTATCTAGAATCGGTGCAAAATGCATGATTCGAATTTCTATCATACTCTCTCGGGACATTTTTTTTTTTTCTCAATTGTCTTTTCCACTGGTCACCCCACGGCACCAAGGGGGATGGAAAAAAAGGTCTCTCCACGAGTATCTAGAATCGGTGCAAAATGCATGATTCGAATTTCTATCATACTCTCTCGGGACATTTTTTTTTTTTTCAATTGTCTTCGCTGCTGGTCACCCCACGGCACTAAGGAGGATGGAAAAAAAGGTCTCTCCACGAGTATCTAGAATCGGTGCAAAATGCATGATTCGAATTTCTATCATACTCGCTCGGGACATTTTTTTTTTTTTTCAATTGTCTTCTCCACTGGTCACCCCACGGCACCAAGGGGGATGGAAAAAAAGGTCTCTCCACGAGTATCTAGAATCGGTGCAAAATGCATGATTCGAATTTCTATCTTACTCTCTCGGGACATTTTTTTTTTTTTTTCTATTGTCTTCGCCGCTGGTCACCCCACGGCACTAAGGGGGATGGAAAAAAAGGTCTCTCCACGAGTATCTAGAATCGGTGCAAAATGCATGATTCGAATTTCTATCATACTCTCTCGTGACATTTTTTTTTTTTTTCAATTGTCTTCGCCGCTTGTCACCCCACGGCACCAAGGGGGATGGAAAAAAAGGTCTCTCCACGAGTATCTAGAATCGGTGCAAAATGCATGATTCGAATTTCTATCATACTCTCTCGGGACATTTTTTTTTTTTTTCAATTGTCTTCTCCACTGGTCACCCCACGGCGCTAAGGGGGATGGAAAAAAAGGTCTCTCCACGAGTATCTAGAATCGGTGCAAAATGCATGATTCGAATTTCTATCATACTCTCTCGGGACATTTTTTTTTTTTCTCAATTGTCTTTTCCACTGGTCACCCCACGGCACCAAGGGGGATGGAAAAAAAGGTCTCTCCACGAGTATCTAGAATCGGTGCAAAATGCATGATTCGAATTTCTATCATACTCTCTCGGGACATTTTTCTTTTTTTTTTAATTGTCTTCGCCGCTGGTCACCCCACGGCACTAAGGGGGATGGAAAAAAAGGTCTTTCCACGAGTATCTAGAATCGGTGCAAAATGCATGATTCGAATTTCTATCATACTCTCTCGGGACATTTTTTTTTTTTTTCAATTGTCTTCTCCACTGGTCACCCCACGGCGCTAAGGGGGATGGAAAAAAAGGTCTCTCCACGAGTATCTAGAATCGGTGCAAAATGCATGATTCGAATTTCTATCTTACTCTCTCGGGACATTTTTTTTTTTTTTCAATTGTCTTCGCCGCTGGTCACCCCACGGCACTAAGGGGGATGGAAAAAAAGGTCTCTCCACGAGTATCTAGAATCGGTGCAAAATGCATGATTCGAATTTCTATCATACTCTCTCGGGACATTTTTTTTTCTTTTTTCAATTGTTTTTTCCGCTGGTCACCCCACGGCACTAAGGGGGATGGAAAAAAAGGTCTCTCCACGAGTATCTAGAATCGGTGCAAAATGCATGATTCGAATTTCTATCATACTCTCTCGGGACATTTTTTTTTTTTCTCAATTGTCTTTTCCACTGGTCACCCCACGGCACCAAGGGGGATGGAAAAAAAGGTCTCTCCACGAGTATCTAGAATCGGTGCAAAATGCATGATTCGAATTTCTATCATACTCTCTCGGGACATTTTTCTTTTTTTTTTTAATTGTCTTCGCCGCTGGTCACCCCACGGCACTAAGGGGGATGGAAAAAAAGGTCTTTCCACGAGTATCTAGAATCGGTGCAAAATGCATGATTCGAATTTCTATCATACTCTCTCGGGACATTTTTTTTTTTTTTCAATTGTCTTCGCCGCTGGTCACCCCACGGCACTAAGGGGGATGGAAAAAAAGGTCTCTCCACGAGTATCTAGAATCGGTGCAAAATGCATGATTCGAATTTCTATCATACTCGCTCGGGACATTTTTTTTTTTTTTCAATTGTCTTCTCCACTGGTCACCCCACGGCACCAAGGGGGATGGAAAAAAAGGTCTCTCCACGAGTATCTAGAATCGGTGCAAAATGCATGATTCGAATTTCTATCATACTCTCTCGGGACATTTTTTTTTTTTCTCAATTGTCTTTTCCACTGGTCACCCCACGGCACCAAGGGGGATGGAAAAAAAGGTCTCTCCACGAGTATCTAGAATCGGTGCAAAATGCATGATTCGAATTTCTATCATACTCTCTCGGGACATTTTTCTTTTTTTTTTAATTGTCTTCGCCGCTGGTCACCCCACGGCACTAAGGGGGATGGAAAAAAAGGTCTTTCCACGAGTATCTAGAATCGGTGCAAAATGCATGATTCGAATTTCTATCATACTCTCTCGGGACATTTTTCTTTTTTTTTTTAATTGTCTTCGCCGCTGGTCACCCCACGGCACTAAGGGGGATGGAAAAAAAGGTCTTTCCACGAGTATCTAGAATCGGTGCAAAATGCATGATTCGAATTTCTATCATACTCTCTCGGGACATTTTTTTTTTTTTTCAATTGTCTTCGCCGCTGGTCACCCCACGGCACTAAGGGGGATGGAAAAAAAGGTCTCTCCACGAGTATCTAGAATCGGTGCAAAATGCATGATTCGAATTTCTATCATACTCGCTCGGGACATTTTTTTTTTTTTTCAATTGTCTTCTCCACTGGTCACCCCACGGCACCAAGGGGGATGGAAAAAAAGGTCTCTCCACGAGTATCTAGAATCGGTGCAAAATGCATGATTCGAATTTCTATCATACTCTCTCGGGACATTTTTTTTTTTTCTCAATTGTCTTTTCCACTGGTCACCCCACGGCACCAAGGGGGATGGAAAAAAAGGTCTCTCCACGAGTATCTAGAATCGGTGCAAAATGCATGATTCGAATTTCTATCATACTCTCTCGGGACATTTTTCTTTTTTTTTTAATTGTCTTCGCCGCTGGTCACCCCACGGCACTAAGGGGGATGGAAAAAAAGGTCTTTCCACGAGTATCTAGAATCGGTGCAAAATGCATGATTCGAATTTCTATCATACTCTCTCGGGACATTTTTTTTTTTTTTCAATTGTCTTCTCCACTGGTCACCCCACGGCGCTAAGGGGGATGGAAAAAAGGTCTCTCCACGAGTATCTAGAATCGGTGCAAAATGCATGATTCGAATTTCTATCTTACTCTCTCGGGACATTTTTTTTTTTTTTCAATTGTCTTCGCCGCTGGTCACCCCACGGCACTAAGGGGGATGGAAAAAAAGGTCTCTCCACGAGTATCTAGAATCGGTGCAAAATGCATGATTCGAATTTCTATCATACTCTCTCGGGACATTTTTTTTTCTTTTTTCAATTGTTTTTTCCGCTGGTCACCCCACGGCACTAAGGGGGATGGAAAAAAAGGTCTCTCCACGAGTATCTAGAATCGGTGCAAAATGCATGATTCGAATTTCTATCATACTCTCTCGGGACATTTTTTTTTTTTCTCAATTGTCTTTTCCACTGGTCACCCCACGGCACCAAGGGGGATGGAAAAAAAGGTCTCTCCACGAGTATCTAGAATCGGTGCAAAATGCATGATTCGAATTTCTATCATACTCTCTCGGGACATTTTTCTTTTTTTTTTTAATTGTCTTCGCCGCTGGTCACCCCACGGCACTAAGGGGGATGGAAAAAAAGGTCTTTCCACGAGTATCTAGAATCGGTGCAAAATGCATGATTCGAATTTCTATCATACTCTCTCGGGACATTTTTTTTTTTTTTCAATTGTCTTCGCCGCTGGTCACCCCACGGCACTAAGGGGGATGGAAAAAAAGGTCTCTCCACGAGTATCTAGAATCGGTGCAAAATGCATGATTCGAATTTCTATCATACTCGCTCGGGACATTTTTTTTTTTTTTCAATTGTCTTCTCCACTGGTCACCCCACGGCACCAAGGGGGATGGAAAAAAAGGTCTCTCCACGAGTATCTAGAATCGGTGCAAAATGCATGATTCGAATTTCTATCTTACTCTCTCGGGACATTTTTTTTTTTTTCAATTGTCTTCGCCGCTTGTCACCCCACGGCACCAAGGGGGATGGAAAAAAAGGTCTCTCCACGAGTATCTAGAATCGGTGCAAAATGCATGATTCGAATTTCTATCATACTCTCTCGGGACATTTTTTTTTTTTTTCAATTGTCTTCTCCACTGGTCACCCCACGGCGCTAAGGGGGATGGAAAAAAAGGTCTCTCCACGAGTATCTAGAATCGGTGCAAAATGCATGATTCGAATTTCTATCATACTCTCTCGGGACATTTTTTTTTCTTTTTTCAATTGTTTTTTCCGCTGGTCACCCCACGGCACTAAGGGGGATGGAAAAAAAGGTCTCTCCACGAGTATCTAGAATCGGTGCAAAATGCATGATTCGAATTTCTATCATACTCTCTCGGGACATTTTTTTTTTTTCTCAATTGTCTTTTCCACTGGTCACCCCACGGCACCAAGGGGGATGGAAAAAAAGGTCTCTCCACGAGTATCTAGAATCGGTGCAAAATGCATGATTCGAATTTCTATCATACTCTCTCGGGACATTTTTTTTTTTTTCAATTGTCTTCGCTGCTGGTCACCCCACGGCACTAAGGAGGATGGAAAAAAAGGTCTCTCCACGAGTATCTAGAATCGGTGCAAAATGCATGATTCGAATTTCTATCATACTCGCTCGGGACATTTTTTTTTTTTTTCAATTGTCTTCTCCACTGGTCACCCCACGGCACCAAGGGGGATGGAAAAAAAGGTCTCTCCACGAGTATCTAGAATCGGTGCAAAATGCATGATTCGAATTTCTATCTTACTCTCTCGGGACATTTTTTTTTTTTTTCTATTGTCTTCGCCGCTGGTCACCCCACGGCACTAAGGGGGATGGAAAAAAAGGTCTCTCCACGAGTATCTAGAATCGGTGCAAAATGCATGATTCGAATTTCTATCATACTCTCTCGTGACATTTTTTTTTTTTTTCAATTGTCTTCGCCGCTTGTCACCCCACGGCACCAAGGGGGATGGAAAAAAAGGTCTCTCCACGAGTATCTAGAATCGGTGCAAAATGCATGATTCGAATTTCTATCATACTCTCTCGGGACATTTTTTTTTTTTTTCAATTGTCTTCTCCACTGGTCACCCCACGGCGCTAAGGGGGATGGAAAAAAAGGTCTCTCCACGAGTATCTAGAATCGGTGCAAAATGCATGATTCGAATTTCTATCATACTCTCTCGGGACATTTTTTTTTTTTCTCAATTGTCTTTTCCACTGGTCACCCCACGGCACCAAGGGGGATGGAAAAAAAGGTCTCTCCACGAGTATCTAGAATCGGTGCAAAATGCATGATTCGAATTTCTATCATACTCTCTCGGGACATTTTTCTTTTTTTTTTAATTGTCTTCGCCGCTGGTCACCCCACGGCACTAAGGGGGATGGAAAAAAAGGTCTTTCCACGAGTATCTAGAATCGGTGCAAAATGCATGATTCGAATTTCTATCATACTCTCTCGGGACATTTTTTTTTTTTTTCAATTGTCTTCTCCACTGGTCACCCCACGGCGCTAAGGGGGATGGAAAAAAAGGTCTCTCCACGAGTATCTAGAATCGGTGCAAAATGCATGATTCGAATTTCTATCTTACTCTCTCGGGACATTTTTTTTTTTTTTCAATTGTCTTCGCCGCTGGTCACCCCACGGCACTAAGGGGGATGGAAAAAAAGGTCTCTCCACGAGTATCTAGAATCGGTGCAAAATGCATGATTCGAATTTCTATCATACTCTCTCGGGACATTTTTTTTTCTTTTTTCAATTGTTTTTTCCGCTGGTCACCCCACGGCACTAAGGGGGATGGAAAAAAAGGTCTCTCCACGAGTATCTAGAATCGGTGCAAAATGCATGATTCGAATTTCTATCATACTCTCTCGGGACATTTTTTTTTTTTCTCAATTGTCTTTTCCACTGGTCACCCCACGGCACCAAGGGGGATGGAAAAAAAGGTCTCTCCACGAGTATCTAGAATCGGTGCAAAATGCATGATTCGAATTTCTATCATACTCTCTCGGGACATTTTTCTTTTTTTTTTTAATTGTCTTCGCCGCTGGTCACCCCACGGCACTAAGGGGGATGGAAAAAAAGGTCTTTCCACGAGTATCTAGAATCGGTGCAAAATGCATGATTCGAATTTCTATCATACTCTCTCGGGACATTTTTTTTTTTTTTCAATTGTCTTCGCCGCTGGTCACCCCACGGCACTAAGGGGGATGGAAAAAAAGGTCTCTCCACGAGTATCTAGAATCGGTGCAAAATGCATGATTCGAATTTCTATCATACTCGCTCGGGACATTTTTTTTTTTTTTCAATTGTCTTCTCCACTGGTCACCCCACGGCACCAAGGGGGATGGAAAAAAAGGTCTCTCCACGAGTATCTAGAATCGGTGCAAAATGCATGATTCGAATTTCTATCTTACTCTCTCGGGACATTTTTTTTTTTTTCAATTGTCTTCGCCGCTTGTCACCCCACGGCACCAAGGGGGATGGAAAAAAAGGTCTCTCCACGAGTATCTAGAATCGGTGCAAAATGCATGATTCGAATTTCTATCATACTCTCTCGGGACATTTTTTTTTTTTTTCAATTGTCTTCTCCACTGGTCACCCCACGGCGCTAAGGGGGATGGAAAAAAAGGTCTCTCCACGAGTATCTAGAATCGGTGCAAAATGCATGATTCGAATTTCTATCATACTCTCTCGGGACATTTTTTTTTTTTCTCAATTGTCTTTTCCACTGGTCACCCCACGGCACCAAGGGGGATGGAAAAAAAGGTCTCTCCACGAGTATCTAGAATCGGTGCAAAATGCATGATTCGAATTTCTATCATACTCTCTCGGGACATTTTTTTTTTTTTTCAATTGTCTTCTCCACTGGTCACCCCACGGCGCTAAGGGGGATGGAAAAAAAGGTCTCTCCACGAGTATCTAGAATCGGTGCAAAATGCATGATTCGAATTTCTATCATACTCTCTCGGGACATTTTTTTTTTTTCTCAATTGTCTTTTCCACTGGTCACCCCACGGCACCAAGGGGGATGGAAAAAAAGGTCTCTCCACGAGTATCTAGAATCGGTGCAAAATGCATGATTCGAATTTCTATCATACTCTCTCGGGACATTTTTCTTTTTTTTTTAATTGTCTTCGCCGCTGGTCACCCCACGGCACTAAGGGGGATGGAAAAAAAGGTCTTTCCACGAGTATCTAGAATCGGTGCAAAATGCATGATTCGAATTTCTATCATACTCTCTCGGGACATTTTTTTTTTTTTTCAATTGTCTTCGCCGCTTGTCACCCCACGGCACCAAGGGGGATGGAAAAAAAGGTCTCTCCACGAGTATCTAGAATCGGTGCAAAATGCATGATTCGAATTTCTATCTTACTCTCTCGGGACATTTTTTTTTTTTTTCAATTGTCTTCGCCGCTGGTCACCCCACGGCACTAAGGGGGATGGAAAAAAAGGTCTCTCCACGAGTATCTAGAATCGGTGCAAAATGCATGATTCGAATTTCTATCTTACTCTCTCGGGACATTTTTTTTTTTTTTCAATTGTCTTCGCCGCTGGTCACCCCACGGCACTAAGGGGGATGGAAAAAAAGGTCTCTCCACGAGTATCTAGAATCGGTGCAAAATGCATGATTCGAATTTCTATCATACTCTCTCGGGACATTTTTTTTTCTTTTTTCAATTGTTTTTTCCGCTGGTCACCCCACGGCACTAAGGGGGATGGAAAAAAAGGTCTCTCCACGAGTATCTAGAATCGGTGCAAAATGCATGATTCGAATTTCTATCATACTCTCTCGGGACATTTTTTTTTTTTTCTCAATTGTCTTTTCCACTGGTCACCCCACGGCACCAAGGGGGATGGAAAAAAAGGTCTTTCCACGAGTATCTAGAATCGGTGCAAAATGCATGATTCGAATTTCTATCATACTCTCTCGGGACATTTTTTTTTTTTTTCAATTGTCTTCGCCGCTGGTCACCCCACGGCACTAAGGGGGATGGAAAAAAAGGTCTCTCCACGAGTATCTAGAATCGGTGCAAAATGCATGATTCGAATTTCCATCATACTCTCTCGGGACATTTTTTTTTTTTTTTAATTGTCTTCGCCGCTGGTCACCCCACGGCACTAAGGGGGATGGAAAAAAAGGTCTCTCCACGAGTATCTAGAATCGGTGCAAAATGCATGATTCGAATTCCTATCATACTCTCTTGGGACTTTTTTTTTTAATCGTCTTCGCTCGTCACCCCACGGCACTAAGGTTGATGGAAAAAAAGGTCTCTCCACGAGTATCTAGAATCGGTGCAAAATGGACGATTTGAATTTCTATATTACTCGCTGGAGACATTTTTTTTTCGACCGATTTCTCGTCGCGGCTATCAGTCACCAAAAGTGTCTGAAAGGGTCGGAAAAAAGGTCTCTCCACGAGTAGCTAGAACTGGTGCAAAATGCACGATTCGAATTTCTATACTACTCCCAGGAGACATTTTTTTTTTTGGACCGATTTCTCGTTGCGGCTATCAGTCACCAAAAGTGACTGAAAGAGTCGGAAAAAAAGTTCTATCCACGAGTATCTAGAACTTAACTCTTGAGTCTTGACTAATCATTGTTCCCCATCGTAATCTGCAGGTTTTCATTGACTTGGAAAGCAGTTTTAGTTGAGGAGCTGGGTGCTAAAATTTCTATATTATTTACTTGTCCGGCAAACATTATTAATATCGATCACCGTACCATAAGAAACATTAAGGACGGCGTCTGCCACCATGACAGCGCTGCGTTGTCAATTGACATCACTTAAAAAATGTAAAAAACCGTGTGCTAAATCATTTGTTCGGGGCTGCCTCTTGAACTGACGGTCAGATTCATCCTCAAAACGATAAACATCGAAGAGGCAAACATCCAGACCTGACCTCTGACTTTTTAAGTAATTAATTCTTTTTAATGGTATGATTAAAAAACGTGCATATGAAATGTTCGTTTGGCAGACCGGAATTATTCAATTAAATGACAATCTAAAGGACCACAGAAAAATGGTCTGCCACCATTGTAGCGCTGCGTTGTCATTTGATTGCGCCATAAAAATGTAATAAAAAAAAACATGTGCTAAATCATTTGTTTAAGTCTGCCTCTTCGACTGATGGTCAGAATCATCCTCAAAACGACGAAAATTGGCGAGGCAGACACCCAGACCTCTAATTATTCAAATGGAGACCATTTTAATATGTTTTTTTTATAAGCTCTACGAAAAACTGTGTGAAAATTTATAAGCTGTGTACTTTTACTGCTCTTCACTTTTGCTACCTCATAACGGAAGCTTTGTTTTTAAATAATTAACAGTTAGCTTGATTCAATAAAGAAAACACTAAATAACATAATATAACGTGAACTATTCATAATAACAAAAATCAGCCATAATACCTGCTTTCCTGTGATTATGCGTAAACTTAATAAAATTTTACACCTCAAAATCAGTGCTTTAGATGTCTGCCAACTATTTTTGCATTCAAGGAGCACCGTTACCAGAATTCCGTTATTTTGTACTACATAGCCGGTATCTGACAATAGATTCTATTCTTTATTTAAATTATCTAGTACGAATTAACCGTCTTCTGGCAACGCTGTTGAGCAGTCCTAAGGAATTGAATGGATGCAACGAGGATCACGAATAAATGATTGAGTATTGCTTTTTCTACATTTTTACCACCACGCCTTGTGATAAAACAGATCCCTGCATGTCTGCCTCTTCGATTTTCTCCGTTTTCTTCGTTTTCAGAAGAATTTTGAATAGCAGCCCCATTGGCACGTTTTTTTACATTTTCAAAACGCTGCAACTGAAAAACGCAGCGACATACGACTTTCATTGACTGCACCAAATCGGTTCGTATTCAGATTAACTATCGATATCAAAGACGAAGAAATCATATACCAAAATGGCACCCAGCTTTTTAAACATGTGTCAAAACCAGCATATGATCTCGTTAGATGACTCTGTCTTCGATTCGCGACTTGTCGAAAATAGCATATGCCGCAAATGCCCATTGTAGCTTCGACACTTTGCTCATCAAAAACAGCGCACTTCTGTGGAGATGCTCTTCGCTGCGGCTCGCTACATGTCAAAATTCGAAATTTTCTGATCAAATGTTTTCGACTTTGACTAGATAGTAGATAACCAAAATCAGTAGACTTCCATTGACTTCGATAGCAATTTGTTCAAATCAGCATACATTTCATTAGATGATCTGCCTTTAATTCGTAATTTGTCTATATCAGCACGTGTGTCGGAAGACCATTGTGAGTTCGATACGTGGCTCATTGAAAAAGGCGCTCTTCACTGGAGATGCCTCTAGTTCCGGCTCACTACATGCCTATTTATTGAATGCTTGCTTGAAATGCTCTTGACTTCGACTCAATGCTCATTGAAATCTGCTGACTTTTATTGACTCGGATAGCAGTCTGTCAAAATAAATATATATCTCGTTAGATGACTCTGTCTTCAATTCGCAATGTCAGAATCAGCAGATGTCTCGATAGACTACCATGACTTTGACACTTTGCTCATCAAAAACAGCGCACTTCTGTGGAGATGCTGAATTTCTCGGTGGAAATGTACATTGTGTACCTATCCATGAATTCCAAGGGGAACAATCATTCGTGAGGAAACAACAATAGCGACTCACTTTCAATAATGTGAAGAAAGTGTTGCCTCATCAGATTCTCATTATTAGAGTACCTTTCATTGCAAGGGTTTTGTCCTAAAACTACGCTCGTGGCGAAGGCGGAAGAATAAATTCCGCAGCTAACACCGACTGGTTGCTGTTGAACCTTTTCCCAAATTATGTCAATTTCGCGGATCGTTGGATACCGCAATCGAATATATTCTCTCTCTTTATCGGTCAACCTATCATACTTGCCGCCTGGTAGACTGTCGTAAACATGAAGTTTCGGGTGTTCGTAGTAAAGACATCTCCAGTGGTCCGTATCATTTCCTCCAATGAGTTGGACACTGCGCTTGCCCTGGACAGGTTCAACCAGGGTCGGATGAGAATACATATATTGTACACTTTGCGTTTCGAAATTATACTTTTTTCGAACTATTCGCAAGAACGCATCTAACGATTCGTCATTCAATCGACTCTGTAACGGTAGGACGTTATTTCGGATGCTCGTGAGATTATGTACTCCATTGTCAAGCATTTCTCTGAACGCTTTCGCCTCCTCAGATGTGAAACCGTTACCCACCTGATGGCCAGCAATCAAGCAATCGTCGTCATTTTCGGCGATAGCAATTCCTGAAATAGGAGTGTTGCATAGTTCGCTCTGACGATCAATGTGACTTCGCGCCTTTAGTTTTTTGTCAGTTTTGCCAACTATCTTTTTCGCTTCAGCTTCAGCGATAGCTTTTGTTATATATTCGGGATTCCGAATAGGCATGTGTCTGTTGAAACGACTGTCCACAATTTCAGGCAGCATGCACTCGTGGTAAAAACGTGTGAGAAGATTCTCCATGTGATGATCCCAAAAATAATCGTCTCTATCCACTCGAATCCATTTCATGTGTTTGGGGGTCCATACAGCGAAAATGCAGTACTCTCGCTGTGAAATATGCAATTGACCCTGCACTTGATAAAAATACCTGTGATTTCGGTTCATAGAATCAGGATTTTTCTTGTCGAAGACGCCTTTCATGTGCGTCAATAACTCCGCTGCTTCTTCAGTTGTTAAATCCCTTCCCGTTAGAGGACATTTGATTTCAACCAAGCCATCATCGTCAATCAGTCCATCGGGGGAGGCACCGAGGAAGGGTAATTTGCGATCAACGAACAAACCGCAGAGTTCGATGTTTTTCTTCAATTTGCTTGCCAACTGATTCCTAGCTAAATCTTCATTTTCACGACCATAACTGAGAGCCGGCATGTCGAATATTGGTGGATACAATATCTCTTTAACTTTTGCTCCACACGATGTTGTCGATCTCATTCGACACACAACCCCAAAATTGGATGCTGTCAACATCTGTTTCCGCAACGTCATCCACAATTCAGACTGACTTTGATCTCTCGTGTCGCGTTCAATCTGTTCCCAGTTCTCCGCATTTTGGGACAACTTTTGCAAATGATTTTCGCGTAGCTGCTTGTACATTTCGGGCTCTGCATCCGGCTTTTCTGAATTCGGGCCGTAATGTTTATCAAGCCCTTGCGATCGCCGAAAAACTTTTTTTCGCCCCATCACGGCTCGCGCTTCTCTCGTTCTCGCAATCTTTGTTTGTCGTCGTTTTTCGAGGTTCTCGGAAACCGGAGAAGCGGTTTTGTACACGCTTTTCTGAAATTGCGTGAGTACCTGCTGGGTATTATATTGTACAACCGCTCCGGCAACTCTCCCATTGTATGAATCACGCAAGCCAAAGTTTATACGTTTACCACCAATGTCTTTGCAGATGATGGAATTAAAAGACTCTGCTGGGTTGTTCGTTAAGTTCAACAAGAGACTGTCGGAAAAACAACTGATGTACTCTAACGCAGACGCCACTTTTTGATAAAGTCCATGGGCTTTTAGAGCGGGAACAACATTCGGCTGCTGTTCTCCGCCGTCTTCTTGACATTTGCAGCCTTTGCATAGCTTGTGTTCACCAAAAACGTGGCTGCTGAGATTTAGCAGTTCTTGCTGAAGTGCTTTAACCCTGCACTGATAAGGCTGTTTGTTTTTCCTCCACCGAGCAGCCGCCTCCATCACTTGCTTTCGGATGGTCAGAATTTTTCCTTTCACTGCATTTCGTGCCTTGACAAATCCGCATTTCCTTTGTCCCTTCGCCTGGGTTATCTCTGACGTAGCTCTTATTTTTTTGCACAGATTGCGCAGAAGATGATTGACACACTCAATCTTCTTTACCTGCAATCCCTGGTCGCGATATGGATCGTTGTCCCGGATCGATTTGAAAACGTTGCTGTCGCCGTCAGCAACGAAAGTTTTGTACATCAACCCATGCATTTCGATACTACATTTGAAACCCTCGACAATAGCATCGCTCTCCATGCTTGTCGAGCTTGCACTGCGATCGAAGTTTTTGTAGCATTTGTGTGGTTGGGATTCGATTCCTCCCCGTTCCGCAATGTCGCAAACTGTGCAAAACTTATTACGTATACCGACGAAGAGAACTTTACCTGTTTGATAACCAATGATGGCACCAACGCCGGATAGTGAGTCATAGTTTGTACCATATGACCTCTTCATCCAGCTGCCATCTACCACAACCGAGATGTAGGGAATATCTTTATGAATATCTCCTTTTTTGATAGCCAACGCTTTCTCAGTTTCACCCGCTGCCTTCATCTCCGTTAGGGCGGTTTTCATAAGTTGATCAACTTGGATTTGCCGGTACTTGATGTAAGTCTTTTCAGACATACAAGGGACATTTATAGCTGCGCAGAGCTCTTCCAATTGGGAAAAACCGATTCCCGTTGTCAGAGTTCCGACGGCAACCCCTGAATTTACATCCATGCTGGTCGAGCACATAGGTTCTGACCAAATGTTATCCTTGTGATCACATGTATGACATTCGAAGAAAAACTGGGTCAGAAATCCACGACGGCGAGTATTCGTTAATTTCCAATCTTGGAAGAGGCAACCGGTTTTTCGCGCATGACCATCAAACGATCTATGAATCTCATTCCATACAAAACCAAAATCAACGATCCGACGACCTTTGATAGTTGGTTCTGGAGTGGTATCAACCTCCATATTTGAGTCGACAACAAAACGGACATTATCTACGTTTTCACTGGTGGTTGGATTTGTGCCATTCACGTATGAACAAACAGCTGGACCATTGCCACCTACGCTTACGCTAACAGCCGAATTATTACTATCCGCGTTTTGACTGTCAGAAAAATCGTAGCCATCTGCACAAACTTCCATAAATGTATCATCGCTCACCTCTTTCCTTTTATTCGCTCGAGAAGTGCCTGGTGCTTCTGGGTTTTGTAACCCCACAGCATTCGGGGCTTTTAAGTTTTTTAAATCGTCCAGATATTGCGTTGGTTCGCTTGCAATATCCAAAGAGTCTTGCACTGTATCCGGTGGTATAGGATGAACTGTCGTTTCCAAAGCCTTTCGCCTATAATAAAGATAATATTTTTGATATTTCTAGTACGCAAAATAATCACGGAGTCATCGACCTGACGCCCTCGGATTTTGATGTCCAATGAATTGTGTGTTTCGTTCGGCCCAAAATATAACCTCAAATGTTTAGAAATGTTCATTTCCTTTTAGGGGTTGCGCGAGCTAAAAAATTATTAAATTAATGAAAAACAATGAGGGGCTTTTTTCCAATTAATAAAAAAACTTTCACCTAAACTAGGGCCCAAAACATATATTTTCGTCATAGTTCGATAATGGACCAAAAATAATTAATATTTTTTTTTCTTTTTCCACTGTTTTATCAGCCGTTTTATATCAGGTGGTCGAGGCTAATAAATTTTCGAAAAATGTTGTCGTTTCACGCTCAAACGAAAAAAAAAATCAGCTTCACCAGAAAAATATCATTGTTGTTGTTGTTGTCGTCACGCTACAAGAACCAATCAAAATTCAAAATTATGAAAAGAATAAATTGAAATACAAAAAAAATAGTAGTTATTTTTGGCCCATTATAGAACCATGACGAAAATATATATTTTGGGTCCTAGTTTTTGGGTAAAAATTTTTATTCATTTAAAAAAGGGCCCTCTTCATGTTTTCCCTTAATTCAATGATTTTTTAGCTCAAGCAACCCCTGAAACTTGGAATGAAAATTTCTGAAAATAAAGGTCATATTTTGGACCAAACGAAACGCAAATTTTATTGGATATCGAAATCCGAGGAGGTCAGGTCGATGATCGCGTGATATGACGTGGAATGTGCTCCATATGCATCAAGAATTCATGGGTCATTCCATGTCAAATCGACCAAGAGTTTGAATCGACCCCTCTCAATTTCGATGAAATTTGGTCAGAAGCTTTCGTTTTTAATAAAACGGAGTTATACCAAAGGAAAAAAATTGAAAAATTTTTTTTCAAAGGTTATTCAAAATTTAAATTTTTACAATATTCGTAATGTGTCAAGTCTATTTTTGGAATATCTCGAGAACTATTATAGTTACTAAAAATCTTCTGATTTCATTTGGAAGAGTATATTCGGGGCTACGAAAAAAAATATTTTAAAAAAAAATTGAAAAATGATGAATTTGGAGAATTTTTCATTTTCAAAAATCGTGAAAATCCAAGTTCCACATTTCATTTTTGGTTCTATTTTTTTATATTATACTTATTACTGATCGTAACAGGTCATAAATTTTCCAGGTGTTTTTTTTTCTTTCAAAAATATAAATTTTTGAGTTTTTAAAAATCGTTGAAATCCACGATAAACATTAAATTTCTGGTTAATTTTTTTTATATATAATAGCTTGTACTGATTTTAAAAGATCCTGACATTTTCAGGATGGTGAGTTTTTGTTTCGAAAAAAATAAATGTTTCAATTTTAGTACAAAAAACTCTTTTTGCTTTTCCTCTAAATGAAGTAAAGTTGAGCAATGACGTAATTCTATGAAATTGTGCAGTAAAAATTTCAATTAATGACAATTGAAAGAAAACAATATTTTTTTACCAAAAATCAAAAACTTATATTGTTGAAACAAAAACACACGATCCTGAAAACTGCAGGATATTTTAAGATTAGTATAATGTATTCTATGAAAGAAATTAAACCAAAAATGAAATATGGAACTTGGATTTTCACGATTTCTGAAACTTCAAAATTCTCCAAATTCATGATTATTCAAAATTTATTTTTTCGTAGCCCCAAGGATACTCTATGAAACAAATTCATAACGATTTTTGGTAACTATAGTAGTTTTCAAAATATTTAAAAAATGAAAAAATTTCAAGAATTGTAAAATTTTGGATTTCGCATAACTTTCGAAAAAAATTTTTTAAAGTTTTTTCCTTCGGTAGAACTTGGTTTTATTGAAAACAAAAACCTCTAATAACATTTCATCGAAATTGACTGGAATCGATTCCAACTGTTGGTCGATTTTACATTTTACATTTTACGACCAATATATATACACTCCCGGAAAAAAGTATGGAAACACGAATCGAAATTTAAATGCAGTGAGAGGCATCTATATAGATATAGTGCTTCGAACTCGACACGTTTGGAACAGAGTCATAGTTAAAATTTTGCCGTGTTCTAATGATACAATGTAAACACCCCATAATAAATTCGCCACATACAATGTAAGCAATACGCGTACGCGCTCGAGATTTTCGCGGAACAGAGCGCGTCGACACCAGCGTTACCAGAAATCCTTTATTTAGTACTCAATATCCGGTAGCTGACAGTACATTCTATTGTTTATTTAAATAATCTAGTACGAATTAACCGTCTTCGGGCAACGCTGGTCGAGACTCAGCCGCGGGATTTGTTAATTATACTGGCTCTTTATATCATTAAAGTTCAATCGATAGGTAATCTTAGAGAGAATCTGGGATAAAATACTGGATAGAGTCAAAGAGATAATATTGCATGAATCTTTATCAAAGTGATCGGCAAAAAAAATTGTAAATTTTCAATTAATCGTTATTTAATGTATTTCGATAATCAATAATTTGAAGACGAATACTACGAAATATTTGTATATTGAATATGTGTATTTTTTTAATTATTTATTATTACAAAAATTAGTAATTTATATATCTAAATTACTCATTATTCCAGTAATCAGTAATTGAACTATTTCAATTACCAATTATTTGAATAATTAATAATTAAGATATATAATTAACTAATTATTAGGCTAATTAGTAATTGAACTATTTCAATTTTTAATTATTTCAATAATTCATAATTTACATATGGAGCTTTCCACGTCAAATCACGCGGTCATTGGCCTGACCCCTCCGATTTTGATGTCCAATGAATTGGGGGTTCCGTTTGGCCCAAAATATGACCTCAAATTTTTATAAATTTTTATTTCAATTTTTAGGGCTTGCCCGACCGAAAAATCATGAAATTGACGGAAAACACAAAGAGGGGCCGTCTTTAAATTAATGGAATTTTTTCACAGAAAGTAGGGCCCAAATCAAAAATTATCGTCGTAGTTTGATAATGGGCCAAAAATAATTACTATTTTTTTTTTAATTATAATTACTATTTTTTTAATTATCCGGTTTTTTCAGGTCGTCGAGGCTAATAAATTTTCGAAATATGTTGTCGTTTCACTCGGAAACTAAGAAAAAAAAAAGGTTTTACTAGAAAAATCTTTTTGTTGTTGTTATTCTCACTACAAGAAACAATTAAAATGAGAAATTATAAAAGTAAATAAATAAAAATACAGAAATAAAATAGTAATTATTTTTGTCCCATTACCAAACTATGACGAAAATTTTTGTTTTGGGCCCTTCTTTCTGTGAAAAAAATTTCATTAATTCAAAAAAGGCCCTTCTTTGTGTTTTCCGTCAATTTTATGATTTTTCGCTCGGGCAAGCCCTCAAAAATGAAATAAAAATTTATAACAATTTGAGGTCATTTTTTAGGCCAAACGAAACTCACAATTCATTGGACATGAAAATCCGAGGGGGTCAGGCCGATGACCGCGTGATTTGACGTGGAATGCCCCATATATAAATTATTTGTAATTGACTTATTAGTTATTCAATTATTTTAATTACAAATTATTTCAGTAATTACTTTTTGTAATTACTTTTTGTATTTAAATCGGAAACTTGAGTATTTTCAGGGCCCCATTGTTTCGAGCAATCGTAAGGAAAAAGAAAACTCTACACATTAGCTTGAATTTGAAAAATTTTGTAGACTTCAGTAAATTTTTTTTGACAAATCAGCGTAAAGATCATGCAGATTATGTTACTTTGTTCGATTTGAAAGGAGTTGAAACTCTTCCCAATGATTTATCGCTAAGTTAATATCGATCAAAGAATTTCTTTTTATATTAGTACTTAGAAGAATTAATTATCTAATTATTCAAATAATTAATAATTTGAAAGAACAATTAACTAATTTCATCAAAAATTAGTAAGTAGAGTACTCTATTATTTAATTACTTGGATAATTAATAATTAGATGGGACAATTACATAATTTAAAAAAAAATCAGTAATTCATAAAAGCAAAATTTTAATTACTTTTGCTTATTCAGTAATTGTTTAATGGAAATTACGAGTTATATTTTTATTGGATAATAACCGAACATGAATTATCGAATATTATAAATACTTACTGGGCAATATTTACCAAAAAAAATTTTGCATTTACCTTTTCAGCCATCCAATTTTCGAGGATCGTCTTTGACTGGATAAACACAGTTTCCCTCGTTTTTTCTGGTTTCCCATTGTCAACACACCGCTAATACACTGCTTTGGCAACAACACGTGCCCACTTGTTATATATTACCCTTGTTGTCTGTTTTTATTATTTCGTAGATTGTAATTTATAGTAATCGAATATCAATTCGGCCTGTCGCATACGCATCACCTTGCCAGGGACTTTTTAGACTAATCTGTAGCTAGCAATACGTTACTACCAGATCACGCCGATGCTCACGCAAGAAACGAAAACAAAGTCTGTCATAAAGGTCACACACACGAGCCGGTTGGATACCAGCGCACCTCCACGATTGGCGTGCGCTGGGTGTGTGCATCCGTTCAACACTCTTCCAGCTTTTATAAGTTATAACAGCAAATTATAACGTCGTTTCTTGTAGAAGCTTAGCACGATTTTATAATGACGTTGAAGCTAGCGGACCGAGCTTGCGGCCAGAGTTTACCGCACACAGGAGCTTTTTGACGTGAACCGACGTGAACGTTCGCTCCCGCCTGCCGCTACGTACTGCGAGAGAGTGAGCGGTTCGAGCTTCGCATACGAGAGAGAGAGAGAAATAGAGCGCGTGTTGTGTATACCGTAGAGGGCATAGGTGGAATAAAAACGTCTTGTCGGCAAGCATTAAATTTGTACCGACTATGAACACCGTCCAATCAAATGATGATGTACTAAAATATTTTGTACATTTCCAAGTTGGTACTGGCATGCGATTTGACACCCTGCGAATATATCTTTTTTTCTTTTAATCCGTTTACAGCGCGAAGACGTGTAATGTTTCGATTAAAAGCGCGACCGCTGTCAACACGCATTACAGCAGCGAATTGCCAATTTAGTCACTGTTTGGTACACCTGGATACACTACGACCTCTATTTCTGCAACCTCGATTATTGCAAGAGTCTCCACTGTGCGGCGGATATCGATCGTGTGGCACATGGTGTGAGAGCGCCGGTGTGAGTGGCGGACACGGCTCACGACTGTGTGAGATGCGCATTGCACGCACGGGCGACATTTGCGCAACCTCGATTATTGCAAGTGTGAAGCGGCGCCAGTCCCCCGCTGTTGCAGTAATCGAGGTCGTAGTGTAAAACGATGGACCGATGTAGAGTTCCGTTGGCGGCGTTCGTTTATTTATTAAAAAAAATTCAGAGCGAGCCTCGTGCTTTAGACCGGTGGATCCATAAATGTGAACAATTGTTTCCAATCGTGCATATGAGGCGATTCATGTCACTGACAAGTAGAAAAAGAAAATTCCACAAATAATGTTTAAAAATCGAGTTACTTTATTGACAAATACTCACCGAGTGTCGAAATTTTTTAAAAATTTGATGCCTTTTTTTCTCGTTGATTACCATTTTTTTATACTTTTCCATTAAAATGGCTGTATCTTTGGCAGTATTCGACGTATTTACATTTGTAAGAAACGCTAAGCTGCACCTTTTTATGAGCTTGAAAAAACTTGATTTAGATTTTATTGAGTCCGTTTTATTGAGAAAGTCCCTTTCAGGGCATAATATGCGAAAGTATTTTTTTTTAAGACAGACAATCGTTATTTTATTTCTTTACATTTCCCCGAATTGTGAGTACGGAAAAAAAAATTTTTGCTATTTTTTATATTATGGGATTCCTAAAGACCGTGAAGTAACAGCAATTTTTTTTTTTTATTAATATATTAATAAAAAATATTATATAATATACTAAAGTAATCTATATTCATTTTAATATATTATAATAAAAAATACTTGTAATAAATTTCTCCGTACGCTCATTTTTATATGAAATAATGCCACGGCTAGAAGCTGTTTCTTTGGGGAGCGAGTGAATCGACGGGCTCGCCGCTATTCGAACCTCGACGCGAGCACGTCGAATCACTCGCTGTATAATGTGGACACAGGTTGTAGCCCGGTACAACGACATTGTGATCCACAGAATAACTATAAACCAAAATAATAATATATTTACATGCAACTATTTTTATTATTATATAAATATGGAGCACTCCACGCAAAATCAACCACTTTTCAACCTGATTCCTTTCAATTGGGCTGAAACTTTTTTAAATCTTTTTCCACTCTATCAAAAACATATTTGACAATTTGTTCAAATTTTATTACTCAATCGATAACAAGTTATCAATTTTTCGAAAAAATCGGCTTCTTATTATTCAAATATCCATAACTTATTCAAAAATTGACTTATCTGGTTGATTTTGTTTTCAAAATTTTTGATTCTAAATGTACTGTTTAGAAATTGCCGCAATTACTATTTTTAAATTATTATTTTTTAACTCAGCGTATTTCTTATAATACCACTGTGGGAATTTTTGAGGATGATGAAAGAACCTAAAAGTTAGACAAAAAAAATCATAAAAAAATAGAATTAAAAATGGTAACAATGGAAATAATTTCAATGCTTTTGGAAAAAATAAGAAAACATTTTTTTACAATTTCCATCCAAATGGCTGTATCTTTGGCAATATTCGACGTATTTGCATTTGTGATAAACGAAAACCTGCGTTTTTATGTGGGCTACCAGAAAAAAATTTATTTACATTTTATTAAGTAAGTTGAACGTCCGTTTCAGGGCATAATATGTGAAAATATATTTTTTTTTTTCAAGGGCAAAAAATCGTTCTTTTATTTCGTAACGTTTCCCCAAATTGTGAACACGGAAAACAAATGTTTTGGAATTTTTACATTATGGGATTCCTAAAGACCGTGAAGTAACAGCTATTCTTTCAGTTTTTTTATTATTATATTAATAAAAAATATTATTTGATATATTAAAGTAATATATATTAATTTTAATATATTACAATAAAAAATACTTGTAATAAATTTCTCCGTACGCTCATTTTTATATGAAATAATGTCACGGCTACAAGCTGTTTCTTTGGGGAGCGAGTGAATCGACGGGCTCGCCGCTATTCGAACCTCGACGCGAGCACGTCGAATCACTCGCTGTATAAGGTGGACACAGGTTGTAGCCCGGTACAACGACATTGTGATCCACAGAATAACTATAAACCAAAATAATAATATATTGATATGCAACTATTTTTATTATTATATAAATAAGGGGCACTCTACGCAAAATTAACCACTTTTCAACCTGATTCCTTTCAATTAGGCTGAAACTTTTTTTCATCTTTTTCCACTCTATCAAAAACATATTTCACAATTTGTTCAAATTTTATTACTCAATCGATAACAAGTTATCAATTTTTCAAAAAAATCGGCTTATTATTCAAATATCTATAACTTATTCAAAAATTACCCTCTCGGGTCGATTTTGTTCCCAACATTTTTTATTTTAAATGTACTGTTCAGAAATTGCCGCAATTATTATTTTTAAATTATTATTTTTTAACTCAGCTTATTTCTCCTAATACCACTGTGGGAATTTTTGAGGATGGTGAAAGAACCTAAAAGTTAGAAAAAAAAATCATCAAAAAATAGAATTAAAAATGGTAACCATGGAAATAATTTCAATGTTTTTGGAAAAAATAAGCAAACATTTTTTTACAATTTCCATCCAAATGGCTGTATCTTTGGCAATATTCGACGTATTTGCATTTCTAAGAAACGATAATCTGCGTTTTTATGTGGGCTACCAGAAAAAAATTTATTTAGATTTTATTGAGTAAGTTGAACGTCCGTGTCAGGGCATAATATGTGAAAATATTTTTTTTTTCAAGGGCAGACAATCGTTCTTTTATTTCGTAACGTTTCCCCAAATTGTGAACACGGAAAACAAATTTTTTGTATTTTTTATATTATGGGATTCCTAAAGACCATGAAGTAACAGCTATTTTTTCGGTTTTTTTATTATTATATTAATAAAAAATATTATATAATATATGAAAGTGATATATATGAATTTTAATATATTACAATAAAAAATACTTGTAATAAATTTCTCCGTACGCTCATTTTTATATGAAATAATGCCACGGCTAGAAGCTGTTACTTTGGGGAGCGAGTGAATCGACGGGCTCGCCGCTATTCGAACCTCGACGCGAGCACGTCGAATCACTCGCTGTATAATGGGGACACAGGTTGTAGCCCAGTACAACGACATTGTGATCCAAAGAATAACTATAAACCAGAATAATAATATATTTATATGTAACTATTTTTATTATTATATAAATATGGAGCACTCCACGCAAAATCAACCACTTTTCAACCTGATTCCTTTCAATTGGGCTGAAACTTTTTTAAATCTTTTTCCACTCTATCAAAAACATATTTGACAATTTGTTCAAATTTTATTACTCAATCAATAACAAGTTATCAATTTTTCAAAAAAAATCGGCTTCTTATTTTTTAAATATCCATAACTTATTCAAAAATTGACTTATCTGGTTGATTTTGTTTTCAAAATTTTTGAACTTAAATGTACTGTCTAGAAATTCTCATTTTTTGAATATCTATAACTTATTCAAAAATTGACATCTCGGGTCGATTTTATTCCCAACATTTTTTATTTCAAGTGTACTGTTTAGAAATTGACGCAATTATTATTTTTAATTTATTATTTTTCAACTCAGCTTATTTCTCATAATACAACTCTGGGAATATTTGAGGATGGTGAAAGAACCTAAAAGTTTGAAAAAAAAATCAAAAAAAAATAGAATGGAAAGTGGTAACCATAGAAATAATTTCAGTGTTTTTGGAAAAAGTAAGAAACCATTTTTTTACAATTTCCATCCAAATAGAATAATATCATAAGAGATCTTTTTTGTAGAGCGTTAAATTCTCTCCAAGGATACGGTCGTTCATTTTCGTGCATTGAGTTGGATCCGAGTTATAGAATGGCAAAGTTTGAAAATTTGTTTTCCTGTGTTATTTAAATGGGAAATAAAAATATGCGATGAGGAAGTTCTAAATATTGTTATTAAGAGCTGAATTTTGACAGGCATCTTTTTTCATCTTCCCCGAAGTTTTAAATGTGTTTCTTCGGAAATAAAAAAATAGTCACTTTTTTTGAACCGGTCTAATATATATGAGGCATTCCACGGTATTTCGATCAACATCTTACCTTGATGATTTTCATTTCGAAATTTCTCTCCAGGAGAAATTTCGTAAAGAAAAAAAAATGTCTCCAGAGAGTAGTATAGAAATTCGAATCGTGCATTTTGCACCAGTTCTAGATACTCGTGGAGAAACCTTTTTTCCTGACCCTCTCAGTCACTTTTGGTGACTGAGGGTCTCCAGAAGAAATCCGTAAAAAAAAAAAAAAAAAAAATGTCTCCAGAGAGTAGTATAGAAATTCGAATCGTGCATTTTGCACCAGATCTAGATACTCGTGGAGAGACCTTTTTTCCTGACCCTCTCGGTCACTTTTGGTGACTGAGGGTCTCCAGGAGAAATCCGTAAAAAAAAAAAAAAATGTCTCTAGAGAGTAGTATAGAAATTCGAATCGTGCATTTTGCACCAGTTCTAAATACTCGTAGAGAGACTTCTTTTCCCGACCCTCTCAGTCACTTTTGGTGACTGAGGGTCTCCAGGAGAAATCCTAAAAAAAAAAAAAAAATGTGTGTCTCCAGAGAGTAGTATAGAAAATCGAATCGTGCATTTTGCACCAGTTCTAGATACTCGTGGAGAGACCTTTTTTCCTGACCCTCTCGGTCACTTTTGGTGACTGAGGGTCTCCAGGAGAAATCCGTAAAAAAAAAAAATGTCTCTAGAGAGTAGTATAGAAATTCGAATCGTGCATTTTGCACCAGTTCTAAATACTCGTGGAGAGACTTCTTTTCCCGACCCTCTCAGTCACTTTTGGTGACTGAGGGTCTCCAGGAGAAATCCTAAAAAAAAAAAAAAAAAAAAAAATGTCTCCAGAGAGTAGTATAGAAATTCGAATCGTGCATTTTGCACCAGTTCTAAATACTCGTGGAGAGACTTCTTTTCCCGACCCTCTCAGTCACTTTTGGTGACTGAGGGTCTCCAGGAGAAATCCTAGAAAAAAAAAAAAAAAATGTCTCCAGAGAGTAGTATAGAAAATCGAATCGTGCATTTTGCACCAGTTCTAGATACTCGTGGAGAGACTTCTTTTCCCGACCCTCTCAGTCACTTTTGGTGACTGAGGGTCTCCAGGAGAAATCCTAAAGAAAAAAAAAAAAAAAATGTCTCCAGAGAGTAGTATAGAAATTCGAATCGTGCATTTTGCACCAGTTCTAGATACTCGTGGAGAAACCTTTTTTTCCGACCCTCTCAGTCACTTTTGGTGACTGAGGGTCTCCAGGAGAAATCCTAAAAAAAAAAAAAAAAAAAAAAAAATGTCTCCAGAGAGTAGTATAGAAATTCGAATCGTGCATTTTGCACCAGTTCTAGACACTCGTGGAGAGACCTTTTTTCCCGACCCTCTTAGCCACTTTTGGTGACTGAGGGTCTCCAGGAGAAATCCTAAAAAAAAAAAAAAAAAAATGTCTCCAGAGAGTAGTATAGAAAATCGAATCGTGCATTTTGCACCAGTTCTAGATACTCGTGGAGAGACCTTTTTTCCCGACCCTCTCAGTCACTTTTGGTGACTGAGGGTCTCCAGGAGAAATCATAAAAAAAAAAAAAAAAAAAAAATGTCTCCAGAGAGTAGTATAGAAAATCGAATCGTGCATTTTGCACCAGTTCTAGATACTCGTGGAGAGACCTTTTTTCCCGACCCCCTTAGTCACTTTTGGTGACTGAGGGTCTCCAGGAGAAATCCTAAAAAAAAAAAAAAAAAAAATGTCTCCAGAGAGTAGTATAGAAATTCGAATCGTGCATTTTGCACCAGTTCTAAATACTCGTGGAGAAACCTTTTTTCCCGACCCTCTCAGTCACTTTTGGTGACTGAGGGTCTCCAGGAGAAATAAAAAAAAAAAAAAAAAAAAAATGACTCCAGAGAGTAGTATAGAAATTCGAATCGTGCATTTTGCACCAGTTCTAGATACTCGTGGAGAGACCTTTTTTCCCGACCCTCTCAGTCACTTTTGGTGACTGAGGGTCTCCAGGAGAAATACTAAAAAAAAAAAAAAAAAAATGTCTCCAGAGAGTAGTATAGAAAATCGAATCGTGCATTTTGCACCAGTTCTAAATACTCGTGGAGAGACTTCTTTTCCCGACCCTCTCAGTCACTTTTGGTGACTGAGGGTCTCCAGGAGAAATAAAAAAAAAAAAAAAAAAAATGTCTCCAGAGAGTAGTATAGAAATTCGAATCGTGCATTTTGCACCAGTTCTAGATACTCGTGGAGAGACCTTTTTTCCCGACCCTCTCAGTCACTTTTGGTGACTGAGGGTCTCCAGGAGAAATCCTAAAAAAAAAAAAAAAAAAAAATGTCTCCAGAGAGTAGTATAGAAATTCGAATCGTGCATTTTGCACCAGTTCTAAATACTTGTGGAGAGACTTCTTTTCCCGACCCTCTCAGTCACTTTTGGTGACTGAGGGTCTCCAGGAGAAATAAAAAAAAAAAAAAAAAAAAAAATGTCTCCAGAGAGTAGTATAGAAATTCGAATCGTGCATTTTGCACCAGTTCTAGATACTCGTGGAGAAACCTTTTTTCCCGACCCTCTCAGTCACTTTTGGTGACTGAGGGTCTCCAGGAGAAATCCTAAAAAAAAAAAAAAAAAAAATGACTCCAGAGAGTAGTATAGAAATTCGAATCGTGCATTTTGCACCAGTTCTAGATACTCGTGGAGAGACCTTTTTTCCCGACCCCCTTAGTCACTTATGGTGACTGAGGGTCTCCAGAAGAAATCCGTATAAAAAAAAAAAAAAAAAATGTCTCCAGAGAGTAGTATAGAAAATCGAATCGTGCATTTTGCACCAGTTCTAGACACTCGTGGAGAGACCTTTTTTCCCGACCCTCTTAGCCACTTTTGGTGACTGAGGGTCTCCAGGAGAAATCCTAAAAAAAAAAAAAAAAAAATGTCTCCAGAGAGTAGTATAGAAAATCGAATCGTGCATTTTGCACCAGTTCTAGATACTCGTGGAGAGACCTTTTTTCCCGACCCTCTCAGTCACTTTTGGTGACTGAGGGTCTCCAGGAGAAATCATAAAAAAAAAAAAAAAAAAAAAATGTCTCCAGAGAGTAGTATAGAAAATCGAATCGTGCATTTTGCACCAGTTCTAGATACTCGTGGAGAGACCTTTTTTCCCGACCCCCTTAGTCACTTTTGGTGACTGAGGGTCTCCAGGAGAAATCCTAAAAAAAAAAAAAAAAAAAATGTCTCCAGAGAGTAGTATAGAAATTCGAATCGTGCATTTTGCACCAGTTCTAAATACTCGTGGAGAAACCTTTTTTCCCGACCCTCTCAGTCACTTTTGGTGACTGAGGGTCTCCAGGAGAAATCCTAAAAAAAAAAAAAAAAAAAAAAAAAATGTCTCCAGAGAGTAGTATAGAAATTCGAATCGTGCATTTTGCACCAGTTCTAAATACTCGTGGAGAGACTTCTTTTCCCGACCCTCTCAGTCACTTTTGGTGACTGAGGGTCTCCAGGAGAAATAAAAAAAAAAAAAAAAAAAAAAAATGTCTCCAGAGAGTAGTATAGAAATTCGAATCGTGCATTTTGCACCAGTTCTAGATACTCGTGGAGAAACCTTTTTTCCCGACCCTCTCAGTCACTTTTGGTGACTGAGGGTCTCCAGGAGAAATCCTAAAAAAAAAAAAAAAAAAATGACTCCAGAGAGTAGTATAGAAATTCGAATCGTGCATTTTGCACCAGTTCTAGATACTCGTGGAGAGACCTTTTTTCCCGACCCCCTTAGTCACTTTTGGTGACTGAGGGTCTCCAGAAGAAATCCGTATAAAAAAAAAAAAAAAAAATGTCTCCAGAGAGTAGTATAGAAAATCGAATCGTGCATTTTGCACCAGTTCTAGACACTCGTGGAGAGACCTTTTTTCCCGACCCTCTTAGCCACTTTTGGTGACTGAGGGTCTCCAGGAGAAATCCTAAAAAAAAAAAAAAAAAAATGTCTCCAGAGAGTAGTATAGAAAATCGAATCGTGCATTTTGCACCAGTTCTAGATACTCGTGGAGAGACCTTTTTTCCCGACCCTCTCAGTCACTTTTGGTGACTGAGGGTCTCCAGGAGAAATCATAAAAAAAAAAAAAAAAAAAATGTCTCCAGAGAGTAGTATAGAAATTCGAATCGTGCATTTTGCACCAGTTCTAAATACTCGTGGAGAGACTTCTTTTCCCGACCCTCTCAGTCACTTTTGGTGACTGAGGGTCTCCAGGAGAAATAAAAAAAAAAAAAAAAAAAAAAATGACTCCAGAGAGTAGTATAGAAATTCGAATCGTGCATTTTGCACCAGTTCTAGATACTCGTGGAGAGACCTTTTTTCCCGACCCTCTCAGTCACTTTTGGTGACTGAGGGTCTCCAGGAGAAATACTAAAAAAAAAAAAAAAAAAATGTCTCCAGAGAGTAGTATAGAAAATCGAATCGTGCATTTTGCACCAGTTCTAGATACTCGTGGAGAGACCTTTTTTCCCGACCCCCTTAGTCACTTTTGGTGACTGAGGGTCTCCAGGAGAAATCCTAAAAAAAAAAAAAAAAAAATGTCTCCAGAGAGTAGTATAGAAATTCGAATCGTGCATTTTGCACCAGTTCTAAATACTCGTGGAGAGACTTCTTTTCCCGACCCTCTCAGTCACTTTTGGTGACTGAGGGTCTCCAGGAGAAATAAAAAAAAAAAAAAAAAAAAAAAATGACTCCAGAGAGTAGTATAGAAATTCGAATCGTGCATTTTGCACCAGTTCTAGATACTCGTGGAGAGACCTTTTTTCCCGACCCTCTCAGTCACTTTTGGTGACTGAGGGTCTCCAGGAGAAATACTAAAAAAAAAAAAAAAAAAATGTCTCCAGAGAGTAGTATAGAAAATCGAATCGTGCATTTTGCACCAGTTCTAAATACTCGTGGAGAGACTTCTTTTCCCGACCCTCTCAGTCACTTTTGGTGACTGAGGGTCTCCAGGAGAAATAAAAAAAAAAAAAAAAAAAATGTCTCCAGAGAGTAGTATAGAAATTCGAATCGTGCATTTTGCACCAGTTCTAGATACTCGTGGAGAGACCTTTTTTCCCGACCCTCTCAGTCACTTTTGGTGACTGAGGGTCTCCAGGAGAAATCCTAAAAAAAAAAAAAAAAAAAAATGTCTCCAGAGAGTAGTATAGAAATTCGAATCGTGCATTTTGCACCAGTTCTAAATACTTGTGGAGAGACTTCTTTTCCCGACCCTCTCAGTCACTTTTGGTGACTGAGGGTCTCCAGGAGAAATAAAAAAAAAAAAAAAAAAAAAAATGTCTCCAGAGAGTAGTATAGAAATTCGAATCGTGCATTTTGCACCAGTTCTAGATACTCGTGGAGAAACCTTTTTTCCCGACCCTCTCAGTCACTTTTGGTGACTGAGGGTCTCCAGGAGAAATCCTAAAAAAAAAAAAAAAAAAAATGACTCCAGAGAGTAGTATAGAAATTCGAATCGTGCATTTTGCACCAGTTCTAGATACTCGTGGAGAGACCTTTTTTCCCGACCCCCTTAGTCACTTATGGTGACTGAGGGTCTCCAGAAGAAATCCGTATAAAAAAAAAAAAAAAAAATGTCTCCAGAGAGTAGTATAGAAAATCGAATCGTGCATTTTGCACCAGTTCTAGACACTCGTGGAGAGACCTTTTTTCCCGACCCTCTTAGCCACTTTTGGTGACTGAGGGTCTCCAGGAGAAATCCTAAAAAAAAAAAAAAAAAAATGTCTCCAGAGAGTAGTATAGAAAATCGAATCGTGCATTTTGCACCAGTTCTAGATACTCGTGGAGAGACCTTTTTTCCCGACCCTCTCAGTCACTTTTGGTGACTGAGGGTCTCCAGGAGAAATCATAAAAAAAAAAAAAAAAAAAAAATGTCTCCAGAGAGTAGTATAGAAAATCGAATCGTGCATTTTGCACCAGTTCTAGATACTCGTGGAGAGACCTTTTTTCCCGACCCCCTTAGTCACTTTTGGTGACTGAGGGTCTCCAGGAGAAATCCTAAAAAAAAAAAAAAAAAAAATGTCTCCAGAGAGTAGTATAGAAATTCGAATCGTGCATTTTGCACCAGTTCTAAATACTCGTGGAGAAACCTTTTTTCCCGACCCTCTCAGTCACTTTTGGTGACTGAGGGTCTCCAGGAGAAATCCTAAAAAAAAAAAAAAAAAAAAAAAAAATGTCTCCAGAGAGTAGTATAGAAATTCGAATCGTGCATTTTGCACCAGTTCTAAATACTCGTGGAGAGACTTCTTTTCCCGACCCTCTCAGTCACTTTTGGTGACTGAGGGTCTCCAGGAGAAATAAAAAAAAAAAAAAAAAAAAAAAATGTCTCCAGAGAGTAGTATAGAAATTCGAATCGTGCATTTTGCACCAGTTCTAGATACTCGTGGAGAAACCTTTTTTCCCGACCCTCTCAGTCACTTTTGGTGACTGAGGGTCTCCAGGAGAAATCCTAAAAAAAAAAAAAAAAAAATGACTCCAGAGAGTAGTATAGAAATTCGAATCGTGCATTTTGCACCAGTTCTAGATACTCGTGGAGAGACCTTTTTTCCCGACCCCCTTAGTCACTTTTGGTGACTGAGGGTCTCCAGAAGAAATCCGTATAAAAAAAAAAAAAAAAAATGTCTCCAGAGAGTAGTATAGAAAATCGAATCGTGCATTTTGCACCAGTTCTAGACACTCGTGGAGAGACCTTTTTTCCCGACCCTCTTAGCCACTTTTGGTGACTGAGGGTCTCCAGGAGAAATCCTAAAAAAAAAAAAAAAAAAATGTCTCCAGAGAGTAGTATAGAAAATCGAATCGTGCATTTTGCACCAGTTCTAGATACTCGTGGAGAGACCTTTTTTCCCGACCCTCTCAGTCACTTTTGGTGACTGAGGGTCTCCAGGAGAAATCATAAAAAAAAAAAAAAAAAAAATGTCTCCAGAGAGTAGTATAGAAATTCGAATCGTGCATTTTGCACCAGTTCTAAATACTCGTGGAGAGACTTCTTTTCCCGACCCTCTCAGTCACTTTTGGTGACTGAGGGTCTCCAGGAGAAATAAAAAAAAAAAAAAAAAAAAAAATGACTCCAGAGAGTAGTATAGAAATTCGAATCGTGCATTTTGCACCAGTTCTAGATACTCGTGGAGAGACCTTTTTTCCCGACCCTCTCAGTCACTTTTGGTGACTGAGGGTCTCCAGGAGAAATACTAAAAAAAAAAAAAAAAAAATGTCTCCAGAGAGTAGTATAGAAAATCGAATCGTGCATTTTGCACCAGTTCTAGATACTCGTGGAGAGACCTTTTTTCCCGACCCCCTTAGTCACTTTTGGTGACTGAGGGTCTCCAGGAGAAATCCTAAAAAAAAAAAAAAAAAAATGTCTCCAGAGAGTAGTATAGAAATTCGAATCGTGCATTTTGCACCAGTTCTAAATACTCGTGGAGAGACTTCTTTTCCCGACCCTCTCAGTCACTTTTGGTGACTGAGGGTCTCCAGGAGAAATAAAAAAAAAAAAAAAAAAAAAAAATGACTCCAGAGAGTAGTATAGAAATTCGAATCGTGCATTTTGCACCAGTTCTAGATACTCGTGGAGAGACCTTTTTTCCCGACCCTCTCAGTCACTTTTGGTGACTGAGGGTCTCCAGGAGAAATACTAAAAAAAAAAAAAAAAAAATGTCTCCAGAGAGTAGTATAGAAAATCGAATCGTGCATTTTGCACCAGTTCTAAATACTCGTGGAGAGACTTCTTTTCCCGACCCTCTCAGTCACTTTTGGTGACTGAGGGTCTCCAGGAGAGATAAAAAAAAAAAAAAAAAAAATGTCTCCAGAGAGTAGTATAGAAATTCGAATCGTGCATTTTGCACCAGTTCTAGATACTCGTGGAGAGACCTTTTTTCCCGACCCTCTCAGTCACTTTTGGTGACTGAGGGTCTCCAGGAGAAATCCTAAAAAAAAAAAAAAAAAAAATGTCTCCAGAGAGTAGTATAGAAAATCGAATCGTGCATTTTGCACCAGTTCTAGATACTTGTGGAGAGACCTTTTTTCCCGACCCTCTCAGTCACTTTTGGTGACTGAGGGTCTCCAGGAGAAATGAAAAAAAAAAAAAAAAAAAATGACTCCAGAGAGTAGTATAGAAAATCGAATCGTGCATTTTGCACCAGTTCTAGATACTCGTGGAGAGACCTTTTTTCCCGACCCTCTCAGTCACTTTTGGTGACTGAGGGTCTCCAGGAGAAATCCTAAAAAAAAAAAAAAAAAAAAAAATGTCTCCAGAGAGTAGTATAGAAATTCGAATCGTGCATTTTGCACCAGTTCTAAATACTCGTGGAGAGACCTTTTTTCCCGACCCTCTCAGTCACTTTTGGTGACTGAGGGTCTCCAGGAGAAATCCTAAAAAAAAAAAAAAAAAAAAATGTCTCCAGAGAGTAGTATAGAAAATCGAATCGTGCATTTTGCACCAGTTCTAGATACTCGTGGAGAGACCTTTTTTCCCGACCCCCTCAGTCACTTTTGGTGACTGAGGGTCTCCAGGAGAAATCCGTAAAAAAAAAAATAAAATGTCTCCAGAGAGTAGTATAGAAAATCGAATCGTGCATTTTGCACCAGTTCTAGCTACTCGTGGAGAGACCTTTTTTCCCGACCCTCTCAGTCACTTTTGGTGACTGAGGGTCTCCAGGAGAAATCCTAAAAAAAAAAAAAAAAAAAAAATGTCTCCAGAGAGTAGTATAGAAAATCGAATCGTGCCTTTTTCACCAGTTCTAGATACTCGTGGAGAGACCTTTTTTCCCGACCCTCTCAGTCACTTTTGGTGACTGAGGGTCTCCAGGAGAAATCCGTAAAAAAAAAAAAAAAATGTCTCCAGAGAGTAGTATAGAAATTCGAATCGTGCATTTTGCACCAGTTCTAGATACTCGTGGAGAAACCTTTTTTCCCGACCCTCTCAGTCACTTTTGGTGACTGAGGGTCTTCAGGAGAAATCCTAAAAAAAAAAAAAAAAAAAAAATGTCTCCAGAGAGTAGTATAGAAATTCGAATCGTGCATTTTGCACCAGTTCTAGATACTCGTGGAGAGACCTTTTTTCCCGACCCTCTCAGTCACTTTTGGTGACTGAGGGTCTCCAGGAGAAATCCTAAAAAAAAAAAAAAAAAATGTCTCCAGAGAGTAGTATAGAAATTCGAATCGTGCATTTTGCACCAGTTCTATATACTTGTGGAGAGACCTTTTTCCCTGACCCTCTCAGTCACTTTTGATGAAATATTTTTTGCCAGCGTGTTCCTTGCGCGAAACATCATATTACATTTAAATCCCTAAACTTTCGAAAAATGAATCAGTCTAATATACACCCCCGCTCAAAAGTTTGGATACACCTGTCGATATTTTTTGCCGCACTAAAAGTTGCATAACTCCGCCAAAAAAAAAGATAATCAAATTTAAAAAAAAGCGTTTTGAAAGGGAGGAAATCAGCTTTATTTCCCGTTTTTAAAAGATTTTTCACGATTTTTTTTCGGCCCGTTCTGAATTTTTGAACGTGACCGTTTTTTTGCTTTTTTTCGACCATCGCGAAATGGGCGCACAGCTTATGGGCATTTTTTTTTGCATTTTTTATCTGCGGGATATTCAAAGGGGTACGCAAACGCTACATTTTTGTTTTTAAAATATTTTCGTACGATTTTTTCTTGCAAAGTTATTTCACTTTTGGCTAAAAAAGACAAATTTTGAAAGATGCAACGTAACTCGATAACTATAGAGTTTGAAAGAAAATGTCAAGTACGAAAAAAGTAGCGTAGATATACGCGGAAACGGCTGGAATTATTTAAAAATTCTCCTATGAAATTTTTTTTTCTACTATTTTTGCTCGAAACTCGAAATTGTGTCTGATTGAAATTGCTGTACTTGGTGATACGTTAAAAATCTGAAAAAATTCAGTTGTATTTGGCATGCTATGGACAACAATTATTAATAATAATACTGCCCAAAAGTTATTGATAAATTGTTTAAACAATTTCTTAATGAATTTTGGCCACTATTATTTTATTGATCCACAATAATCAATAATTAATATTGATTATTATCGTTCATAGCATGCTGAATGTTGCTGAATTTTTGCAGATTTTTTAAAACATTTTTTCAACATGGTATTATAGGTCATCGAGCTTTTTCTAAAAAACATGTTGAAAAAATGTTTTAAAAAATCGGAAAAAATTCAGCACCATTTAGCATGCTATGAACGATAATAATCAATATAAATTATTGATTATTGTTCATCAATATAATAATATTGGCCACAATTCCTTAAGAAATTTTTTAAACAATTTATCAATAACATTTGGGCAGTATTATTATTAATAATTGTTGTCCATAGCATGCCAAATATTATCGAATTTTTTTAGATTTTTAACGTATTACCAAGTACAGAAATTTCAATCAGACACAATTTCGAATTTCGAGCAAAAATAGTAGAAAAAAAAACTTCATAGGAGAATTCTTAAATAATTCCAGACGTTTCGGCGTATATCTACGCTACTTTTTTCGTACTTGACATTTTCTTTTAAACTCTATAGTTTTCGAGTTACGTTGCATCTTTCAAAATTTGTCTTTTTTAGCCAAAAGTGAAATAACTTTGCAAGAAAAAATCGTACGAAAATATTTTAAGAACAAAAATGTAGCGTTTGCGTACCCTTTTGAATGTCCCGCAGATAAAAAATGCAAAAAAAAATGCCCATAAGCTGTGCGCCCATTTCGCGATGGTCGAAAAAAAGCCAAAAAACGGTCACGTTCAAAAATTCATACCGGGTCGAAAAAAAATCGTAAAAAATCTTTTAAAAGAGGGAAATAAAGCTGATTTCCTCCCCTTCAAAAAGCTTTTTTTCAAATTTGATTATCTTTTTTTTTTGGCGGAGTTATGCAACTTTTAGCGCGGCAAAAAATATCGACTGGTGTATCCAAACTTTTGAGCGGCAGTGTATATATATTATATATATATATAAGTATATAAACGGACAGTTTGAGAAACTCTTTTTTGTTTCCTCAATTTGTTTATATTTTTGGGTACCCGTTAAAAGACCCTTCGTCTTAAATTTTGAGATTTTTTTGATTACCCGTTCAAAAGATATGAAATTAACAAAAACCCGCACTTCTTTGGTATTTTGGTCATAACTTCTTTAATAATGGTCCAAATAAAATTTTGTTTCTTCAACATTTTTATTGTTTTATGGCCTTTTCAGAAAAAAGTACAACTAAAATATTCGACGTGATTTTTAATGAGTTTTTTGAGTTTTAAACTTTAAATCGCGTTTTTCAAAGTAAGTGTCAATTTTGATGTATTTAAAAAAAAAAAATTTCAAACATCTATCTATTCAACAATTTTCAAGACTAATCCACTCGTGGGATCTCAATAACTACTATTTGTTTTCGATTATCGAAAATTACAATTTTTGGTTTTCTTATAAATTATTATGAATACAAATTTTTGTTACCGTAGAGTATTTTTCGAATCATTTTGAATTAATTTGGACACTTTTTCATTAACAGATTTTTAAAATTAATAATTAATCGATCAGCAAATAACAACAGTTCAAGAATCGTATGAGTGGGCATTGAATTTGAATTCTACCGGATATTGCTGTCAAATTTTCATATGAAAAACATTATTTAGATGCAAAAGAAAGATTTTATTTGCGATAAAATACTGCGAAGTCAATCACAGGGGAACACAAAAATTTCATTGAATTATTCCAATGAGTAACGGAAACGTATTAGCAAAGGAATATTCTAATTCAAGAAATAATCGTATATGTAAGGTTTTAAAAAAAATACGTGAATAAATAAAAGCTGTTGTTATTATTGTTAATAAACAGACTTAACGATTAATTATTAATTTTAAGAACCTGTGAACAGTAAAAAAGTATCAAAAGTAAATTCTACATTTTGTCAAAAATACTATACAGTAACAAAAATTGGTATTGATTATAATTGATAAAATAAAATTTGATTTCAAAAATCGAAACAAAAAGTAGTGATTGAGATCCCACGATCGGACTAGTCTTAAAAATGGTTGAATAGATAGATGTTTAAAACGAAAAATTAAAAAAAAAAACAAATTAAAAATGATACTCAATTTTAAAAACGTGATTTAAAGTTTAAAGCTCAACAAACTCATTCAAAAACACGTCAAATATTTTTGTTGTTTTTTTTCCGAAAAGGCTATATAACAACAAAAAAATTGAAGAAAATTTTTTTAATTTGGACCATTATTAAAGAAGTTATTACCAAAATACCAAAAAAAGAACGGTTTTTTTTGTTAATTTAATATCTTTTGAACGGATAATGAAAAAATCTCAAAATTTAACAGGAAGCATCTTTTGATGGGTACTAAAAAATATAAACAAATTGCGGAAATAAAGAAAAAAAAGTTTTTCAAACTGTCCGATTTGATATGGAATGCCTCATATATATACTATGAAGATGAAGACGAGCATGAACTCACACATAGCTGTGGACTCACACATACGACGGATGGAACGACGCGCATCGCGCTGCTGTTCTATATACATACTAAACACGTATACACGGGCATACTGTTGATGACCTATCGCTCTCTCTCTCTCTCTCTCTCTCTCTCTCTCTCTCTCTCTCTCTCTCTCTCTCTCTCTCTCTCTCTCTCTCTCTCTCTCCTCTCTCTCTCTCTCTCTCTCTCTCTCTCTCTCTCTCTCTCTCTCTCTCTCTCCCTCTCTCTCTTCTTCTTGGATATAATGACGCGCAAAAGTCAATTTTCGAAAATGTTATAGATATTTGAAAAATAAGAAGCCAATTTTGTTGAAAAATTCGAAACTTTTTATCGATTGGGTAAAAAAATTTGAAAAAATTCTGAAATATGTTTTTAATAGAGTAGAAAAAGATAAAAAAAAGTTGCAGCCAAATCGAAAGGGATCGGGTTGAAAAGAGGTCGATTTGGCGTGGAATGCCCAGTGTACATAAGTATAATTCAAAAATGTCCAAATTTTTCTTTGTTCGATAAATATAAATTAATAAAAAATATTATTGATTTTAATAAATTGCATTTGGCATGGAATTTAACGGGAGGCACCAGAGGGGACACGAGTTTTGTAATGAAACTTGGCAGGTGGTAGTAGGGACTAATAACAAAAAAAGTGTCAGAGGGTTACCGCAGATACGCAGCCGTTTCCGAGATATTGCGGAAATTGAATTTCGCGCGCCACAGTGCCACTGCGGGATGTTCCTTTTGACCAATGGTTACGCCAGATTATGCAGCGCTCAAGCGCTGTGCGCCCGTGTCGCGTGGCGCCTAAACGCGCGTCAAGCGCGAGCGTGTCATTGGCTGGGACTCTTGCTCCCTACCCCCACCAGTGACTCACAAGCCGGCAGCGAGACTCCGTACCTCGTGTCACACCTCACACCGTCTCACGATCAGTTTTCACGATCTCGCGAGTCGCGCCACGCTGGATCTAAGCTAGAGAGTGAAATTTTGTGCAATGGGTCGCCAAAGTAAGTTCAATGATTTATTACGGAATTAGTAATTGTATGGCTGGGTTTACAGGAAGAAAGGCCTACGAAAAAAAGGCCGCCCATCTGTTTATCCCCCAACTGTACAAAAAAAATGCGGCCTTTTTTTCGAGGCCTTTTTTTGTATGGGCCTTTTTTCCGGGATTTGCATAACCGAAATATAGGCAATCCACGCCATTTCGCTCAACATCTTGCCTTCATGATTCCGATTTTCCTCTACATTTTTTATATAAAAAAAACCATTGAAATACATTATCCCAAATTTTTTCAGAATTGTTGAGCCACGCGTATTTTGGATTTTATTAATTTTTTTCCGAAAAAAAGGACAACTTTGTGAGATCAGAAAAAAAGCAGGAAAATCTAATAAAATGTAAGAAAAGTTTTGGGCTTTATTCCAAAATGGAGATTTTAATACTCTGTAAGTAAAATTCAAAAAATTGCAAAAAAAATGTTACCCACCGAGTATTAAAATCTCCAATTTGGGACAAAGCCCAAAAATTTTATTAGATTTTATTAGATTTTCATGAATTTTTTCAGATATTACAATGTGGTCTTGTTTTACGAAAAAAAAAATATAAAATCCAAGAAACCCGTTGTCAAAAAATTCAGAAAAAATTTCGGATAATGTATTTCAATGCGTTTTTTTATATAAAAAATGTAGAGGAAAATCGGAATCGTCAAACTTCTTGCCTTGATGTTTTCAATTTTCCTCTACATTTTTTATATAAAAAAGGAAATTGAAACAAAATTTCCCAAATTTTTTCAGAATTTTTTGGTCACGCGTTCTTTGGATTTTGTTTTATTTTTTTAAAGGACCCTTCTGTAAATCTTGAAAATATTTTGAATAATCTAATAAAATATAACAAAATTTTTGGGCTTTGTCCCAAAATGGAGATTTTAATACTCTATGAGTAAACATTTTTTTTTTATTGTTTGAATTTTACTCAGCGTAGATTTCGGAACAAACCCCAAAAATTTTGTTCTATTTCATTAGATTTTTCTGAATTTTTTCAGATTTTTCAAAGTGGTCCTTTTTTCGAAAAAAAATAAAATCCAAAAAAAGCGTCGCCACAAAATTCTGAAAAAAGTTGGGATCATGTTTTTCAATGTGTTTTTTTATATCAAAAATTTAGAGGAAAATCGGAATTTCATCAAGGCAAGATGTTGATCGAAATGGTGTGGATTGCCTCATATATATATGAGGCATTCCACACCGTTTCGACCTGGGTCTTACCCTCGACCCCTTAAATCTGGTTCCCGATCTTTCCTATCATTACTCTCACTCTATCAAGCAATTACAAATTTTTTCAGATTTTTTAAAATAAATTTGAGCGCGTAATGAATTTTTGAATTTTTTTTTAACACCTCGATGGCCGTAATCGAAAAATCTGAAAAAATTCCCAAAAATACAGTGTCAGATATACAAAATTTAGGTGTAAAATTCATAATGTCTGGGCTTTTTTGCTTCAACCCGTTTTTTAGCTTTTTGATTAAAAAAAATGAAAAAAAATAAGAAGCAGAGGTCAATTTACTGTGGACTCTTGCTCAAAATTTTGTATGTATAATACGTATTATGCATATAAAATTTCGAGCAAAAGTTTATAGTAAATTGACCTCTGCTTCTTATTTTTTTCATTTTTTTTTGCTCAAAAAGCTAAAAAACGGGTCGAAGCAAAAGCCCAGACATTATGAATTTTACACCAAGATTTGTTATATCTGACACTGTATTTTTGGGAATTTGTTCAGATTTTTCGATTACGGTCATCGAGGTGTTAAGAAAAAAATTCAAAAATCCATGACGCGCTCAAATTCATTTTGAAAAATCTGAAAAAAATTGTAATTGCTTGATAGAGTGAGAGTAATGATAGGAAAAATCGGGAACCAGATTTGAGGGGTCGAGGGTCAGACCTAGGTCGAACGGCGTGGAATGCCTCATATATATATGTGTCATTCCAGCCCAAGTGTGTAAACCCGTGACCCTGACCCTCTCGGATTTATTTGATTTTTTTTCATATGATCGCATTGAGTCTAAAATACACCCTAATAATTTTTTCAGATTTTTCCAAACATCCCTTAATTCAATTTGTTTTTTTTAGAAAAGAACGCCATTTTCTTTAAATCTAAAAAAAATCTGAAAAAACCGTGACAATATATAAAAATTTTCACGCTATCATCACCTGTAGTGGGCAGATTTTTTTCTGTGTTTTACAAGCTATTAACGTTCTTAAAATTCAAAAAAATTCTCAAATAGCTCAACTTGAGCAGATAATGAAGTATTTTGGTACTCAAATTGAGTATCTGCTCAAGGTAAGCTATTTGAGTTTTTGTTTGGAGTTTTGAGAACATTAATAGCTTGTAAAATACAGAAAAAAAATCTGCCCAGTACGGGAGATAGCTTGAAAATTTTTATATATTGTCACGGTTTTTTCAGTATTTTTTTACATTTAAAAAAAATGGCGTTTTTTTCGAAAAAAAAATTTGAAATAAGGGATGTTTGGAAAAATCTGAAAAAATTATTAGGGTGTATTTTAGACTCAATGCGATCATATGAAAAAAAATCAAATAAATCCGAGGGTCAGGGTCACGGGTTTACACCCTTGGGCTGGAATGACACATATTATATATATATATATATATATATATATATCTTTTTTTTCGATTCTCCATAGCGAGAAGTTTGCCAGCAAATCCCTCGGTATCCGCTCAGCGTCCAACAACGCGATCTACAAGTTCTTGCGGAAGGACGGATCAGGTGAGAGTAAAAATATTTTTATCAGTTGTAGATAGGTAATTAGTCCTCAAATGTTCTCTTTCAATGCAGAATATTACAAAAGTTCTATAACAGACAAGATTTTTGTATATGCCAATATTTTCAAATTCGAACAAAAGTCGCGTGAAGGAGCCTATTCCGAAAACCATATTTCCAACTTTCAGAACCAAGGCAGTGAAAGTAATCCCTTTATTGTTTCTTGGACTGTCTGTTTACATTGTACGATCGCAGGATCGAACGAGCACATCGCGCGCGACCTCGAACCCAATGCTCCCCCCTCCTTCCGTTCTCACGAAAAACGACGCTCGCTGTTTACTGTCGTGCGCACGAGACTAAGCCGCCCAGCACACTAACACACATACTCTGAAACTAATCACCGTCACGTCTCATCATTGTGTAAAACGACGTACGAGTTCCGTGCATGCGGGTGAAACAATGATGAGACGTGACGGTGATTAGTTTGAGAGTATGTGTGTTAGTGTGTTGGGCGGCTTAGTCTCGTGCGCACGATAGTAAACAGCGAGCGTCATTTTTCGTGCGACCGGCGGGGGTGGGAGCATTATGTTCGGGATCGCGCGCGATGTGCCCGTTTGATCATGCGATCGTACAATGTAAACAGACAGTCGAAGAAACAAAGGCATTACTTTAACTGCCTGGGTTATGAAAATTCGAAATATGATTCTCGGAATAGGTTCCTTCACACCACTTTTGTTAGAATTTGAAAACATTGTCATATAAAAACATCTTGTATGTTAGAAAACTTGTGGAATATCCTGCATTAAAAAAATGATTATTGGAAATGATTATTGAATTACATTTTTTTCTCTATTCAGGTTATTTCGGCGGCATCAACAGTACCGACAGCGACGAGGCCAACTGTTTCAAGTGCAACGGTGGTTCGCGCAACGGGACCGCAGGCGACAGTAACGAGCCAGAACTCGGGCGAAAACTCGGCCGCGCGTCAAGTATGTGTTTTGCAGCGATCGGCAAAACAAAATTACGATTTTCCGTTTTTCAATTGATGGAAAATCGATAATTTGAAACGATAGAATACCACCAATTGATGGAAAAATTGAAATGATCCTAAATTGTATTTTCAATTATCCAAATAATCGGTAATTGGTCGAAAAATAATATCAATTACTCAGAAAATGGGTAATTGGTTTGAAAATATTTCCAATTATCCGAATAATCGGTAATTGGTCTCAAAATAATATCAATTAATCACAAAATGGGTCATTGGTCTGAAAATATTTTCAATTATTCGAATAATCGGTAATTGGTAGCAAAATAATATTAATTTTTCAGAAAAATGGATAATTGGTCGGAAAATAATATCAATTTGTCAGATTACTGAGTAATTGCTTTGAAGAGATTTTCAATATCCCAGAAAAATATGAATAATTTATTGAAAATGTGTTTTTGAAAAAATAGTGACTAGAGATATATAGAGATATATAGATATTGGACTGTTTCATTTTTCGGCTTTTTTTTTTAATTTTTCATCTTACGCATCAAAAGTTTAGGGATTTAAGTGTTAAATGATGTTTCGCGCAAGGAACACGGTGGCAAAAAATATTTAGAGGTGTCTCAGTCGGGTTTAAGGTAACATTGATGAGTCACCTCTTAGGGTTGACTGACCGGCTGCTCCTTCCTCGAGATTATGTATTATGTAAAATAAAAAGGTTAAACAGGGTGTATTATATGAAACAAGTACAAAAAAAATGTTCAAATAAGAAGAATGGCGCAATTTTTTATATTTTTTTTCAATACTTTTTCATGCTGTAACTTATTAATTTTATGTTTCAATGCACCACGTGAAAGGTGGACTCTGACAGTCAACTTGAAGAGGTGACTCGATCGACCTGAAGATCATATTTTGGACGATTTTTTTTTTTCAATGACTAAATTCTTTTAAACAATAAACAAGTGAAAAAATCGTTTTCAAAGCGTTGAGAATGATTTTTTCACTTGTTCAAAACGTTGAGAACGATTTTTTCACTTGTTCGCTGTTTAAAATAATTTAGTCATTGAAAAAAAAAAATCATGCAAAATATGATCTTGAGGTCGATTGAGTCACCTCTTCAAGTTGACTGTCAGAGTCCACCTTTCGCGGGGTGCATTATAACATAAAATAAACAAGTTACAGCATGAAAGAGTATTGAAAAATAATAATAAAAAATTCGCCATTCTTTTCATTTGAAATTTTTTTTTTGCACTTGTTTCATATAATACACCCAGTTTAACCGTTTTATTTTACATAATATATAATCTCGAGGAAGGAGCAGCCGGTCAGTCAACCCTAAGAGGTGACTCATAAATGTGAGCTTAAACCCGACTGAGACCTCTAAATATTTTTTGCCAGCGCGTTCCTTGCGCGAAACATCATATTACACTTAAATCCCTAAACTTTGGATGCGTAAGATGAAAAATTGAAGAAACGCCGAAAAACGAAACAGTTTAATAGATATACGTCGCTATATATGTCTATTTACCTCTATATACCTCCATATGGCTGTAAATGTCTGCAAATACCTTTATATGCCGGTATATAACTGTATATGCCTGTATATACCTCTAGATATCTGTACATATCTCTAATCACTCCCATTGTCGATAAATTATTAACTTTTTTCTGAAAAATTGATATTATTTGAGACCAATTACCGATTATTCGGATAATTGTGAATATTTTCAGACCAATTACCCATTTTTCTGAGAAATTGACATTATTTTTCGACCAATTACCGATTATTGGAATAATTGAAAATATTCTCAAACCAATGATCTATTTTTCTAATTAATTGAAATTATTTTGAGACCAATTACCGATTATTCGGATAATTGAAAAATTTTCAGACCAATAACCCATTTTATGATTAATTGATATTATTTTTTTAACAATTACCGATTGCTCGGATAATTGGAAATATTTTCATACCAATTACCCATTTTCTGAGTGATTGATATTATTTAGATGTCAGAATTATTAATTTTCAACAAATCGATTGAAAATTTTTTTTCAACAAATTTTATTAGTACAAGCTTTTAGATATTCAATCTTTGTGTACTTATCACAGTATCAAGTTTTCAAATCGAAGCGTGTTACATTTTAATAACAGCGAGAGAAAAAAAGGGTGTAACACGCTGTTATTTGTAAACTTGATACTGTTATAAGTACACAAACTTTTAATATGTAAAAGCTTGTACGAATGAAAGTTTGTTTCGAAAACATTTTTTTTTATTTATTAACGTAAGCAGTAAAAAAAGCCGTCTATTGCGTTGGCGTAGAATGCCTCATAGCTTTATCGCATGTAATTTTTATAGGTTGATGAAATGACAGCTCTAAGACAAGAGCAGCGCCGCATATGGGAAGAAGTACGGAGAATGCGCCAAGAGATAGGGCAACAATTTGTGCAGCGAGAGCAGCCCCCGGTAGCGCACGATCAAGCGCCACCCTCCGAGGCCTGCTATGAAGCAGACGAAAATTTTGACGAAGATGAGCAGCCGCCACAGGAGTACCAGCGGCATGAGCAACAAGCACCGGTTCATCCACAGGTGATGTACATGCGTACATCACAGCAGCGGGATTGGTATGGCCCTCAGGTAATATATTGGCTTTATCGTTCTCGCGTAGGGAGCCAGTATGAGGGGCATTCCACGCCGAATCGACCACTTTTCAACCCGATCCCTTTTGATTTGGTTGAAATTTTTTAACCCTTTTCTACCCTATGGACAACGTTTCTAAGATTTTTTTCAATTTTTTTAACCCAACAAAAAAAAAGTTGTGCATTTTTGAAACAAATTGGGGTTTTTTAAACAGCTAGAACTTGTTCAAAATTGGAATTATCGGAACGTTTGTTCAAAAATTTTCTTTTTTTAATGTACTTTTTGAAAAAGAATACAAAAAAATTATTGAAACCCATCTTTATTGTTTTTTTTTAGATTATTGGAAAAATCGAAAATTTCTCGATGATAACCATTTTTCTTTTTTTTTTCTTTTTATTGTATCAAACATTGACATTTTCTGCAAATCATCGAATTTTTTCGGAGTGGTCTTTTTTCGATTTCTTTTGATTTTTTCCAATTGTAAACATTATTTTTTGTTAACTAGCCTTATTTCTCATGACACCATTATGAAAATTTTGCAGGGTGTTCTGAGAACTTCCAAATTTGAAATAAAAATAATAACAAAAATTGAAAGTGGTAATCATCGAAAAAATTCGGTTGTTCGAAACAAATGAAATGTTTTCCATTATTACCACTTTCAATTTTTGTTTTCTTTTTTTTTAAATTTCGAATTTCTCTGAACACCCTCGAAAATTTTAAGAATGGTGCTATGAGAAATACAGCTAGTTGAAATTTTTTGTTTCCCTTGAAAAAATAATAGAAATCGAAAAAATATCACTCTGGAAAAATTTGAGGATTTGCAGGAAATGTCAAAGTTTGATATAATGAAAAGAAAAAAAATCGAAAATGGTAATCATATAAAAATTTTAGAATGTTTCCAAAAATCTAAAAAAAAACAACGATGAAGATGGGTTTTAATATTTTTTTTGTATTTTTAAATGTACTTTTTGAGAAAAAATAAAAAAAAAAATTATTGAAACCCATCCTCATTGTTTTTTTTTTTTTAGATTTTTGGAAAAAATACAAAATTTCTCGATGATTAGCATTTTTGATTTTTTTTTTCTTTTCATTGTATCGAACTTTGACATTTTCTGCAAATCATAAAATATTTTAGGAGTGGTCTTTTTTCGATTTCAATTTTTTTTTCCAATTAAATTTTTTTTTCCGTTAACTAGCCTTATTTTTCATAACACGATTATGACAACTTTTCAGGGTGTTGACAAAACTTCGAATTTTGAAAAAAATAATAATAACAAAAAGTGAAAGTGGTAATCATCGAAAAAAGTCGATTTTTCGAAAAAAAATGAAATGTTTTCGATGATTACCACTTTCAATTTTGTTTTTTCTTTTTTCACATTTCGAAGTTCTCTGAACACCCTCAAAAATGTTCAGAATGCTGTTATGAGAAATAAGGCTAGTTAAATTTTTTTTGTTTTCATTTGGAAAAAAAATAGCAATCCAAAAAACACCACTCTGAAAAAATTTGAGGATTTGCAGAAAATGACAAAGTTTGATATAATAAAAAGAACAAAAAATAAAAAATGGTTATCATCGAGAAATTTTCGATTTGGTTCCAAAAATCTAAAATAAAACATTGAGGATGGGTTTGAATAATTTTTGGTATTTTTAAATGTACTTTCTGGAAAATAATCCAAAAAAAATTATGAAACCTATCCCCATTGTGTTTTTTTTTTAGATTTTTGGAAAAAGTCGAAAATTTGTCAATGCTTACAATTTTTTATTTTTATTTTCTTTTTATTATACGAAACTATGACATTTTCTGCAAATCATCAAATCAATTTTTGTTAACTAGCCTTATTTCTCAAACACCAATCTGAAAATTTTTCAGGGTGTTCAGAGAACTTCGAAATTTGATTTTAAAAAAATTACAAAAATCGAAAGTGGTAATCATTGTAAAAATTCGATTTTTTGAAAACAATAAATTGTTTTCGATGATCACCAGTTTTAAAATATATATATATATATTTTTAAATGTCGAAGTTCTCTGAATTCCCTCAAAAAAATTCAGAATGGTGTTATGAAGAATCAGGCTAATTGAAGAAATTTTTTCGTTTTCGTTTGAAAAGAAAAATAACCCAAAAAACACCACTCTGAAAAAATTTAAGGATTTGCAAAAAATGTCAAAGTTTGATATAATAAAAATAACAAAAAAATCTAAAATGGTAACCATAGAGAAATTTTCGATTTTTTACATAAATCTAAAAAAATACAATGAGGACGGGTTTCAATAATTTGTACGTTTTGGAAAAAAATATAAAAAAAATATTGAAACCCATCCTCATAGTTTGTTTCGATTTTTGGAAAAAGTCGAAAATTTCTCGATTATTACCATTTTTTCTTTTTTTATAACATGAAACTTTGATTTTTCCTGCAAAAAATTAAATTTTTTAGGAGTGGTCTTTTTTCGATTCCTATTTTTTTTTCCAATTGAACAATAGTTTGTTGTTAACTAGCATTATTTCTCATAACACCATTTGAAATTTTTTTCAGGGTGTTCAGAGAAATTCGAAATTGAAAGAAAAAAAATAATGATTAGAAAAATTGAAAGTGGTAATCATTGTAAAAATTCGATTTTTCGAAAAAATTGAAATGTTTTCGATCATTACCACTGTGAATTTTTGTTTTTATTTTTTTTCCAATTTCAAAGTTCTCTGAACAACCTCAAAAATTTTCAGAATGGTGTTGTGAGAAATAAGGCAAGTTGAAATTTTTTTTTTTTCATCAGGGGAAAAAAATCGATATCCAAAAAATACCACTGGCAAAATTAGATGATTTGCAGAAAATGTCAAAGTTTAATATAATAAAAAGGAAATAAAAATCAAAGACGGTAATCATCGAGAAAATACCGATTTTTTCCAAAAATCAAAAAAAAAAACAATAAGGATGGGTATCAATAATTTATTGGTATTTTTGAATGTACTTTTTGGAAAAAAATCAAACAAAATTATTGAAACCCATCCTCATTGTTTTTTTATAGATTTTTGGAAGAAATCGAAAATGTCTGGATGATTATTATTTTTATTTTTATTTCCTTTTTATTATATTAAACTGTGACATTTTCTGCAATTTTTTCGATTTTTACTTTTATTCCAATTAAAAAAAAAAAATTTGTCAACTAGCCTTATTTCTCATAACACAATTCTGAAAATTGTTCATGGTGTTCAGAGAACTTTGAATTAAAAAAAAAAAAATAACAAAAATTGGAAGTGGTAATCATGGAAAAAATTTGATTTTTTGGAAAAAAATTGTTTTCGATGATTACCGTTTGTAATATTTGTTTTTTTTACAAATTTTGAAGTTCTCTGAACACCCTCAAAAAGCTTCAGAATGGTGTTATGAGAAATAAGGCTAATTGAAGCATTTTTTCTCTTCGTTTGGAAAAAAAAACACAAATTGAAAAAATACCACTCCGAAAAAATTTGGTAAATTGCAAAAAATGTCAAGGTTTGATATAATAAAACGAAAATAAAAATCAAAAATGGTAATCATCGAGAAATTTTAGATTTTTTCCAAAAATCAGAAAAAATACAATGAGGACGGGTTTCAATATTTTTTTGTTTTTTTAAATGTACTTTTTGAACAAAAAATAAAAAAAAAATTCTGAAACCCATCCTCATTGGTTTTTTTTTTATTTTTGGAAAAAATCGAACATTTCTCGACGATGACCATTTTTTATTTTTTTTTTCATTTTATTATATCAAACTTTGACATTTTCTGCAAATCCTCAAATTTTTTCAGAGTGGTGTTTTTTGGATTTCTATTTTTGTCCACGGGTGAAACAAATGTTATCCAACTAGCCTTATTTCTCATAACACTATTCTGAAAATTTTTGAGGTTGTTCCAGAACTTCGAAATTTGAAAAAAAATAAAAACAAAAATTGAAAGTGGTAATCATTGAAAATATTTGATTTTTTCGAAAAATCTAATTTTTTCGATGGTTACCACTTTCAATTTAGTTTTTATTTTTTTTTTTCAAATGTCGAAGTTCTCTGAACACCCTGAAAAATTTTCAGAATGGTGTTATGAGAAATAAGGCTAGTTGGAAATTTTTTTTTTTTAACTCATAAAATGGTTTTAAGCAATTGATTTGCAACATTTCTGTACGCAGCAGTCGCAGGAGTACCGCCAGCAGCCGCAGCAGTACCACCAGCAGCGGCAGCCGCTGAAACCGCTACAACGACTGTCGCTGCAACCGCTACAAGCACAGTTGCTGCAAACGCTGCAACCGCAGTTGCTGCAAACGCTACAGCCGCAGCCGCTGCAAGCGCTACAACCGCAGCTGATGCAAACGCGACAACTGCAGCCGCTGCAACCGCTACATTCGCAGCCGCTGCAATCGCTACAACTGCAGCCGCTGCAACCGCTACAATCGCAGCCGCTGCAATCGCTTCAACTGCAGCAGTACTGTGGGCAGCTGGAACCACAACAGTACCGTGGGTACCGTGAGCAGTATCGTGCTCTTCCAAATCAAGTCCGGTACCCGCTCCAGAGTCAATTGTTGGCTTCGGGATCGGCGGAAGAGCGAAGGCGAATGAGGCGGGCCGAAAAAAATCGAAAATCGCGCGAGGCGGCCAAAGCCCTAAAAGAATTAGATGCTTATTTGGTCGCAGCAGGGTACTCCACGCCCTTATCTCGCTTGGGACCAAATTAAAACATGTAAAGAAAAAAAAACTTTGTTTCAATGTATCTATTTTTTTTTCTTTTAAAATGTTTTTTTTATTGTGAAATGTGTTTGTTGTTCTTTTAAAATGTTTAATTTGATTTTGTCTTTTTCGATTTATATGTCTAAAAAATAAATAATAACATAAAAAATGTACACATTGCTTCCTCATCTTTATCCATAAGCCCCATAGCTTCCTTTATCATAAAGTATGGCGATCAAATTTGGCTTTGCCAATATCAAATCAAATAGCCTTATGTCTCAGAACGCCATTCTCACATTTTTTGAGAGTGTTCAGAGAACTTTGAAATTTGAAAAAAACAAACAAATATTGACAGTGTTAATCATCGGAAACAATTTTTTTTTTCAAAAAATCGAATTTTCACGATGATTACCACTTATCATTTTTTTTTCAAATTTCTAAGTTCTCCGAACCCTAAAAATTTTTAATAATGGTGTTATGATAAATAAGGCTAGTTGAAATTTTTTTTCTCACTTTGGAAACAAAATAGAAATCCAAAAAACACTACTTGGAACAAATTGGAGGATTTGCAGAAAATTTCAAAGTTTGATATAATAAAAATAAACAAACAATTCGAAAATGGTAAACATCGAGAAATTTTCGAATTTTTCCAAACATCTAAAGAAATAAACAACAATGAAGATGAGTTTTAATAATTTTTTTGTATTTTTAAATGTACTTTTTGGAAAAAAAAAACAAAAAACATTATTGAAACGCATCCTATTTTTTTTTTTTCGATTTTTGGAAAACATCTGAAATTTTTCGATGATTACCATTATTGGTTTTTATTTTCTTTTTATTATATCAAACATTCACATTTTCTGCAAATCATCAAATTTTTCCGGAGTTGTCTTTTTTTCGATTTATATTTGTTTTTCCAATTAAAAAACTTTTTTTTCGTTAATCAGCCGTATTTCACATAACACCATTCTGAAAAATTTTCGGTGTGTTCAGAGAACTTCGAATTTTGAAAAAAAAATAATAACAAAAATTGAAAGTGGTAATAATCGAAAAAACTCGATATTTAAAAAAAAATGAAACGTTTTCGATGCTTACCACTTTCAATTTTTTTTTCAAATTGAGACGTTCTCTTAACACCCTCAAAAAATTTCCGAATGGTGCTACGAGAAATAAGGCTAGATTATTTATTTTTTTTAATTCGGAAAAAAAATATAAATCTAAAAAACACCACTCTGAAAAAATATTAGGATTTGCAGAAAATGTCAAAGTTTGATTTAATAAAAAGACCAAAAAATCAAAAATGGCTGTCATCGAGAAATTTTCGATTCTGTTCCAAAAATCTTTAAAGAAACATTGAGAATGGGTTTCAATAATTTTTTGGTATTTTTAAATGTAATTTTTGGAAAAAAATTTAAAAAAATTATTGAAACCCCATCCTCATTATTTTTTTTTATTTTTGGAAAAAGTCGAAAATTTGTCAATGATAACCATTTTTTCTTTTTATTATATTAAACTTTGAGATTTTCTGCAAATCATCAAATTTTTTGAGAGTGGTCTTTTTTCGATTCCTATTTATTTTTTCAATTGAAAAAAAGTTTTCAGGTTGTTCAGAGAGCTTCGAAATTTTAGGAAGAAAAATAATAATTACAAAAAATGAAAGTGGTAATCATCATGAAATTAGATTTTCCGAAAAAAATGAAATTACCACTTTCAATTTTTGTTTTAATTTTTTTTTCCAATTTTGACGTTCTCTGGAAAACCTCAAAAATTTGCGGAATGGTGTTATGAGAAATAAGGCTAGTTAAAAAAAAAAAAATTTCACCTGGGGAATAAAATAGAAATCCAATAAACACCACTCTGAAAAAATTGGATGATTTGCAGAAAATGTCAAAGTTTGATAAAATAAAACGGAAATAAAATTCAAAGACGGTCGAGAAATTATCAATTTTTTCCAAAAATTAAAAAAAAAAACTGAGGATGGAACAATAACTTTTTAGATTTTTAAATGTACTGTTTGGAAAAAAATTCAAACAAATATTGAAACCCATCCTCATTTTTTTCAAAGATTTTTGGAAGAAGTCGATAATTTCTCGATGATTATTGTTTTTTATTTTCTTTTTATCATATGAAACTTTGACATTTTCTGCAAATCAACAAATTTTTTTGGAGTGGTATTTTTTCGGTTCGCGAGAATCGGTGAAAGAGTTAAAATTTCAAGAAATTTCATCAACTGTGGAGGTGAAATATTATCGGGTAACGCTGATACCGACCATTGGAATCGCTCAAAATGCACGCCGAGTTGCTCGTTTCACATATATACGGATCCGAAACAGAACGGCTGATAATTGAGTTTTCTTGTTCAATAATTCTTTGTAGCTGACAGTTTTTTCTGAAGCAAATCATTTAGAAATACATTCTGCTCATCGTTTCCGAAATCATTTTTATTCTTTGGAAAAAGACGCTGGCGCCACTCTGCGTCCTAATCGGCAACCATATTGATGCTCTTCTTTATCCACACTAATCCTATGTCAAAAGTAGAAAGACGACGGGACCGCAGTTTGCACCTTTCTTCGATTTCTTTTCTTTTATCAACTTTCCGACAATTTTCCAGTATACAGAGAACCTCAAAGAATCGGCGTCCGAGCTTGTTTGACGTGTGTGAGTACTGGAAAATTGTATATACTACAAAACAGATGTGTTGATTTTTCAAGCGGCCATATTGGTTTTATGAAGGTTCAGTAATATACAATTTTTTCCAATTTTTCAACGTTTTCAGTCAAAATTCGACCGGACGCCGATTCGTTGATGTTATTATTACTGCTCTGAAAAATTTCAAGTATATGCATAACGTATTATGGACGTATAGTTATAACTACGAAATCGCTATTTTGTCGGTAAAATGTCGGTAAAACAGGAAGGTCCAGCATCCTCTTAACAGTGACAAAATCATGTTTTCATGCACAAGTTATCAGGAAAAAAAGAAAAAAAATTCATGCGCAAACAAATGCAATGAACATAATATTTTTCGAGAAAACACACTCTCGAACATCCCGGACGAGCCCCCAATTTGTTACGTCTCAGCCGGCTAGCTTTTCATCTCGGTCAAGAAGAGATAAAACCCTTCCTTTACACGTTTTTCGAAATAGCAGCGTTCTGCTGGACAAGTGGCCTTTTCGAGCCTAACCTTGCGGAAAATTGCTCAGGACGGCCGTGAGAGTGTATTTTATTGAGCTCGGTGTCTTAAATAACGGATTGTAACTGAAGCGTTGGAATATGGCGACAACCCAAAAAAAAAGATAATATGTTGAAAAATTGCATAGTCGAAAATTATAAAGGTCGCGTATGAACAGGGATCTCGATTAAACCGCTGCTGCAATTCCTCCGGATTGAACAGGGTGATTTCTCTCAGCCGGGGAGAATTTTACACGCGAAACGATTTTAATGGGAATGGATTTCTTTTGATTTTTAAAATAAACCCAGCACGTTAAAGCAACCAGGATGAGCAAACAAAAGATCATTAACAGGGTCGCGATTCGTAATTCGACGATAGGATTCATCGTTAAGTGATTTTTTCCTGATCGGTAGCGCAACGACTTTCCGTGCAGGAATTATTTTTCCGGAAATATCCAACAAAAGAAACCATCACCGATGAAGATTTACTTTCTCCAAACGTTCAGAACTACTACAAGAGACCGAAAAATATTCATTTAGAATTTTTAAAAGTGGGAAAATATAAATCCTTGAAAGGTTACTTGGAGTGGAAAACGATTTTTTTTTATTCATAAATCCATTTGAACCGGAAAACTATTTTTCCGCAGCCAACCAAAACCGTCCACGAGCGAAAATTATCCTCCTACAGATAATCATTTTTTAGGAGATAAAATCAGGAATATTTGAGGAGGTTTTCGGATTGAGTAGTATTTGTGTTGCTCTGAGAGGTTTCACATCAGCAGCCGCTGGCCGGTATGGTAGCCTGTACCAACAACTGTGTGTTCCGGGTCCCAGAGCTTGTGTGTAATCCTAGGGAATCACCTTCGTGGTTAGTCACTGACTGGCAGGATTGCCTGGGTCAGCCGATCTAACCCGTCAGAACCTTCGGATTTGTTCGTGTGTGATTTTTGTGTAACCTTCGGGGCCTTTTGATATCAGCCACTGGCCGGTATGGTAGCCTGTACCAACAACTGATTCGGCGGGGGCCGATGGTTTGTAATGTAGAACGGAATTGATTCTTGGAATTGAATTTAAATGACGGAAGAAAATAAAGGAAAAATCTGAACTAAACAAGGGTAATTGTCTCGATAGCGTTCGGTTGCGAGGCTCCGGAATACAATAACCTTCCGGAAATAAAATCAATTTCCAAAAGTGGATATTTAAAATGAATCATTTTTCAAAAGTTATTAAAACTTAAACGAAATTAATTTCCGAAAATGAATATTTTAGAGTGAAATTATTTCACAAAGTTTTAGAACAAAACTAATTTTCAGGAATGAATATTTAAAACCAAAATTATTTTTCAAATTATTAAAATTTAGAAATGAAATCAATTTTTCGAAAATGCATATTTAGAATGAAATTATTTTCAAAATTATTAAAATTTGAAGGAAAATTATTTTCTTGAAATCAGCGGGGCAGGAGGAAAATTTAGTTAATTCATAACTTGCTAGTTTTTCCGACAAAAATGTCGCGAAAATTTGGTGAGGGAAATCGGTCAACCCACCGGGAGAGACCCTCGCGGGACGTCGAGACCATGTTCCCCTGGATTGCGAAATCCTCATGCGAAAGACAATTTTTTAATTTTTCCTTTCTTACCTGGTGTTGTTCTCTTTGAGGGGTGAGAAATGGCAGACGGGCTGCAATGACGATGAATCGAACGACGTCGATGAGTCCAGTGACAAGGGGTTGAGCGACGGAGATGAATCCAGGAATGAGAGCTCAAACAACGGGGATGAATCCCGAGAAAACCGATGAATCCGGTGATGAAAACGAATCCCAAAACGATGAAACGCAGGATAGCTCGATGCAACGGAGGAAGAGGCGATTTGAAGATACTAAACATGCACTGTTTACGAAATTTTGGTTGCCTATATTTTTCACAGCTCAACACAAGGATTCACAGATCTATTTCTCTTTTTTTCCCACACAATTCACTCAATGATCCCGCATAATATTTATGATCACGTCAATAGTACAGTTAGAATAAAAAAATGTTTGAAATTATGATTATCAGAGTTACGCATAAAGATTTGACGGAAAGAAAGAAATATAGTCGGAAAAAAAAATGCTTTAACAATTACGTTGAATAAAACCACACTCAAAATCTCGACAAAACTTTTCCAGAACTGAATATTTAATGAATATTGAGACGAGTGTCGTGGAATACTTAAAGCGCGCAAAGTCCGAAGATGATTAAGGGTACGTGTGCTTCTTGACACGCGTTTTTATAATCATGACCCGCTTAGCTTCGGGAAGGGGTAATTCGTCCCTTGTCTCCAAGACGTTCACGCCTTGGTTCTCCCCTCCACCTCGCTGGTCATCCTAGTTTTTACAATAATTAAACTATAATTAAACTTAATTTTTTATACCGAATTACTTTCATTCTTCCATACTTTTATAATTCGCATGTTGGAGGACAATTTTCAATTTTTAATTTTCAATTATTATGTAAATTTTCGCGCGTACAGTGAGTCGAGGGGTCTCTTTTTCGCTCTCCCTCTCTCTTACTCCCGCCCTCGCTTGGGCTCTCGCCGCGCTCTAGGCCCCGCCACGGAGGCTCTGACCATCCCCCTCTTCTCTTTCGCTCTCGCACGCGCGCTCGGACTCTCTCACTCATCGATACTTCCAATTGGCTTAATTTTCGGCTATGACTCTCTCACTCTCTTTCTTATGACAAATTCATATTTCTTCCTCTTTCTTTGCTCTACTGCTCTGCATTTCCTCTTTTCCCTTCGACTCCTCCCATCGTTTGCTTGCAAGAGAGGGAGAGTCTTTAAATTAATAAATTTTACTTTCAGTTAAATGAATTATTTTATTTCTTTGATGATTCCAATAATTTCTTTCAATAAACTGTTTTATAATTTCCAAAAAATTCGATGATTGTACAATCTCAAAATTGTAAATTTTTCCTTATTTATTGAACTGATCTTCTATGGAGGGAGAAAAAAAATGCGCTGATAAAATTATTATAATGAATATTTTAACATTTCAATTACTTCTGTCAATAAAGATTAAAGGGTCCAAAGATTCAATTGACAAATTATTAGAAAAGATACAAAAATTCTTATTTGAATTGCATCATTCAAAATAAGAATTTTGTCATTTTAATTAAAACCCTTTTGTTTGAATTTTCCTACTTGAAATCATCATTTTGAAATAAAATCTGTATTATTGGAATTTCCTGATTTTTTAATAAAATTTTTATGTGAATTCTATCATTTGAAATAAATAAATTTTTCTATTAGCCTGGAACAAATCATTCATACATGCATTCATAATTAATAATAATTCGCTCGTATTCTTTGAGGCAAAATTTCTCCTGAGATTTTTTATTTGTCTTTTCATACAAAAAAAAAGAAATGCTTTTGAATATTACTTGTGCCCATATATGGCGTGTATCCTCTGTAGCAGCCCGTTGCGCGAGAGAGAACGACGCGATTCAAGGGGGCAGCGGGCCTCGTGTCGTCCGCGGGGCGCGAGGAGATTTCCTCGGACTCTTGGACAAACACTCACGCCTGCCTCGCTAATTCTCTCTCACGTGGACTCATTGTTCTTTGAGGGTTGATAAATTTAATTACGCCCGGATGTTTAATATATTCGATATGTTCCTCTGCTTGAAAATCTCAATTATAAACGTTAGAAATAAATAGATATTGGGTTGCACTGAAGTGCTCTCTATCTCCAAGCGATTTCCTTTCTCTTTCCCCGCAGGGTGACTAATTCTCGAAGAGCCACCTGTGCTCTTTTCACGACGCAGTGGTGTTCTTTTCTTTCGTCATTTTTTTCCGCATGTTCCTTTCCCTTTTTTTTTCTTCTACCCTAATAAATCATCGCAAAACCCAACCATCTTGAAACTTTCAAGCAGCGAAATTCAATATTCTCAAGAGGAATTTTTCCTCTGCGCTTTTTATGTTTGTGTTTTTTTTTTCCAAAAAAAAAAAAATAAATCTATTTTCTGATTCGACCGACCTGACCCAGGCAATAATTTCCATTCTTGAATTTAGACTTGACTTGACTTTATTGTCCCATTTTTCGGACTTTCGGGATTTCAAAATTATTTCGTTACCAAAAATGAAAGGGAAGAACCACTGATCGTACGTATTAATATCATTACTCGACGTATCATTCATGATGGCATCGGTGTGGACACACGCTAGTGTACGTGAGTATCTCGAATTTAGTGTGTGTGCCACGCGCTTTCAAAGATTTTAATGCCCGCGTCGCTTGGCCCGACAGAGGCCCTATTGCTATTTTCTCGGAGTCCGTATCTCCGCGGATGTTTAATATATTTGATATACCATCGTTTCTTTCGGCATTATAATTACTTCGCTCGAAATTCTCCTCGATGGTATGCGTTGATGCGTGAGGCGTCAACGCTGTCGCTATGGCCTGCAATTCGAGAATTGGTGGGAATATGACCACCGTAAGGATAGATCCTCGCCTCAACCGTGTTTCCCTCTCATGCGCATTTTTCCTCGAGAAATACCCGATATAGGTAAACCCGTGGACGATGAGAAATCCCGAAAGTCGCGGGACGTAACAGTAGTATAGAAATTCGAACCGTGCATTTTGCACCAGTTCTAGATACGCGTGGAGTGACGTTTTTTCCAGACCCTCTCATCCGATTTGGTGACTAATGGTCCAAGAGAAATCCGTCAAAAAATAAAAAAAAATAAAAAAAACTCCTCCAGAGAGTAGTATAGAAATTCGAATCGTGCATTTTGCACCAGTTCTAAATACCCGTGGAGTAACGTTTTTTCCAGACCCTCTCAGTCACTTTTGGTGACCGATGGTCTCTAGGAGAAATCCGTAAAAAAAAAATCTCCAGAGAGTAGTATAGGAATTCGAATCGTGCATTTGGCACCAGTTTTAGATACTCGTGGAGTGACGATTTTTCCAGACCCTCTAAGTCACTCTTGGTGACTGATTGTCTAGGAGAGATCCGTGAAAAAAAAAAAAGTCTCCAGAGAGTAGTATAGGAATTCGAATCGTGCGATTTGCACCAGTTTTAGATACTCGTGGAGTGACGTTTTTTCCAGACCTTCTCAGTCAATTTGGTGACTGATGGTCTAAGAGAAATCCGTCAAAAAAAAAAAAAAAAACTTCCAGAGAGTAGTATAGAAATTCGAATCGTGCATTTTGCATCAGATCTAGATACTTGTGGAGTGACGTTTTTTCCAGACCCTCTCAGTCACTTTTGGTGACTGATGGTCTCCAGGAGAAATCCGTAAAAAAAAAAAAGTCTCCAGAGAGTAGTATAGGAATTCGAATCGTGCATTTTGCACCAGTTTTCGATACTCGTCGAGTAACGTTTATCCCAGACCCTCTCAGTCAATTCCCCAGACCCTCTCAATTTAGTGACTGATGGTCTGAGAGATATCCGTAAAAAAAAAAAAAAAAACTTCCCCAAATAGTAGTATAGAAATTTGAACCGTGCATCTTGCACCAGTTCTAGATACGCGTGGAGGGACGTTTTTTCCAGACCCTCTCATCCGATTTGGTGACTGATGGTCAAAGAGAAATCCGTCAAAAAAAAAAAAAAAACTCCTCTAGAGAGTAGTATAGAAATTCGAATCGTGCATTTTGCACCAGTTACCGATATCCGTGAAGTGACGTTTTTTCCAGAGCCTCTCAGTCACTTTTGGTGACTGATGGTCTCTAGGAGAAATCCGTAAAAAAAAAATCTCCAGAGAGTAGTATAGGAATTCGAATCGTGCATTTTGCACCAGTTTTAGATACTCGTACAGTGACGTTTTTTCCAGACCATCTCAGTCAATTTGGTGACCGATGGTCTAAGAGAAATCCGTCAAAAAAAAAAAAAAAAAAACTTCCAGAGAGTAGTATAGAAATTCGAATCGTGCATTTTGCACCGGATCTAGTTACTCGTGGAGTGACGTTTTTTCCAGACCTTCTCAGTCAATTTGGTGACTGATTGTCGAAGAGAAATCCGTCAAAAAAAAAAAAAAACTTTTCCAGACAGTAGTATAGGAATTCGAATCGTGCATTTTGCACCAGTTTTAGATACTCGTAGAGTGACGTTTTTTCCAGACCCTCTCAGTCACTTTTGGTGACCGACGGTCTTGAAGAGAAAGCCGTCAAAAAAAAAAAGACTCCAGAGAGTTGTATAGAAATTCGAATCGTGCATTTTGCACCAGTTCTAGATACTCGTGGAGTGACGTCTTTTCCAGACCCTGTCAGTCAATTTGGTGACTGATGGTCTAAGAGAAATCCGTCAAAAAAAAGGTCTTTAGAAAGTAGTATAGATGTTCAAATCGTGCATTCAACACCAGTTCTAGATACTCGTGGAGTGACGTTTTTTCCAGACCCTCTCAGTCACTCTTGGTGACTGTCTAGGAGAGATCCGTAAAAAAAAAAAAAGTCTCCAGAGAGTAGTATAGGAATTCGAATCGTGCATTTTGCACCAGTTTTAGATACTCGTGGAGTGACGTTTTTTCCAGACCTTCTCAGTCAATTTGGTGACTGATGGTCTAAGAGAAATCCGTCAAAAAAAAAAAAAAAAAAAAACTACCAGAGAGTAGTATAGAAATTCGAATCGTGCATTTTGCATCAGATCTAAATACTCGTGGAGTGACGATTTTTCCAGACCCTCTCAGTCACATTTGGTGACTGATGGTCTCTAGGAGAAATCCGTAAAAAAAAAAAAAAAACTTCTCCAAAGAGTAGTATAGAAACGCGAATCGTGCATTCTGCACCAGATCCAGTTACTCGTGGAGTGACGTTTTTTCCAGAACCTCTCAGTCAATTTGGTGACTGATTGTCGGAGAGAAATCCGTCAAAAAAAAAAAAAAACTTTTACAGAGGGTAGTATAGGAATTCGAATCGTGCATTTTGCACCAGTTTTAGATACTCGTGGAGTGACGTTTTTTCCAGACCCTCTCAGTCACTTTTGGTCACCAACGGTCTTGAAGAGAAAGCCGTCGAAAAAAAAAGACTCCAGAGAGTAGTATAGAAATTCGAATCGTGCATTTTGCACCAGTTCTAGATACTCGTGGAGTGACGTTTTTTCCAGACCCTCTCAGTCAATTTGGTGACTGATGGTCTAAGAGAAATCCGTCAAAAAAAAAGGTCTTTAGAGAGTAGTATAGAAGTTCGAATCTTGCATTTACCACTAGTTCTAGATACTCGTGGAGTGACGTTTTTTCCAGACCCTCTCAGTAACTTTTGGTGACTGATGGTCTCCAGGAGAAATCCGTAAAAAAAAAAAGTCTCCAGAGAGTAGTATAGGAATTCGAATCGTGCATTTTTCACCAGCTTTAGATACTTTTCGAGTGACGTTTTTTCCAGACACTCTCAGTCAATTTAGTGACTGATAGAACTGAGAGAAATCCGTAAGAAAAAAAAAGGTCTCCAGAAAGTAGTATAGGAATTCAAATCGTGCATTTTACACCAGTTTTCGATACTTGTCGAGTAACGTTTTTTCCAGACCTTCTCAGTCAATTTAGTGACTGATGGTCTGAGAGATATCCATAAAAAAAAAAAAAAAACTTCTCCAAATAGTTGTATAGAAATTCGAACCGTGCATTTTGCACCAGTTCTAGATACGCGTGGAGTGACGTTTTTTCCAGACCCACTCATCCGATTTGGTGACCGATGGTCTAAGAGAAATCCGTCAAAAAAAAAAAAAAAAAAACTCCTTCAGAGAGTAGTATAGAAATTCGAATCGTGCATTTTGCACCAGTTCTAGATACGCGTTGAGTGAGGTTTTTTTTAGACCCTCTCATCCGATTTGGTGACTGATGGTCTAAGAGAAATCCGTCAAAAAAAAAAAAAAACTCCTCCAGAGAGTAGTATAGAAATTCGAATCGTGCATTTTGCACCAGTTCTAGATATCCGTGGAGTGACGTTTTTTCCAGACCCTCTCAGTCACTTTTGTTGACTGATGATCTCTAGGAGAAATCCGTAAAAAAAAAAATCTCCAGAGAGTAGTATAGGAATTCGAATCGTGCATTTTGCACCAGTTTTAGATACTCGTGGAGTGACGATTTTTCCGGACCCTTTAGGTCACTCTTGGTGACTGAATGCCTAGGAGAGATCCGTAAAAAAAAAAAAAAAGTCTCCAGAGAGTAGTATAGGAATTCGAATCGTGCATTTTGCACCAGTTTTAGATAACCGTGGAGTATCGTATTTTCCAGACCTTCTCAGTCAATTCGGTGACTGATGGTCTAAGAGAAATTCGTCAAAAAAAAAAAAAAAACTCTTAGAGAGTAGTATAGAAATTTGAATCGTGCATTTTGCACCAGATCTAGATACTCGTGGAGTGACGATTTTTCCAGACCCTCTCAGTCCTTTTTGGTGACTGATGGTCTCTAGGAGAAATCCGTAAAAAAAAAAAAAAACTTCTCCAAACAGTAGTATAGAAATTCGAATCGTGCATTTCGCACCAGATCTAGTTTGTCGTGGAGTGACGTTTTTTCCAGACCCTCTCAGTCAATTTGGTGACTGATTGTCGAAGAGAAATCCATCAAAAAAAACTTTTTCAGATAGTAGTATAGGAATTCGAATCGTGCATTTTGCACCAGTTTTAGATACTCGTGGAGTGACGTTTTTTCCAGACCCTCTCAGTCACTTTTGGTGACCGACGGTCTTGAAGAGAAAGCCGTCAAAAAAAAAAAGACTACAGAGAGTAGTATAGGAATTCGAATTGTGCATTTTGCACCAGTTCTAGATACTCGTGTAGTGACGTCTTTTCCAGACCCTCTCAGTAAATTTGGTGACTGATGGTCTAAGAGAATCCCGTCAAAAAAAAGGTCTTCAGAGAGTAGTATAGAAGTTTGAATCGTGCATTTACCACCAGTTCTAGATACTCGTGGAGTGACGTTTTTTCCAGACCCTCTCAGTCACTTTTGGTGACTGATGGTCTCCAGGAGAAATCCGTAAAAAAAAAAAAAGTCTCCAGAGAGTAGTATAGGAATTCGAATCGTGCATTTTTCACCAGTTTCAGATACTTCTCGAGTGACGTTTTTTCCAGACACTCTCAGTCAATTTAGTGACTGATGGTCTGAGAGAAATCCGTAAGAAAAAAAAAGGTCTCCAGAGAGTAGTATAGGAATTCGAATCGTGCATTTTGCACCAGTTCTCGATACTCGTCGAGTAACATTTTCCCGAGACCCTTTCAGTCAATTTAGTGACTGATGGTCTGAGAGATATCCGTAAAAAAAAAAAAAAAAAAAAAACTTCTCCGAATAGTAGTATAGAAATTCGAACCGTGCATTTTGCACCAGTTCTAGATGCGCGTGGAGGGACGTTTTTTCCAGACCCTTTCATCCGATTTGGTGACTGATGGTCTAAAAGAAATCCGTCAAAAAAAAAAAAAAAACTCCTTAAGAGAGTGGTATAGAAATTCGAATCGTGCATTTTGCACCAGTTACAGATACCCGTGAAGTGACGTTTTTTCCGGAGCCTCTCAGTCACTTTTGGTGACTGATGGTCTCTAGGAGAAATCCGTAAAAAAAAAAATCTCCAAATAGTAGTATAGAAATTCGAACCGTGCATTTTGCACCAGTTCTAGATACGCGTGGAGTGACGTTTTTTCCAGACCCTCTCATCCGATTTGGTGACTGATGGTCCAAGAGAAATCCGTCAAAAAATAAGAAAAAAATAAAAAAAACTCCTCCAGAGAGTAGTATAGAAATTCGAATCGTGCATTTTGCACCAGTTCTAGATACCCGTAGAGTGACGTTTTTTCCAGACCCTCTCAGTCACTTTTGGTGACCGTTGGTCTCTAGGAGAAATCCGTAAAAAAAAAAATCTTCAGAGAGTAGTATAGGAATTCGAATCGTGCATTTTGCACCAGTTTTAGATACTCGTGGAGTGACGTTTTTTCCAGACCCTCTCAGTCACTTTTGGTCACCGACGGTCTTGAAGAGAAAGCCTTTCAAAAAATAAAAGACTCCAGAGAGTAGTATAGAAATCCGAATCGTGCATTTTGCACCAGTTCTAGATACTCGTGGAGTGACGTTTCTTCCGGACCCTCTCAGTCAATTTGGTGACTGATGGTCTAAGAGAAATCCGTCAAAAAAAAAGGTCTTTAGAGAGTTGTAGAGAAGTTCGAATCGTGCATTTACCACCAGTTCTAGATACTCGTGGAGTGACGTTTTTTCCAGACCCTCTCAGTCACATTTGGTGACTGATGGTCTCCAGGAGAAATCCGTAAAAAAAAAAAAGTCTCCAGAGAGTAGTATAGGAATTCGAATCGTGCATTTTTCACCAGTTTCAGATACTTCTCGAGTGACGTTTTTTCCAGACACTCTCAGTCAATTTAGTGACTGATGGTCTGAGAGAAATCCGTAAGAAAAAAAAAGGTCTCCAGAGAGTAGTATAGGAATTCGAATCGTGCATTTTGCACCAGTTTTCGATACTCGTCGAGTAACGTTTTTTCCAGACCTTCTCAGTCAATTTAGTGACTGATGGTCTGAGAGATATCCATAAAAAAAAAAAAAAAAACTTCTCCAAATAGTAGTATAGAAATTCGAACCGTGCATTTTGCACCAGTTCTAGATACGCGTGGAGTGACGTTTTTTCCGGACCCTCTCATCCGATTTGGTGACTGATGGTCCAAGAGAAATCCGTCAAAAAACAAAAAAAAGAAAAAAACTCCTCCAGAGAGTAGTATAGAAATTCGAATCGTGCATTTTGCACCAGTTCTAGATACCCGTGGAGTGACGTTTTTTCCAGACCCTCTCAGTCACTTTTGGTGACTGATGGTCTCTAGGAGAAATCCGTAAAAAAAAAAATCTCCAGAGAGTAGTGCAGGAATTCGAATCGTGCATTTTGCACCAGTTTTAGATACTCGTGGAGTGACGATTTTTCCAGACCCTCTAAGTCACTCTTGGTGACTGATTGTCTAGGAGAGATCCGTAAAAAAAAAAAAAGTCTCCAGAGAGTAGTATCGGAATTCGAACCGTGCATTTTGCACTAGTTTTAGATACTCGTGGAGTGACGTTTTTTCCAGATCTTCTCAGTCAATTTGGTGACTGATGGTCTAAGAGAAATCCGTCAAAAAAAAAAAAAACTTCCAGAGAGTCGTATAGGAATTCGAATCGTGCATTTTGCACCAGTTTTAGATACCCGTAGAGTGACGTTTTTTCCAGACCTTCTCAGTCAATTTGGTGACTGATTGTCGAAGAGAAATCCATCAAAAAAAACTTTTTCAGAGAGTAGTATAGGAATTCGAATCGTGCATTTTGCACCAGTTTTAGATACTCGTGGAGTGACGTTTTTTCCAGACCCTCTCAGTCACTTTTGGTGACCGATGGTCTTGAAGAGAAAGCCGTCAAAAAAAAAGACTACAGAGAGTAGTATAGAAATTCGAATCGTGCATTTTGCACCAGTTCTAGATACTCGTGTAGTGACGTCTTTTCCAGACCCTCTCAGTAAATTTGGTGACTGATGGTCTAAGAGAATCCCGTCAGAAAAAAAGGTCTTTAGAGAGTAGTATAGAAGTTCGAATCGTGCATTTACCACCAGTTCTAGATACTCGTGGAGTGACGTTTTTTCCAGACCCTCTCAGTCACTTTTGGTGACTGATGGTCTCCAGGAGAAATCCGTAAAAAAAAAAAAAAGTCTCCAGAGAGTAGTATAGGAATTTGAATCGTGCATTTTTCACCAGTTTTAGATACTTCTCGAGTGACTTTTTTCCAGACACTCTCAGTCAATTTAGTGACTGATGGTCTGAGAGAAATCCGTAAGAAAAAAAAAAAGGTCTCCAGAGAGTAGTATAGGAATTCGAATCGTGCATTTTGCACCAGTTTTCGATACTCGTCGAGTAACGTTTTTCCGAGACCCTTTCAGTCAATTTAGTGACTGATGGTCTGAGAGATATCCGTAAAAAAAAAAAAAAACTTCTCCAAATAGTAGTATAGAAATTCGAACCGTGCATTTTGCACCAGTTCTAGATGCGCGTGGAGGGACGTTTTTTTCAGACCCTCTCATCCGATTTGGTGACTGATGGTCTAAGAGAAATCCGTCAAAAAAAAAAAAAAAAAAACTCCTTCAGAGAGTAGTATAGAAATTCGAATCGTGCATTTTGCACCAAATACAGATACCCGTGAAGTGACGTTTTTTCCAGAGCCTCTCAGTCACTTTTGGTGACTGATGGTCTCTAGGAGAAATCGGTAAAAAAAAAAAAATCTCCAAATAGTAGTATAGAAATTCGAACCGTGCATTTTGCACCAGTTCTAGATACGCGTGGAGTGACGTTTTTTCCAGACCCTCTCATCCGATTTGGTGACTGATGGTCCAAGAGAAATCCGTCAAAAAATAAAAAAAAATAAAAAAACTCCTCCAGAGAGTAGTATAGGAGTTCGAATCGTGCATTTTGCACCAGTTCTAGATACCCGTGGAGTAACGTTTTTTCCAGACCCCCTCAGTCACTTTTGGTGACCGATGGTCTCTAGGAGAAATCCGTAAAAAAAAAAAATCTCCAGAGAGTAGTATAGGAATTCGAATCGTGCATTTTGCACCAGTTTTAGATACTCCTGGAGTGACGATTTTTCCAGACCTTCTAAGTCACTCTTGGTGACTGATTGTCTAGGAGAGATCCGTAAAAAAAAAAAAAGTCTCCAGAGAGTAGTATAGGAATTTGAATCGTGCATTTTGCACCAGTTTTAGATACTCGTGGAGTGACGTTTTTTCCAGACCTTCTCAGTCAATTTGGTGACTGATGGTCTAAGAGAAATCCGTCAAAAAAAAAAAAAAAACTTCCAGAGAGTAGTATAGAAATTCGAATCGTGCATTTTGCATCAGATCTAGATACTCGTGGAGTGACGTTTTTTCCAGACCCTCTCAGTCACTTTTGGTGACTGATGGTCTCCAGGAGAAATCCGTAAAAAAAAAAAAAGTCTCCAGAGAGTGGTATAGGAATTCGAATCGTGCATTTTGCACCAGTTTTCGATACTCGTCGAGTAACGTTTTTCCCAGACCCTCTCAGTCAATTTAGTGACTGATGGTCTGAGAGATTTCCGTAAAAAAAAAAAAAAAAAAACTTCTCCAAATAGTAGTATAGAAATTTGAACCGTGCATTTTGCACCAGTTCTAGATACGCGTGGAGAGACGTTTTTTCCAGACCCTCTCATCCAATTTGGTGACTGATGGTCTAAGAGAAATCCGTCAAAAAAAAAAAAAAAAAAACTCCTCCAGAGAGTAGTATAGAAATTCGAATCGTGCATTTTGCACCAGTTTTAGATACTCGTGGAGTGACGATTTTTCCGGACCCTTTAGGTCACTCTTGGTGACTGAATGTCTAGGAGAGATCCGTAAAAAAAAAAAAGTCTCCAGAGAGTAGTATAGGAATTCGAATCGTGCATTTTGCACCAGTCTTAGATACCCGTGGAGTATCGTATTTTCCAGACCTTTTCAGTCAATTCGGTGACTGATGGTCTAAGAGAAATTCGTCAAAAAAAAAAAAAACTCTTAGAGAGTAGTATAGAAATCTGAATCGTGCATTTTGCACCAGATCTAGATACTCGTGGAGTGACGATTTTTCCAGACCCTCTCAGTCCTTTTTGGTGACTGATGGTCTCTAGGAGAAATCCGTAAAAAAAAAAAAAACTTCTCCAAAGAGTAGAATAGAAATTGAAATCGTGCATTTTGCACCAGATCTAGTTTGTCGTGGAGTGACGTTTTTTCCAGACCCTCTCAGTCAATTTGGTGACTGATTGTCGAAGAGAAATCCATCAAAAAAAACTTTTTCAGAGAGTAGTATAGGAATTCGAATCGTGCATTTTGCACCAGTTTTAGATACTCGTGGAGTGACGTTTTTTCCAGACCCTCTCAGTCACTTTTGGTGACCGACGGTCTTGAAGAGAAAGCCGTCAAAAAAAAAGACTACAAAGAGTAGTAAAGAAATTCGAATTGTGCATTTTGCACCAGTTCTAGATACTCGTGTAGTGACGTCTTTTCCAGACCCTCTCAGTAAATTTGGTGACTGATGGTCTAAGAGAATCCCGTCAAAAAACAAGGTCTTTAGAGAGTAGTATAGAAGTTCGAATCGTGCATTTACCACCAGTTCTAGATACTCGTAGAGTGACGTTTTTTCCAGACCCTCTCAGTCACTTTTGGTGACTGATGGTCTCCAGGAGAAATCGGTAAAAAAAAAAGTCTCCAGAGAGTAGTATAGGAATTTGAATCGTGCATTTTTCACCAGTTTTAGATACTTCTCGAGTAACGTTTTTTCCAGACACTCTCAGTCAATTTAGTGACTGATGGTCTGAGAGAAATCCGTAAGAAAAAAAAAAAGGTCTCCAAAGAGTAGTATAGGAATTCGAATCGTGCATTTTGCACCAGTTTTCGATACTTGTCGAGTAACGTTTCTTCCGGACCCTCTCAGTCAATTTGGTGACTGATGGTCTAAGAGAATCCCGTCAAAAAAAAAGATCTTTAGAGAGTAGTATAGAAGTTCGAATCGTGCATTTACCACCAGTTCTAGATACTCGTGGAGTGACGTTTTTTCCAGACCCTCTCAGTCACTTTTGGTGACTGATGGTCTCCAGGAGAAATCCGTAAAAAAAAAAAGTCTCCAGAGAGTAGTATAGGAATTTGAATCGTGCATTTTTCACCAGTTTTAGATACTTCTCGAGTAACGTTTTTTCCGGACACTCTCAGTCAAGTTAGTGACTGATGGTCTGAGAGAAATCCGTAAGAAAAAAAAAAGGTCTCCAAAGAAGAGTATAGGAATTCGAATCGTGCATTTTGCACCAGTTTTCGATACTCGTCGAGTAACGTTTTTCCGAGACCCTTTCAGTCAATTTAGTGACTGATGGTCTGAGAGATATCCGTAAAAAAAAAAAAAAAAACTTCTCCAAATAGTAGTATAGAAATTCGAACCGTGCATTTTGCACCAGTTCTAGATGCGCGTGGAGGGACGTTTTTTCCAGACCCTTTCATCCGATTTGGTGACTGATGGTCTAAGAGAAATCCGTCAAAAAAAAAAAAAAAAAAACTCCTCCAGAGAGTAGTATAGAAATTCGAATCGTGCATTTTGCACCAGTTACAGATACCCGTGAAGTGACGTTTTTTCCAGAGCCTCTCAGTCACTTTTGGTGACTGATGGTCTCTAGGAGAAATCCGTAAAAAAAAAAAATCTCCAAAAAGTAGTATAGAAATTCGAACCGTGCATTTTGCACCAGTTCTAGATACCCGTGGAGTGACGTTTTTTCCAGACCCTCTCAGTCACTCTTGGTGACCGATGGTCTCTGGGAGAAATCCGTAAAAAAAAAAAAATCTCCAGAGAGTAGTATAGGAATTCGAATCGTGCATTTTGCACCAGTTTTAGATACTCGTGGAGTGACGATTTTTCCAGACCCTCTAAGTCACTCTTGGTGACTGATTGTCTAGGAGAGATCCGTAAAAAAAAAAAAAGTCTCCAGAGAGTAGTATAGGAATTCGAATCGTGCATTTTGCACCAGTTTTAGATACTCGTGGAGTGACGTTTTTTCCAGACTGTCTCAGTCAATTTGGTGACTGATGGTCTAAGAGAAATCCGTCAAAAAAAAAAAAAAACTTCCAGAGAGTAGTATAGAAATTCGAATCGTGCATTTTGCATCAGATCTAGATACTCGTGGAGTGACGATTTTTCCAGACCCTCTCAGTCACTTTTGGTGACTGATGGTCTCTAGGCGAAATCCGTAAAAAAAAAAAACTCCTTCAAAGAGTAGTATAGAAACTCGAATCGTGCATTTTGCACCCGATCTAGTTACTCGTGGAGTGACGTTTTTTCCAGACCCTCTCAGTCAATTTGGTGACTGATTGTCGAAGAGAAATCCGTCAAAAAAAAAAAAAAACTTTTCCAGAGAGTAGTATAGGAATTCGAATCGTGCATTTTGCACCAGTCTTAGATACTCAAGGAGTGACGTTTTTTCCAGACCCTCTCAGTCACTTTTCGTCACCGACGGTCTTGAAGAGAAAGCCTTCCAAAAAATAAAAGACTCCAGAGAGTAGTATAGAAATCCGAATCGTGCATTTTGCACCAATTCTAGTTACTCGTGGAGTGACGTTTCTTCCGGACCCTCTCAGTCAATTTGGTGACGGATGGTCTAAGAGGAATCCGTCAAAAAAAAAGGTCTTTAGAGAGTAGTATAGAAGTTCGAATCGTGCATTTACCACCAGTTCTAGATACTCGTGGAGTGACGTTTTTCCCAGACCCTCTCAGTCACTTTTGGTGACTGATGGTCTCCAGGAGAAATCCGTAAAAAAAAAAAGTCTCCAGAGAGTAGTATAGGAATTCGAATCGTGCATTTTGCACCAGATCTAGATACTCGTGGAGTGACGATTTTTCCAGACCCTCTCAGTCACTTTTGGTGACTGATGGTCTCTGGGAGAAATCCGTAAAAAAAAAAAAAACTTTTCCAAAGAGTAGTATAGAAATTCGAATCGTGCATTTTGCACCAGATCTAGTTTGTCGTGGAGTGACGTTTTTTCCAGACCCTCTCAGTCAATTTGGTGACTGATTGTCGAAGAGAAATCCATCAAAAAAAACTTTTTCAGAGAGTAGTATAGGAATTCGAATCGTGGATTTTGCACCCGTTTTAGATACTCGTGGAGTGACGTTTTTTCCAGACCCTCTCAGTAAATTTGGTGACTGATGGTCTAAGAGAATCCCGTCAAAAAAAAGGTCTTTAGAGAGTAGTATAGAAGTTCGAATCGTGCATTTACCACCAGTTCTAGATACTCGTGTAGTGACGTTTTTTCCAGAACCTCTCAGTCACTTTTGGTGACTGATGGTCTCCAGGAGAAATCCGTAAAAAAAAAAAAGTCTCCAGAGAGTAGTATAGGAATTTGAATCGTGCATTTTTCACCAGTTTTAGATACTTCTCGAGTAACGTTTTTTCCGGACACTCTCAGTCAATTTAGTGACTGATGGTCTGAGAGAAATCCGTAAGAAAAAAAAAGGTCTCCAAAGAAGAGTATAGGAATTCGAATCGTGCATTTTGCACCAGTTTTCGATACTCGTCGAGTAACGTTTTTCCGAGACCCTTTCAGTCAATTTAGTGACTGATGGTCTGAGAAATATCCGTAAAAAAAAAAAAAAAAAAACTTCTCCAAATAGTAGTATAGAAATTCGAACCGTGCATTTTGCACCAGATCTAGATGCGCATGGAGGGACGTTTTTTCCAGACCCTTTCATCCGATTTGCTGACTGATGGTCTAAGAGAAATCCGTCAGAAAAAAAAAAAACTCCTCCAGAGAGTAGTATAGAAATTCGAATCGTGCATTTTGCACCAGTTACAGATATCCGTGAAGTGACGTTTTTTCCAGAGCCTCTCAGTCACTTTTGGTGACTGATGGTCTCTAGGAGGAATCCGTAGAAAAAAAAATCTCCAGAGAGTAGTACAGGAATTCGAATCGTGCATTTTGCACCAGTTTTAGATACTCGTGGAGTGACGATTTTTCCAGACCCTCTAAGTCACTCTTGGTGACTGATTGTCTAGGGGAGATCCGTAAAAAAAAAAAAAAGTCTCCAGAGAGTAGTATCGGAATTCGAACCGTGCATTTTGCACCAGTTTTAGATACTCGTGGAGTGACGTTTTTTCCAGATCTTCTCAGTCAATTTGGTGACTGATGGTCTAAGAGAAATCCGTCAAAAAAAAAAAAAAACTTCCAGAGAGTCGTATAGGAATTCGAATCGTGCATTTCGCACCAGTTTTAGATACCCGTAGAGTGACGTTTTTTCCAGACCTTTTCAGTCAATTTGGTGACTGATTGTCGAAGAAAAATCCGTCAAAAAAAACTTTTCCAGAGAGTAGTATAGGAATTCGAATCGTGCATTTTGCACCAGTTTTAGATACTCGTGGAGTGACGTTTTTTCCCGACCCCCTCAGTCACTTTTGGTGACCGACGGTCTTGAAGAGGAAGCCGTCAAAAAAAAAAAGACTCCAGAGAGTAGTATAGAAATTCGAATTGTGCATTTTGCACCAGTTCTAGATACTCGTGTAGTGACGTCTTTTCCAGACCCTCTCAGTCAATTTGGTGACGGATGGTCTAAGAGGAATCCGTCAAAAAAAAAGGTCTTTAGAGAGTAGTATAGAAGTTCGAATCGTGCATTTACCACCAGTTCTAGATACTCGTGGAGTGACGTTTTTCCCAGACCCTCTCAGTCACTTTTGGTGACTGATGGTCTCCAGGAGAAATCCGTAAAAAAAAAAGTCTCCAGAGAGTAGTATAGGAATTCGAATCGTGCATTTTGCACCAGATCTAGATACTCGTGGAGTGACGATTTTTCCAGACCCTCTCAGTCACTTTTGGTGACTGATGGTCTCTAGGAGAAATCCGTAAAAAAAAAAAAAACTTTTCCAAAGAGTAGTATAGAAATTCCAATCGTGCATTTTGCACCAGATCTAGTTTGTCGTGGAGTGACGTTTTTTCCAGACCCTCTCAGTCAATTTGGTGACTGATTGTCGAAGAGAAATCCATCAAAAAAAACTTTTTCAGAGAGTAGTATAGGAATTCGAATCGTGGATTTTGCACCAGTTTTAGATACTCGTGGAGTGACGTTTTTTCCAGACCCTCTCAGTAAATTTGGTGACTGATGGTCTAAGAGAATCCCGTCAAAAAAAAAGGTCTTTAGAGAGTAGTATAGAAGTTCGAATCGTGCATTTACCACCAGTTCTAGATACTCGTGTAGTGACGTTTTTTCCAGACCCTCTCAGTCACTTTTGGTGACTGATGGTCTCCAGGAGAAATCCGTAAAAAAAAAAAGTCTCCAGAGAGTAGTATAGGAATTTGAATCGTGCATTTTTCACCAGTTTTAGATACTTCTCGAGTAACGTTTTTTCCGGACACTCTCAGTCAATTTAGTGACTGATGGTCTGAGAGAAATCCGTAAGAAAAAAAAAGGTCTCCAAAGAAGAGTAAAAGAAATCCGTAAAAAAAAAAATCTCCAGAGAGTAGTACAGGAATTCGAATCGTGCATTTTGCACCAGTTTTAGATACTCGTGGAGTGACGATTTTTCCAGACCCTCTAAGTCACTCTTGGTGACTGATTGTCTAGGGGAGATCCGTAAAAAAAAAAAAAAGTCTCCAGAGAGTAGTATCGGAATTCGAACCGTGCATTTTGCACCAGTTTTAGATACTCGTGGAGTGACGTTTTTTCCAGATCTTCTCAGTCAATTTGGTGACTGATGGTCTAAGAGAAATCCGTCAAAAAAAAAAAAAAAACTTCCAGAGAGTCGTATAGGAATTCGAATCGTGCATTTCGCACCAGTTTTAGATACCCGTAGAGTGACGTTTTTTCCAGACCTTTTCAGTCAATTTGGTGACTGATTGTCGAAGAAAAATCCGTCAAAAAAAACTTTTCCAGAGAGTAGTATAGGAATTCGAATCGTGCATTTTGCACCAGTTTTAGATACTCGTGGAGTGACGTTTTTTCCCGACCCCCTCAGTCACTTTTGGTGACCGACGGTCTTGAAGAGGAAGCCGTCAAAAAAAAAAGACTCCAGAGAGTAGTATAGAAATTCGAATTGTGCATTTTGCACCAGTTCTAGATACTCGTGTAGTGACGTCTTTTCCAGACCCTCTCAGTCAATTTGGTGACGGATGGTCTAAGAGGAATCCGTCAAAAAAAAAGGTCTTTAGAGAGTAGTATAGAAGTTCGAATCGTGCATTTACCACCAGTTCTAGATACTCGTGGAGTGACGTTTTTCCCAGACCCTCTCAGTCACTTTTGGTGACTGATGGTCTCCAGGAGAAATCCGTAAAAAAAAAAGTCTCCAGAGAGTAGTATAGGAATTCGAATCGTGCATTTTGCACCAGATCTAGATACTTGTGGAGTGACGATTTTTCCAGACCCTCTCAGTCACTTTTGGTGACTGATAGTCTCTAGGAGAAATCCGTAAAAAAAAAAAAAACTTTTCCAAAGAGTAGTATAGAAATTCCAATCGTGCATTTTGCACCAGATCTAGTTTGTCGTGGAGTGACGTTTTTTCCAGACCCTCTCAGTCAATTTAGTGACTGATTGTCGAAGCGAAATCCATCAAAAAAAACTTTTTCAGAGAGTAGTATAGGAACTCGAATCGTGGATTTTGCACCAGTTTTAGATACTCGTGGAGTGACGTTTTTTCCAGACCCTCTCAGTAAATTTGGTGACTGATGGTCTAAGAGAATCCCGTCAAAAAAAAAGGTCTTTAGAGAGTAGTATAGAAGTTCGAATCGTGCATTTACCACCAGTTCTAGATACTCGTGGAGTGACGTTTTTTCCAGACCCTCTCAGTCACTTTTGGTGACTGATGGTCTCCAGGAGAAATCCGTAAAAAAAAAAAGTCTCCAGAGAGTAGTATAGGAATTTGAATCGTGCATATTTCACCAGTTTTAGATACTTCTCGAGTAACGTTTTTTCCGGACACTCTCAGTCAATTTAGTGACTGATGGTCTGAGAGAAATCCGTAAGAAAAAAAAGGTCTCCAAAGAAGAGTATAGGAATTCGAATCGTGCATTTTGCACCAGTTTTCGATACTCGTCGAGTAACGTTTTTCCGAGACCCTTCCAGTCAATTTGGTGACTGATGGTCTGAGAGATATCCGTAAAAAAAAAAAAAAAAAACTTCTCCAAATAGTAGTATAGAAATTCGAACCGTGCATTTTGCACCAGTTCTAGATGCGCGTGGAGGGACGTTTTTTCCAGACCCTTTCATCCGATTTCGTGACTGATGGTCTAAGAGAAATCCGTCAAAAAAAAAAAAAAACTCCTCCAGAGAGTAGTATAGAAATTCGAATCGTGCATTTTGCACCAGTTACAGATACCCGTGAAGTGACGTTTTTTCCAGAGCCTCTCAGTCACTTTTGGTGACTGATGGTCTCTAGGAGAAATCCGTAAAAAAAAAAAATCTCCAAAAAGTAGTATAGAAATTCGAACCGTGCATTTTGCACCAGTTCTAGATACGCGTGGAGTGACGTTTTTTCCAGACCCTCTCATTCGATTTGGTGACTGATGGTCCAAGAGAAATCCGTCAAAAAATAAAAAAAACTCCTCCAGAGAGTAGTATAGAAATTCGAATCGTGCATTTTGCACCAGTTCTAGATACCCGTGGAGTGACGTTTTTTCCAGACCCCCTCAGTCACTTTTGGTGACCGATGGTCTCTAGGAGAAATCCGTAAAAAAAAAAAATCTCCAGAGAGTAGTATAGGAATTCGAATCGTGCATTTTGCACCAGTTTTAGATACTCGTGGAGTGACGATTTTTCCAGACCCTCTAAGTCACTCTTGGTGACTGATTGTCTAGGAGAGATCCGTAAAAAAAAAAAAAAGTCTCCAGAGAGTAGTATAGGAATTCGAATCGTGCATTTTGCACCAGTTTTAGATACTCGTGGAGTGACGTTTTTTCCAGACCTTCTCAGTCAATTTGGTGACTGATGGTCTAAGAGAAATCCGTCAAAAAAAAAAAAAAAAACTTCCAGAGAGTAGTATAGAAATTCGAATCGTGCATTTTGCATCAGATCTAGATACTCGTGGAGTGACGTTTTTTCCAGACCCTCTCAGTCACTTTCGGTGACTGATGGTCTCCAGGAGAAATCCGTAAAAAAAAAAGTCTCCAGACAGTAGTATAGGAATTCGAATCGTGCATTTTTCACCAGTTTTAGATACTTCTCGAGTGACGTTTTTTCCAGTCACTCTCAGTCAATTTAGTGACTGATGGTCTGAGAGAAATCCGTAAGAAAAAAAAGGTCTCCAGAGAGTAGTATAGGAATTCGAATCGTGCATTTTGCACCAGTTTTCGATACTTGTCGAGTAACGTTTTTTCCAGACCTTCTTAGTCAATTTAGTGACTGATGGTCTGAGAGATATCCGTAAGAAAAAAAAAAAAAACTTCTTCAAATAGTAGTATAGAAATTCGAACCGTGCATTTTGCACCAGTTCTAGATACGCGTGGAGTGACGTTTTTTCCGGACCCTCTCATCCGATTTGGTGACTGATGGTCCAAGAGAAATCCGTCAAAAAACAAAAAAAAGAAAAAAACTGCTCCAGAGAGTAGTATAGAAATTCGAATCGTGCATTTTGCACCAGTTCTAGATACCCGTGGAGTGACGTTTTTTCCAGACCCTCTCAGTCACTTTTGGTGACTGATGGTCTCTAGGAGAAATCCGTAAAAAAAAAAAAATCTCCAGAGAGTAGTATTGGAATTCGAATCGTGCATTTTGCACCAGTTTTAGATACTCGTGGAGTGACGATTTTTCCAGACCCTCTAAGTCACGCTTGGTGACTGATTGTCTAGGAAAGATCCGTAAAAAAAAAAAAAGTCTCCAGAGAGTAGTATAGGAATTCGAACCGTGCATTTTGCACCAGTTTTAGATACTCGTGGAGTGACGTTTTTTCCAGATCTTCTCAGTCAATTTGGTGACTGATGGTCTAAGAGAAATCCGTCAAAAAAAAAAAAAACTTCCAGAGAGTCGTATAGGAATTCGAATCGTGCATTTTGCACCAGTTTTAGATACCCGTGGAGTGGCGTTTTTTCCAGACCTTCTCAGTCAATTTGGTGACTGATTGTCGAAGAAAAATCCGTCAAAAAAAACTTTTCCAGAGAGTAGTATAGGAATTCGAATCGTGCATTTTGCACCAGTTTTAGATACTCGTGGAGTGACGTTTTTTCCCGACCCCCGCAGTCACTTTTGGTGACCGACGGTCTTAAAGAGGAAGCCGTCAGAAAAAAAAAAAGACTCCAGAGAGTAGTATAGAAATTCGAATTGTGCATTTTGCACCAGTTCTAGATACTCGTGTAGTGACGTCTTTTCCAGACCCTCTCAGTCAATTTGGTGACGGATGGTCTAAGAGAAATCCGTCAAAAAAAAGGTCTTTAGAGAGTAGTATAGAAGTTCGAATCGTGCATTTACCACTAGTTCTAGATACTCGTGGAGTGACGTTTTTTCCAGACCCTCTCAGTCACTTTTGGTGACTGATGGTCTCCAGGAGAAATCCGTAAAAAAAAAAAAGTCTCCAGAGAGTAGTATAGGAATTCGAATCGTGCATTTTGCACCAGATCTAGATACTCGTGGAGTGACGATTTTTCCAGACCCTCTCAGTCACTTTTGGTGACTGATGGTCTCTAGGAGAAATCCGTAAAAAAAAAAAACTTCTCCAAAGAGTAGTATAGAAATTCGAATCGTGCATTTTGCACCAGATCTAGTTTGTCGTAGAGTGACGTTTTTTTCAGACCCTCTCAGTCAATTTGGTGACTGATTGTCGAAGAGAAATCCATCAAAAAAAACTTTTTCAGAGAGTAGTATAGGAATTCGAATCGTGCATTTTGCACCAGTTTTAGATACTCGTGGAGTGACGTTTTTTCCAGACCCTCTCAGTCACTTTTGGTGACCGACGGTCTTGAAGAGAAAGCCGTCAAAAAAAAAAGACTACAGAGAGTAGTATAGAAATTCGAATTATGCATTTTGCACCAGTTCTAGATACTCGTGTAGTGACGTCTTTTCCAGACCCTCTCAGTAAATTTGGTGACTGATGGTCTAAGAGAATCCCGTCAAAAAAAAAGGTCTTTAGAGAGTAGTATAGAAGTTCGAATCGTGCATTTACCACCAGTTCTAGATACTCGTGGAGTGTCGTTTTTTCCAGACCCTCTCAGTCACTTTTGGTGACTGATGGTCTCCAGGAGAAATCCGTAAAAAAAAAAAAAGTCTCCAGAGAGTAGTATAGGAATTTGAATCGTGCATTTTTCACCAGTTTTAGATACTTCTCGAGTGACGTTTTTTCCAGACACTCTCAGTCAATTTAGTGACTGATGGTCTGAGAGAAATCCGTAAGAAAAAAAAAAGGTCTCCAGAGAGTAGTATAGGAATTCGAATCGTGCATTTTGCACCAGTTTTCGATACTCGTCGAGTAACGTTTTTCTGAGACCCTTTCAGTCAATTTAGTGAGTGATGGTCTGAGAGATATCCGTAAAAAAAAAAAAAACTTCTCCAAATGGTAGTATAGAAATTCGAACCGTGCATTTTGCACCAGTTCTAGATGCGCGTGGAGGGACGTTTTTTCCAGACCCTCTCATCCGATTTGGTGACTGATGGTCTAAGAGAAATCCGTCAAAAAAAAAAAAAAACTCCTCCAGAGAGTAGTATAGAAATTCGAATCGTGCATTTTGCACCAGTTACAGATACCCGTGAAGTGACGTTTTTTCCAGAGCCTCTCAGTCACTTTTGGTGACTGATGGTCTCTAGGAGAAATCCATAAAAAAAAAAATCTCCAAATAGTAGTATAGAAATTCGAACCGTGCATTTTGCACCAGTTCTAGATACGCGTGGAGTGACGTTTTTTCCAGACCCTCTCATCCGATTTGGTGACTGATGGTCCAAGTGAAATCCGTCAAAAAATAAAAAAAAAATAAAAAAAACTCCTCCAGAGAGTAGTATAGAAATTCGAATCGTGCATTTTGCACCAGTTCTAGATACCCGTGGAGTAACGTTTTTTCCAGACCCTCTCAGTCACTTTTGGTGACCGATGGTCTCTAGGAGAAATCCGTAAAAAAAAAAATCTCCAGAGAGTAGTATAGGAATTCGAATCGTGCATTTTGAACCAGTTTTAGATACTCGTGGAGTGACGATTTTTCCAGACCCTCTAAGTCACTCTTGGTGACTGATTGTCTAGGACAGATCCGTAAAAAAAAAAAAAGTCTCCAGAGAGTAGTATAGGAATTCGAATCGTGCATTTTGCACCAGTTTTAGATACTCGTGGAGTGACGTTTTTTCCAGACCTTCTCAGTCAATTTGCTGACTGATGGTCTAAGAGAAATCCGTCAAAAAAAAAAAAAAAAACTTCCGGAGAGTAGTATAGAAATTCGAATCGTGCATTTTGCATCAGATTCAGATACTCGTGGAGTGACGTTTTTTCCAGACCCTCTCAGTCACTTTTGGTGACTAATGGTCTCCAGGAGAAATCCGTAAAAAAAAAAAAGTCTCCAGAGAGTAGTATAGGAATTCGAATCGTGCATTTTGCACCAGTTTTCGATACTCGTCGAGTAACGTTTTCCTCAGACCCTCTCAGTCAATTTAGTGACTGATGGTCTGAGAGATATCCGTAAAAAAAAAAAAAGGTCTCCAGAGAGTAGTATAGGAATTTGAACCGTGCATTTTGCATCAGTTCTAGATACGCGTGGAGGGACGTTTTTTGCAGACCCTCTCATCCGATTTGGTGACTGATGGTCTAAGAGAAATCCGTAAAAAAAAAAAAAAAAACTCCTCCAGAGAGTAGTATAGAAATTCGAATCGTGCATTTTGCACCGGATCTAGTTACTCGTGGAGTGACGTTTTTTCCAGACCTTCTCAGTCAATTTGGGGACTGATTGTCGAAGAGAAATCCGTCGAAAAAAAAAAACTTTTCCAGACAGTAGTATAGGAATTCGAATCGTGCATTTTGCACCAGTTTCAGATACTCGTAGAGTGACGTTTTTTCCAGACCCTCTCAGTCACTTTTGGTGACCGACGGTCTTGAAGAGAAAGCCGTCAAAAAAAAAAGACTCCAGAGAGTTGTATAGAAATTCGAATCCTGCATTTTGCACCAGTTCTAGATACTCGTGGAGTGACGTCTTTTCCAGACCCTCTCAGTCAATTTGGTGACTGATGGTCTAAGAGAAATCCGTCAAAAAAAAGGTCTTTAGAGAGTAGTATAGAAGTTCAAATCGTGCATTTAACACCAGTTCTAGATACTCGTGGAGTGACGTTTTTTCCAGACCCTCTCGGACACTCTTGGTGACTGTCTAGGAGAGATCCGTAAAAAAAAAAAAGTCTCCAGAGAGTAGTATAGGAATTTGAATCGTGCATTTTGCACCAGTTTTAGATACTCGTGGAGTGACGTTTTTTCCAGACCTTCTCAGTCAATTTGGTGACTGATGGTCTAAGAGAAATCCGTCAAAAAAAAAAAAAAAAAAAACTTTCAGAGAGTAGTATAGGAATTCGAATCGTGCATTTTGCACCAGTTTTAGATACTCGTGGAGTGACGATTTTTCCAGACCCTCTAAGTCACTCTTGGTGACTGATTGTCTAGGAGAGATCCGTAAAAAAAAAAAAAAGTCTCCAGAGAGTAGTATAGGAATTCGAATCGTGCATTTTGCACCAGTTTTAGATACTCGTGGAGTGACGTTTTTCCCAGACCTTCTCAGTCAATTTGGTGACTGATGGTCTAAGAGAAATCCGTCAAGAAAAAAAAAAAAAAAAAAACTTCCAGAGAGTAGTATAGAAATTCGAATCGTGCATTTTGCATCAGATCTAGATACTCGCGGAGTGACGATTTTTCCAGACCCTCTCAGTCACATTTGGTGACTGATGGTCTCTAGGAGGAATCCGTAAAAAAAAAAAAAAACTTCTCCAAAGAGTAGTATAGAAACGCGAATCGTGCATTCTGCACCAGATCCAGTTACTCGTGGAGTGACGTTTTTTCCAGACCCTCTCAGTCACTTTTGGTCACCAACGGTCTTGAAGAGAAAGCCGTCAAAAAAAAAAAAAGACTCCAGAGAGTAGTATAGAAATTCGAATCGTGCATTTTGCACCAGTTCTAGATACTCGTGGAGTGACGTTTTTTCCAGACCCTCTCAGTCAATTTGGTGACTGATGGTCTAAGAGAAATCCGTCAAAAAAAAAGGTCTTTAGAGAGTAGTATAGAAGTTCGAATCTTGCATTTACCACTAGTTCTAGCTACTCGTGGAGTGACGTTTTTTCCAGACCCTCTCAGTAACTTTTGGTGACTGATGGTCTCCAGGAGAAATCCGTAAAAAAAAAAAAGTCTCCAGAGAGTAGTATAGGATTTCGAATCATGCATTTTTCACCAGCTTTAGATACTTCTCGAGTGACGTTTTTTCCAGACACTCTCAGTCAATTTAGTGACTGATGGTCTGAGAGAAATCCGTAAGAAAAAAAAAAGGTCTCCAGAGAGTAGTATAGGAATTCGAATCGTGCATTTTGCACCAGTTTTCGATACTTGTCGAGTAACGTTTTTTCCAGACCTTCTTAGTCACTTTAGTGACTGATGGTCTGAGAGATATCCATAAAAAAAAAAAAAAAAAACTTCTCCAAATAGTAGTATAGAAATTCGAACCGTGCATTTTGCACCAGTTCTAGATACGCGTGGAGTGACGTTTTTTCCAGACCCTCTCATCCGATTTGGTGACCGATGGTCTAAGAGAAATCCGTCAAAAAAAAAAAAAAAAACTCCTTTAGAGAGCAGTATAGAAATTCGAATCGTGCATTTTGCACCAGTTCTAGATACGCGTTGAGTGAGGTTTTTTCCAGACCCTCTCATCCGATTTGGTGACTGATGGTCTAAGAGAAATCCGTCAAAAAAAAAAAAAAAACTCTTCCAGAGAGTAGTATAGAAATTCGAATCGTGCATTTTGCACCAGTTCTAGATATCCGTGGAGTGACGTTTTTTCCAGACCCTCTCAGTCACTTTTGGTGACTGATGATCTCTAGGAGAAATCCGTAAAAAAAAAAATCTCCAGAGAGTAGTATAGGAATTCGAATCGTGCATTTTGCACCAGTTTTAGATACTCGTGGAGTGACGATTTTTCCGGACCCTTTAGGTCACTCTTGGTGACTGAATGTCTAGGAGAGATCCGTAAAAAAAAAAAAAGTCTCCAGAGAGTAGTATAGGAATTCGAATCGTGCATTTTCCACCAGTTTTAGATACTCGTGGAGTGACAATTTTTCCAGACCCTCTAAGTCACTCTTGGTGACTGATTGTCTAGGAGAGATCCGTAAAAAAAAAAAAAAGTCTCCAGAGAGTAGTATAGGAATTCGAATCGTGCATTTTGCACCAGTTTTAGATACTCGTGGAGTGACGTTTTTTCCAGACCTTCTCAGTCAATTTGGTGACTGATGGTCTAAGAGAAATCCGTCAAAAAAAAAAAAAAAAAAACTTCCAGAGAGTAGTATAGAAATTCGAATCGTGCATTTTGCATCAGATCTAGATACTCGCGGAGTGACGATTTTTCCAGACCCTCTCAGTCACATTTGGTGACTGATGGTCTCTAGGAGGAATCCGTAAAAAAAAAAAAACTTCTCCAAAGAGTAGTATAGAAACGCGAATCGTGCATTCTGCACCAGATCCAGTTACTCGTGGAGTGACGTTTTTTCCAGACCCTCTCAGTCACTTTTGGTCACCAACGGTCTTGAAGAGAAAGCCGTCAAAAAAAAAAGACTCCAGAGAGTAGTATAGAAATTCGAATCGTGCATTTTGCACCAGTTCTAGATACTCGTGGAGTGACGTTTTTTCCAGACCCTCTCAGTCAATTTGGTGACTGATGGTCTAAGAGAAATCCGTCAAAAAAAAAGGTCTTTAGAGAGTAGTATGGAAGTTCGAATCTTGCATTTACCACTAGTTCTAGATACTCGTGGAGTGACGTTTTTTCCAGACCCTCTCAGTCACTTTTGGTGACTGATGATCTCTAGGAGAAATCCGTAAAAAAAAAAATCTCCAGAGAGTAGTATAGGAATTCGAATCGTGCATTTTGCACCAGTTTTAGATACTCGTGGAGTGACGATTTTTCCAGACCCTCTAAGTCACTCTTGGTGACTGATTGTCTAGGACAGATCCGTAAAAAAAAAAAAGTCTCCAGAGAGTAGTATAGGAATTCGAATCGTGCATTTCGCACCAGTTTTAGATACTCGTGGAGTGACGTTTTTTCCAGACCTTCTCAGTCAATTTGGTGACTGATGGTCTAAGAGAAATCCGTCAAAAAAAAAAAAAAAAACTTCCGGAGAGTAGTATAGAAATTCGAATCGTGCATTTTGCATCAGATTCAGATACTCGTGGAGTGACGTTTTTTCCAGACCCTCTCAGTCACTTTTGGTGACTAATGGTCTCCAGGAGAAATCCGTAAAAAAAAAAAAGTCTCCAGAGAGTAGTATAGGAATTCGAATCGTGCATTTTGCACCAGTTTTCGATACTCGTCGAGTAACGTTTTCCCCAGACCCTCTCAGTCAATTTAGTGACTGATGGTCTGAGAGATATCCGTAAAAAAAAAAAAAAAAAAAAACTTCTCCAAATAGTAGTATAGAAATTTGAACCGTGCATTTTGCATCAGTTCTAGATACGCGTGGAGGGACGTTTTTTCCAGACCTTCTCATCCGATTTGGTGACTGATGGTCTAAGAGAAATCCGTAGAAAAAAAAAAAAAAAACTCCTCCAGAGAGTAGTATAGAAATTCGAATCATGCATTTTGCACCAGTTACAGATATCCGTGAAGTGACGTTTTTTCCAGAGCCTCTCAGTCACTTTTGGTGACTGATGGTCTCTAGGAGAAATCCGTAAAAAAAAAATCTCCAGAGAGTAGTATAGGAATTCGAATCGTGCATTTTGCACCAGTTTTAGATACTCGTGGAGTGACGTTTTTCCCAGACCATCTCAGTCGATTTGGTGACCGATGGTCTAAGAGAAATCCGTCAAAAAAAAAAAAAAAAAAACTTTCAGAGAGTAGTATAGAAATTCGAATCGTGCATTTTGCACCGGATCTAGTTACTCGTGGAGTGACGTTTTTTCCAGACCTTCTCAGTCAATTTGGGGACTGATTGTCGAAGAGAAATCCGTCGAAGAAAAAAAAAACTTTTCCAGACAGTAGTATAGGAATTCGAATCGTGCATTTTGCACCAGTTTCTGATACTCGTAGAGTGACGTTTTTTCCAGACCCTCTCAGTCACTTTTGGTGACCGACGGTCTTGAAGAGAAAGCCGTCAAAAAAAAAAAAAGACTCCAGAGAGTTGTATAGAAATTCGAATCGTGCATTTTGCACCAGTTCTAGATACTCGTGGAGTGACGTCTTTTCCAGACCCTCTCAGTCAATTTGGTGACTGATGGTCTAAGAGAAATCCGTCAAAAAAAAGGTCTTCAGAGAGTAGTATAGAAGTTCAAATCGTGCATTTAACACCAGTTCTAGATACTCGTGGAGTGACGTTTTTTCCAGACCCTCTCAGACACTCTTGGTGACTGTCTAGGAGAGATCCGTAAAAAAAAAAAAAGTCTCCAGAGAGTAGTATAGGAATTTGAATCGTGCATTTTGCACCAGTTCTAGATACTCGTGGAGTGACGTTTTTTCCAGACCTTCTCAGTCAATTTGGTGACTGATGGTCTAAGAGAAATCCGTCAAAAAAAAAAAAAAAAAAACTTCCAGAGAGTAGTATAGGAATTCGAATCGTGCATTTTGCACCAGTTTTAGATACTCGTGGAGTGACGATTTTTCCAGACCTTCTCAGTCAATTTGGTGACTGATGGTCTAAGAGAAATCCGTCAAAAAAAAAAAAAAAAAAAACTTCCAGAGAGTAGTATAGAAATTCGAATCGTGCATTTTGCATCAGATCTAGATATTCGCGGAGTGACGATTTTTCCAGACCCTTTCAGTCACATTTGGTGACTGATGGTCTCTAGGAGGAATCCGTAAAAAAAAAAAAAAACTTCTCCAAAGAGTAGTATAGAAACGCGAATCGTGCATTCTGCACCAGATCCAGTTACTCGTGGAGTGACGTTTTTTCCAGACCCTCTCAGTCACTTTTGGTCACCAACGGTCTTGAAGAGAAAGCCGTCAAAAAAAAAAAAAGACTCCAGAGAGTAGTATAGAAATTCGAATCGTGCATTTTGCACCAGTTCTAGATACTCGTGGAGTGACGTTTTTTCCAGACCCTCTCAGTCAATTTGGTGACTGATGGTCTAAGAGAAATCCGTCAAAAAAAAAGGTCTTTAGAGAGTAGTATAGAAGTTCGAATCTTGCATTTACCACTAGTTCTAGATACTCGTGGAGTGACGTTTCTTCCAGACCCTCTCAGTAACTTTTGGTGACTGATGGTCTCCAGGAGAAATCCGTAAAAAAAAAAAAGTCTCCAGAGAGTAGTATAGGAATTTGAATCATGCATTTTTCACCAGCTTTAGATACTTCTCGAGTGACGTTTTTTCCAGACACTCTCAGTCAATTTAGTGACTGATGGTCTGAGAGAAATCCGTAAGAAAAAAAAAAGGTCTCCAGAGAGTAGTATAGGAATTCGAATCGTGCATTTTGCACCAGTTTTCGATACTTGTCGAGTAACGTTTTTTCCAGACCTTCTTAGTCAATTTAGTGACTGATGGTCTGAGAGATATCCATAAAAAAAAAAAAAAAAAAACTTCTCCAAATAGTAGTATAGAAATTCGAACCGTGCATTTTGCACCAGTTCTAGATACGCGTGGAGTGACGTTTTTTCCAGACCCTCTCATCCGATTTGGTGACCGATGGTCTAAGAGAAATCCGTCAAAAAAAAAAAAAAAAACTCCTTTAGAGAGTAGTATAGAAATTCGAATCGTGCATTTTGCACCAGTTCTAGATACGCGTTGAGTGAGGTTTTTTCCAGACCCTCTCATCCGATTTGGTGACTAATGGTCTAAGAGAAATCCGTCAAAAAAAAAAAAAAAAACTCCTCCAGAGAGTAGTATAGAAATTCGAATCGTGCATTTTGCACCAGTTCTAGATATCCGTGGAGTGACGTTTTTTCCAGACCCTCTCAGTCACTTTTGGTGACTGATGATCTCTAGGAGAAATCCGTAAAAAAAAAAATCTCCAGAGAGTAGTATAGGAATTCGAATCGTGCATTTTGCACCAGTTTTAGATACTCGTGGAGTGACGATTTTTCCGGACCCTTTAGGTCACTCTTGGTGACTGAATGTCTAGGAGAGATCCGTAAAAAAAAAAAAAAGTCTCCAGAGAGTAGTATAGGAATTCGAATCGTGCATTTTGCACCAGTTTTAGATACTCGTGGAGTATCGTACTTTCCAGACCTTCTCAGTCAATTCGGTGACTGAAGGTCTAAGAGAAATTCGTAAAAAAAAAAAAAAAAAAAACTCTTAGAGAGTAGTATAGAAATATAAATCGTGCATTTTGCACCAGATCTAGATACTCGTGGAGTGACGATTTTTCCAGACCCTCTCAGTCCCTTTTGGTGACTAATGGTCTCTAGGAGAAATCCGTAAAAAAAAAAAAAACTTCTACAAAGAGTAGTATAGAAATTCGAATCGTGCATTTTGCACCAGATCTAGTTTGTCGTGGAGTGACGTTTTTTCCAGACCCTCTCAGTCAATTTGGTGACTGATTGTCGAAGAGAAATCCATCAAAAAAAACTTTTTCAGAGAGTAGTATAGGAATTCGAATCGTGCATTTTGCACCAGTTTTAGATACTCGTGGAGTGACGTTTTTTCCAGACCCTCTCAGTCACTTTTGGTGACCGACGGTCTTGAAGAGAAAGCCGTCAAAAAAAAAAGACTACAGAGAGTAGTATAGAAATTTGAATTGTGCATTTTGCACCAGTTCTAGATACTCGTGTAGTGACGTCTTTTCCAGAACCTCTCAGTAAATTTGGTGACTGATGGTCTAAGAGAATCCCGTCAAAAAAAAAGGTCTTTAGAGAGTAGTATAGAAGTTCGAATCGTGCATTTACCACCAGTTCTAGATACTCGTGGAGTGACGTTTTTTTCAGACCCTCTCAGTCACTTTTGGTGACTGATGGTCTCCAGGAGAAATCCGTAAAAAAAAAAAAAGTCTCCAGAGAGTAGTATAGGAATTTGAATCGTGCATTTTCCACCAGTTTTAGATACTTCTCGAGTGACGTTTTTTCCAGACACTCTCAGTCAATTTAGTGACTGATGGTCTGAGAGAAATCCGTAAAAAAAAAAAATCTCCAAATAGTAGTATAGAAATTCGAACCGTGCATTTTGCACCAGTTCTAGATACGCGTGGAGTTACGTTTTTTCCAGACCCTCTCATCCGATTTGGTGACTGATGGTCCGAGAGAAATCCGTCAAAAAATAAAAAAAAAAATAAAAAAAACTCCTCCAGAGAGTAGTATAGAAATTCGAATCGTGCATTTTGCACCAGTTCTAGATACCCGTGGAGTGACGTTTTTTCCAGACCCTCTCAGTCACTTTTGGTGACCGATGGTCTCTAGGAGAAATCCGTAAAAAAAAAAATCTCCAGAGAGTAGTATAGGAATTCGAATCGTGCATTTTGCACCAGTTTTAGATACTCGTGGAGTGACGATTTTACCAGACCCTCTAAGTCACTCTTGGTGACTGATTTTCTAGGAGAGATCCGTAAAAAAAAAAAAGTCTCCAGAGAGTAGTATAGGAATTCGAATCGTGCATTTTGCACCAGTTTTAGATACTCGTGGAGTGACGATTTTTCCAGACCCTCTCAGTCACTTTTGGTGACTGATGGTCTCTAGGCGAAATCCGTAAAAAAAAAAAAACTTCTCCAAAGAGTAGTATAGAAACTCGAATCGTGCATTTTGCACCCGATCTAGTTACTCGTGGAGTGACGTTTTTTCCAGACCTTCTCAGTCAATTTGGTGACTGATTGTCGAAGAGAAATCCGTCAAAAAAAAAAAAAAAAACTTTTCCAGAGAGTAGTATAGGAATTCGAATCGTGCATTTTGCACCAGTTTTAGATACTCGTGGAGTGACGTTTTTTCCAGACCCTCTCAGTCACTTTTGGTCACCGACGGTCTTGAAGAGAAAGCCTTCCAAAAAATAAAAGACTCCAGAGAGTAGTATAGAAATCCGAATCGTGCATTTTGCACCAGTTCTAGATACTCGTGGAGTGACGTTTCTTCCGGACCCTCTCAGTCAATTTGGTGACTGATGGTCTAAGAGAAATCCGTCAAAAAAAAAGGTCTTTAGAGAGTTGTAGAGAAGTTCGAATCGTGCATTTACCACCAGTTCTAGATACTCGTGGAGTGACGTTTTTTCCAGACCCTCTCAGTCACTTTTGGTGACTGATGGTCTCCAGGAGAAATCCGTAAAAAAAAAAGTCTCCAGAGAGTAGTATAGGAATTCGAATCGTGCATTTTTCACCAGTTTCAGATACTTCTCGAGTGACGTTTTTTCCAGACACTCTCAGTCAATTTAGTGACTGATGGTCTGAGAGAAATCCGTAAGAAAAAAAAGGTCTCCAGAGAGTAGTATAGGAATTCGAATCGTGCATTTTGCACCAGTTTTCGATACTCGTCGAGTAACGTTTTTTCCAGACCTTTTCAGTCAATTTAGTGACTGATGGTCTGAGAGATATCCGTAAAAAAAAAAAAAAAAACTTCTCCAAATAGTAGTATAGAAATTCGAACCGTGCATTTTGCACCAGTTCTAGATACGCGTGGAGTGACGTTTTTTCCGGACCCTCTCATCCGATTTGGTGACTGATGGTCCAAGAGAAATCCGTCAAAAAACAAAAAAAAGAAAAAAACTCCTCCAGAGAGTAGTATAGAAATTCGAATCGTGCATTTTGCACCAGTTCTAGATACCCGTGGAGTGACGTTTTTTCCAGACCCTCTCAGTCACTTTTGGTGACTGATGGTCTCTGGGAGAAATCCGTAAAAAAAAAAATCTCCAGAGAGTAGTGCAGGAATTCGAATCGTGCATTTTGCACCAGTTTTAGATACTCGTGGAGTGACGATTTTTCCAGACCCTCTAAGTCACTCTTGGTGACTGATTGTCTAGGAGAGATCCGTAAAAAAAAAAAAAAGTCTCCAGAGAGTAGTATCGGAATTCGAACCGTGCATTTTGCACCAGTTTTAGATACTCATGGAGTGAAGTTTTTTCCAGATCTTCTCAGTCAATTTGGTGACTGATGGTCTAAGAGAAATCCGTCAAAAAAAAAAAAACTTCCAGAGAGTCGTATAGGAATTCGAATCGTGCATTTTGCACCAGTTTTAGATACCCGTAGAGTGACGTTTTTTCCAGACCTTCTCAGTCAATTTGGTGACTGATTGTCGAAGAGAAATCCATCAAAAAAAACTTTTTCAGAGAGTAGTATAGGAATTCGAATCGTGCATTTTGCACCAGTTCTAGATACTCGTGGAGTGACGTTTTTTCCAGACCCTCTCAGTCACTTTTGGTGACCGATGGTCTTGAAGAGAAAGCCGTCAAAAAAAAAAGACTACAGAGAGTAGTATAGAAATTCGAATCGTGCATTTTGCACCAGTTCTAGATACTCGTGTAGTGACGTCTTTTCCAGACCCTCTCAGTAAATTTGGTGACTGATGGTCTAAGAGAATCCCGTCAAAAAAAAAGGTCTTCAGAGAGTAGTATAGAAGTTCGAATCGTGCATTTACCACCAGTTCTAGATACTCGTGGAGTGACGTTTTTTCCAGACCCTCTCAGTCACTTTTGGTGACTGATGGTCTCCAGGAGAAATCCGTAAAAAAAAAAAAGTCTCCAGAGAGTAGTATAGGAATTTGAATCGTGCATTTTTCACCAGTTTTAGATACTTCTCGAGTGACTTTTTTCCAGACACTCTCAGTCAATTTAGTGACTGATGGTCTGAGAGAAATCCGTAAGAAAAAAAAAAAGGTCTCCAGAGAGTAGTATAGGAATTCGAATCGTGCATTTTGCACCAGTTTTCGATACTCGTCGAGTAACGTTTTTCCGAGACCCTTTCAGTCAATTTAGTGACTGATGGTCTGAGAGATATCCGTAAAAAAAAAAAAAAAACTTCTCCAAATAGTAGTATAGAAATTCGAACCGTGCATTTTGCACCAGTTCTAGATGCGCGTGGAGGGACGTTTTTTCCAGACCCTCTCATCCGATTTGGTGACTGATGGTCTAAGAGAAATCCGTCAAAAAAAAAAAAAAAAACTCCTTCAGAGAGTAGTATAGAAATTCGAATCGTGCATTTTGCACCAGTTACAGATACCCGTGAAGTGACGTTTTTTCCAGAGCCTCTCAGTCTTTTTTGGTGACTGATGGTCTCTAGGAGAAATCGGTAAAAAAAAAAAAATCTCCAAATAGTAGTATAGAAATTCGAACCGTGCATTTTGCACCAGTTCTAGATACGCGTGGAGTGACGTTTTTTCCAGACCCTCTCATCCGATTTGGTGACTGATGGTCCAAGAGAAATCCGTCAAAAAATAAAAAAAACTCCTCAAGAGAGTAGTATAGAAATTCGAATCGTGCATTTTGCACCAGTTCTAGATACCCGTGGAGTGACGTTTTTTCCAGACCCTCTCAGTCACTTTTGGTGACCGATGGTCTCTGGGAGAAATCCGTAAAAAAAAAAAAATCTCCAGAGAGTAGTATAGGAATTCGAATCGTGCATTTTGCACCAGTTTTAGATACTCGTGGAGTGACGATTTTTCCAGACTCTCTAAGTCACTCTTGGTGACTGATTGTCTAGAAGAGATCCGTAAAAAAAAAAAAAAGTCTCCAGAGAGTAGTAGAGGAATTCGAATCGTGCATTTTGCACCAGTTTTAGATACTCGTGGAGTGACGTTTTTTCCAGACTGTCTCAGTCAATTTGGTGACTGATGGTCTAAGAGAAATCCGTCAAAAAAAAAAAAAAAAACTTCCAGAGAGTAGTATAGAAATTCGAATCGTGCATTTTGCATCAGATCTAGATACTCGTGGAGTGACGATTTTTCCAGACCCTCTCAGTCACTTTTGGTGACTGATGGTCTCTAGGCGAAATCCGTAAAAAAAAAAAACTTCTTCAAAGAGTAGTATAGAAACTCGAATCGTGCATTTTGCACCCGATCTAGTTACTCGTGGAGTGACGCTTTTTCCAGACCCTCTCAGTCAATTTGGTGACTGATTGTCGAAGAGAAATCCGTCAAAAAAAAAAAAAACTTTTCCAGAGAGTAGTATAGGAATTCGAATCGTGCATTTTGCACCAGTCTTAGATACTCAAGGAGTGACGTTTTTTCCAGACCCTCTCAGTCACTTTTCGTCACCGACGGTCTTGAAGAGAAAGCCTTCCAAAAAATAAAAGACTCCAGAGAGTAGTATAGAAATCCGAATCGTGCATTTTGCACCAATTCTAGTTACTCGTGGAGTGACGTTTCTTCCGGACCCTCTCAGTCAATTTGGTGACGGATGGTCTAAGAGGAATCCGTCAAAAAAAAAAAGGTCTTTAGAGAGTAGTATAGAAGTTCGAATCGTGCATTTACCACCAGTTCTAGATACTCGTGGAGTGACGTTTTTCCCAGACCCTCTCAGTCACTTTTGGTGACTGATGGTCTCCAGGAGAAATCCGTAAAAAAAAAAAGTCTCCAGAGAGTAGTATAGGAATTCGAATCGTGCATTTTGCACCAGATCTAGATACTCGTGGAGTGACGATTTTTCCAGACCCTCTCAGTCACTTTTGGTGACTGATGGTCTCTGGGAGGAATCCGTAAAAAAAAAAAAAACTTTTCCAAAGAGTAGTATAGAAATTCGAATCGTGCATTTTGCACCAGATCTAGTTTGTCGTGGAGTGACGTTTTTTCCAGACCCTCTCAGTCAATTTGGTGACTGATTGTCGGAGAGAAATCCATCAAAAAAAACTTTTTCAGAGAGTAGTATAGGAATTCGAATCGTGGATTTTGCACCAGTTTTAGATACTCGTGGAGTGACGTTTTTTCCAGACCCTCTCAGTAAATTTGGTGACTGATGGTCTAAGAGAATCCCGTCAAACAAAAAGGTCTTTAGAGAGTAGTATAGAAGTTCGAATCGTGCATTTACCACCAGTTCTAGATACTCGTGTAGTGACGTTTTTTCCAGACCCTCTCAGTCACTTTTGGTGACTGATGGTCTCCAGGAGAAATCCGTAAAAAAAAAAAAGTCTCCAGAGAGTAGTATAGGAATTTGAATCGTGCATTTTTCACCAGTTTTAGATACTTCTCGAGTAACGTTTTTTCCGGACACTCTCAGTCAATTTAGTGACTGATGGTCTGAGAGAAATCCGTAAGAAAAAAAAAAGGTCTCCAAAGAAGAGTATAGGAATTCGAATCGTGCATTTTGCACCAGTTTTCGATACTCGTCGAGTCACGTTTTTCCGAGACCCTTTCAGTCAATTTAGTGACTGATGGTCTGAGAGATATCCGTAAAAAAAAAAAAAAAACTTCTATAAATAGTAGTATAGAAATTCGAACCGTGCATTTTGCACCAGTTCTAGATGCGCGTGGAGGGACGTTTTTTCCAGACCCTTTCATCCGATTTGGTGACTGATGGTCTAAGAGAAATCCGTCAGAAAAAAGAAAAAAACTTCTCCAGAGAGTAGTATAGAAATTCGAATCGTGCATTTTGCACCAGTTACAGATATCCGTGAAGTGACGTTTTTTCCAGAGCCTCTCAGTCACTTTTGGTGACTGATGGTCTCTAGGAGGAATCCGTAAAAAAAAAATCTCCAGAGAGTAGTACAGGAATTCGAATCGTGCATTTTGCACCAGTTTTAGATACCCTTAGAGTGACGTTTTTTCCAGACCTTCTCAGTCAATTTGGTGACTGATTGTCGAAGAGAAATCCATCAAAAAAAACTTTTTCAGAGAGTAGTATAGGAATTCGAATCGTGCATTTTGCACCAGTTTTAGATACTCGTGGAGTGACGTTTTTTCCAGACCCTCTCAGTCACTTTTGGTGACCGATGGTCTTGAAGAGAAAGCCGTCAAAAAAAAAAGACTACAGAGAGTAGTATAGAAATTCGAATCGTGCATTTTGCACCAGTTCTAGATACTCGTGTAGTGACGTCTTTTCCAGACCCTCTCAGTAAATTTTGTGACTGATGGTCTAAGAGAATCCCGTCAAAAAAAAAGGTCTTTAGAGAGTAGTATAGAAGTTTGAATCGTGCATTTACCACCAGTTCTAGATACTCGCGGAGTGACGTTTTTTCCAGACCCTTTCAGTCACTTTTGGTGACTGATGGTCTCCAGGAGAAATCCGTAAAAAAAAAAAAAGTCTCCAGAGAGTAGTATAGGAATTTGAATCGTGCATTTTTCACCAGTTTTAGATACTTCTCGAGTGACTTTTTCCAGACACTCTCAGTCAATTTAGTGACTGATGGTCTGAGAGAAATCCGTAAGAAAAAAAAAAGGTCTCCAGAGAGTAGTATAGGAATTCGAATCGTGCATTTTGCACCAGTTTTCGATACTCGTCGAGTAACGTTTTTCCGAGACCCTTTCAGTCAATTTAGTGACTGATGGTCTGAGAGATATCCGTAAAAAAAAAAAAAAAACTTCTCCGAATAGTAGTATAGAAATTCGAACCGTGCATTTTGCACCAGTTCTAGATGCGCGTGGAGGGACGTTTTTTCCAGACCCTCTCATCCGATTTGGTGACTGATGGTCTAAGAGAAATCCGTCAAAAAAAAAAAAAAAAAAACTCCTTCAGAGAGTAGTATAGAAATTCGAATCGTGCATTTTGCACCAGTTACAGATACCCGTGAAGTGACGTTTTTTCCAGAGCCTCTCAGTCACTTTTGGTGACTGATGGTCTCTAGGAGAAATCGGTAAAAAAAAAAATCTCCAAATAGTAGTATAGAAATTCGAACCGTGCATTTTGCACCAGTTCTAGATACGCGTGGAGTGACGTTTTTTCCAGACCCTCTCATCCGATTTGGTGACTGATGGTCCAAGAGAAATCCGTCAAAAAATAAAAAAAAATAAAAAAAACTCCTCCAGAGAGTAGTATAGAAGTTCGAATCGTGCATTTTGCACCAGTTCTAGATACCCGTGGAGTAACGTTTTTTCCAGACCCCCTCAGTCACTTTTGGTGACCGATGGTCTCTAGGAGAAATCCGTAAAAAAAAAAAATCTCCAGAGAGTAGTATAGGAATTCGAATCGTGCATTTTGCACCAGTTTTAGATACTCCTGGAGTGACGATTTTTCCAGACCTTCTAAGTCACTCTTGGTGACTGATTGTCTAGGAGAGATCCGTAAAAAAAAAAAAAGTCTCCAGAGAGTAGTATAGGAATTTGAATCGTGCATTTTGCACCAGTTTTAGATACTCGTGGAGTGACGTTTTTTCCAGACCTTCTCAGTCAATTTGGTGACTGATGGTCTAAGAGAAATCCGTCAAAAAAAAAAAAAAAACTTCCAGAGAGTAGTATAGAAATTCGAATCGTGCATTTTGCATCAGATCTAGATACTCGTGGAGTGACGTTTTTTCCAGACCCTCTCAGTCACTTTTGGTGACCGATGGTCTCTAGGAGAAATCCGTAAAAAAAAAAAATCTCCAGAGAGTAGTATAGGAATTCGAATCGTGCATTTTGCACCAGTTTTAGATACTCCTGGAGTGACGATTTTTCCAGACCTTCTAAGTCACTCTTGGTGACTGATTGTCTAGGAGAGATCCGTAAAAAAAAAAAAAGTCTCCAGAGAGTAGTATAGGAATTTGAATCGTGCATTTTGCACCAGTTTTAGATACTCGTGGAGTGACGTTTTTTCCAGACCTTCTCAGTCAATTTGGTGACTGATGGTCTAAGAGAAATCCGTCAAAAAAAAAAAAAAAACTTCCAGAGAGTAGTATAGAAATTCGAATCGTGCATTTTGCATCAGATCTAGATACTCGTGGAGTGACGTTTTTTCCAGACCCTCTCAGTCACTTTTGGTGACTGATGGTCTCCAGGAGAAATCCGTAAAAAAAAAAAAGTCTCCAGAGAGTGGTATAGGAATTCGAATCGTGCATTTTGCACCAGTTTTCGATACTCGTCGAGTAACGTTTTTCCCAGACCCTCTCAGTCAATTTAGTGACTGATGGTCTGAGAGATATCCGTAAAAAAAAAAAAAAAAAAACTTCTCCAAATAGTAGTATAGAAATTTGAACCGTGCATTTTGCACCAGTTCTAGATACGCGTGGAGGGACGTTTTTTCCAGACCCTCTCATCCGATTTGGTGACTGATGGTCTAAGAGAAATCCGTCAAAAAAAAAAAAAAAAAAACTCCTCCAGAGAGTAGTATAGAAATTCGAATCGTGCATTTTGCACCAGTTACAGATATCCGTGAAGTGACGTTTTTTCCAGAGCCTCTCAGTCACTTTTGGTGACTGATGGTCTCTAGGAGAAATCCGTAAAAAAAAAATCTCCAGAGTGTAGTATAGGAATTCGAATCGTGCATTTTGCACCAGTTTTAGATACTCGTGGAGTGACGTTTTTTCCAGACCCTCTCAGTCAATTTGGTGACTGATGATCTCTAGGAGAAATCCGTAAAAAAAAAAAAAAACTTCTCCAAAGAGTAGTATAGAAACGCAAATCGTGCATTCTGCACCAGATCCAGTTACTCGTGGAGTGACGTTTTTTCCAGACTCTCTCATCGAAATTGGTGACTGATTGTCGGAGAGAAATCCGTCAAAAAAAAAAAAAAACTTTTCCAGAGGGTAGTATAGGAATTCGAATCGTGCATTTTGCACCGGTTTTAGATACTCGTGGAGTGACGTTTTTTCCAGACCCTCTCAGTCACTTTTGGTGACTGATGATCTCTAGGAGAAATCCGTAAAAAAAAAAAATCTCCAGAGAGTTGTATAGGAATTAGAATCGTGCATTTTGCACCAGTTTTAGATACTCGTGGAGTGACGATTTTTCCGGACCCTTTAGGTCACTCTTGGTGACTGAATGTCTAGGAGAGATCCGTAAAAAAAAAAAAAGTCTCCAGAGAGTAGTATAGGAATTCGAATCGTGCATTTTGCACCAGTTTTAGATACCCGTGGAGTATCGTATTTTCCAGACCTTCTCAGTCAATTCGGTGACTGATGGTCTAAGAGAAATTCGTCAAAAAAAAAAAAAACTCTTAGAGAGTAGTATAGAAATTTGAATCGTGCATTTTGCACCAGATCTAGATACTCGTGGAGTAACGATTTTTCCAGACCCTCTCAGTCCTTTTTGGTGACTGATGGTCTCTAGGAGAAATCCGTAAAAAAAAAAAAAAACTTCTCCAAAGAGTAGTATAAAAATTGGAATCGTGCATTTTGCACCAGATCTAGTTTGTCGTGGAGTGACGTTTTTTCCAGACCCTCTCAGTCAATTTGGTGACTGATTGTCGAAGAGAAATCCATCAAAAAAAACTTTTTCAGAGAGTAGTATAGGAATTCGAATCGTGCATTTTGCACCAGTTTTAGATACTCGTGGAGTGACGTTTTTTCCAGACCCTCTCAGTCACTTTTGGTGACCGACGGTCTTGAAGAGAAAGCCGTCAAAAAAAAAGACTACAGAGAGTAGTATAGAAATTCGAATTGTGCATTTTGCACCAGTTCTAGATACTCGTGTAGTGACGTCTTTTCCAGACCCTCTCAGTAAATTTGGTGACTGATGGTCTAAGAGAATCCCGTCAAAAAAAAAGGTCTTTAGAGAGTAGTATAGAAGTTCGAATCGTGCATTTACCACCAGTTCTAGATACTCGTAGAGTGACGTTTTTTCCAGACCCTCTCAGTCACTTTTGGTGACTGATGGTCTGAGAGAAATCCGTAAGAAAAAAAAAGGTCTCCAGAGAGTAGTATAGGAATTCGAATCGTGCATTTTGCACCAGTTTTCGATACTCGTCGAGTAACGTTTTTTCCAGACCTTCTCAGTCAATTTAGTGACTGATGGTCTGAGAGATATCCGTAAAAAAAAAAAAAAAACTTCTCCAAATAGTAGTATAGAAATTCGAACCGTGCATTTTGCACCAGTTCTAGATACGCGTGGAGTGACGTTTTTTCCGGACCCTTTCATCCGATTTGGTGATTGATGGTCTAAGAGAAATCCGTCAGAAAAAAAAAAAAAAAACTCCTCCAGAGAGTAGTATAGAAATTCGAATCGTGCATTTTGCACCAGTTACAGATATCCGTGAAGTGACGTTTTTTCCAGAGCCTCTCAGTCACTTTTGGTGACTGATGGTCTCTAGGAGGAATCCGTAAAAAAAAAAATCTCCAGAGAGTAGTACAGGAATTCGAATCGTGCATTTTGCACCAGTTTTAGATACTCGTGGAGTGACGATTTTTCCAGACCCTCTAAGTCACTCTTGGTGACTGATTGTCTAGGGGAGATCCGTAAAAAAAAAAAAAAGTCTCCAGAGAGTAGTATCGGAATTCGAACCGTGCATTTTGCACCAGTTTTAGATACTCGTGGAGTGACGTTTTTTCCAGATCTTCTTAGTCAATTTGGTGACTGATGGTCTAAGAGAAATCCGTCAAAAAAAAAAAAAACTTCCAGAGAGTCGTATAGGAATTCGAATCGTGCATTTCGCACCAGATCTAGATACTCGTGGAGTGACGATTTTTCCAGACCCTCTCAGTCCTTTTGGTGACTGATGGTCTCCAGGAGAAATCCGTAAAAAAAAAAGTCTCCAGAGAGTAGTATAGGAATTTGAATCGTGCATTTTTCACCAGTTTTAGATACTTCTCGAGTAACGTTTTTTCCAGACACTCTCAGTCAATTTAGTGACTGATGGTCTGAGAGAAATCCGTAAGAAAAAAAAAAGGTCTCCAAAGAGTAGTATAGGAATTCGAATCGTGCATTTTGCACCAGTTTTCGATACTTGTCGAGTAACGTTTCTTCCGGACCCTCTCAGTCAATTTGGTGACTGATGGTCTAAGAGAAATCCGTCAAAAAAAGAGGTCTTTAGAGAGTTGTAGAGAAGTTCGAATCGTGCATTTACCACCAGATCTAGATACTCGTGGAGTGACGTTTTTCCCAGACCCTCTCAGTCACTTTTGGTGACTGATGGTCTCCAGGAGGAATCCGTAAAAAAAAAAAGTCTCCAGAGAGTAGTATAGGAATTCGAATCGTGCATTTTTCACCAGTTTCAGATACTTCTCGTGTGACGTTTTTTCCAGACACTCTCAGTCAATTTAGTGACTGATGGTCTGAGAGAAATCCGTAAGAAAAAAAAAGGTCTCCAGAGAGTAGTACAGGAATTCGAATCGTGCATTTTGCACCAGTTTTCGATACTCGTCGAGTAACGTTTTTCCCAGACCTTCTCAGTCAATTTAGTGACTGATGGTCTGAGAGATATCCGTAAAAAAAAAAAAAAAACTTCTCCAAATAGTAGTATAGAAATTCGAACCGTGCATTTTGCACCAGTTCTAGATACGCGTGGAGTGACGTTTTTTCCAGATCTTCTTAGTCAATTTGGTGACTGATGGTCGAAGAGAAATCCGTCAAAAAAAAAAAAAACTTCCAGAGAGTCGTATAGGAATTCGAATCGTGCATTTCGCACCAGATCTAGATACTCGTGGAGTGACGATTTTTCCAGACCCTCTCAGTCCTTTTGGTGACTGATGGTCTCCAGGAGAAATCCGTAAAAAAAAAAGTCTCCAGAGAGTAGTATAGGAATTTGAATCGTGCATTTTTCACCAGTTTTAGATACTTCTCGAGTAACGTTTTTTCCAGACACTCTCAGTCAATTTAGTGACTGATGGTCTGAGAGAAATCCGTAAGAAAAAAAAAAAAGGTCTCCAAAGAGTAGTATAGGAATTCGAATCGTGCATTTTGCACCAGTTTTCGATACTTGTCGAGTAACGTTTCTTCCGGACCCTCTCAGTCAATTTGGTGACTGATGGTCTAAGAGAAATCCGTCAAAAAAAGAGGTCTTTAGAGAGTTGTAGAGAAGTTCAAATCGTGCATTTACCACCAGATCTAGATACTCGTGGAGTGACGTTTTTCCCAGACCCTCTCAGTCACTTTTGGTGACTGATGGTCTCCAGGAGGAATCCGTAAAAAAAAAAAGTCTCCAGAGAGTAGTATAGGAATTCGAATCGTGCATTTTTCACCAGTTTCAGATACTTCTCGTGTGACGTTTTTTCCAGACACTCTCAGTCAATTTAGTGACTGATGGTCTGAGAGAAATCCGTAAGAAAAAAAAAGGTCTCCAGAGAGTAGTATAGGAATTCGAATCGTGCATTTTGCACCAGTTTTCGATACTCGTCGAGTAACGTTTTTCCCAGATCTTCTCAGTCAATTTAGTGACTGATGGTCTGAGAGATATCCGTAAAAAAAAAAAAAAACTTCTCCAAATAGTAGTATAGAAATTCGAACCGTGCATTTTGCACCAGTTCTAGATACGCGTGGAGTGACGTTTTTTCCGGACCCTTTCATCCGATTTGGTGACTGATGGTCTAAGAGAAATCCGTCAGAAAAAAAAAAAAAAACTCCTCCAGAGAGTAGTATAGAAATTCGAATCGTGCATTTTGCACCAGTTACAGATATCCGTGAAGTGACGTTTTTTCCAGAGCCTCTCAGTCACTTTTGGTGACTGATGGTCTCTAGGAGGAATCCGTAAAAAAAAAATCTCCAGAGAGTAGTACAGGAATTCGAATCGTGCATTTTGCACCAGTTTTAGATACTCGTGGATCGACGATTTTTCCAGACCCTCGAAGTCACTCTTGGTGACTGATTGTCTAGGGGAGATCCGTAAAAAAAAAAAAAACTTCCAGAGAGTCGTATAGGAATTCGAATCGTGCATTTCGCACCAGTTTTAGATACCCGTAGAGTGACGTTTTTTCCAGACCTTTTCAGTCAATTAGGTGACTGATTGTCGAAGAAAAATCCGTCAAAAAAAACTTTTCCAGAGTGTAGTATAGGAATTCGAATCGTGCATTTTGCACCAGTTTTAGATACTCGTGGAGTGACGTTTTTTCCCGACCCTCTCAGACACTTTTGGTGACCGATGGTCTCTGGGAGAAATCCGTAAAAAAAAAAAAATGTTCAGAGAGTAGTATAGGAATTCGAATCGTGCATTTTGCACCAGTTTTAGATACTCGTGGAGTGACGATTTTTCCAGACTCTCTAAGTCACTCTTGGTGACTGATTGTCTAGGAGAGATCCGTAAAAAAAAAAAAAAAGTCTCCAGAGAGTAGTAGAGGAATTCGAATCGTGCATTTTGCACCAGTTTTAGATACTCGTGGAGTGACGTTTTTTCCAGACTGTCTCAGTCAATTTGGTGACTGATGGTCTAAGAGAAATCCGTCAAAAAAAAAAAAAAAAACTTCCAGAGAGTAGTATAGAAATTCGAATCGTGCATTTTGCATCAGATCTAGATACTCGTGGAGTGACGATTTTTCCAGACCCTCTCAGTCACTTTTGGTGACTGATGGTCTCTAGGCGAAATCCGTAAAAAAAAAAAAACTTCTTCAAAGAGTAGTATAGAAACTCGAATCGTGCATTTTGCACCCGATCTAGTTACTCGTGGAGTGACGTTTTTTCCAGACCCTCTCAGTCAATTTGGTGACTGATTGTCGAAGAGAAATCCGTCAAAAAAAAAAAAAACTTTTTCAGAGAGTAGTATAGGAATTTGAATCGTGCATTTTGCACCAGTCTTAGATACTCAAGGAGTGACGTTTTTTCCAGACCCTCTCAGTCACTTTTCGTCACCGACGGTCTTGAAGAGAAAGCCTTCCAAAAAATAAAAGACTCCAGAGAGTAGTATAGAAATCCGAATCGTGCATTTTGCACCAATTCTAGTTACTCGTGGAGTGACGTTTCTTCCGGACCCTCTCAGTCAATTTGGTGACGGATGGTCTAAGAGGAATCCGTCAAAAAAAAAGGTCTTTAGAGAGTAGTATAGAAGTTCGAATCGTGCATTTACCACCAGTTCTAGATACTCGTGGAGTGACGTTTTTCCCAGACCCTCTCAGTCACTTTTGGTGACTGATCGTCTCCAGGAGAAATCCGTAAAAAAAAAAAGTCTCCAGAGAGTAGTATAGGAATTCGAATCGTGCATTTTGCACCAGATCTAGATACTCGTGGAGTGACGAGTTTTCCAGACCCTCTCAGTCACTTTTGGTGACTGATGGTCTCTGGGAGAAATCCGTAAAAAAAAAAAAAACTTTTCCAAAGAGTAGTATAGAAATTCGAATCGTGCATTTTGCACCAGATCTAGTTTGTCGTGGAGTGACGTTTTTTCCAGACCCTCTCAGTCAATTTGGTGACTGATTGTCGAAGAGAAATCCATCAAAAAAAACTTTTTCAGAGAGTAGTATAGGAATTCGAATCGTGGATTTTGCACCAGTTTTAGATACTCGTGGAGTGACGTTTTTTCCAGACCCTCTCAGTAAATTTGGTGACTGATGGTCTAAGAGAATCCCGTCAAAAAAAAAGGTCTTTAGAGAGTAGTATAGAAGTTCGAATCGTGCATTTACCACCAGTTCTAGATACTCGTGTAGTGACGTTTTTTCCAGACCCTCTCAGTCACTTTTGGTGACTGATGGTCTCCAGGAGAAATCCGTAGAAAAAAAAAAGTCTCCAGAGAGTAGTATAGGAATTTGAATCGTGCATTTTTCACCAGTTTTAGATACTTCTCGAGTAACGTTTTTTCCGGACACTCTCAGTCAATTTAGTGACTGATGGTCTGAGAGAAATCCGTAAGAAAAAAAAAAGGTCTCCAAAGAAGAGTATAGGAATTCGAATCGTGCATTTTGCACCAGTTTTCGATACTCGTCGAGTAACGTTTTTCCGAGACCCTTTCAGTCAATTTAGTGACTGATGGTCTGAGAGATATCCGTAAAAAAAAAAAAAACTTCTCCAAATAGTAGTATAGAAATTCGAACCGTGCATTTTGCACCAGTTCTAGATACGCGTGGAGTGACGTTTTTTCCAGACCCTCTCATTCGATTTGGTGACTGATGGTCCAAGAGAAATCCGTCAAAAAATAAAAAAAACTCCTCCAGAGAGTAGTATAGAAATTCGAATCGTGCATTTTGCACCAGTTCTAGATACCCGTGGAGTGACGTTTTTTCCAGACCCTCTCAGTCACTTTTGGTGACTGATGGTCTCTAGGAGAAATCCGTAAAAAAAAAAAAATCTCCAGAGAGTAGTATTGGAATTCGAATCGTGCATTTTGCACCAGTTTTAGATACTCGTGGAGTGACGATTTTTCCAGACCCTCTAAGTCACTCTTGGTGACTGATTGTCTAGGAGAGATCCGTAAAAAAAAAAAAAAGTCTCCAGAGAGTAGTATAGGAATTCGAACCGTGCATTTTGCACCAGTTTTAGATACTCGTGGAGTGACGTTTTTTCCAGATCTTCTCAGTCAATTTGGTGACTGATGGTCTAAGAGAAATCCGTCAAAAAAAAAAAAACTTCCAGAGAGTCGTATAGGAATTCGAATCGTGCATTTTGCACCAGTTTTAGATACCCGTGGAAAGGCGTTTTTTCCAGACCTTCTCAGTCAATTTGGTGACTGATTGTCGAAGAAAAATCCGTCAAAAAAAACTTTTCCAGAGAGTAGTATAGGAATTTGAATCGTGCATTTTGCACCAGTTTTAGATACTCGTGGAGTGACGTTTTTTCCCGACCCCCTCAGTCACTTCTGGTGACCGACGGTCTTGAAGAGGAAGCCGTCAAAAAAAAAAGACTTCAGAGAGTAGTATAGAAATTCGAATTGTGCATTTTGCACCAGTTCTAGATACTCGTGTAGTGACGTCTTTTCCAGACCCTCTCAGTCAATTTGGTGACGGATGGTCTAAGAGGAATCCGTCAAAAAAAAAGGTCTTTAGAGAGTAGTATAGAAGTTCGAATCGTGCATTTACCACCAGTTCTAGATACTCGTGGAGTGACGTTTTTCCCAGACCCTCTCAGTCACTTTTGGTGACTGATGGTCTCCAGGAGAAATCCGTAAAAAAAAAAGTCTCCAGAGAGTAGTATAGGAATTCGAATCGTGCATTTTGCACCAGATCTAGATACTCGTGGAGTGACGATTTTTCCAGACCCTCTCAGTCACTTTTGGTGACTGATGGTCTCTAGGAGAAATCCGTAAAAAAAAAAACCTTTCCAAAGAGTAGTATAGAAATTCCAATCGTGCATTTTGCACCAGATCTAGTTTGTCGTGGAGTGACGTTTTTTCCAGACCCTCTCAGTCAATTTGGTGACTGATTGTCGAAGAGAAATCCTTAAAAAAAAACTTTTTCAGAGAGTAGTATAGGAATTCGAATCGTGGATTTTGCACCAGTTTTAGATACTCGTGGAGTGACGTTTTTTCCAGACCCTCTCAGTAAATTTGGTGACTGATGGTCTAAGAGAATCCCGTCAAACAAAAAGGTCTTTAGAGAGTAGTATAGAAGTTCGAATCGTGCATTTACCACCAGTTCTAGATACTCGTGTAGTGACGTTTTTTCCAGACCCTCTCAGTCACTTTTGGTGACTGATGGTCTCCAGGAGAAATCCGTAAAAAAAAAAAAGTCTCCAGAGAGTAGTATAGGAATTTGAATCGTGCATTTTTCACCAGTTTTAGATACTTCTCGAGTAACGTTTTTTCCGGACACTCTCAGTCAATTTAGTGACTGATGGTCTGAGAGAAATCCGTAAGAAAAAAAAAAGGTCTCCAAAGAAGAGTATAGGAATTCGAATCGTGCATTTTGCACCAGTTTTCGATACTCGTCGAGTCACGTTTTTCCGAGACCCTTTCAGTCAATTTAGTGACTGATGGTCTGAGAGATATCCGTAAAAAAAAAAAAAAAACTTCTATAAATAGTAGTATAGAAATTCGAACCGTGCATTTTGCACCAGTTCTAGATGCGCGTGGAGGGACGTTTTTTCCAGACCCTTTCATCCGATTTGGTGACTGATGGTCTAAGAGAAATCCGTCAGAAAAAAGAAAAAAACTTCTCCAGAGAGTAGTATAGAAATTCGAATCGTGCATTTTGCACCAGTTACAGATATCCGTGAAGTGACGTTTTTTCCAGAGCCTCTCAGTCACTTTTGGTGACTGATGGTCTCTAGGAGGAATCCGTAAAAAAAAAATCTCCAGAGAGTAGTACAGGAATTCGAATCGTGCATTTTGCACCAGTTTTAGATACCCTTAGAGTGACGTTTTTTCCAGACCTTCTCAGTCAATTTGGTGACTGATTGTCGAAGAGAAATCCATCAAAAAAAACTTTTTCAGAGAGTAGTATAGGAATTCGAATCGTGCATTTTGCACCAGTTTTAGATACTCGTGGAGTGACGTTTTTTCCAGACCCTCTCAGTCACTTTTGGTGACCGATGGTCTTGAAGAGAAAGCCGTCAAAAAAAAAAGACTACAGAGAGTAGTATAGAAATTCGAATCGTGCATTTTGCACCAGTTCTAGATACTCGTGTAGTGACGTCTTTTCCAGACCCTCTCAGTAAATTTTGTGACTGATGGTCTAAGAGAATCCCGTCAAAAAAAAAGGTCTTTAGAGAGTAGTATAGAAGTTTGAATCGTGCATTTACCACCAGTTCTAGATACTCGCGGAGTGACGTTTTTTCCAGACCCTTTCAGTCACTTTTGGTGACTGATGGTCTCCAGGAGAAATCCGTAAAAAAAAAAAAAGTCTCCAGAGAGTAGTATAGGAATTTGAATCGTGCATTTTTCACCAGTTTTAGATACTTCTCGAGTGACTTTTTCCAGACACTCTCAGTCAATTTAGTGACTGATGGTCTGAGAGAAATCCGTAAGAAAAAAAAAAGGTCTCCAGAGAGTAGTATAGGAATTCGAATCGTGCATTTTGCACCAGTTTTCGATACTCGTCGAGTAACGTTTTTCCGAGACCCTTTCAGTCAATTTAGTGACTGATGGTCTGAGAGATATCCGTAAAAAAAAAAAAAAAACTTCTCCGAATAGTAGTATAGAAATTCGAACCGTGCATTTTGCACCAGTTCTAGATGCGCGTGGAGGGACGTTTTTTCCAGACCCTCTCATCCGATTTGGTGACTGATGGTCTAAGAGAAATCCGTCAAAAAAAAAAAAAAAAAAACTCCTTCAGAGAGTAGTATAGAAATTCGAATCGTGCATTTTGCACCAGTTACAGATACCCGTGAAGTGACGTTTTTTCCAGAGCCTCTCAGTCACTTTTGGTGACTGATGGTCTCTAGGAGAAATCGGTAAAAAAAAAAATCTCCAAATAGTAGTATAGAAATTCGAACCGTGCATTTTGCACCAGTTCTAGATACGCGTGGAGTGACGTTTTTTCCAGACCCTCTCATCCGATTTGGTGACTGATGGTCCAAGAGAAATCCGTCAAAAAATAAAAAAAAATAAAAAAAACTCCTCCAGAGAGTAGTATAGAAGTTCGAATCGTGCATTTTGCACCAGTTCTAGATACCCGTGGAGTAACGTTTTTTCCAGACCCCCTCAGTCACTTTTGGTGACCGATGGTCTCTAGGAGAAATCCGTAAAAAAAAAAAATCTCCAGAGAGTAGTATAGGAATTCGAATCGTGCATTTTGCACCAGTTTTAGATACTCCTGGAGTGACGATTTTTCCAGACCTTCTAAGTCACTCTTGGTGACTGATTGTCTAGGAGAGATCCGTAAAAAAAAAAAAAGTCTCCAGAGAGTAGTATAGGAATTTGAATCGTGCATTTTGCACCAGTTTTAGATACTCGTGGAGTGACGTTTTTTCCAGACCTTCTCAGTCAATTTGGTGACTGATGGTCTAAGAGAAATCCGTCAAAAAAAAAAAAAAAACTTCCAGAGAGTAGTATAGAAATTCGAATCGTGCATTTTGCATCAGATCTAGATACTCGTGGAGTGACGTTTTTTCCAGACCCTCTCAGTCACTTTTGGTGACTGATGGTCTCCAGGAGAAATCCGTAAAAAAAAAAAAGTCTCCAGAGAGTGGTATAGGAATTCGAATCGTGCATTTTGCACCAGTTTTCGATACTCGTCGAGTAACGTTTTTCCCAGACCCTCTCAGTCAATTTAGTGACTGATGGTCTGAGAGATATCCGTAAAAAAAAAAAAAAAAAAACTTCTCCAAATAGTAGTATAGAAATTTGAACCGTGCATTTTGCACCAGTTCTAGATACGCGTGGAGGGACGTTTTTTCCAGACCCTCTCATCCGATTTGGTGACTGATGGTCTAAGAGAAATCCGTCAAAAAAAAAAAAAAAAAACTCCTCCAGAGAGTAGTATAGAAATTCGAATCGTGCATTTTGCACCAGTTACAGATATCCGTGAAGTGACGTTTTTTCCAGAGCCTCTCAGTCACTTTTGGTGACTGATGGTCTCTAGGAGAAATCCGTAAAAAAAAAATCTCCAGAGTGTAGTATAGGAATTCGAATCGTGCATTCTGCACCAGTTTTAGATACTCGTGGAGTGACGATTTTTCCGGACCCTTTAGGTCACTCTTGGTGACTGAATGTCTAGGAGAGATCCGTAAAAAAAAAAAAAAGTCTCCAGAGAGTAGTATAGGAATTCGAATCGTGCATTTTGCACCAGTTTTAGATACCCGTGGAGTATCGTATTTTCCAGACCTTCTCAGTCAATTCGGTGACTGATGGTCTAAGAGAAATTCGTCAAAAAAAAAAAAACTCTTAGAGAGTAGTATAGAAATTTGAATCGTGCATTTTGCACCAGATCTAGATACTCGTGGAGTAACGATTTTTCCAGACCCTCTCAGTCCTTTTTGGTGACTGATGGTCTCTAGGAGAAATCCGTAAAAAAAAAAAAAAACTTCTCCAAAGAGTAGTATAAAATCTGGAATCGTGCATTTTGCACCAGATCTAGTTTGTCGTGGAGTGACGTTTTTTCCAGACCCTCTCAGTCAATTTGGTGACTGATTGTCGAAGAGAAATCCATCAAAAAAAACTTTTTCAGAGAGTAGTATAGGAATTCGAATCGTGCATTTTGCACCAGTTTTAGATACTCGTGGAGTGACGTTTTTTCCAGACCCTCTCAGTCACTTTTGGTGACCGACGGTCTTGAAGAGAAAGCCGTCAAAAAAAAAGACTACAGAGAGTAGTATAGAAATTCGAATTGTGCATTTTGCACCAGTTCTAGATACTCGTGTAGTGACGTCTTTTCCAGACCCTCTCAGTAAATTTGGTGACTGATGGTCTAAGAGAATCCCGTCAAAAAAAAAGGTCTTTAGAGAGTAGTATAGAAGTTCGAATCGTGCATTTACCACCAGTTCTAGATACTCGTAGAGTGACGATTTTTCCAGACCCTCTCAGTCACTTTTGGTGACTGATGGTCTCCAGGAGAAATCCGTAAAAAAAAAAGTCTCCAGAGAGTAGTATAGGAATTTGAATCGTGCATTTTTCACCAGTTTTAGATACTTCTCGAGTAACGTTTTTTCCAGACACTCTCAGTCAATTTAGTGACTGATGGTCTGAGAGAAATCCGTAAGAAAAAAAAAAAGGTCTCCAAAGAGTAGTATAGGAATTCGAATCGTGCATTTTGCACCAGTTTTCGATACTTGTCGAGTAACGTTTCTTCCGGACCCTCTCAGTCAATTTGGTGACTGATGGTCTAAGAGAAATCCGTCAAAAAAAAAGGTCTTTAGAGAGTTGTAGAGAAGTTCGAATCGTGCATTTACCACCAGTTCTAGATACTCGTGGAGTGACGTTTTTTCCAGACCCTCTCAGTCACTTTTGGTGACTGATGGTCTCCAGGAGGAATCCGTAAAAAAAAAAAAGTCTCCAGAGAGTAGTATAGGAATTCGAATCGTGCATTTTTCACCAGTTTCAGATAGTTCTCGAGTGACGTTTTTTCCAGACACTCTCAGTCAATTTAGTGACTGATGGTCTGAGAGAAATCCGTAAGAAAAAAAAAGGTCTCCAGAGAGTAGTATAGGAATTCGAATCGTGCATTTTGCACCAGTTTTCGATACTCGTCGAGTAACGTTTTTTCCAGACCTTCTCAGTCAATTTAGTGACTGATGGTCTGAGAGATATCCGTAAAAAAAAAAAAAAAACTTCTCCAAATAGTAGTATAGAAATTCGAACCGTGCATTTTGCACCAGTTCTAGATACGCGTGGAGTGACGTTTTTTCCGGACCCTTTCATCCGATTTGGTGATTGATGGTCTAAGAGAAATCCGTCAGAAAAAAAAAAAAAACTCCTCCAGAGAGTAGTATAGAAATTCGAATCGTGCATTTTGCACCAGTTACAGATATCCGTGAAGTGACGTTTTTTCCAGAGCCTCTCAGTCACTTTTGGTGACTGATGGTCTCTAGGAGGAATCCGTAAAAAAAAAAATCTCCAGAGAGTAGTACAGGAATTCGAATCGTGCATTTTGCACCAGTTTTAGATACTCGTGGAGTGACGATTTTTCCAGACCCTCTAAGTCACTCTTGGTGACTGATTGTCTAGGGGAGATCCGTAAAAAAAAAAAAAAGTCTCCAGAGAGTAGTATCGGAATTCGAACCGTGCATTTTGCACCAGTTTTAGATACTCGTGGAGTGACGTTTTTTCCAGATCTTCTTAGTCAATTTGGTGACTGATGGTCTAAGAGAAATCCGTCAAAAAAAAAAAAAACTTCCAGAGAGTCGTATAGGAATTCGAATCGTGCATTTCGCACCAGATCTAGATACTCGTGGAGTGACGATTTTTCCAGACCCTCTCAGTCCTTTTGGTGACTGATGGTCTCCAGGAGAAATCCGTAAAAAAAAAAAGTCTCCAGAGAGTGGTATAGGAATTTGAATCGTGCATTTTTCACCAGTTCTAGATACGCGTGGAGTGACGTTTTTTCCAGACCCTCTCATCCGATTTGGTGACTGATGGTCCAAGAGAAATCCGTCAAAAAATAAAAAAAAATAAAAAAAACTCCTCCAGAGAGTAGTATAGAAGTTCGAATCGTGCATTTTGCACCAGTTCTAGATACCCGTGGAGTAACGTTTTTTCCAGACCCCCTCAGTCACTTTTGGTGACCGATGGTCTCTAGGAGAAATCCGTAAAAAAAAAAAATCTCCAGAGAGTAGTATAGGAATTCGAATCGTGCATTTTGCACCAGTTTTAGATACTCCTGGAGTGACGATTTTTCCAGACCTTCTAAGTCACTCTTGGTGACTGATTGTCTAGGAGAGATCCGTAAAAAAAAAAAAAGTCTCCAGAGAGTAGTATAGGAATTTGAATCGTGCATTTTGCACCAGTTTTAGATACTCGTGGAGTGACGTTTTTTCCAGACCTTCTCAGTCAATTTGGTGACTGATGGTCTAAGAGAAATCCGTCAAAAAAAAAAAAAAAACTTCCAGAGAGTAGTATAGAAATTCGAATCGTGCATTTTGCATCAGATCTAGATACTCGTGGAGTGACGTTTTTTCCAGACCCTCTCAGTCACTTTTGGTGACTGATGGTCTCCAGGAGAAATCCGTAAAAAAAAAAAAGTCTCCAGAGAGTGGTATAGGAATTCGAATCGTGCATTTTGCACCAGTTTTCGATACTCGTCGAGTAACGTTTTTCCCAGACCCTCTCAGTCAATTTAGTGACTGATGGTCTGAGAGATATCCGTAAAAAAAAAAAAAAAAAAACTTCTCCAAATAGTAGTATAGAAATTTGAACCGTGCATTTTGCACCAGTTCTAGATACGCGTGGAGGGACGTTTTTTCCAGACCCTCTCATCCGATTTGGTGACTGATGGTCTAAGAGAAATCCGTCAAAAAAAAAAAAAAAAAACTCCTCCAGAGAGTAGTATAGAAATTCGAATCGTGCATTTTGCACCAGTTACAGATATCCGTGAAGTGACGTTTTTTCCAGAGCCTCTCAGTCACTTTTGGTGACTGATGGTCTCTAGGAGAAATCCGTAAAAAAAAAATCTCCAGAGTGTAGTATAGGAATTCGAATCGTGCATTTTGCACCAGTTTTAGATACTCGTGGAGTGACGATTTTTCCGGACCCTTTAGGTCACTCTTGGTGACTGAATGTCTAGGAGAGATCCGTAAAAAAAAAAAAAAGTCTCCAGAGAGTAGTATAGGAATTCGAATCGTGCATTTTGCACCAGTTTTAGATACCCGTGGAGTATCGTATTTTCCAGACCTTCTCAGTCAATTCGGTGACTGATGGTCTAAGAGAAATTCGTCAAAAAAAAAAAAACTCTTAGAGAGTAGTATAGAAATTTGAATCGTGCATTTTGCACCAGATCTAGATACTCGTGGAGTAACGATTTTTCCAGACCCTCTCAGTCCTTTTCGGTGACTGATGGTCTCTAGGAGAAATCCGTAAAAAAAAAAAAAAACTTCTCCAAAGAGTAGTATAAAAATTGGAATCGTGCATTTTGCACCAGATCTAGTTTGTCGTGGAGTGACGTTTTTTCCAGACCCTCTCAGTCAATTTGGTGACTGATTGTCGAAGAGAAATCCATCAAAAAAAACTTTTTCAGAGAGTAGTATAGGAATTCGAATCGTGCATTTTGCACCAGTTTTAGATACTCGTGGAGTGACGTTTTTTCCAGACCCTCTCAGTCACTTTTGGTGACCGACGGTCTTGAAGAGAAAGCCGTCAAAAAAAAAGACTACAGAGAGTAGTATAGAAATTCGAATTGTGCATTTTGCACCAGTTCTAGATACTCGTGTAGTGACGTCTTTTCCAGACCCTCTCAGTAAATTTGGTGACTGATGGTCTAAGAGAATCCCGTCAAAAAAAAAGGTCTTTAGAGAGTAGTATAGAAGTTCGAATCGTGCATTTACCACCAGTTCTAGATACTCGTAGAGTGACGATTTTTCCAGACCCTCTCAGTCACTTTTGGTGACTGATGGTCTCCAGGAGAAATCCGTAAAAAAAAAAGTCTCCAGAGAGTAGTATAGGAATTTGAATCGTGCATTTTTCACCAGTTTTAGATACTTCTCGAGTAACGTTTTTTCCAGACACTCTCAGTCAATTTAGTGACTGATGGTCTGAGAGAAATCCGTAAGAAAAAAAAAAAGGTCTCCAAAGAGTAGTATAGGAATTCGAATCGTGCATTTTGCACCAGTTTTCGATACTTGTCGAGTAACGTTTCTTCCGGACCCTCTCAGTCAATTTGGTGACTGATGGTCTAAGAGAAATCCGTCAAAAAAAAAGGTCTTTAGAGAGTTGTAGAGAAGTTCGAATCGTGCATTTACCACCAGTTCTAGATACTCGTGGAGTGACGTTTTTTCCAGACCCTCTCAGTCACTTTTGGTGACTGATGGTCTCCAGGAGGAATCCGTAAAAAAAAAAAAGTCTCCAGAGAGTAGTATAGGAATTCGAATCGTGCATTTTTCACCAGTTTCAGATAGTTCTCGAGTGACGTTTTTTCCAGACACTCTCAGTCAATTTAGTGACTGATGGTCTGAGAGAAATCCGTAAGAAAAAAAAAGGTCTCCAGAGAGTAGTATAGGAATTCGAATCGTGCATTTTGCACCAGTTTTCGATACTCGTCGAGTAACGTTTTTTCCAGACCTTCTCAGTCAATTTAGTGACTGATGGTCTGAGAGATATCCGTAAAAAAAAAAAAAAAACTTCTCCAAATAGTAGTATAGAAATTCGAACCGTGCATTTTGCACCAGTTCTAGATACGCGTGGAGTGACGTTTTTTCCGGACCCTTTCATCCGATTTGGTGATTGATGGTCTAAGAGAAATCCGTCAGAAAAAAAAAAAAAACTCCTCCAGAGAGTAGTATAGAAATTCGAATCGTGCATTTTGCACCAGTTACAGATATCCGTGAAGTGACGTTTTTTCCAGAGCCTCTCAGTCACTTTTGGTGACTGATGGTCTCTAGGAGGAATCCGTAAAAAAAAAAATCTCCAGAGAGTAGTACAGGAATTCGAATCGTGCATTTTGCACCAGTTTTAGATACTCGTGGAGTGACGATTTTTCCAGACCCTCTAAGTCACTCTTGGTGACTGATTGTCTAGGGGAGATCCGTAAAAAAAAAAAAAAGTCTCCAGAGAGTAGTATCGGAATTCGAACCGTGCATTTTGCACCAGTTTTAGATACTCGTGGAGTGACGTTTTTTCCAGATCTTCTTAGTCAATTTGGTGACTGATGGTCTAAGAGAAATCCGTCAAAAAAAAAAAAAACTTCCAGAGAGTCGTATAGGAATTCGAATCGTGCATTTCGCACCAGATCTAGATACTCGTGGAGTGACGATTTTTCCAGACCCTCTCAGTCCTTTTGGTGACTGATGGTCTCCAGGAGAAATCCGTAAAAAAAAAAAGTCTCCAGAGAGTGGTATAGGAATTTGAATCGTGCATTTTTCACCAGTTTTAGATACTTCTCGAGTAACGTTTTTTCCAGACACTCTCAGTCAATTTAGTGACTGATGGTCTGAGAGAAATCCGTAAGAAAAAAAAAAGGTCTCCAAAGAGTAGTATAGGAATTCGAATCGTGCATTTTGCACCAGTTTTCGATACTTGTCGAGTAACGTTTCTTCCGGACCCTCTCAGTCAATTTGGTGACTGATGGTCTAAGAGAAATCCGTCAAAAAAAGAGGTCTTTAGAGAGTTGTAGAGAAGTTCGAATCGTGCATTTACCACCAGATCTAGATACTCGTGGAGTGACGTTTTTCCCAGACCCTCTCAGTCACTTTTGGTGACTGATGGTCTCCAGGAGGAATCCGTAAAAAAAAAAAGTCTCCAGAGAGTAGTATAGGAATTCGAATCGTGCATTTTTCACCAGTTTCAGATACTTCTCGTGTGACGTTTTTTCCAGACACTCTCAGTCAATTTAGTGACTGATGGTCTGAGAGAAATCCGTAAGAAAAAAAAAGGTCTCCAGAGAGTAGTATAGGAATTCGAATCGTGCATTTTGCACCAGTTTTCGATACTCGTCGAGTAACGTTTTTCCCAGACCTTCTCAGTCAATTTAGTGACTGATGGTCTGAGAGATATCCGTAAAAAAAAAAAAAAAACTTCTCCAAATAGTAGTATAGAAATTCGAACCGTGCATTTTGCACCAGTTCTAGATACGCGTGGAGTGACGTTTTTTCCAGATCTTCTTAGTCAATTTGGTGACTGATGGTCTAAGAGAAATCCGTCAAAAAAAAAAAAAACTTCCAGAGAGTCGTATAGGAATTCGAATCGTGCATTTCGCACCAGATCTAGATACTCGTGGAGTGACGATTTTTCCAGACCCTCTCAGTCCTTTTGGTGACTGATGGTCTCCAGGAGAAATCCGTAAAAAAAAAAGTCTCCAGAGAGTAGTATAGGAATTTGAATCGTGCATTTTTCACCAGTTTTAGATACTTCTCGAGTAACGTTTTTTCCAGACACTCTCAGTCAATTTAGTGACTGATGGTCTGAGAGAAATCCGTAAGAAAAAAAAAAAAGGTCTCCAAAGAGTAGTATAGGAATTCGAATCGTGCATTTTGCACCAGTTTTCGATACTTGTCGAGTAACGTTTCTTCCGGACCCTCTCAGTCAATTTGGTGACTGATGGTCTAAGAGAAATCCGTCAAAAAAAGAGGTCTTTAGAGAGTTGTAGAGAAGTTCAAATTGTGCATTTACCACCAGATCTAGATACTCGTGGAGTGACGTTTTTCCCAGACCCTCTCAGTCACTTTTGGTGACTGATGGTCTCCAGGAGGAATCCGTAAAAAAAAAAAGTCTCCAGAGAGTAGTATAGGAATTCGAATCGTGCATTTTTCACCAGTTTCAGATACTTCTCGTGTGACGTTTTTTCCAGACACTCTCAGTCAATTTAGTGACTGATGGTCTGAGAGAAATCCGTAAGAAAAAAAAAGGTCTCCAGAGAGTAGTATAGGAATTCGAATCGTGCATTTTGCACCAGTTTTCGATACTCGTCGAGTAACGTTTTTCCCAGACCTTCTCAGTCAATTTAGTGACTGATGGTCTGAGAGATATCCGTAAAAAAAAAAAAAAACTTCTCCAAATAGTAGTATAGAAATTCGAACCGTGCATTTTGCACCAGTTCTAGATACGCGTGGAGTGACGTTTTTTCCGGACCCTTTCATCCGATTTGGTGACTGATGGTCTAAGAGAAATCCGTCAGAAAAAAAAAAAAAAACTCCTCCAGAGAGTAGTATAGAAATTCGAATCGTGCATTTTGCACCAGTTACAGATATCCGTGAAGTGACGTTTTTTCCAGAGCCTCTCAGTCACTTTTGGTGACTGATGGTCTCTAGGAGGAATCCGTAAAAAAAAAATCTCCAGAGAGTAGTACAGGAATTCGAATCGTGCATTTTGCACCAGTTTTAGATACTCGTGGATCGACGATTTTTCCAGACCCTCTAAGTCACTCTTGGTGACTGATTGTCTAGGGGAGATCCGTAAAAAAAAAAAAACTTCCAGAGAGTCGTATAGGAATTCGAATCGTGCATTTCGCACCAGTTTTAGATACCCGTAGAGTGACGTTTTTTCCAGACCTTTTCAGTCAATTAGGTGACTGATTGTCGAAGAAAAATCCGTCAAAAAAAACTTTTCCAGAGTGTAGTATAGGAATTCGAATCGTGCATTTTGCACCAGTTTTAGATACTCGTGGAGTGACGTTTTTTCCCGACCCTCTCAGTCACTTTTGGTGACCGATGGTCTCTGGGAGAAATCCGTAAAAAAAAAAAAATCTCCAGAGAGTAGTATAGGAATTCGAATCGTGCATTTTGCACCAGTTTTAGATACTCGTGGAGTGACGATTTTTCCAGACTCTCTAAGTCACTCTTGGTGACTGATTGTCTAGGAGAGATCCGTAAAAAAAAAAAAAAAGTCTCCAGAGAGTAGTAGAGGAATTCGAATCGTGCATTTTGCACCAGTTTTAGATACTCGTGGAGTGACGTTTTTTCCAGACTGTCTCAGTCAATTTGGTGACTGATGGTCTAAGAGAAATCCGTCAAAAAAAAAAAAAAAACTTCCAGAGAGTAGTATAGAAATTCGAATCGTGCATTTTGCATCAGATCTAGATACTCGTGGAGTGACGATTTTTCCAGACCCTCTCAGTCACTTTTGGTGACTGATGGTCTCTAGGCGAAATCCGTAAAAAAAAAAAAACTTCTTCAAAGAGTAGTATAGAAACTCGAATCGTGCATTTTGCACCCGATCTAGTTACTCGTGGAGTGACGTTTTTTCCAGACCCTCTCAGTCAATTTGGTGACTGATTGTCGAAGAGAAATCCGTCAAAAAAAAAAAAAACTTTTTCAGAGAGTAGTATAGGAATTTGAATCGTGCATTTTGCACCAGTCTTAGATACTCAAGGAGTGACGTTTTTTCCAGACCCTCTCAGTCACTTTTCGTCACCGACGGTCTTGAAAAGAAAGCCTTCCAAAAAATAAAAGACTCCAGAGAGTAGTATAGAAATCCGAATCGTGCATTTTGCACCAATTCTAGTTACTCGTGGAGTGACGTTTCTTCCGGACCCTCTCAGTCAATTTGGTGACGGATGGTCTAAGAGGAATCCGTCAAAAAAAAAGGTCTTTAGAGAGTAGTATAGAAGTTCGAATCGTGCATTTACCACCAGTTCTAGATACTCGTGGAGTGACGTTTTTCCTAGACCCTCTCAGTCACTTTTGGTGACTGATGGTCTCCAGGAGAAATCCGTAAAAAAAAAAAGTCTCCAGAGAGTAGTATAGGAATTCGAATCGTGCATTTTGCACCAGATCTAGATACTCGTGGAGTGACGAGTTTTCCAGACCCTCTCAGTCACTTTTGGTGACTGATGGTCTCTGGGAGAAATCCGTAAAAAAAAAAAAAACTTTTCCAAAGAGTAGTATAGAAATTCGAATCGTGCATTTTGCACCAGATCTAGTTTGTCGTGGAGTGACGTTTTTTCCAGACCCTCTCAGTCAATTTGGTGACTGATTGTCGAAGAGAAATCCATCAAAAAAAACTTTTTCAGAGAGTAGTATAGGAATTCGAATCGTGGATTTTGCACCAGTTTTAGATACTCGTGGAGTGACGTTTTTTCCAGACCCTCTCAGTAAATTTGGTGACTGATGGTCTAAGAGAATCCCGTCAAAAAAAAAGGTCTTTAGAGAGTAGTATAGAAGTTCGAATCGTGCATTTACCACCAGTTCTAGATACTCGTGTAGTGACGTTTTTTCCAGACCCTCTCAGTCACTTTTGGTGACTGATGGTCTCCAGGAGAAATCCGTAGAAAAAAAAAGTCTCCAGAGAGTAGTATAGGAATTTAAATCGTGCATTTTTCACCAGTTTTAGATACTTCTCGAGTAACGTTTTTTCCGGACACTCTCAGTCAATTTAGTGACTGATGGTCTGAGAGAAATCCGTAAGAAAAAAAAAAGGTCTCCAAAGAAGAGTATAGGAATTCGAATCGTGCATTTTGCACCAGTTTTCGATACTCGTCGAGTAACGTTTTTCCGAGACCCTTTCAGTCAATTTAGTGACTGATGGTCTGAGAGATATCCGTAAAAAAAAAAAAAAACTTCTCCAAATAGTAGTATAGAAATTCGAACCGTGCATTTTGCACCAGTTCTAGATACGCGTGGAGTGACGTTTTTTCCAGACCCTCTCATTCGATTTGGTGACTGATGGTCCAAGAGAAATCCGTCAAAAAATAAAAAAAACTCCTCCAGAGAGTAGTATAGAAATTCGAATCGTGCATTTTGCACCAGTTCTAGATACCCGTGGAGTGACGTTTTTTCCAGACCCTCTCAGTCACTTTTGGTGACTGATGGTCTCTAGGAGAAATCCGTAAAAAAAAAAAAATCTCCAGAGAGTAGTATTGGAATTCGAATCGTGCATTTTGCACCAGTTTTAGATACTCGTGGAGTGACGATTTTTCCAGACCCTCTAAGTCACTCTTGGTGACTGATTGTCTAGGAGAGATCCGTAAAAAAAAAAAAAAGTCTCCAGAGAGTAGTATAGGAATTCGAACCGTGCATTTTGCACCAGTTTTAGATACTCGTGGAGTGACGTTTTTTCCAGATCTTCTCAGTCAATTTGGTGACTGATGGTCTAAGAGAAATCCGTCAAAAAAAAAAAAACTTCCAGAGAGTCGTATAGGAATTCGAATCGTGCATTTTGCACCAGTTTTAGATACCCGTGGAAAGGCGTTTTTTCCAGACCTTCTCAGTCAATTTGGTGACTGATTGTCGAAGAAAAATCCGTCAAAAAAAACTTTTCCAGAGAGTAGTATAGGAATTCGAATCGTGCATTTTGCACCAGTTTTAGATACTCGTGGAGTGACGTTTTTTCCCGACCCCCTCAGTCACTTTTGGTGACCGACGGTCTTGAAGAGGAAGCCGTCAAAAAAAAAAAGACTTCAGAGAGTAGTATAGAAATTCGAATTGTGCATTTTGCACCAGTTCTAGATACTCGTGTAGTGACGTCTTTTCCAGACCCTCTCAGTCAATTTGGTGACGGATGGTCTAAGAGGAATCCGTCAAAAAAAAAGGTCTTTAGAGAGTAGTATAGAAGTTCGAATCGTGCATTTACCACCAGTTCTAGATACTCGTGGAGTGACGTTTTTCCCAGACCCTCTCAGTCACTTTTGGTGACTGATGGTCTCCAGGAGAAATCCGTAAAAAAAAAAGTCTCCAGAGAGTAGTATAGGAATTCGAATCGTGCATTTTGCACCAGATCTAGATACTCGTGGAGTGACGATTTTTCCAGACCCTCTCAGTCACTTTTGGTGACTGATGGTCTCTAGGAGAAATCCGTAAAAAAAAAAACCTTTCCAAAGAGTAGTATAGAAATTCCAATCGTGCATTTTGCACCAGATCTAGTTTGTCGTGGAGTGACGTTTTTTCCAGACCCTCTCAGTCAATTTGGTGACTGATTGTCGAAGAGAAATCCTTAAAAAAAAACTTTTTCAGAGAGTAGTATAGGAATTCGAATCGTGGATTTTGCACCAGTTTTAGATACCCGTGGAGTGACGTTTTTTCCAGACCCTCTCAGTAAATTTGGTGACTGATGGTCTAAGAGAAATCCGTAAGAAAAAAAAAAGGTCTCCAAAGAAGAGTATAGGAATTCGAATCGTGCATTTTGCACCAGTTTTCGATACTCGTCGAGTAACGTTTTTCCGAGACCCTTTCAGTCAATTTAGTGACTGATGGTCTGAGAGATATCCGTAAAAAAAAAAAAAAAAAACTTCTCCAAATAGTAGTATAGAAATTCGAACCGTGCATTTTGCACCAGTTCTAGATGCGCGTGGAGGGACGTTTTTTCCAGACCCTTTCATCCGATTTGGTGACTGATGGTCTAAGAGAAATCCGTCAAAAAAAAAAAAAAAAAAAAACTCCTCCAGAGAGTAGTATAGAAATTCGAATCGTGCATTTTGCACCAGTTACAGATACCCGTGAAGTGACGTTTTTTCCAGAGCCTCTCAGTCACTTTTGGTGACTGATGGTCTCTAGGAGAAATCCGTAAAAAAAAAAAAATCTCCAAAAAGTAGTATAGAAATTCGAACCGTGCATTTTGCACCAGTTCTAGATACGCGTGGAGTGACGTTTTTTCCAGACCCTCTCATTCGATTTGGTGACTGATGGTCCGAGAGAAATCCGTCAAAAAATAAAAAAAACTCCTCCAGAGAGTAGTATAGAAATTCGAATCGTGCATTTTGCACCAGTTCTAGATACCCGTGGAGTGACGTTTTTTCCAGACCCTCTCAGTCACTTTTGGTGACCGATGGTCTCTGGGAGAAATCCGTAAAAAAAAAAAAATCTCCAGAGAGTAGTATAGGAATTCGAATCGTGCATTTTGCACCAGTTTTAGATACTCGTGGAGTGACGATTTTTCCAGACTCTCTAAGTCACTCTTGGTGACTGATTGTCTAGGAGAGATCCGTAAAAAAAAAAAAAAAGTCTCCAGAGAGTAGTAGAGGAATTCGAATCGTGCATTTTGCACCAGTTTTAGATACTCGTGGAGTGACGTTTTTTCCAGACTGTCTCAGTCAATTTGGTGACTGATGGTCTAAGAGAAACCCGTCAAAAAAAAAAAAAAAAACTTCCAGAGAGTAGTATAGAAATTCGAATCGTGCATTTTGCATCAGATGTAGATACTCGTGGAGTGACGATTTTTCCAGACCCTCTCAGTCAATTTGGTGACTGATTGTCGAAGAGAAATCCGTCAAAAAAAAAAAAACTTTTCCAGAGAGTAGTATAGGAATTTGAATCGTGCATTTTGCACCAGTCTTAGATACTCAAGGAGTGACGTTTTTTCCAGACCCTCTCAGTCACTTTTCGTCACCGACGGTCTTGAAGAGAAAGCCTTCCAAAAAATAAAAGACTCCAGAGAGTAGTATAGAAATCCGAATCGTGCATTTTGCACCAATTCTAGTTACTCGTGGAGTGACGTTTCTTCCGGACCCTCTCAGTCAATTTGGTGACGGATGGTCTAAGAGGAATCCGTCAAAAAAAAAGGTCTTTAGAGAGTAGTATAGAAGTTCGAATCGTGCATTTACCACCAGTTCTAGATACTCGTGGAGTGACGTTTTTCCCAGACCCTCTCAGTCACTTTTGGTGACTGATGGTCTCCAGGAGAAATCCGTAAAAAAAAAAGTCTCCAGAGAGTAGTATAGGAATTCGAATCGTGCATTTTGAACCAGATCTAGATACTCGTGGAGTGACGATTTTTCCAGACCCTCTCAGTCACTTTTGGTGACTGATGGTCTCTGGGAGAAATCCGTAAAAAAAAAAAAAACTTTTCCAAAGAGTAGTATAGAAATTCGAATCGTGCATTTTGCACCAGATCTAGTTTGTCGTGGAGTGACGTTTTTTCCAGACCCTCTCAGTCAATTTGGTGACTGATTGTCGAAGAGAAATCCATCAAAAAAAACTTTTTCAGAGAGTAGTATAGGAATTCGAATCGTGGATTTTGCACCAGTTTTAGATACTCGTGGAGTGACGTTTTTTCCAGACCCTCTCAGTAAATTTGGTGACTGATGGTCTAAGAGAATCCCGTCAAAAAAAAAGGTCTTTAGAGAGTAGTATAGAAGTTCGAATCGTGCATTTACCACCAGTTCTAGATACTCGTGTGGTGACGTTTTTTCCAGACCCTCTCAGTCACTTTTGGTGAATGATGGTCTCCAGGAGAAATCCGTAAAAAAAAAAAAGTCTCCAGAGAGTAGTATAGGAATTTGAATCGTGCATTTTTCACCAGTTTTAGATACTTCTCGAGTAACGTTTTTTCCGGACACTCTCAGTCAATTTAGTGACTGATGGTCTGAGAGAAATCCGTAAGAAAAGAAAAAGGTCTCCAAAGAAGAGTATAGGAATTCGAATCGTGCATTTTGCACCAGTTTTCGATACTCGTCGAGTAACGTTTTTCCGAGACCCTTTCAGTCAATTTAGTGACTGATGGTCTGAGAGATATCCGTAAAAAAAAAAAAAAAAAAACTTCTCCAAATAGTAGTATAGAAATTCGAACCGTGCATTTTGCACCAGTTCTAGATGCGCGTGGAGGGACGTTTTTTCCAGACCCTTTCATCTGATTTGGTGACTGATGGTCTAAGAGAAATCCGTCAGAAAAAAAAAAAAACTCCTCCAGAGAGTAGTATAGAAATTCGAATCGTGCATTTTGCACCAGTTACAGATATCCGTGAAGTGACGTTTTTTCCAGAGCCTCTCAGTCACTTTTGGTGACTGATGGTCTCTAGGAGGAATCCGTAAAAAAAAAAATCTCCAGAGAGTAGTACAGGAATTCGAATCGTGCATTTTGCACCAGTTTTAGATACTCGTGGAGTGACGATTTTTCCAGACCCTTTAAGTCACTCTTGGTGACTGATTGTCTAGGGGAGATCCGTAAAAAAAAAAAAAGTCTCCAGAGAGTAGTATCGGAATTCGAACCGTGCATTTTGCACCAGTTTTAGATACTCGTGGAGTGACGTTTTTTCCAGATCTTCTCAGTCAATTTGGTGACTGATGGTCTAAGAGAAATCCGTCAAAAAAAAAAAAAAACTTCCAGAGAGTCGTATAGGAATTCGAATCGTGCATTTCGCACCAGTTTTAGATACCCGTAGAGTGACGTTTTTTCCAGACCTTTTCAGTCAATTTGGTGACTGATTGTCGAAGAAAAATCCGTCAAAAAAAACTTTTCCAGAGAGTAGTATAGGAATTCGAATCGTGCATTTTGCACCAGTTTTAGATACTCGTGGAGTGACGTTTTTTCCCGACCCCCTCAGTCACTTTTGGTGACCGACGGTCTTGAAGAGGAAGCCGTCAAAAAAAAATAAGACTCCAGAGAGTAGTATAGAAATTCGAATTGTGCATTTTGCACCAGTTCTAGATACTCGTGTAGTGACGTCTTTTCCAGACCCTCTCAGTCAATTTGGTGACGGATGGTCTAAGAGGAATCCGTCAAAAAAAAAGGTCTTTAGAGAGTAGTATAGAAGTTCGAGTCGTGCATTTACCACCAGTTCTAAATACTCGTGGAGTGACGTTTTTCCCAGACCCTCTCAGTCACTTTTGGTGACTGATGGTCTCCAGGAGAAATCCGTAAAAAAAAAAAGTCTCCAGAGAGTAGTATAGGAATTCGAATCGTTCATTTTGCACCAGATCTAGATACTCGTGGAGTGACGATTTTTCCAGACCCTCTCAGTCACTTTTGGTGACTGATGGTCTCTAGGAGAAATCCGTAAAAAAAAAAAAAACTTTTCCAAAGAGTAGTATAGAAATTCCAATCGTGCATTTTGCACCAGATCTAGTTTGTCGTGGAGTGACGTTTATTCCAGACCCTCTCAGTCAATTTGGTGACTGATTGTCGAAGCGAAATCCATCAAAAAAAACTTTTTCAGAGAGTAGTATAGGAATTCGAATCGTGGATTTTGCACCAGTTTTAGATACTCGTGGAGTGACGTTTTTTCCAGACCCTCTTAGTAAATTTGGTGACTGATGGTCTAAGAGAATCCCGTCAAAAAAAAAGGTCTTTAGAGAGTAGTATAGAAGTTCGAATCGTGCATTTACCACCAGTTCTAGATACTCGTGGAGTGACGTTTTTTCCAGACCCTCTCAGTCACTTTTGGTGACTGATGGTCTCCAGGAGAAATCCGTAAAAAAAAAAAAGTCTCCAGAGAGTAGTATAGGAATTTGAATCGTGCATTTTTCACCAGTTTTAGATACTTCTCGAGTAACGTTTTTTCCGGACACTCTCAGTCAATTTAGTGACTGATGGTCTGAGAGAAATCCGTAAGAAAAAAAAAGGTCTCCAAAGAAGAGTATAGGAATTCGAATCGTGCATTTAGCACCAGTTTTCGATACTCGTCGAGTAACGTTTTTCCGAGACCCTTTCAGTCAATTTAGTGACTGATGGTCTGAGAGATATCCGTAAAAAAAAAAAAAAAAAAACTTCTCCAAATAGTAGTATAGAAATTCGAACCGTGCATTTTGCACCAGTTCTAGATGCGCGTGGAGGGACGTTTTTTCCAGACCCTTTCATCCGATTTGGTGACTGATGGTCTAAGAGAAATCCGTCAAAAAAAAAAAAAAACTCCTCCAGAGAGTAGTATAGAAATTCGAATCGTGCATTTTGCACCAGTTACAGATACCTGTGAAGTGACGTTTTTTCCAGAGCCTCTCAGTCACTTTTGGTGACTGATGGTCTCTAGGGGAAATCCGTAAAAAAAAAAAATCTCCAAAAAGTAGTATAGAAATTCGAACCGTGCATTTTGCACCAGTTCTAGATACGCGTGGAGTGACGTTTTTTCCAGACCCTCTCATTCGATTTGGTGACTGATGGTCCAAGAGAAATCCGTCAAAAAATAAAAAAAACTCCTCCAGAGAGTAGTATAGAAATTCGAATCGTGCATTTTGCACCAGTTCTAGATACCCGTGGAGTGACGTTTTTTCCAGACCCTCTCAGTCACTTTTGGTGACTGATGGTCTCTAGGAGAAATCCGTAAAAAAAAAAAATCTCCAGAGAGTAGTATTGGAATTCGAATCGTGCATTTTGCACCAGTTTTAGATACTCGTGGAGTGACGATTTTTCCAGACCCTCTAAGTCACTCTTGGTGACTGATTGTCTAGGAGAGATCCGTAAAAAAAAAAAAAAGTCTCCAGAGAGTAGTATAGGAATTCGAACCGTGCATTTTGCACCAGTTTTAGATACTCGTGGAGTGACGTTTTTTCCAGATCTTCTCAGTCAATTTGGTGACTGATGGTCTAAGAGAAATCCGTCAAAAAAAAAAAAAACTTCCAGAGAGTCGTATAGGAATTCGAATCGTGCATTTTGCACCAGTTTTAGATACCCGTGGAGTGGCGTTTTTTCCAGACCTTCTCAGTCAATTTGGTGACTGATTGTCGAAGAAAAATCCGTCAAAAAAAACTTTTCCAGAGAGTAGTATAGGAATTCGAATCGTGCATTTTGCACCAGTTTTAGATACTCGTGGAGTGACGTTTTTTCCCGACCCCCTCAGTCACTTTTGGTGACCGACGGTCTTGAAGAGGAAGCCGTCAAAAAAAAAGACTTCAGAGAGTAGTATAGAAATTCGAATTGTGCATTTTGCACCAGTTCTAGATACTCGTGTAGTGACGTCTTTTCCAGACCCTCTCAGTCAATTTGGTGACGGATGGTCTAAGAGGAATCCGTCAAAAAAAAAGGTCTTTAGAGAGTAGTATAGAAGTTCGAATCGTGCATTTACCACCAGTTCTAGATACTCGTGGAGTGACGTTTTTCCAGACCCTCTCAGTCACTTTTGGTGACTGATGGTCTCCAGGAGAAATCCGTAAAAAAAAAAGTCTCCAGAGAGTAGTATAGGAATTCGAATCGTGCATTTTGCACCAGATCTAGATACTCGTGGAGTGACGTTTTTTCCAGACCCTCTCAGTCAATTTGGTGACTGATTGTCGAAGAAAAATCCATCAAAAAAAACTTTTTCAGAGAGTAGTATAGGAATTCGAATCGTGGATTTTGCACCATGTTTAGATACTCGTGGAGTGACGTTTTTTCCAGACCCTCTCAGTAAATTTGGTGACTGATGGTCTAAGAGAATCCCGTCAAAAAAAAAGGTCTTTAGAGAGTAGTATAGAAGTTCGAATCGTGCATTTACCACCAGTTCTAGATACTCGTGGAGTGACGTTTTTTCCAGACCCTCTCAGTCACTTTTGGTGACAGATGGTCTCCAGGAGAAATCCGTAAAAAAAAAAAAGTCTCCAGAGAGTAGTATAGGAATTTGAATCGTGCATTTTTCACCAGTTTTAGATACTTCTCGAGTAACGTTTTTTCCGGACACTCTCAGTCAATTTAGTGACTGATGGTCTGAGAGAAATCCGTAAGAAAAAAAAAGGTCTCCAAAGAAGAGTATAGGAATTCGAATCGTGCATTTTGCACCAGTTTTCGATACTCGTCGAGTAACGTTTTTCCGAGACCCTTTCAGTCAATTTAGTGACTGATGGTCTGAGAGATATCCGTAAAAAAAAAAAAAAAAACTTCTCCAAATAGTAGTATAGAAATTCGAACCGCGCATTTTGCACCAGTTCTAGATGCGCGTGGAGGGACGTTTTTTCCAGACCCTTTCATCCGATTTGGTGACTGATGGTCTAAGAGAAATCCGTCAAAAAAAAAAAAAAAAAAAAAACTCCTCCAGAGAGTAGTATAGAAATTCGAATCGTGCATTTTGCACCAGTTACAGATACCCGTGAAGTGACGTTTTTTCCAGAGCCTCTCAGTCACTTTTGGTGACTGATGGTCTCTAGGAGGAATCCGTAAAAAAAAAAAATCTCCAAAACGTAGTATAGAAATTCGAACCGTGCATTTTGCACCAGTTCTAGATACGCGTGTAGTGACGTTTTTTCCAGACCCTCTCATTCGATTTGGTGACTGATGGTCCAAGAGAAATCCGTCAAAAAATAAAAAAAACTCCTCCAGAGAGTAGTATAGAAATTCGAATCGTGCATTTTGCACCAGTTCTAGATACCCGTGGAGTGACGTTTTTTCCAGACCCTCTCAGTCACTTTTGGTGACCGATGGTCTCTGGGAGAAATCCGTAAAAAAAAAAAAATCTCCAGAGAGTAGTATAGGAATTCGAATCGTGCATTTTGCACCAGTTTTAGATACTCGTGGAGTGACGATTTTTCCAGACCCTCTAAGTCACTCTTGGTGACTGATTGTCTAGGAGAGATCCGTAAAAAAAAAAAAAGTCTCCAGCGAGTAGTATAGGAATTCGAATCGTGCATTTTGCATCAGTTTTAGATACTCGTGGAGTGACGTTTTTTCCAGACTGTCTCAGTCAATTTGGTGACTGATGGTCTAAGAGAAAACCGTCAAAAAAAAAAAAAAAACTTCCAGAGAGTAGTATAGAAATTCGAATCGTGCATTTTGCATCAGATCTAGATACTCGTGGAGTGACGATTTTTCCAGACCCTCTCAGTCACTTTTGGTGACTGATGGTCTCTAGGCGAAATCCGTAAAAAAAAAAAAAACTTCTTCAAAGAGTAGTATAGAAACTCGAATCGTGCATTTTGCACCCGATCTAGTTACTCGTGGAGTGACGTTTTTTCCAGACCCTCTCAGTCAATTTGGTGACTGATTGTCGAAGAGAAATCCGTCAAAAAAAAAAACTTTTCCAGAGAGTAGTATAGGAATTCGAATCGTGCATTTTGCACCAGTCTTAGATACTCAAGGAGTGACGTTTTTTCCAGACCCTCTCAGTCACTTTTCGTCACCGACGGTCTTGAAGAGAAAGCCTTCCAAAAAATAAAAGACTCCAGAGAGTAGTATAGAAATCCGAATCGTGCATTTTGCACCAATTCTAGTTACTCGTGGAGTGACGTTTCTTCCGGACCCTCTCAGTCAATTTGGTGACTGATGGTCTAAGAGAAATCCGTCAAAAAAAGGTCTTTGGAGAGTTGTCGAGAAGTTCGAATCGTGCATTTACCAACAGGTCTAGATACTCGTGGATTGACGTTTTTTCCAGACCCTCTCAGTCACTTTTGGTGACTGATGGTCTCCAGGAGAAATCCGTAAAAAAAAAAAAGTCTCCAGACAGTAGTATAGGAATTCGAATCGTGCATTTTTCACCAGTTTTAGATACTTCTCGAGTGACGTTTTTTCCAGACACTCTCAGTCAATTTAGTGACTGATGGTCTGAGAGAAATCCGTAAGAAAAAAAAGGTCTCCAGAGAGTAGTATAGGAATTCGAATCGTGCATTTTGCACCAGTTTTCGATACTTGTCGAGTAACGTTTTTTCCAGACCTTCTCAGTCAATTTAGTGACTGATGGTCTGAGAGATATCCGTAAGAAAAAAAAAAAAAACTTCTTCAAATAGTAGTATAGAAATTCGAACCGTGCATTTTGCACCAGTTCTAGATACGCGTGGAGTGACGTTTTTTCCGGACCCTCTCATCCAATTTGGTGACTGATGGTCCAAGAGAAATCCGTCAAAAAACAAAAAAAAGAAAAAAACTGCTCCAGAGAGTAGTATAGAAATTCGAATCGTGCATTTTGCACCAGTTCTAGATACCCGTGGAGTGACGTTTTTTCCAGACCCTCTCAGTCACTTTTGGTGACTGATGGTCTCTAGGAGAAATCCGTAAAAAAAAAAAATCTCCAGAGAGTAGTACAGGAATTCAAACCGTGCATTTTGCACCAGTTTTAGATACTCGTGGAGTGACGATTTTTCCAGACCCTCTAAGTCACTCTTGGTGACTGATTGTCTAGGGGAGATCCGTAAAAAAAAAAAAAGTCTCCAGAGAGTAGTATCGGAATTCGAACCGTGCATTTTGCACCAGTTTTAGATACTCGTGGAGTGACGTTTTTTCCAGATCTTCTCAGTCAATTTGGTGACTGATGGTCTAAGAGAAATCCGTCAAAAAAAAAAAAAAAAACTTCCAGAGAGTCGTATAGGAATTCGAATCGTGCATTTCGCACCAGTTTTAGATACCCGTAGAGTGACGTTTTTTCCAGACCTTTTCAGTCAATTTGGTGACTGATTGTCGAAGAAAAATCCGTCAAAAAAAACTTTTCCAGAGAGTAGTATAGGAATTCGAATCGTGCATTTTGCACCAGTTTTAGATACTCGTGGAGTGACGTTTTTTCCCGACCCCCTCAGTCACTTTTGGTGACCGACGGTCTTGAAGAGGAAGCCGTCAAAAAAAAAAAAGACTCCAGAGAGTAGTATAGAAATTCGAATTGTGCATTTTGCACCAGTTCTAGATACTCGTGTAGTGACGTCTTTTCCAGACCCTCTCAGTCAATTTGGTGACGGATGGTCTAAGAGGAATCCGTCAAAAAAAAAGGTCTTTAGAGAGTAGTATAGAAGTTCGAATCGTGCATTTACCACCAGTTCTAGATACTCGTGGAGTGACGTTTTTCCCAGACCCTCTCAGTCACTTTTGGTGACTGATGGTCTCCAGGAGAAATCCGTAAAAAAAAAAAGTCTCCAGAGAGTAGTATAGGAATTCGAATCGTGCATTTTGCACCAGATCTAGATACTTGTGGAGTAACGATTTTTCCAGACCCTCTCAGTCACTTTTGGTGACCGATGGTCTCTAGGAGAAATCCGTAAAAAAAAAAATCTCCAGAGAGTAGTATAGGAATTCGAATCGTGCATTTTGCACCAGTTTTAGATACTCGTGGAGTGACGATTTTTCCAGACCCTCTAAGTCACTCTTGGTGACTGATTGTCTAGGAGAGATCCGTAAAAAAAAAAAAAGTCTCCAGAGAGTAGTAGAGGAATTCGAATCGTGCATTTTGCACCAGTTTTAGATACTCGTGGAGTGACGTTTTTTCCAGACCTTCTCAGTCAATTTGGTGACTGATGGTCTAAGAGAAATCCGTCAAAAAAAAAAAAAAACTTCCAGAGAGTAGTATAGAACTTCGAATCGTGCATTTTGCATCAGATCTAGATACTCGTGGAGTGACGATTTTTCCAGACCCTCTCAGTCACTTTTGGTGACTGATGGTCTCTAGGCGAAATCCGTAAAAAAAAAAAAAACTTCTCCAAAGAGTAGTATAGAAACTCGAATCGTGCATTTTGCACCCGATCTAGTTACTCGTGGAGTGACGTTTTTTCCAGACCCTCTCAGTCAATTTGGTGACTGATTGTCGAAGAGAAATCCGTCAAAAAAAAAAAAAAAAACTTTTCCAGAGAGTAGTATAGGAATTCGAATCGTGCATTTTGCACCAGTCTTAGATACTCAAGGAGTGACGTTTTTTCCAGACCCTCTCAGTCACTTTTCGTCACCGACGGTCTTGAAGAGAAAGCCTTCCAAAAAATAAAAGACTCCAGAGAGTAGTATAGAAATCCGAATCGTGCATTTTGCACCAATTCTAGTTACTCGTGGAGTGACGTTTCTTCCGGACCCTCTCAGTCAATTTGGTGACTGATGGTCTAAGAGAAATCCGTCAAAAAAAAAGGTCTTTGGAGAGTTGTAGAGAAGTTCGAATCGTGCATTTACCACCAGGTCTAGATACTCGTGGAGTAACGTTTTTTCCAGACCCTCTCAGTCACTTTCGGTGACTGATGGTCTCCAGGAGAAATCCGTAAAAAAAAAAAGTCTCCAGACAGTAGTATAGGAATTCGAATCGTGCATTTTTCACCAGTTTTAGATACTTCTCGAGTGACGTTTTTTCCAGACACTCTCAGTCAATTTAGTGACTGATGGTCTGAGAGAAATCCGTAAGAAAAAAAAGGTCTCCAGAGAGTAGTATAGGAATTCGAATCGTGCATTTTGCACCAGTTTTCGATACTTGTCGAGTAACGTTTTTTCCAGACCTTCTCAGTCAATTTAGTGACTGATGGTCTGAGAGATATCCGTAAGAAAAAAAAAAAAAAACTTCTTCAAATAGTAGTATAGAAATTCGAACCGTGCATTTTGCACCAGTTCTAGATACGCGTGGAGTGACGTTTTTTCCGGACCCTCTCATCCGAATTGGTGACTGATGGTCCAAGAGAAATCCGTCAAAAAACAAAAAAAAGAAAAAAACTGCTCCAGAGAGTAGTATAGAAATTCGAATCGTGCATTTTGCACCAGTTCTAGATACCCGTGGAGTGACGTTTTTTCCAGACCCTCTCAGTCACTTTTGGTGACTGATGGTCTCTAGGAGAAATCCGTAAAAAAAAAAATCTCCAGAGAGTAGTATTGGAATTCGAATCGTGCATTTTGCACCAGTTTTAGATACTCGTGGAGTGACGATTTTTCCAGACCCTCTAAGTCACTCTTGGTGACTGATTGTCTAGGAGAGATCCGTAAAAAAAAAAAAAGTCTCCAGAGAGTAGTATAGGAATTCGAACCGTGCATTTTGCACCAGTTTTAGATACTCGTGGAGTGACGTTTTTTCCAGATCTTCTCAGTCAGTTTGGTGACTGATGGTCTAAGAGAAATCCGTCAAAAAAAAAAAAAAACTTCCAGAGAGTCGTATAGGAATTCGAATCGTGCATTTTGCACCAGTTTTAGATACCCGTGGAGTGGCGTTTTTTCCAGACCTTCTCAGTCAATTTGGTGACTAATTGTCGAAGAAAAATCCGTCAAAAAAAACTTTTCCAGAGAGTAGTATAGGAATTCGAATCGAGCATTTTGCACCAGTTTTAGATACTCGTGGAGTGACGTTTTTTCCCGACCCCCGCAGTCACTTTTGGTGACCGACGGTCTTAAAGAGGAAGCCGTCAAAAAAAAAAGACTCCAGAGAGTAGTATAGAAATTCGAATTGTGCATTTTGCACCAGTTCTAGATACTCGTGTAGTGACGTCTTTTCCAGACCCTCTCAGTCAATTTGGTGACGGATGGTCTAAGAGAAATCCGTCAAAAAAAAGGTCTTTAGAGAGTAGTATAGAAGTTCGAATCGTGCATTTACCACCAGTTCTAGATACTCGTGGAGTGACGTTTTTTCCAGACCCTCTCAGTCACTTTTGGTGACTGATGGTCTCCAGGAGAAATCCGTAAAAAAAAAAAGTCTCCAGAGAGTAGTATAGGAATTCGAATCGTGCATTTTGCACCAGATCTAGATACTCGTGGAGTGACGATTTTTCCAGACCCTCTCAGTCACTTTTGGTGACTGATGGTCTCTAGGAGAAATCCGTAAAAAAAAAAAAACTTCTCCAAAGAGTAGTATAGAAATTCGAATCGTGCATTTTGCACCAGATCTAGTTTGTCATAGAGTGACGTTTTTTCCAGACCCTCTCAGTCAATTTGGTGACTGATTGTCGAAGAGAAATCCATCAAAAAAAACTTTTTCAGAGAGTAGTATAGGAATTCGAATCGTGCATTTTGCACCAGTTTTAGATACTCGTGGAGTGACGTTTTTTCCAGACCCTCTCAGTCACTTTTGGTGACCGACGGTCTTGAAGAGAAAGCCGTCAAAAAAAAAAGACTACAGAGAGTAGTATAGAAATTCGAATTATGCATTTTGCACCAGTTCTAGATACTCGTGTAGTGACGTCTTTTCCAGACCCTCTCAGTAAATTTGGTGACTGATGGTCTAAGAGAATCCCGTCAAAAAAAAAGGTCTTCAGAGAGTTGTATCGAAGTTCGAATCGTGCATTTACCACCAGTTCTAGATACTCGTGGAGTGTCGTTTTTCTCAGACCCTCTCAGTCAATTTGGTGATTGATTGTCGAAGAGAAATCCGTCAAAAAAAAAAAAAAAACTTTTCCAGAGAGTAGTATAGGAATTCGAATCGTGCATTTTGCACCAGATCTAGTTTGTCATAGAGTGACGTTTTTTCCAGACCCTCTCAGTCAATTTGGTGACTGATTGTCGAAGAGAAATCCATCAAAAAAAACTTTTTCAGAGAGTAGTATAGGAATTCGAATCGTGCATTTTGCACCAGTTTTAGATACTCGTGGAGTGACGTTTTTTCCAGACCCTCTCAGTCACTTTTGGTGACCGACGGTCTTGAAGAGAAAGCCGTCAAAAAAAAAAAGACTACAGAGAGTAGTATAGAAATTCGAATTATGCATTTTGCACCAGTTCTAGATACTCGTGTAGTGACGTCTTTTCCAGACCCTCTCAGTAAATTTGGTGACTGATGGTCTAAGAGAATCCCGTCAAAAAAAAAGGTCTTCAGAGAGTAGTATCGAAGTTCGAATCGTGCATTTACCACCAGTTCTAGATACTCGTGGAGTGTCGTTTTTCCCAGACCCTCTCAGTCACTTTTGGTGACTGATGGTCTCCAGGAGAAATCCGTAAAAAAAAAAAAAGTCTCCAGAGAGTAGTATAGGAATTTGAATCGTGCAATTTTCACCAGTTTTAGATACTTCTCGAGTGACGTTTTTTCCAGACACTCTCAGTCAATTTAGTGACTGATGGTCTGAGAGAAATCCGTAAGAAAAAAAAAGGTCTCCAGAGAGTAGTATAGGAATTCAAATCGTGCATTTTGCACCAGTTTTCGATACTCGTCGAGTAACGTTTTTCTGAGACCCTTTCAGTCAATTTAGTGAGTGATGGTCTGAGAGATATCCGTAAAAAAAAAAAAAAACTTCTCCAAATAGTAGTATAGAAATTCGAACCGTGCATTTTGCACCAGTTCTAGATGCGCGTGGAGGGACGTTTTTTCCAGACCCTCTCATCCGATTTGGTGACTGATGGTCTAAGAGAAATCCGTCAAAAAAAAAAAAAAAAACTCCTCCAGAGAGTAGTATAGAAATTCGAATCGTGCATTTTGCACCAGTTACAGATACCCGTGAAGTGACGTTTTTTCCAGAGCCTCTCAGTCACTTTTGGTGACTGATGGTCTCTAGGAGAAATCCATAAAAAAAAAAAATCTCCAAATAGTAGTATAGAAATTCGAACCGTGCATTTTGCACCAGTTCTAGATACGCGTGGAGTGACGTTTTTTCCAGACCCTCTCATCCGATTTGGTGACTGATGGTCCAAGTGAAATCCATCAAAAAATAAAAATAAAATAAAAAAAACTCCTTCAGAGAGTAGTATAGAAATTCGAATCGTGCATTTTGCACCAGTTCTAGATACCCGTGGAGTAACGTTTTTTCCAGACCCTCTCAGTCACTTTTGGTGACCGATGGTCTCTAGGAGAAATCCGTAAAAAAAAAAATCTCCAGAGAGTAGTATAGGAATTCGAATCGTGCATTTTGCACCAGTTTTAGATACTCGTGGAGTGACGATTTTTCCAGACCCTCTAAGTCACTCTTGGTGACTGATTGTCTAGGACAGATCCGTAAAAAAAAAAAAGTCTCCAGAGAGTAGTATAGGAATTCGAATCGTGCATTTTGCACCAGTTATAGATACTCGTGGAGTGACGTTTTTTCCAGACCTTCTCAGTCAATTTGGTGACTGATGGTCTAAGAGAAATCCGTCAAAAAAAAAAAAAAAAAAACTTCCGGAGAGTGGTATAGAAATTCGAATCGTGCATTTTGCATCAGATTCAGATACTCGTGGAGTGACGTTTTTTCCAGACCCTCTCAGTCACTTTTGGTGACTAATGGTCTCCAGGAGAAATCCGTAAAAAAAAAAAAGTCTCCAGAGAATAGTATAGGAATTCGAATCGTGCATTTTGCACCAGTTTTCGATACTCGTCGAGTAACGTTTTCCCCAGACCCTCTCAGTCAATTTAGTGACTGATGGTCTGAGAGATATCCGTAAAAAAAAAAAAGGTCTCCAGAGAGTAGTATAGGAATTTGAACCGTGCATTTTGCATCAGTTCTAGATACGCGTGGAGGGACGTTTTTTCCAGACCCTCTCATCCGATTTGGTGACTGATGGTCTAAGAGAAATCCGTAAAAAAAAAAAAAAAAACTCCTCCAAAGAGTAGTATAGAAATTCGAATCGTGCATTTTGCACCAGTTACAGATATCCGTGAAGTGACGTTTTTTCCAGAGCCTCTCAGTCACTTTCGGTGACTGATGGTCTCTAGGAGAAATCCGTAAAAAAAAAATCTCCAGAGAGTAGTATAGGAATTCGAATCGTGCATTTTGCACCAGTTTTAGATACTCGTGGAGTGACGTTTTTCCCAGACCATCTCAGTCGATTTGGTGACCGATGGTCTAAGAGAAATCCGTCAAAAAAAAAAAAAAAAAAAACTTCCAGAAAGTAGTATAGAAATTCGAATAGTGCATTTTGCACCGGATCTAGTTACTCGTGGAGTGACGTTTTTTCCAGACCTTCTCAGTCAATTTGGGGACTGATTGTCGAAGAGAAATCCGTCGAAAAAAAAAAACTTTTCCAGACAGTAGTATAGGAATTCGAATCGTGCATTTTGCACCAGTTTCAGATACTCGTAGAGTGACGTTTTTTCCAGACCCTCTCAGTCACTTTTGGTGACTGATGGTCTCCAGGAGAAATCCGTAAAAAAAAAAAAGTCTCCAGACAGTAGTATAGGAATTCGAATCGTGCATTTTTCACCAGTTTTAGATACTTCTCGAGTGACGTTTTTTCCAGACACTCTCAGTCAATTTAGTGACTGATGGTCTGAGAGAAATCCGTAAGAAAAAAAAGGTCTCCAGAGAGTAGTATAGGAATTCGAATCGTGCATTTTGCACCAGTTTTCGATACTTGTCGAGTAACGTTTTTTCCAGACCTTCTCAGTCAATTTAGTGACTGATGGTCTGAGAGATATCCGTAAGAAAAAAAAAAAAACTTCTTCAAATAGTAGTATAGAAATTCGAACCGTGCATTTTGCACCAGTTCTAGATACGCGTGGAGTGACGTTTTTTCCGGACCCTCTCATCCAATTTGGTGACTGATGGTCCAAGAGAAATCCGTCAAAAAACAAAAAAAAGAAAAAAACTGCTCCAGAGAGTAGTATAGAAATTCGAATCGTGCATTTTGCACCAGTTCTAGATACCCGTGGAGTGACGTTTTTTCCAGACCCTCTCAGTCACTTTTGGTGACTGATGGTCTCTAGGAGAAATCCGTAAAAAAAAAAAATCTCCAGAGAGTAGTACAGGAATTCAAACCGTGCATTTTGCACCAGTTTTAGATACTCGTGGAGTGACGATTTTTCCAGACCCTCTAAGTCACTCTTGGTGACTGATTGTCTAGGGGAGATCCGTAAAAAAAAAAAAAGTCTCCAGAGAGTAGTATCGGAATTCGAACCGTGCATTTTGCACCAGTTTTAGATACTCGTGGAGTGACGTTTTTTCCAGATCTTCTCAGTCAATTTGGTGACTGATGGTCTAAGAGAAATCCGTCAAAAAAAAAAAAAAAAACTTCCAGAGAGTCGTATAGGAATTCGAATCGTGCATTTCGCACCAGTTTTAGATACCCGTAGAGTGACGTTTTTTCCAGACCTTTTCAGTCAATTTGGTGACTGATTGTCGAAGAAAAATCCGTCAAAAAAAACTTTTCCAGAGAGTAGTATAGGAATTCGAATCGTGCATTTTGCACCAGTTTTAGATACTCGTGGAGTGACGTTTTTTCCCGACCCCCTCAGTCACTTTTGGTGACCGACGGTCTTGAAGAGGAAGCCGTCAAAAAAAAAAAAGACTCCAGAGAGTAGTATAGAAATTCGAATTGTGCATTTTGCACCAGTTCTAGATACTCGTGTAGTGACGTCTTTTCCAGACCCTCTCAGTCAATTTGGTGACGGATGGTCTAAGAGGAATCCGTCAAAAAAAAAGGTCTTTAGAGAGTAGTATAGAAGTTCGAATCGTGCATTTACCACCAGTTCTAGATACTCGTGGAGTGACGTTTTTCCCAGACCCTCTCAGTCACTTTTGGTGACTGATGGTCTCCAGGAGAAATCCGTAAAAAAAAAAGTCTCCAGAGAGTAGTATAGGAATTCGAATCGTGCATTTTGCACCAGATCTAGATACTTGTGGAGTGACGATTTTTCCAGACCCTCTCAGTCACTTTTGGTGACTGATGGTCTCTGGAAGAAATCCGTAAAAAAAAAAAAACTTTTCCAAAGAGTAGTATAGAAATTCGAATCGTGCATTTTGCACCAGATCTAGTTTGTCGTGGAGTGACGTTTTTTCCAGACCCTCTCAGTCAATTTGGTGACTGATTGTCGAAGAGAAATCCATCAAAAAAAACTTTTTCAGAGAGTAGTATAGGAATTCGAATCGTGGATTTTGCACCAGTTTTAGATACTCGTGGAGTGACGTTTTTTCCAGACCCTCTCAGTAAATTTGGTGACTGATGGTCTAAGAGAATCCCGTCAAAAAAAAAGGTCTTTAGAGAGTAGTATAGAAGTTCGAATCGTGCATTTACCACCAGTTCTAGATACTCGTGGAGTGACGTTTTTTCCAGACCCTCTCAGTCACTTTTGGTGACTGATGGTCTCCAGGAGAAATCCGTAAAAAAAAAAAAGTCTCCAGAGAGTAGTATAGGAATTTGAATCGTGCATTTTTCACCAGTTTTAGATACTTCTCGAGTAACGTTTTTTCCGGACACTCTCAGTCAATTTAGTGACTGATGGTCTGAGAGAAATCCGTAAGAAAAAAAAAGGTCTCCAAAGAAGAGTATAGGAATTCGAATCGTGCATTTTGCACCAGTTTTCGATACTCGTCGAGTAACGTTTTTCCGAGACCCTTTCAGTCAATTTAGTGACTGATGGTCTGAGAGATATCCGTAAAAAAAAAAAAAAAAAACTTCTCCAAATAGTAGTATAGAAATTCGAACCGTGCATTTTGCACCAGTTCTAGATGCGCGTGGAGGGACGTTTTTTCCAGACCCTTTCATCCGATTTCGTGACTGATGGTCTAAGAGAAATCCGTCAAAAAAAAAAAAAAAAAGTCCTCCAGAGAGTAGTATAGAAATTCGAATCGTGCATTTTGCACCAGTTACAGATACCCGTGAAGTGACGTTTTTTCCAGAGCCTCTCAGTCACTTTTGGTGACTGATGGTCTCTAGGAGAAATCCGTAAAAAAAAAAAATCTCCAAAAAGTAGTATAGAAATTCGAACCGTGCATTTTGCACCAGTTCTAGATACGCGTGGAGTGACGTTTTTTCCAGACCCTCTCATTCGATTTGGTGACTGATGGTCCAAGAGAAATCCGTCAAAAAATAAAAAAAACTCCTCCAGAGAGTAGTATAGAAATTCGAATCGTGCATTTTGCACCAGTTCTAGATACCCGTGGAGTGACGTTTTTTCCAGACCCTCTCAGTCACTTTTGGTGACCGATGGTCTCTAGGAGAAATCCGTAAAAAAAAAAAATCTCCAGAGAGTAGTATAGGAATTCGAATCGTGCATTTTGCACCAGTTTTAGATACTCGTGGAGTGACGATTTTTCCAGACCCTCTAAGTCACTCTTGGTGACTGATTGTCTAGGAGAGATCCGTAAAAAAAATAAAAGTCTCCAGAGAGTAGTATAGGAATTCGAATCGTGCATTTTGCACCAGTTTTAGATACTCGTGGAGTGACGTTTTTTCCAGACCTTCTCAGTCAATTTGGTGACTGATGGTCTAAGAGAAATCCGTCAAAAAAAAAAAAAAACTTCCAGAGAGTAGTATAGAACTTCGAATCGTGCATTTTGCATCAGATCTAGATACTCGTGGAGTGACGATTTTTCCAGACCCTCTCAGTCACTTTTGGTGACTGATGGTCTCTAGGCGAAATCCGTAAAAAAAAAAAAAACTTCTCCAAAGAGTAGTATAGAAACTCGAATCGTGCATTTTGCACCCGATCTAGTTACTCGTGGAGTGACGTTTTTTCCAGACCCTCTCAGTCAATTTGGTGACTGATTGTCGAAGAGAAATCCGTCAAAAAAAAAAAAAAAACTTTTCCAGAGAGTAGTATAGGAATTCGAATCGTGCATTTTGCACCAGTCTTAGATACTCAAGGAGTGACGTTTTTTCCAGACCCTCTCAGTCACTTTTCGTCACCGACGGTCTTGAAGAGAAAGCCTTCCAAAAAATAAAAGACTCCAGAGAGTAGTATAGAAATCCGAATCGTGCATTTTGCACCAATTCTAGTTACTCGTGGAGTGACGTTTCTTCCGGACCCTCTCAGTCAATTTGGTGACTGATGGTCTAAGAGAAATCCGTCAAAAAAAAAGGTCTTTGGAGAGTTGTAGAGAAGTTCGAATCGTGCATTTACCACCAGGTCTAGATACTCGTGGAGTAACGTTTTTTCCAGACCCTCTCAGTCACTTTCGGTGACTGATGGTCTCCAGGAGAAATCCGTAAAAAAAAAAAGTCTCCAGACAGTAGTATAGGAATTCGAATCGTGCATTTTTCACCAGTTTTAGATACTTCTCGAGTGACGTTTTTTCCAGACACTCTCAGTCAATTTAGTGACTGATGGTCTGAGAGAAATCCGTAAGAAAAAAAAGGTCTCCAGAGAGTAGTATAGGAATTCGAATCGTGCATTTTGCACCAGTTTTCGATACTTGTCGAGTAACGTTTTTTCCAGACCTTCTCAGTCAATTTAGTGACTGATGGTCTGAGAGATATCCGTAAGAAAAAAAAAAAAAACTTCTTCAAATAGTAGTATAGAAATTCGAACCGTGCATTTTGCACCAGTTCTAGATACGCGTGGAGTGACGTTTTTTCCGGACCCTCTCATCCGATTTGGTGACTGATGGTCCAAGAGAAATCCGTCAAAAAACAAAAAAAAGAAAAAAACTGCTCCAGAGAGTAGTATAGAAATTCGAATCGTGCATTTTGCACCAGTTCTAGATACCCGTGGAGTGACGTTTTTTCCAGACCCTCTCAGTCACTTTTGGTGACTGATGGTCTCTAGGAGAAATCCGTAAAAAAAAAAATCTCCAGAGAGTAGTATTGGAATTCGAATCGTGCATTTTGCACCAGTTTTAGATACTTGTGGAGTGACGATTTTTCCAGACCCTCTAAGTCACTCTTGGTGACTGATTGTCTAGGAGAGATCCGTAAAAAAAAAAAAAGTCTCCAGAGAGTAGTATAGGAATTCGAACCGTGCATTTTGCACCAGTTTTAGATACTCGTGGAGTGACGTTTTTTCCAGATCTTCTCAGTCAGTTTGGTGACTGATGGTCTAAGAGAAATCCGTCAAAAAAAAAAAAAAACTTCCAGAGAGTCGTATAGGAATTCGAATCGTGCATTTTGCACCAGTTTTAGATACCCGTGGAGTGGCGTTTTTTCCAGACCTTCTCAGTCAATTTGGTGACTGATTGTCGAAGAAAAATCCGTCAAAAAAAACTTTTCCAGAGAGTAGTATAGGAATTCGAATCGTGCATTTTGCACCAGTTTTAGATACTCGTGGAGTGACGTTTTTTCCCGACCCCCGCAGTCACTTTTGGTGACCGACGGTCTTAAAGAGGAAGCCGTCAAAAAAAAAAGACTCCAGAGAGTAGTATAGAAATTCGAATTGTGCATTTTGCACCAGTTCTAGATACTCGTGTAGTGACGTCTTTTCCAGACCCTCTCAGTCAATTTGGTGACGGATGGTCTAAGAGAAATCCGTCAAAAAAAAGGTCTTTAGAGAGTAGTATAGAAGTTCGAATCGTGCATTTACCACCAGTTCTAGATACTCGTGGAGTGACGTTTTTTCCAGACCCTCTCAGTCACTTTTGGTGACTGATGGTCTCCAGGAGAAATCCGTAAAAAAAAAGTCTCCAGAGAGTAGTATAGGAATTCGAATCGTGCATTTTGCACCAGATCTAGATACTCGTGGAGTGACGATTTTTCCAGACCCTCTCAGTCACTTTTGGTGACTGATGGTCTCTAGGAGAAATCCGTAAAAAAAAAAAAACTTCTCCAAAGAGTAGTATAGAAATTCGAATCGTGCATTTTGCACCAGATCTAGTTTGTCATAGAGTGACGTTTTTTCCAGACCCTCTCAGTCAATTTGGTGACTGATTGTCGAAGAGAAATCCATCAAAAAAAACTTTTTCAGAGAGTAGTATAGGAATTCGAATCGTGCATTTTGCACCAGTTTTAGATACTCGTGGAGTGACGTTTTTTCCAGACCCTCTCAGTCACTTTTGGTGACCGACGGTCTTGAAGAGAAAGCCGTCAAAAAAAAAAGACTACAGAGAGTAGTATAGAAATTCGAATTATGCATTTTGCACCAGTTCTAGATACTCGTGTAGTGACGTCTTTTCCAGACCCTCTCAGTAAATTTGGTGACTGATGGTCTAAGAGAATCCCGTCAAAAAAAAAGGTCTTCAGAGAGTAGTATCGAAGTTCGAATCGTGCATTTACCACCAGTTCTAGATACTCGTGGAGTGTCGTTTTTCCCAGACCCTCTCAGTCAATTTGGTGATTGATTGTCGAAGAGAAATCCGTCAAAAAAAAAAAAAAAACTTTTCCAGAGAGTAGTATAGGAATTCGAATCGTGCATTTTGCACCAGATCTAGTTTGTCATAGAGTGACGTTTTTTCCAGACCCTCTCAGTCAATTTGGTGACTGATTGTCGAAGAGAAATCCATCAAAAAAAACTTTTTCAGAGAGTAGTATAGGAATTCGAATCGTGCATTTTGCACCAGTTTTAGATACTCGTGGAGTGACGTTTTTTCCAGACCCTCTCAGTCACTTTTGGTGACCGACGGTCTTGAAGAGAGAGCCGTCAAAAAAAAAAAGACTACAGAGAGTAGTATAGAAATTCGAATTATGCATTTTGCACCAGTTCTAGATACTCGTGTAGTGACGTCTTTTCCAGACCCTCTCAGTAAATTTGGTGACTGATGGTCTAAGAGAATCCCGTCAAAAAAAAAGGTCTCCAGAGAGTAGTATCGAAGTTCGAATCGTGCATTTACCACCAGTTCTAGATACTCGTGGAGTGTCGTTTTTCCCAGACCCTCTCAGTCACTTTTGGTGACTGATGGTCTCCAGGAGAAATCCGTAAAAAAAAAAAAAGTCTCCAGAGAGTAGTATAGGAATTTGAATCGTGCATTTTTCACCAGTTTTAGATACTTCTCGAGTGACGTTTTTTCCAGACACTCTCAGTCAATTTAGTGACTGATGGTCTGAGAGAAATCCGTAAGAAAAAAAAAGGTCTCCAAAGAAGAGTATAGGAATTCGAATCGTGCATTTTGCACCAGTTTTCGATACTCGTCGAGTAACGTTTTTCCGAGACCCTTTCAGTCAATTTAGTGACTGATGGTCTGAGAGATATCCGTAAAAAAAAAAAAAAAAAACTTCTCCAAATAGTAGTATAGAAATTCGAACCGTGCATTTTGCACCAGTTCTAGATGCGCGTGGAGGGACGTTTTTTCCAGACCCTTTCATCCGATTTCGTGACTGATGGTCTAAGAGAAATCCGTCAAAAAAAAAAAAAAAAACTCCTCCAGAGAGTAGTATAGAAATTCGAATCGTGCATTTTGCACCCGTTACAGATACCCGTGAAGTGACGTTTTTTCCAGAGCCTCTCAGTCACTTTTGGTGACTGATGGTCTCTAGGAGAAATCCGTAAAAAAAAAAAATCTCCAAAAAGTAGTATAGAAATTCGAACCGTGCATTTTGCACCAGTTCTAGATACCCGTGGAGTGACGTTTTTTCCAGACCCTCTCAGTCACTTTTGGTGACTGATGGTCTCTAGGAGAAATCCGTAAAAAAAAAAATCTCCAGAGAGTAGTATTGGAATTCGAATCGTGCATTTTGCACCAGTTTTAGATACTCGTGGAGTGACGATTTTTCCAGACCCTCTAAGTCACTCTTGGTGACTGATTGTCTAGGAGAGATCCGTAAAAAAAAAAAAAGTCTCCAGAGAGTAGTATAGGAATTCGAACCGTGCATTTTGCACCAGTTTTAGATACTCGTGGAGTGACGTTTTTTCCAGATCTTCTCAGTCAGTTTGGTGACTGATGGTCTAAGAGAAATCCGTCAAAAAAAAAAAAAAACTTCCAGAGAGTCGTATAGGAATTCGAATCGTGCGATTTGCACCAGTTTTAGATACCCGTGGAGTGGCGTTTTTTCCAGACCTTCTCAGTCAATTTGGTGACTGATTGTCGAAGAAAAATCCGTCAAAAAAAACTTTTCCAGAGAGTAGTATAGGAATTCGAATCGTGCATTTTGCACCAGTTTTAGATACTCGTGGAGTGACGTTTTTTCCCGACCCCCGCAGTCACTTTTGGTGACCGACGGTCTTAAAGAGGAAGCCGTCAAAAAAAAAGACTCCAGAGAGTAGTATAGAAATTCGAATTGTGCATTTTGCACCAGTTCTAGATACTCGTGTAGTGACGTCTTCTCCAGACCCTCTCAGTCAATTTGGTGACGGATGGTCTAAGAGAAATCCGTCAAAAAAAAGGTCTTTAGAGAGTAGTATAGAAGTTCGAATCGTGCATTTACCACCAGTTCTAGATACTCGTGGAGTGACGTTTTTTCCAGACCCTCTCAGTCACTTTTGGTGACTGATGGTCTCCAGGAGAAATCCGTAAAAAAAAAAAGTCTCCAGAGAGTAGTATAGGAATTCGAATCGTGCATTTTGCACCAGATCTAGATACTCGTGGAGTGACGATTTTTCCAGACCCTCTCAGTCACTTTTGGTGACTGATGGTCTCTAGGAGAAATCCGTAAAAAAAAAAAACTTCTCCAAAGAGTAGTATAGAAATTCGAATCGTGCATTTTGCACCAGATCTAGTTTGTCATAGAGTGACGTTTTTCCAGACCCTCTCAGTCAATTTGGTGACTGATTGTCGAAGAGAAATCCATCAAAAAAAACTTTTTCAGAGAGTAGTATAGGAGTTCGAATCGTGCATTTTGCACCAGTTTTAGATAATCGTGGAGTGACGTTTTTTCCAGACCCTCTCAGTCACTTTTGGTGACCGACGGTCTTGAAGAGAAAGCCGTCAAAAAAAAAAGACTACAGAGAGTAGTATAGAAATTCGAATTATGCATTTTGCACCAGTTCTAGATACTCGTGTAGTGACGTCTTTTCCAGACCCTCTCAGTAAATTTGGTGACTGATGGTCTAAGAGAATCCCGTCAAAAAAAAAGGTCTTCAGAGAGTAGTATCGAAGTTCGAATCGTGCATTTACCACCAGTTCTAGATACTCGTGGAGTGTCGTTTTTCCCAGACCCTCTCAGTCAATTTGGTGACTGATTGTCGAAGAGAAATCCGTCAAAAAAAAAAAAAAAACTTTTCCAGAGAGTAGTATAGGAATTCGAATCGTGCATTTTGCACCAGATCTAGTTTGTCATAGAGTGACGTTTTTTCCAGACCCTCTCAGTCAATTTGGTGACTGATTGTCGAAGAGAAATCCATCAAAAAAAACTTTTTCAGAGAGTAGTATAGGAATTCGAATCGTGCATTTTGCACCAGTTTTAGATACTCGTGGAGTGACGTTTTTTCCAGACCCTCTCAGTCACTTTTGGTGACCGACGGTCTTGAAGAGAAAGCCGTCAAAAAAAAAAAGACTACAGAGAGTAGTATAGAAATTCGAATTATGCATTTTGCACCAGTTCTAGATACTCGTGTAGTGACGTCTTTTCCAGACCCTCTCAGTAAATTTGGTGACTGATGGTCTAAGAGAATCCCGTCAAAAAAAAAGGTCTTCAGAGAGTAGTATCGAAGTTCGAATCGTGCATTTACCACCAGTTCTAGATACTCGTGGAGTGTCGTTTTTCCCAGACCCTCTCAGTCACTTTTGGTGACTGATGGTCTCCAGGAGAAATCCGTAAAAAAAAAAAAAGTCTCCAGAGAGTAGTATAGGAATTTGAATCGTGCATTTTTCACCAGTTTTAGATACTTCTCGAGTGACGTTTTTTCCAGACACTCTCAGTCAATTTAGTGACTGATGGTCTGAGAGAAATCCGTAAGAAAAAAAAAGGTCTCCAGAGAGTAGTATAGGAATTCAAATCGTGCATTTTGCACCAGTTTTCGATACTCGTCGAGTAACGTTTTTCTGAGACCCTTTCAGTCAATTTAGTGAGTGATGGTCTGAGAGATATCCGTAAAAAAAAAAAAAAACTTCTCCAAATGGTAGTATAGAAATTCGAACCGTGCATTTTGCACCAGTTCTAGATGCGCGTGGAGGGACGTTTTTTCCAGACCCTCTCATCCGATTTGGTGACTGATGGTCTAAGAGAAATCCGTCAAAAAAAAAAAAAAAAAACTCCCCCAGAGAGTAGTATAGAAATTCGAATCGTGCATTTTGCACCAGTTACAGATACCCGTGAAGTGACGTTTTTTCCAGAGCCTCTCAGTCACTTTTGGTGACTGATGGTCTCTAGGAGAAATCCATAAAAAAAAAAAATCTCCAAATAGTAGTATAGAAATTCGAACCGTGCGATTTGCACCAGTTCTAGATACGCGTGGAGTGACGTTTTTTCCAGACCCTCTCATCCGATTTTGTGACTGATGGTCCAAGTGAAATCCATCAAAAAATAAAAATAAAATAAAAAAAACTCCTCCAGAGAGTAGTATAGAAATTCGAATCGTGCATTTTGCACCAGTTCTAGATACCCGTGGAGTAACGTTTTTTCCAGACCCTCTCAGTCACTTTTGGTGACCGATGGTCTCTAGGAGAAATCCGTAAAAAAAAAATCTCCAGAGAGTAGTATAGGAATTCGAATCGTGCATTTTGCACCAGTTTTAGATACTCGTGGAGTGACGATTTTTCCAGACCCTCTAAGTCACTCTTGGTGACTGATTGTCTAGGACAGATCCGTAAAAAAAAAAAAGTCTCCAGAGAGTAGTATAGGAATTCGAATCGTGCATTTTGCACCAGTTATAGATACTCGTGGAGTGACGTTTTTTCCAGACCTTCTCAGTCAATTTGGTGACTGATGGTCTAAGAGAAATCCGTCAAAAAAAAAAAAAAAAAAACTTCCGGAGAGTGGTATAGAAATTCGAATCGTGCATTTTGCATCAGATTCAGATACTCGTGGAGTGACGTTTTTTCCAGACCCTCTCAGTCACTTTTGGTGACTAATGGTCTCCAGGAGAAATCCGTAAAAAAAAAAAAAGTCTCCAGAGAATAGTATAGGAATTCGAATCGTGCATTTTGCACCAGTTTTCGATACTCGTCGAGTAACGTTTTCCCCAGACCCTCTCAGTCAATTCAGTGACTGATGGTCTGAGAGATATCCGTAAAAAAAAAAAAAGGTCTCCAGAGAGTAGTATAGGAATTTGAACCGTGCATTTTGCATCAGTTCTAGATACGCGTGGAGGGACGTTTTTTCCAGACCCTCTCATCCGATTTGGTGACTGATGGTCTAAGAGAAATCCGTAAAAAAAAAAAAAAAAACTCCTCCAAAGAGTAGTATAGAAATTCGAATCGTGCATTTTGCACCAGTTACAGATATCCGTGAAGTGACGTTTTTTCCAGAGCCTCTCAGTCACTTTCGGTGACTGATGGTCTCTAGGAGAAATCCGTAAAAAAAAAATCTCCAGAGAGTAGTATAGGAATTCGAATCGTGCATTTTGCACCAGTTTTAGATACTCGTGGAGTGACGTTTTTCCCAGACCATCTCAGTCGATTTGGTGACCGATGGTCTAAGAGAGATCCGTCAAAAAAAAAAAAAAAAAAAACTTCCAGAGAGTAGTATAGAAATTCGTATAGTGCATTTTGCACCGGATCTAGTTACTCGTGGAGTGACGTTTTATCCAGACCTTCTCAGTCAATTTGGGGACTGATTGTCGAAGAGAAATCCGTCGAAAAAAAAAAACTTTTCCAGACAGTAGTATAGGAATTCGAATCGTGCATTTTGCACCAGTTTCAGATACTCGTAGAGTGACGTTTTTTCCAGACCCTCTCAGTCACTTTTGGTGACCGACGGTCTTGAAGAGAAAGCCGTCAAAAAAAAAAAAGACTCCAGAGAGTTGTATAGAAATTCGAATCGTGCATTTTGCACCAGTTCTAGATACTCGTGGAGTGACGTCTTTTCCAGACCCTCTCAGTCAATTTGGTGACTGATGGTCTAAGAGAAATCCGTCAAAAAAAAGGTCTTTAGAGAGTAGTATAGAAGTTCAAATCGTGCATTTAACACCAGTTCTAGATACTCGTGGAGTGACGTTTTTTCCAGACCCTCTCAGACACTTTTGGTGACTGTCTAGGAGAGATCCGTAAAAAAAAAAAAAGTCTCCAGAGAGTAGTATAGGAATTTGAATCGTGCATTTTGCACCAGTTTTAGATACTCGTGGAGTGACGTTTTTTCCAGACCTTCTCAGTCAATTTGGTGACTGATGGTCTAAGAGAAATCCGTCAAAAAAAAAAAAAAAAAACTTCCAGAGAGTAGTATAGGAATTCGAATCGTGCATTTTGCACCAGTTTTAGATACTCGTGGAGTGACGATTTTTCCAGACCCTCTAAGTCACTCTTGGTGACTGATTGTCTAGGAGAGATCCGTAAAAAAAAAAAAAAGTCTCCAGAGAGTAGTATAGGAATTCGAATCGTGCATTTTGCACCAGTTTTAGATACTCGTGGAGTGACGTTTTTTCCAGACCTTCTCAGTCAATTTGGTGACTGATGGTCTAAGAGAAATCCGTCAAAAAAAAAAAAAAAAAAAACTTCCAGAGAGTAGTATAGAAATTCGAATCGTGCATTTTGCATCAGATCTAGATACTCGCGGAGTGACGATTTTTCCAGACCCTCTCAGTCACATTTGGTGACTGATGGTCTCTAGGAGGAATCCGTAAAAAAAAAAAAAAACTTCTCTAAGGAGTAGTATAGAAACGCGAATCGTGCATTCTGCACCAGATCCAGTTACTCGTGGAGTGACGTTTTTTCCAGACCCTCTCAGTCACTTTTGGTCACCAACGGTCTTGAAGAGAAAGCCGTCAAAAAAAAAAGACTCCAGAGAGTAGTATAGAAATTCGAATCGTGCATTTTGCACCAGTTCTAGATACTCGTGGAGTGACGTTTTTTCCAGACCCTCTCAGTCAATTTGGTGACTGATGGTCTAAGAGAAATCCTTCAAAAAAAAAGGTCTTTAGAGAGTAGTATAGAAGTTCGAATCTTGCATTTACTACTAGTTCTAGATACTCGTGGAGTGACGTTTTTTCCAGACCCTCTCAGTAACTTTTGGTGACTGATGGTCTCCAGGAGAAATCCGTAAAAAAAAAAAAGTCTCCAGAGAGTAGTATAGGAATTCGAATCATGCATTTTTCAGCAGTTTCAGATACTTCCCGAGTGACGTTTTTTCCAGACACTCTCAGTCAATTTAGTGACTGATGGTCTGAGAGAAATCCGTAAGAAAAAAAAAGGTCTCCAGAGAGTAGTATAGGAATTCGAATCGTGCATTTTGCACCAGTTTTCGATACTCGTCGAGTAACGTTTTTTCCAGACCTTCTCAGTCAATTTAGTGACTGATGGTCTGAGAGATATCCGTGAAAAAAAAAAAAAAAACTTCTCCAAATAGTAGTATGGAAATTCGAACCGCGCATTTTGCACCAGTTCTAGATACGCGTGGAGTGACGTTTTTTCCGGACCCTCTCATCCGATTTGGTGACTGATGGTCCAAGAGAAATCCGTCAAGAAACAAAAAAAAGAAAAAAACTCCTCCAGAGAGTAGTATAGAAATTCGAATCGTGCATTTTGCACCAGTTACAGATATCCGTGAAGTGACGTTTTTTCCAGAGCCTCTCAGTCACTTTTGGTGACTGATGGTCTCTAGGAGGAATCCGTAAAAAAAAAAATCTCCAGAGAGTAGTACAGGAATTTGAATCGTGGATTTTGCACCAGTTTTAGATACTCGTGGAGTGACGTTTTTTCCAGACCCTCTCAGTAAATTTGGTGACTGATGGTCTAAGAGAATCCCGTCAAAAAAAAAGGTCTTTAGAGAGTAGTATAGAAGTTCGAATCGTGCATTTACCACCAGTTCTAGATACTCGTGGAGCGCCGTTTTTTCCAGACCCTCTCAGTCACTTTTGGTGACTGATGGTCTCCAGGAGAAATCCGTAAAAAAAAAAAAGTCTCCAGAGAGTAGTATAGGAATTCGAATCGTGCATTTTTCACCAGTTTTAGATACTTCTTGAGTAACGTTTTTTCCGGACACTCTCAGTCAATTTAGTGACTGATGGTCTGAGAGAAATCCGTAAGAAAAAAAAAGGTCTCCAAAGAAGAGTATAGGAATTCGAATCGTGCATTTTGCACCAGTTTTCGATACTCGTCGAGTAACGTTTTTCCGAGACCCTTTCAGTCAATTTAGTGACTGATGGTCTGAGAGATATCCGTAAAAAAAAAAAAAAAAAACTTCTCTAAATAGTAGTATAGAAATTCGAACCGTGCATTTTGCACCAGTTCTAGATGCGCGTGGAGGGACGTTTTTTCCAGACCCTTTCATCTGATTTGGTGACTGATGGTCTAAGAGAAATCCGTAAAAAAAAAAAAAAAAAAACTCCTCCAGAGAGTAGTATAGAAATTCGAATCGTGCATTTTGCACCAGTTACAGATACCCGTGAAGTGACGTTTTTTCCAGAGCCTCTCAGTCACTTTTGGTGACTGATGGTCTCTAGGAGAAATCCGTAAAAAAAAAAAATCTCCAAAAAGTAGTATAGAAATTCGAACCGTGCATTTTGCACCAGTTCTAGATACGCGTGGAGTGACGTTTTTTCCAGACCCTCTCATTCGATTTGGTGACTGATGGTCCAAGAGAAATCCGTCAAAAAATAAAAAAAACTCCTCCAGAGAGTAGTATAGAAATTCGAATCGTGCATTTTGCACCAGTTCTAGATACCCGTGGAGTGACGTTTTTTCCAGACCCTCTCAGTCACTTTTGGTGACCGATGGTCTCTGGGAGAAATCCGTAAAAAAAAAAAAATCTCCAGAGAGTAGTATAGGAATTCGAATCGTGCATTTTGCACCAGTTTTAGATACTCGTGGAGTGACGATTTTCCCAGACCCTCTAAGTCACTCTTGGTGACTGATTGTCTAGGAGAGATCCGTAAAAAAAAAAAAAAGTCTCCAGAGAGTAGTATAGGAATTCGAATCGTGCATTTTGCACCAGTTTTAGATACTCGTGGAGTGACGTTTTTTCCAGACCTTCTCAGTCAATTTGGTGACTGATGGTCTAAGAGAAATCCGTCAAAAAAAAAAAAAAACTTCCAGAGAGTAGTATAGAAATTCGAATCGTGCATTTTGCATCAGATCTAGATACTCGTGGAGTGACGATTTTTCCAGACCCTCTCAGTCACTTTTGGTGACTGATGGTCTCTAGGCGAAATCTGTAAAAAAAAAAAAACTTCTCCAAAGAGTAGTATAGAAACTCGAATCGTGCATTTTGCACCCGATCTAGTTACTCGTGGAGTGACGTTTTTTCCAGACCCTCTCAGTCAATTTGGTGACTGATTGTCGAAGAGAAATCCGTCAAAAAAAAAAAAAAACTTTTCCAGAGAGTAGTATAGGAATTCGAATCGTGCATTTTGCACCAGTCTTAGATACTCAAGGAGTGACGTTTTTTCCAGACCCTCTCAGTCACTTTTCGTCACCGACGGTCTTGAAGAGAAAGCCTTCCAAAAAATAAAAGACTCCAGAGAGTAGTATAGAAATCCGAATCGTGCATTTTGCACCAATTCTAGTTACTCGTGGAGTGACGTTTCTTCCGGACCCTCTCAGTCAATTTGGTGACTGATGGTCTGAGAGAAATCCGTCAAAAAAAAGGTCTTTGGAGAGTTATAGAGAAGTTCGAATCGTGCATTTACCACCAGGTCTAGATACTCGTGGAGTGACGTTTTTTCCAGACCCTCTCAGTCACTTTTGGTGACTGATGGTCTCCAGGAGAAATCCGTAAAAAAAAAAAAGTCTCCAGACAGTAGTATAGGAATTCGAATCGTGCATTTTTCACCAGTTTTAGATACTTCTCGAGTGACGTTTTTTCCAGACACTCTCAGTCAATTTAGTGACTGATGGTCTGAGAGAAATCCGTAAGAAAAAAAAGGTCTCCAGAGAGTAGTATAGGAATTCGAATCGTGCATTTTGCACCAGTTTTCGATACTTGTCGAGTAACGTTTTTTCCAGACCTTCTCAGTCAATTTAGTGACTGATGGTCTGAGAGATATCCGTAAGAAAAAAAAAAAAAACTTCTTCAAATAGTAGTATAGAAATTCGAACCGTGCATTTTGCACCAGTTCTAGATACGCGTGGAGTGACGTTTTTTCCGGACCCTCTCATCCGATTTGGTGACTGATGGTCCAAGAGAAATCCGTCAAAAAACAAAAAAAAGAAAAAAACTGCTCCAGAGAGTAGTATAGAAATTCGAATCGTGCATTTTGCACCAGTTCTAGATACCCGTGGAGTGACGTTTTTTCCAGACCCTCTCAGTCACTTTTGGTGACTGATAGTCTCTAGGAGAAATCCGTTAAAAAAAAAAAATCTCCAGAGAGTAGTACAGGAATTCGAACCGTGCATTTTGCACCAGTTTTAGATACTCGTGGAGTGACGATTTTTCCAGACCCTCTAAGTCACTCTTGGTGACTGATTGTCTAGGGGAGATCCGTAAAAAAAAAAAAAAGTCTCCAGAGAGTAGTATCGGAATTCGAACCGTGCATTTTGCACCAGTTTTAGATACTCGTGGAGTGACGTTTTTTCCAGATCTTCTCAGTCAATTTGGTGACTGATGGTCTAAGAGAAATCCGTCAAAAAAAAAAAAAACTTCCAGAGAGTCGTATAGGAATTCGAATCGTGCATTTCGCACCAGTTTTAGATACCCGTAGAGTGACGTTTTTTCCAGACCTTTTCAGTCAATTTGGTGACTGATTGTCGAAGAAAAATCCGTCAAAAAAAACTTTTCCAGAGAGTAGTATAGGAATTCGAATCGTGCATTTTGCACCAGTTTTAGATACTCGTGGAGTGACGTTTTTTCCCGACCCCCTCAGTCACTTTTGGTGACCGACGGTCTTGAAGAGGAAGCCGTCAAAAAAAAAAAAGACTCCAGAGAGTAGTATAGAAATTCGAATTGTGCATTTTGCACCAGTTCTAGATACTCGTGTAGTGACGTCTTTTCCAGACCCTCTCAGTCAATTTGGTGACGGATGGTCTAAGAGGAATCCGTCAAAAAAAAAGGTCTTTAGAGAGTAGTATAGAAGTTCGAATCGTGCATTTACCACCAGTTCTAGATACTCGTGGAGTGACGTTTTTCCCAGACCCTCTCAGTCACTTTTGGTGACTGATGGTCTCCAGGAGAAATCCGTAAAAAAAAAAAGTCTCCAGAGAGTAGTATAGGAATTCGAATCGTGCATTTTGCACCAGATCTAGATACTCGTGGAGTGACGATTTTTCCAGACCCTCTCAGTCACTTTTGGTGACTGATGGTCTCTAGGAGAAATCCGTAAAAAAAAAAAAAACTTTTCCAAAGAGTAGTATAGAAATTCCAATCGTGCTTTTTGCACCAGATCTTGTTTGTCGTGGAGTGACGTTTTTTCCAGACCCTCTCAGTCAATTTGGTGACTGATTGTCGAAGCGAAATCCATCAAAAAAAACTTTTTCAGAGAGTAGTATAGGAATTCGAATCGTGGATTTTGCACCAGTTTTAGATACTCGTGGAGTGACGTTTTTTCCAGACCCTCTCAGTCACTTTTGGTGACCGATGGTCTTGAAGAGAAAGCCGTCAAAAAAAAAAGACTACAGAGAGTAGTATAGAAATTCGAATCGTGCATTTTGCACCAGTTCTAGATACTCGTGTAGTGACGTCTTTTCCAGACCCTCTCAGTAAATTTGGTGACTGATGGTCTAAGAGAATCCCGTCAAAAAAAAAGGTCTTCAGAGAGTAGTATAGAAGTTCGAATCGTGCATTTACCACCAGTTCTAGATACTCGTGGAGTGACGTTTTTTCCAGACCCTCTCAGTCACTTTTGGTGACTGATGGTCTCCAGGAGAAATCCGTAAAAAAAAAAAAAGTCTCCAGAGAGTAGTATAGGAATTTGAATCGTGCATTTTTCACCAGTTTTAGATACTTCTCGAGTGACTTTTTTCCAGACACTCTCAGTCAATTTAGTGACTGATGGTCTGAGAGAAATCCGTAAGAAAAAAAAAAAGGTCTCCAGAGAGTAGTATAGGAATTCGAATCGTGCTTTTTGCACCAGTTTTCGATACTCGTCGAGTAACGTTTTTCCGAGACCCTTTCAGTCAATTTAGTGACTGATGGTCTGAGAGATCTCCGTAAAAAAAAAAAAAACTTCTCCAAATAGTAGTATAGAAATTCGAACCGTGCATTTTGCACCAGTTCTAGATGCGCGTGGAGGGACGTTTTTTCCAGACCCTCTCATCCGATTTGGTGACTGATGGTCTAAGAGAAATCCGTCAAAAAAAAAAAAAAAAACTCCTTCAGAGAGTAGTATAGAAATTCGAATCGTGCATTTTGCACCAGTTACAGATACCCGTTAAGTGACGTTTTTTCCAGAGCCTCTCAGTCTTTTTTGGTGACTGATGGTCTCTAGGAGAAATCGGTAAAAAAAAAAAATCTCCAAATAGTAGTATAGAAATTTGAACCGTGCATTTTGCACCAGTTCTAGATACGCGTGGAGTGACGTTTTTTCCAGACCCTCTCATCCGATTTGGTGACTGATGGTCCAAGAGAAATCCGTCAAAAAATAAAAAAAAATAAAAAAAACTCCTCCAGAGAGTAGTATAGAAGTTCGAATCGTGCATTTTGCACCAGTTCTAGATACCCGTGGAGTAACGTTTTTTCCAGACCCCCTCAGTCACTTTTGGTGACCGATGGTCTCTAGGAGAAATCCGTAAAAAAAAAAAATCTCCAGAGAGTAGTATAGGAATTCGAATCGTGCATTTTGCACCAGTTTTAGATACTCCTGGAGTGACGATTTTTCCAGACCTTCTAAGTCACTCTTGGTGACTGATTGTCTAGGAGAGATCCGTAAAAAAAAAAAAGTCTCCAGAGAGTAGTATAGGAATTTGAATCGTGCATTTTGCACCAGTTTTAGATACTCGTGGAGTGACGTTTTTTCCAGACCTTCTCAGTCAATTTGGTGACTGATGGTCTAAGAGAAATCCGTCAAAAGAAAAAAAAAAAAACTTCCAGAGAGTAGTATAGAAATTCGAATCGTGCATTTTGCATCAGATCTAGATACTCGTGGAGTGACGTTTTTTCCAGACCCTCTTAGTCACTTTTGGTGACTGATGGTCTCCAGGAGAAATCCGTAAAAAAAAAAAAAGTCTCCAGAGAGTGGTATAGGAATTCGAATCGTGCATTTTGCACCAGTTTTCGATACTCGTCGAGTAACGTTTTTCCCAGACCCTCTCAGTCAATTTAGTGACTGATGGTCTGAGAGATATCCGTAAAAAAAAAAAAAAAAAAAACTTCTCCAAATAGTAGTATAGAAATTTGAACCGTGCATTTTGCACCAGTTCTAGATACGCGTGGAGGGACGTTTTTTCCAGACCCTCTCATCCGATTTGGTGACTGATGATCTAAGAGAAATCCGTCAAAAAAAAAAAAAAAACTCCTCCAGAGAGTAGTATAGAAATTCGAATCGTGCATTTTGCACCAGTTACAGATATCCGTGAAGTGACGTTTTTTCCAGAGCCTCTCAGTCACTTTTGGTGACTGGTGGTCTCTAGGAGAAATCCGTAAAAAAAAAATCTCCAGAGTGTAGTATAGGAATTCGAATCGTGCATTTTGCACCAGTTTTAGATACTCGTGGAGTGACGTTTTTTCCAGACCCTCTCAGTCAATTTGGTGACTGATGGTCTAAGAGAAATCCGTCAAAAAAAAGGTCTTGAGAGAGTAGTATAGAAGTTCAAATCGTGCATTTAACACCAGTTCTAGATACTCGTGGAGTGACGTTTTTTCCAAACCCTCTCAGTCACTCTTGGTGACTGTCTAGGAGAGATCCGTAAAAAAAAAAAAAGTCTCCAGAGAGTAGTATAGGAATTCGAATCGTGCATTTTGCACCAGTTTTAGATACTCGTGGAGTGACGTTTTTTCCAGACCTTCTCAGTCAATTTGGTGACTGATGGTCTAAGAGAAATCCGTCGAGAAGAAAAAAAAAAAAAAAAACTTTCAGAGAGTAGTATAGAAATTCGAATCGTGCATTTTGCATCAGATCTAGATACTCGCGGAGTGACGATTTTTCCAGACCCTCTCAGTCACATTTGGTGACTGATGGTCTCTAGGAGAAATCCGTAAAAAAAAAAAAAACTTCTCCAAAGAGTAGTATAGAAACGCAAATCGTGCATTCTGCACCAGATCCAGTTACTCGTGGAGTGACGTTTTTTCCAGACCCTCTCATCGAAATTGGTGACTGATTGTCGGAGAGAAATCCGTCAAAAAAAAAAAAAAACTTTTCCAGAGGGTAGTATAGGAATTCGAATCGTGCATTTTGCACTGGTTTTAGATACTCGTGGAGTGACGTTTTTTCCAGACCCTCTCAGTCACTTTTGGTCACCAACGGTCTTGAAGAGAAAGCCGTAAAAAAAAAAAAGACTCCAGAGAGTAGTATAGAAATTCGAATCGTGCATTTTGCACCAGTTCTAGATACGCGTTGAGTGAGGTTTTTTCCAGACCCTCTCATCCGATTTGGTGACTGATGGTCTAAGAGAAATCCGTCAAAAAGAAAAAAAATTCCTCCAGAGAGTAGTATAGAAATTCGAATCGTGCATTTTGCACCAGTTCTAGATATCCGTGGAGTGACGTTTTTTCCAGACCCTCTCAGTCACTTTTGGTGACTGATGATCTCTAGGAGAAATCCGAAAAAAAAAAAAATCTCCAGAGAGTAGTACAGGAATTCGAACCGTGCATTTTGCACCAGTTTTAGATACTCGTGGAGTGACGATTTTTCCAGACCCTCTAAGTCACTCTTGGTGACTGATTGTCTAGGGGAGATCCGTAAAAAAAAAAAAAAGTCTCCAGAGAGTAGTATCGGAATTCGAACCGTGCATTTTGCACCAGTTTTAGATACTCGTGGAGTGACGTTTTTTCCAGATCTTCTCAGTCAATTTGGTGACTGATGGTCTAAGAGAAATCCGTCAAAAAAAAAAAAAAACTTCCAGAGAGTCGTATAGGAATTCGAATCGTGCATTTCGCACCAGTTTTAGATACCCGTAGAGTGACGTTTTTTCCAGACCTTTTCAGTCAATTTGGTGACTGATTGTCGAAGAAAAATCCGTCAAAAAAAACTTTTCCAGAGAGTAGTATAGGAATTCGAATCGTGCATTTTGCACCAGTTTTAGATACTCGTGGAGTGACGTTTTTTCCCGACCCCCTCAGTCACTTTTGGTGACCGACGGTCTTGAAGAGGAAGCCGTCAAAAAAAAAAAAGACTCCAGAGAGTAGTATAGAAATTCGAATTGTGCATTTTGCACCAGTTCTAGATACTCGTGTAGTGACGTTTTTTCCAGATCTTCTCAGTCAATTTGGTGACTGATGGTCTAAGAGAAATCCGTCAAAAAAAAAAAAAAACTTCCAGAGAGTCGTATAGGAATTCGAATCGTGCATTTACCACCAGTTCTAGATACTCGTGGAGTGACGTTTTTCCCAGACCCTCTCAGTCACTTTTGGTGACTGATGGTCTCCAGGAGAAATCCGTAAAAAAAAAAAGTCTCCAGAGAGTAGTATAGGAATTCGAATCGTGCATTTTGCACCAGATCTAGATACTCGTGGAGTGACGATTTTTCCAGACCCTCTCAGTCACTTTTGGTGACTGATGGTCTCTAGGAGAAATCCGTAAAAAAAAAATAAACTTTTCCAAAGAGTAGTATAGAAATTCCAATCGTGCATTTTGCACCAGATCTTGTTTGTCGTGGAGTGACGTTTTTTCCAGACCCTCTCAGTCAATTTGGTGACTGATTGTCGAAGCGAAATCCATCAAAAAAAACTTTTTCAGAGAGTAGTATAGGAATTCGAATCGTGGATTTTGCACCAGTTTTAGATACTCGTGGAGTGACGTTTTTTCCAGACCCTCTCAGTAAATTTGGTGACTGATGGACTAAGAGAATCCCGTCAAAAAAAAAGGTCTTTAGAGAGTAGTATAGAAGTTCGAATCGTGCATTTACCACCAGTTCTAGATACTCGTGGAGTGACGTTTTTTCCAGACCCTCTCAGTCACTTTTGGTGACTGATGGTCTCCAGGAGAAATCCGTAAAAAAAAAAAGTCTCCGGAGAGTAGTATAGGAATTTGAATCGTGCATTTTCCACCAGTTTTAGATACTTCTCGAGTAACGTTTTTTCCGGACACTCTCAGTCAATTTAGTGACTGATGGTCTGAGAGAAATCCGTAAGAAAAAAAAGGTCTCCAAAGAAGAGTATACGAATTCGAATCGTGCATTTTGCACCAGTTTTCGATACTCGTCGAGTAACGTTTTTCCGAGACCCTTTCAGTCAATTTAGTGACTGATGGTCTGAGAGATATCCGTAAAAAAAAAAAAAAAAAAAAACTCTCCAAATAGTAGTATAGAAATTCGAACCGTGCATTTTGCACCAGTTCTAGATGCGCGTGGAGGGACGTTTTTTCCAGACCCTTCCATCCGATTTGGTGACTGATGGTCTAAGAGAAATCCGTCAAAAAAAAAAAAAAAAAACTCCTTCAGGGAGTAGTATAGAAATTCGAATCGTGCATTTTGCACCAGTTACAGATACCCGTGAAGTGACGTTTTTTCCACAGCCTCTCAGTCATTTTTGGTGACTGATGGTCTCTAGGAGCAATCCGTAAAAAAAAAAAATCTCCAAAAAGTAGTATAGAAATTCGAACCGTGCATTTTGCACCAGTTCTAGATACGCGTGGAGTGACGTTTTTTCCAGACCCTCTCATTCGATTTGGTGACTGATGGTCCAAGAGAAATCCGTCAAAAAATAAAAAAAACTCCTCCAGAGAGTAGTATAGAAATTCGAATCGTGCATTTTGCACCAGTTCTAGATACCCGTGGAGTGACGTTTTTTCCAGACCCTCTCAGTCACTTTTGGTGACCGATGGTCTCTAGGAGAAATCCGTAAAAAAAAAAAATCTCCAGAGAGTAGTATAGGAATTCGAATCGTGCAATTTGCACCAGTTTTAGATACTCCTTGAGTGACGATTTTTCCAGACCCTCTAAGTCACTCTTGGTGACTGATTGTCTAGGAGAGATCCGTAAAAAAAAAAAAAAGTCTCCAGAGAGTAGTATAGGAATTCGAATCGTGCATTTTGCACCAGTTTTAGATACTCGTGGAGTGACGTTTTTTCCAGACCTTCTCAGTCAATTTGGTGACTGATGGTCTAAGAGAAATCCGTCAAAAAAAAAAAAAAAACTTCCAGAGAGTAGTATAGAAATTCGAATCGTGCATTTTGCATCAGATCTAGATACTCGTGGAGTGACGATTTTTCCAGACCCTCTCAGTCACTTTTGGTGACTGATGGTCTCTAGGCGAAATCCGTAAAAAAAAAAAAACTTCTTCAAAGAGTAGTATAGAAACTCGAATCGTGCATTTTGCACCCGATCTAGTTACTCGTGGAGTGACGTTTTTTCCAGACCCTCTCAGTCAATTTGGTGACTGATTGTCGAAGAGAAATCCGTCAAAAAAAAAAAAAAAACTTTTCCAGAGAGTAGTATAGGAATTCGAATCGTGCATTTTGCACCAGTCTTAGATACTCAAGGAGTGACGTTTTTTCCAGACCCTCTCAGTCACTTTTCGTCACCGACGGTCTTGAAGAGAAAGCCTTCCAAAAAATAAAAGACTCCAGAGAGTAGTATAGAAATCCGAATCGTGCATTTTGCACCAGTTTTCGATACTTGTCGAGTAACGTTTTTTCCAGACCTTCTCAGTCAATTTAGTGACTGATGGTCTGAGAGATATCCGTAAGAAAAAAAAAAAAACTTCTTCAAATAGTAGTATAGAAATTCGAACCGTGCATTTTGCACCAGTTCTAGATACGCGTGGAGTGACGTTTTTTCCGGACCCTCTCATCCGATTTGGTGACTGATGGTCCAAGAGAAATCCGTCAAAAAACAAAAAAAAGAAAAAAACTGCTCCAGAGAGTAGTATAGAAATTCGAATCGTGCATTTTGCACCAGTTCTAGATACCCGTGGAGTGACGTTTTTTCCAGACCCTCTCAGTCACTTTTGGTGACTGATAGTCTCTAGGAGAAATCCGTTAAAAAAAAAAAATCTCCAGAGAGTAGTACAGGAATTCGAACCGTGCATTTTGCACCAGTTTTAGATACTCGTGGAGTGACGATTTTTCCAGACCCTCTAAGTCACTCTTGGTGACTGATTGTCTAGGGGAGATCGGTAAAAAAAAAAAAAAGTCTCCAGAGAGTAGTATCGGAATTCGAACCGTGCATTTTGCACCAGTTTCAGATACTTGTGGAGTGACGTTTTGTCCAGATCTTCTCAGTCAATTTGGTGACTGATGGTCTAAGAGAAATCCGTCAAAAAAAAAAAAAAAACTTCCAGAGAGTAGTATAGAAATTCGAATCGTGCATTTTGCATCAGATCTAGATACTCGTGGAGTGACGATTTTTCCAGACCCTCTCAGTCAATTTGGTGACTGATTGTCGAAGAGAAATCCGTCAAAAAAAAAAAAACTTTTCCAGAGAGTAGTATAGGAATTTGAATCGTGCATTTTGCACCAGTCTTAGATACTCAAGGAGTGACGTTTTTTCCAGACCCTCTCAGTCACTTTTCGTCACCGACGGTCTTGAAGAGAAAGCCTTCCAAAAAATAAAAGACTCCAGAGAGTAGTATAGAAATCCGAATCGTGCATTTTGCACCAATTCTAGTTACTCGTGGAGTGACGTTTCTTCCGGACCCTCTCAGTCAATTTGGTGACGGATGGTCTAAGAGGAATCCGTCAAAAAAAAAGGTCTTTAGAGAGTAGTATAGAAGTTCGAATCGTGCATTTACCACCAGTTCTAGATACTCGTGGAGTGACGTTTTTCCCAGACCCTCTCAGTCACTTTTGGTGACTGATGGTCTCCAGGAGAAATCCGTAAAAAAAAAAGTCTCCAGAGAGTAGTATAGGAATTCGAATCGTGCATTTTGAACCAGATCTAGATACTCGTGGAGTGACGATTTTTCCAGACCCTCTCAGTCACTTTTGGTGACTGATGGTCTCTGGGAGAAATCCGTAAAAAAAAAAAAAACTTTTCCAAAGAGTAGTATAGAAATTCGAATCGTGCATTTTGCACCAGATCTAGTTTGTCGTGGAGTGACGTTTTTTCCAGACCCTCTCAGTCAATTTGGTGACTGATTGTCGAAGAGAAATCCATCAAAAAAAACTTTTTCAGAGAGTAGTATAGGAATTCGAATCGTGGATTTTGCACCAGTTTTAGATACTCGTGGAGTGACGTTTTTTCCAGACCCTCTCAGTAAATTTGGTGACTGATGGTCTAAGAGAATCCCGTCAAAAAAAAAGGTCTTTAGAGAGTAGTATAGAAGTTCGAATCGTGCATTTACCACCAGTTCTAGATACTCGTGTGGTGACGTTTTTTCCAGACCCTCTCAGTCACTTTTGGTGAATGATGGTCTCCAGGAGAAATCCGTAAAAAAAAAAAAGTCTCCAGAGAGTAGTATAGGAATTTGAATCGTGCATTTTTCACCAGTTTTAGATACTTCTCGAGTAACGTTTTTTCCGGACACTCTCAGTCAATTTAGTGACTGATGGTCTGAGAGAAATCCGTAAGAAAAGAAAAAGGTCTCCAAAGAAGAGTATAGGAATTCGAATCGTGCATTTTGCACCAGTTTTCGATACTCGTCGAGTAACGTTTTTCCGAGACCCTTTCAGTCAATTTAGTGACTGATGGTCTGAGAGATATCCGTAAAAAAAAAAAAAAAAAAACTTCTCCAAATAGTAGTATAGAAATTCGAACCGTGCATTTTGCACCAGTTCTAGATGCGCGTGGAGGGACGTTTTTTCCAGACCCTTTCATCTGATTTGGTGACTGATGGTCTAAGAGAAATCCGTCAGAAAAAAAAAAAAACTCCTCCAGAGAGTAGTATAGAAATTCGAATCGTGCATTTTGCACCAGTTACAGATATCCGTGAAGTGACGTTTTTTCCAGAGCCTCTCAGTCACTTTTGGTGACTGATGGTCTCTAGGAGGAATCCGTAAAAAAAAAAATCTCCAGAGAGTAGTACAGGAATTCGAATCGTGCATTTTGCACCAGTTTTAGATACTCGTGGAGTGACGATTTTTCCAGACCCTCTAAGTCACTCTTGGTGACTGATTGTCTAGGGGAGATCCGTAAAAAAAAAAAAAGTCTCCAGAGAGTAGTATCGGAATTCGAACCGTGCATTTTGCACCAGTTTTAGATACTCGTGGAGTGACGTTTTTTCCAGATCTTCTCAGTCAATTTGGTGACTGATGGTCTAAGAGAAATCCGTCAAAAAAAAAAAAAAACTTCCAGAGAGTCGTATAGGAATTCGAATCGTGCATTTCGCACCAGTTTTAGATACCCGTAGAGTGACGTTTTTTCCAGACCTTTTCAGTCAATTTGGTGACTGATTGTCGAAGAAAAATCCGTCAAAAAAAACTTTTCCAGAGAGTAGTATAGGAATTCGAATCGTGCATTTTGCACCAGTTTTAGATACTCGTGGAGTGACGTTTCTTCCCGACCCCCTCAGTCACTTTTGGTGACCGACGGTCTTGAAGAGGAAGCCGTCAAAAAAAAATAAGACTCCAGAGAGTAGTATAGAAATTCGAATTGTGCATTTTGCACCAGTTCTAGATACTCGTGTAGTGACGTCTTTTCCAGACCCTCTCAGTCAATTTGGTGACGGATGGTCTAAGAGGAATCCGTCAAAAAAAAAGGTCTTTAGAGAGTAGTATAGAAGTTCGAGTCGTGCATTTACCACCAGTTCTAAATACTCGTGGAGTGACGTTTTTCCCAGACCCTCTCAGTCACTTTTGGTGACTGATGGTCTCCAGGAGAAATCCGTAAAAAAAAAAAGTCTCCAGAGAGTAGTATAGGAATTCGAATCGTTCATTTTGCACCAGATCTAGATACTCGTGGAGTGACGATTTTTCCAGACCCTCTCAGTCACTTTTGGTGACTGATGGTCTCTAGGAGAAATCCGTAAAAAAAAAAAAAACTTTTCCAAAGAGTAGTATAGAAATTCCAATCGTGCATTTTGCACCAGATCTAGTTTGTCGTGGAGTGACGTTTATTCCAGACCCTCTCAGTCAATTTGGTGACTGATTGTCGAAGCGAAATCCATCAAAAAAAACTTTTTCAGAGAGTAGTATAGGAATTCGAATCGTGGATTTTGCACCAGTTTTAGATACTCGTGGAGTGACGTTTTTTCCAGACCCTCTTAGTAAATTTGGTGACTGATGGTCTAAGAGAATCCCGTCAAAAAAAAAGGTCTTTAGAGAGTAGTATAGAAGTTCGAATCGTGCATTTACCACCAGTTCTAGATACTCGTGGAGTGACGTTTTTTCCAGACCCTCTCAGTCACTTTTGGTGACTGATGGTCTCCAGGAGAAATCCGTAAAAAAAAAAAAGTCTCCAGAGAGTAGTATAGGAATTTGAATCGTGCATTTTTCACCAGTTTTAGATACTTCTCGAGTAACGTTTTTCCCGGACACTCTCAGTCAATTTAGTGACTGATGGTCTGAGAGAAATCCGTAAGAAAAAAAAAGGTCTCCAAAGAAGAGTATAGGAATTCGAATCGTGCATTTAGCACCAGTTTTCGATACTCGTCGAGTAACGTTTTTCCGAGACCCTTTCAGTCAATTTAGTGACTGATGGTCTGAGAGATATCCGTAAAAAAAAAAAAAAAAAAACTTCTCCAAATAGTAGTATAGAAATTCGAACCGTGCATTTTGCACCAGTTCTAGATGCGCGTGGAGGGACGTTTTTTCCAGACCCTTTCATCCGATTTGGTGACTGATGGTCTAAGAGAAATCCGTCAAAAAAAAAAAAAAAACTCCTCCAGAGAGTAGTATAGAAATTCGAATCGTGCATTTTGCACCAGTTACAGATACCTGTGAAGTGACGTTTTTTCCAGAGCCTCTCAGTCACTTTTGGTGACTGATGGTCTCTAGGAGAAATCCGTAAAAAAAAAAAATCTCCAAAAAGTAGTATAGAAATTCGAACCGTGCATTTTGCACCAGTTCTAGATACGCGTGGAGTGACGTTTTTTCCAGACCCTCTCATTCGATTTGGTGACTGATGGTCCAAGAGAAATCCGTCAAAAAATAAAAAAAACTCCTCCAGAGAGTAGTATAGAAATTCGAATCGTGCATTTTGCACCAGTTCTAGATACCCGTGGAGTGACGTTTTTTCCAGACCCTCTCAGTCACTTTTGGTGACTGATGGTCTCTAGGAGAAATCCGTAAAAAATAAAAAATCTCCAGAGAGTAGTATTGGAATTCGAATCGTGCATTTTGCACCAGTTTTAGATACTCGTGGAGTGACGATTTTTCCAGACCCTCTAAGTCACTCTTGGTGACTGATTGTCTAGGAGAGATCCGTAAAAAAAAAAAAAAAGTCTCCAGAGAGTAGTATAGGAATTCGAACCGTGCATTTTGCACCAGTTTTAGATACTCGTGGAGTGACGTTTTTTCCAGATCTTCTCAGTCAATTTGGTGACTGATGGTCTAAGAGAAATCCGTCAAAAAAAAAAAAAACTTCCAGAGAGTCGTATAGGAATTCGAATCGTGCATTTTGCACCAGTTTTAGATACCCGTGGAGTGGCGTTTTTTCCAGACCTTCTCAGTCAATTTGGTGACTGATTGTCGAAGAAAAATCCGTCAAAAAAAACTTTTCCAGAGAGTAGTATAGGAATTCGAATCGTGCATTTTGCACCAGTTTTAGATACTCGTGGAGTGACGTTTTTTCCCGACCCCCTCAGTCACTTTTGGTGACCGACGGTCTTGAAGAGGAAGCCGTCAAAAAAAAAGACTTCAGAGAGTAGTATAGAAATTCGAATTGTGCATTTTGCACCAGTTCTAGATACTCGTGTAGTGACGTCTTTTCCAGACCCTCTCAGTCAATTTGGTGACGGATGGTCTAAGAGGAATCCGTCAAAAAAAAAGGTCTTTAGAGAGTAGTATAGAAGTTCGAATCGTGCATTTACCACCAGTTCTAGATACTCGTGGAGTGACGTTTTTCCCAGACTCTCTCAGTCACTTTTGGTGACTGATGGTCTCCAGGAGAAATCCGTAAAAAAAAAAGTCTCCAGAGAGTAGTATAGGAATTCGAATCGTGCATTTTGCACCAGATCTAGATACTCGTGGAGTGACGATTTTTCCAGACCCTCTCAGTCACTTTTGGTGACTGATGGTCTCTAGGAGAAATCCGTAAAAAAAAAAACCTTTCCAAAGAGTAGTATAGAAATTCCAATCGTGCATTTTGCACCAGATCTAGTTTGTCGTGGAGTGACGTTTTTTCCAGACCCTCTCAGTCAATTTGGTGACTGATTGTCGAAGAAAAATCCATCAAAAAAAACTTTTTCAGAGAGTAGTATAGGAATTCGAATCGTGGATTTTGCACCATGTTTAGATACTCGTGGAGTGACGTTTTTTCCAGACCCTCTCAGTAAATTTGGTGACTGATGGTCTAAGAGAATCCCGTCAAAAAAAAAGGTCTTTAGAGAGTAGTATAGAAGTTCGAATCGTGCATTTACCACCAGTTCTAGATACTCGTGGAGTGACGTTTTTTCCAGACCCTCTCAGTCACTTTTGGTGACTGATGGTCTCCAGGAGAAATCCGTAAAAAAAAAAAAGTCTCCAGAGAGTAGTATAGGAATTTGAATCGTGCATTTTTCACCAGTTTTAGATACTTCTCGAGTAACGTTTTTTCCGGACACTCTCAGTCAATTTAGTGACTGATGGTCTGAGAGAAATCCGTAAGAAAAAAAAAGGTCTCCAAAGAAGAGTATAGGAATTCGAATCGTGCATTTTGCACCAGTTTTCGATACTCGTCGAGTAACGTTTTTCCGAGACCCTTTCAGTCAATTTAGTGACTGATGGTCTGAGAGATATCCGTAAAAAAAAAAAAAAAAACTTCTCCAAATAGTAGTATAGAAATTCGAACCGCGCATTTTGCACCAGTTCTAGATGCGCGTGGAGGGACGTTTTTTCCAGACCCTTTCATCCGATTTGGTGACTGATGGTCTAAGAGAAATCCGTCAAAAAAAAAAAAAAAAAAAAAACTCCTCCAGAGAGTAGTATAGAAATTCGAATCGTGCATTTTGCACCAGTTACAGATACCCGTGAAGTGACGTTTTTTCCAGAGCCTCTCAGTCACTTTTGGTGACTGATGGTCTCTAGGAGGAATCCGTAAAAAAAAAAAATCTCCAAAACGTAGTATAGAAATTCGAACCGTGCATTTTGCACCAGTTCTAGATACGCGTGTAGTGACGTTTTTTCCAGACCCTCTCATTCGATTTGGTGACTGATGGTCCAAGAGAAATCCGTCAAAAAATAAAAAAAACTCCTCCAGAGAGTAGTATAGAAATTCGAATCGTGCATTTTGCACCAGTTCTAGATACCCGTGGAGTGACGTTTTTTCCAGACCCCCTCAGTCACTTTTGGTGACCGATGGTCTCTGGGAGAAATCCGTAAAAAAAAAAAAATCTCCAGAGAGTAGTATAGGAATTCGAATCGTGCATTTTGCACCAGTTTTAGATACTCGTGGAGTGACGATTTTTCCAGACCCTCTAAGTCACTCTTGGTGACTGATTGTCTAGGAGAGATCCGTAAAAAAAAAAAAAGTCTCCAGCGAGTAGTATAGGAATTCGAATCGTGCATTTTGCATCAGTTTTAGATACTCGTGGAGTGACGTTTTTTCCAGACTGTCTCAGTCAATTTGGTGACTGATGGTCTAAGAGAAAACCGTCAAAAAAAAAAAAAAAACTTCCAGAGAGTAGTATAGAAATTCGAATCGTGCATTTTGCATCAGATCTAGATACTCGTGGAGTGACGATTTTTCCAGACCCTCTCAGTCACTTTTGGTGACTGATGGTCTCTAGGCGAAATCCGTAAAAAAAAAAAAAACTTCTTCAAAGAGTAGTATAGAAACTCGAATCGTGCATTTTGCACCCGATCTAGTTACTCGTGGAGTGACGTTTTTTCCAGACCCTCTCAGTCAATTTGGTGACTGATTGTCGAAGAGAAATCCGTCAAAAAAAAAAAACTTTTCCAGAGAGTAGTATAGGAATTCGAATCGTGCATTTTGCACCAGTCTTAGATACTCAAGGAGTGACGTTTTTTCCAGACCCTCTCAGTCACTTTTCGTCACCGACGGTCTTGAAGAGAAAGCCTTCCAAAAAATAAAAGACTCCAGAGAGTAGTATAGAAATCCGAATCGTGCATTTTGCACCAATTCTAGTTACTCGTGGAGTGACGTTTCTTCCGGACCCTCTCAGTCAATTTGGTGACTGATGGTCTAAGAGAAATCCGTCAAAAAAAGGTCTTTGGAGAGTTGTCGAGAAGTTCGAATCGTGCATTTACCAACAGGTCTAGATACTCGTGGATTGACGTTTTTTCCAGACCCTCTCAGTCACTTTTGGTGACTGATGGTCTCCAGGAGAAATCCGTAAAAAAAAAAAAGTCTCCAGACAGTAGTATAGGAATTCGAATCGTGCATTTTTCACCAGTTTTAGATACTTCTCGAGTGACGTTTTTTCCAGACACTCTCAGTCAATTTAGTGACTGATGGTCTGAGAGAAATCCGTAAGAAAAAAAAGGTCTCCAGAGAGTAGTATAGGAATTCGAATCGTGCATTTTGCACCAGTTTTCGATACTTGTCGAGTAACGTTTTTTCCAGACCTTCTCAGTCAATTTAGTGACTGATGGTCTGAGAGATATCCGTAAGAAAAAAAAAAAAAACTTCTTCAAATAGTAGTATAGAAATTCGAACCGTGCATTTTGCACCAGTTCTAGATACGCGTGGAGTGACGTTTTTTCCGGACCCTCTCATCCAATTTGGTGACTGATGGTCCAAGAGAAATCCGTCAAAAAACAAAAAAAAGAAAAAAACTGCTCCAGAGAGTAGTATAGAAATTCGAATCGTGCATTTTGCACCAGTTCTAGATACCCGTGGAGTGACGTTTTTTCCAGACCCTCTCAGTCACTTTTGGTGACTGATGGTCTCTAGGAGAAATCCGTAAAAAAAAAAAATCTCCAGAGAGTAGTACAGGAATTCAAACCGTGCATTTTGCACCAGTTTTAGATACTCGTGGAGTGACGATTTTTCCAGACCCTCTAAGTCACTCTTGGTGACTGATTGTCTAGGGGAGATCCGTAAAAAAAAAAAAAGTCTCCAGAGAGTAGTATCGGAATTCGAACCGTGCATTTTGCACCAGTTTTAGATACTCGTGGAGTGACGTTTTTTCCAGATCTTCTCAGTCAATTTGGTGACTGATGGTCTAAGAGAAATCCGTCAAAAAAAAAAAAAAAAACTTCCAGAGAGTCGTATAGGAATTCGAATCGTGCATTTCGCACCAGTTTTAGATACCCGTAGAGTGACGTTTTTTCCAGACCTTTTCAGTCAATTTGGTGACTGATTGTCGAAGAAAAATCCGTCAAAAAAAACTTTTCCAGAGAGTAGTATAGGAATTCGAATCGTGCATTTTGCACCAGTTTTAGATACTCGTGGAGTGACGTTTTTTCCCGACCCCCTCAGTCACTTTTGGTGACCGACGGTCCTGAAGAGGAAGCCGTCAAAAAAAAAAAAGACTCCAGAGAGTAGTATAGAAATTCGAATTGTGCATTTTGCACCAGTTCTAGATACTCGTGTAGTGACGTCTTTTCCAGACCCTCTCAGTCAATTTGGTGACGGATGGTCTAAGAGGAATCCGTCAAAAAAAAAGGTCTTTAGAGAGTAGTATAGAAGTTCGAATCGTGCATTTACCACCAGTTCTAGATACTCGTGGAGTGACGTTTTTCCCAGACCCTCTCAGTCACTTTTGGTGACTGATGGTCTCCAGGAGAAATCCGTAAAAAAAAAAAGTCTCCAGAGAGTAGTATAGGAATTCGAATCGTGCATTTTGCACCAGATCTAGATACTTGTGGAGTAACGATTTTTCCAGACCCTCTCAGTCACTTTTGGTGACTGATGGTCTCTGGGAGAAATCCGTAAAAAAAAAAAAAACTTTTCCAAAGAGTAGTATAGAAATTCGAATCGTGCATTTTGCACCAGATCTAGTTTGTCGTGAAGTGACGTTTTTTCCAGACCCTCTCAGTCAATTTGGTGACTGATTGTCGAAGAGAAATCCATCAAAAAAAACTTTTTCAGAGAGTAGTATAGGAATTCGAATCGTGGATTTTGCACCAGTTTTAGATACTCGTGGAGTGACGTTTTTTCCAGACCCTCTCAGTAAATTTGGTGACTGATGGTCTAAGAGAATCCCGTCAAAAAAAAAGGTCTTTAGAGAGTAGTATAGAAGTTCGAATCGTGCATTTACCACCAGTTCTAGATACTCGTGGAGTGACGTTTTTTCCAGACCCTCTCAGTCACTTTTGGTGACTGATGGTCTCCAGGAGAAATCCGTAAAAAAAAAAAAGTCTCCAGAGAGTAGTATAGGAATTTGAATCGTGCATTTTTCACCAGTTTTGGATACTTCTCGAGTAACGTTTTTTCCGGACACTCTCAGTCAATTTAGTGACTGATGGTCTGAGAGAAATCCGTAAGAAAAAAAAAGGTCTCCAAAGAAGAGTATAGGAATTCGAATCGTGCATTTTGCACCAGTTTTCGATACTCGTCGAGTAACGTTTTTCCGAGACCCTTTCAGTCAATTTAGTGACTGATGGTCTGAGAGATATCCGTAAAAAAAAAAAAAAAAAACTTCTCCAAATAGTAGTATAGAAATTCGAACCGTGCATTTTGCACCAGTTCTAGATGCGCGTGGAGGGACGTTTTTTCCAGACCCTTTCATCCGATTTCGTGACTGATGGTCTAAGAGAAATCCGTCAAAAAAAAAAAAAAAAACTCCTCCAGAGAGTAGTATAGAAATTCGAATCGTGCATTTCGCACCAGTTACAGATACCCGTGAAGTGACGTTTTTTCCAGAGCCTCTCAGTCACTTTTGGTGACTGATGGTCTCTAGGAGAAATCCGTAAAAAAAAAAAATCTCCAAAAAGTAGTATAGAAATTCGAACCGTGCATTTTGCACCAGTTCTAGATACGCGTGGAGTGACGTTTTTTCCAGACCCTCTCATTCGATTTGGTGACTGATGGTCCAAGAGAAATCCGTCAAAAAATAAAAAAAACTCCTCCAGAGAGTAGTATAGAAATTCGAATCGTGCATTTTGCACCAGTTCTAGATACCCGTGGAGTGACGTTTTTTCCAGACCCTCTCAGTCACTTTTGGTGACCGATGGTCTCTAGGAGAAATCCGTAAAAAAAAAAAATCTCCAGAGAGTAGTATAGGAATTCGAATCGTGCATTTTGCACCAGTTTTAGATACTCGTGGAGTGACGATTTTTCCAGACCCTCTAAGTCACTCTTGGTGACTGATTGTCTAGGAGAGATCCGTAAAAAAAAAAAAAGTCTCCAGAGAGTAGTAGAGGAATTCGAATCGTGCATTTTGCACCAGTTTTAGATACTCGTGGAGTGACGTTTTTTCCAGACCTTCTCAGTCAATTTGGTGACTGATGGTCTAAGAGAAATCCGTCAAAAAAAAAAAAAAACTTCCAGAGAGTAGTATAGAACTTCGAATCGTGCATTTTGCATCAGATCTAGATACTCGTGGAGTGACGATTTTTCCAGACCCTCTCAGTCACTTTTGGTGACTGATGGTCTCTAGGCGAAATCCGTAAAAAAAAAAAAAACTTCTCCAAAGAGTAGTATAGAAACTCGAATCGTGCATTTTGCACCCGATCTAGTTACTCGTGGAGTGACGTTTTTTCCAGACCCTCTCAGTCAATTTGGTGACTGATTGTCGGAGAGAAATCCGTCAAAAAAAAAAAAAAAACTTTTCCAGAGAGTAGTATAGGAATTCGAATCGTGCATTTTGCACCAGTCTTAGATACTCAAGGAGTGACGTTTTTTCCAGACCCTCTCAGTCACTTTTCGTCACCGACGGTCTTGAAGAGAAAGCCTTCCAAAAAATAAAAGACTCCAGAGAGTAGTATAGAAATCCGAATCGTGCATTTTGCACCAATTCTAGTTACTCGTGGAGTGACGTTTCTTCCGGACCCTCTCAGTCAATTTGGTGACTGATGGTCTAAGAGAAATCCGTCAAAAAAAAAGGTCTTTGGAGAGTTGTAGAGAAGTTCGAATCGTGCATTTACCACCAGGTCTAGATACTCGTGGAGTAACGTTTTTTCCAGACCCTCTCAGTCACTTTCGGTGACTGATGGTCTCCAGGAGAAATCCGTAAAAAAAAAAAAGTCTCCAGACAGTAGTATAGGAATTCGAATCGTGCATTTTTCACCAGTTTTAGATACTTCTCGAGTGACGTTTTTTCCAGACACTCTCAGTCAATTTAGTGACTGATGGTCTGAGAGAAATCCGTAAGAAAAAAAAGGTCTCCAGAGAGTAGTATAGGAATTCGAATCGTGCATTTTGCACCAGTTTTCGATACTTGTCGAGTAACGTTTTTTCCAGACCTTCTCAGTCAATTTAGTGACTGATGGTCTGAGAGATATCCGTAAGAAAAAAAAAAAAAAACTTCTTCAAATAGTAGTATAGAAATTCGAACCGTGCATTTTGCACCAGTTCTAGATACGCGTGGAGTGACGTTTTTTCCGGACCCTCTCATCCGATTTGGTGACTGATGGTCCAAGAGAAATCCGTCAAAAAACAAAAAAAAGAAAAAAACTGCTCCAGAGAGTAGTATAGAAATTCGAATCGTGCATTTTGCACCAGTTCTAGATACCCGTGGAGTGACGTTTTTTCCAGACCCTCTCAGTCACTTTTGGTGACTGATGGTCTCTAGGAGAAATCCGTAAAAAAAAAAATCTCCAGAGAGTAGTATTGGAATTCGAATCGTGCATTTTGCACCAGTTTTAGATACTCGTGGAGTGACGATTTTTCCAGACCCTCTAAGTCACTCTTGGTGACTGATTGTCTAGGAGAGATCCGTAAAAAAAAAAAAAGTCTCCAGAGAGTAGTATAGGAATTCGAACCGTGCATTTTGCACCAGTTTTAGATACTCGTGGAGTGACGTTTTTTCCAGATCTTCTCAGTCAGTTTGGTGACTGATGGTCTAAGAGAAATCCGTCAAAAAAAAAAAAAAACTTCCAGAGAGTCGTATAGGAATTCGAATCGTGCATTTTGCACCAGTTTTAGATACCCGTGGAGTGGCGTTTTTTCCAGACCTTCTCAGTCAATTTGGTGACTAATTGTCGAAGAAAAATCCGTCAAAAAAAACTTCTCCAGAGAGTAGTATAGGAATTCGAATCGAGCATTTTGCACCAGTTTTAGATACTCGTGGAGTGACGTTTTTTCCCGACCCCCGCAGTCACTTTTGGTGACCGACGGTCTTAAAGAGGAAGCCGTCAAAAAAAAAAGACTCCAGAGAGTAGTATAGAAATTCGAATTGTGCATTTTGCACCAGTTCTAGATACTCGTGTAGTGACGTCTTTTCCAGACCCTCTCAGTCAATTTGGTGACGGATGGTCTGAGAGATATCCGTAAAAAAAAAAAAAAACTTCTCCAAATAGTAGTATAGAAATTCGAACCGTGCATTTTGCACCAGTTCTAGATGCGCGTGGAGGGACGTTTTTTCCAGACCCTCTCATCCGATTTGGTGACTGATGGTCTAAGAGAAATCCGTCAAAAAAAAAAAAAAAAACTCCTCCAGAGAGTAGTATAGAAATTCGAATCGTGCATTTTGCACCAGTTACAGATACCCGTGAAGTGACGTTTTTTCCAGAGCCTCTCAGTCACTTTTGGTGACTGATGGTCTCTAGGAGAAATCCATAAAAAAAAAAAATCTCCAAATAGTAGTATAGAAATTCGAACCGTGCATTTTGCACCAGTTCTAGATACGCGTGGAGTGACGTTTTTTCCAGACCCTCTCATCCGATTTGGTGACTGATGGTCCAAGTGAAATCCATCAAAAAATAAAAATAAAATAAAAAAAACTCCTTCAGAGAGTAGTATAGAAATTCGAATCGTGCATTTTGCACCAGTTCTAGATACCCGTGGAGTAACGTTTTTTCCAGACCCTCTCAGTCACTTTTGGTGACCGATGGTCTCTAGGAGAAATCCGTAAAAAAAAAAATCTCCAGAGAGTAGTATAGGAATTCGAATCGTGCATTTTGCACCAGTTTTAGATACTCGTGGAGTGACGATTTTTCCAGACCCTCTAAGTCACTCTTGGTGACTGATTGTCTAGGACAGATCCGTAAAAAAAAAAAAGTCTCCAGAGAGTAGTATAGGAATTCGAATCGTGCATTTTGCACCAGTTATAGATACTCGTGGAGTGACGTTTTTTCCAGACCTTCTCAGTCAATTTGGTGACTGATGGTCTAAGAGAAATCCGTCAAAAAAAAAAAAAAAAAAACTCCCGGAGAGTGGTATAGAAATTCGAATCGTGCATTTTGCATCAGATTCAGATACTCGTGGAGTGACGTTTTTTCCAGACCCTCTCAGTCACTTTTGGTGACTAATGGTCTCCAGGAGAAATCCGTAAAAAAAAAAAGTCTCCAGAGAATAGTATAGGAATTCGAATCGTGCATTTTGCACCAGTTTTCGATACTCGTCGAGTAACGTTTTCCCCAGACCCTCTCAGTCAATTTAGTGACTGATGGTCTGAGAGATATCCGTAAAAAAAAAAAAAGGTCTCCAGAGAGTAGTATAGGAATTTGAACCGTGCATTTTGCATCAGTTCTAGATACGCGTGGAGGGACGTTTTTTCCAGACCCTCTCATCCGATTTGGTGACTGATGGTCTAAGAGAAATCCGTAAAAAAAAAAAAAAAAACTCCTCCAAAGAGTAGTATAGAAATTCGAATCGTGCATTTTGCACCAGTTACAGATATCCGTGAAGTGACGTTTTTTCCAGAGCCTCTCAGTCACTTTCGGTGACTGATGGTCTCTAGGAGAAATCCGTAAAAAAAAAATCTCCAGAGAGTAGTATAGGAATTCGAATCGTGCATTTTGCACCAGTTTTAGATACTCGTGGAGTGACGTTTTTCCCAGACCATCTCAGTCGATTTGGTGACCGATGGTCTAAGAGAAATCCGTCAAAAAAAAAAAAAAAAAAAACTTCCAGAGAGTAGTATAGAAATTCGAATAGTGCATTTTGCACCGGATCTAGTTACTCGTGGAGTGACGTTTTTTCCAGACCTTCTCAGTCAATTTGGGGACTGATTGTCGAAGAGAAATCCGTCGAAAAAAAAAAACTTTTCCAGACAGTAGTATAGGAATTCGAATCGTGCATTTTGCACCAGTTTCAGATACTCGTAGAGTGACGTTTTTTCCAGACCCTCTCAGTCACTTTTGGTGACTGATGGTCTCCAGGAGAAATCCGTAAAAAAAAAAAAGTCTCCAGACAGTAGTATAGGAATTCGAATCGTGCATTTTTCACCAGTTTTAGATACTTCTCGAGTGACGTTTTTTCCAGACACTCTCAGTCAATTTAGTGACTGATGGTCTGAGAGAAATCCGTAAGAAAAAAAAGGTCTCCAGAGAGTAGTATAGGAATTCGAATCGTGCATTTTGCACCAGTTTTCGATACTTGTCGAGTAACGTTTTTTCCAGACCTTCTCAGTCAATTTAGTGACTGATGGTCTGAGAGATATCCGTAAGAAAAAAAAAAAAAACTTCTTCAAATAGTAGTATAGAAATTCGAACCGTGCATTTTGCACCAGTTCTAGATACGCGTGGAGTGACGTTTTTTCCGGACCCTCTCATCCAATTTGGTGACTGATGGTCCAAGAGAAATCCGTCAAAAAACAAAAAAAAGAAAAAAACTGCTCCAGAGAGTAGTATAGAAATTCGAATCGTGCATTTTGCACCAGTTCTAGATACCCGTGGAGTGACGTTTTTTCCAGACCCTCTCAGTCACTTTTGGTGACTGATGGTCTCTAGGAGAAATCCGTAAAAAAAAAAAATCTCCAGAGAGTAGTACAGGAATTCAAACCGTGCATTTTGCACCAGTTTTAGATACTCGTGGAGTGACGATTTTTCCAGACCCTCTAAGTCACTCTTGGTGACTGATTGTCTAGGGGAGATCCGTAAAAAAAAAAAAAGTCTCCAGAGAGTAGTATCGGAATTCGAACCGTACATTTTGCACCAGTTTTAGATACTCGTGGAGTGACGTTTTTTCCAGATCTTCTCAGTCAATTTGGTGACTGATGGTCTAAGAGAAATCCGTCAAAAAAAAAAAAAAAAACTTCCAGAGAGTCGTATAGGAATTCGAATCGTGCATTTCGCACCAGTTTTAGATACCCGTAGAGTGACGTTTTTTCCAGACCTTTTCAGTCAATTTGGTGACTGATTGTCGAAGAAAAATCCGTCAAAAAAAACTTTTCCAGAGAGTAGTATAGGAATTCGAATCGTGCATTTTGCACCAGTTTTAGATACTCGTGGAGTGACGTTTTTTCCCGACCCCCTCAGTCACTTTTGGTGACCGACGGTCTTGAAGAGGAAGCCGTCAAAAAAAAAAAAGACTCCAGAGAGTAGTATAGAAATTCGAATTGTGCATTTTGCACCAGTTCTAGATACTCGTGTAGTGACGTCTTTTCCAGACCCTCTCAGTCAATTTGGTGACGGATGGTCTAAGAGGAATCCGTCAAAAAAAAAGGTCTTTAGAGAGTAGTATAGAAGTTCGAATCGTGCATTTACCACCAGTTCTAGATACTCGTGGAGTGACGTTTTTCCCAGACCCTCTCAGTCACTTTTGGTGACTGATGGTCTCCAGGAGAAATCCGTAAAAAAAAAAGTCTCCAGAGAGTAGTATAGGAATTCGAATCGTGCATTTTGCACCAGATCTAGATACTTGTGGAGTGACGATTTTTCCAGACCCTCTCAGTCACTTTTGGTGACTGATGGTCTCTGGGAGAAATCCGTAAAAAAAAAAAACTTTTCCAAAGAGTAGTATAGAAATTCGAATCGTGCATTTTGCACCAGATCTAGTTTGTCGTGGAGTGACGTTTTTTCCAGACCCTCTCAGTCAATTTGGTGACTGATTGTCGAAGAGAAATCCATCAAAAAAAACTTTTTCAGAGAGTAGTATAGGAATTCGAATCGTGGATTTTGCACCAGTTTTAGATACTCGTGGAGTGACGTTTTTTCCAGACCCTCTCAGTAAATTTGGTGACTGATGGTCTAAGAGAATCCCGTCAAAAAAAAAGGTCTTTAGAGAGTAGTATAGAAGTTCGAATCGTGCATTTACCACCAGTTCTAGATACTCGTGGAGTGACGTTTTTTCCAGACCCTCTCAGTCACTTTTGGTGACTGATGGTCTCCAGGAGAAATCCGTAAAAAAAAAAAAGTCTCCAGAGAGTAGTATAGGAATTTGAATCGTGCATTTTTCACCAGTTTTAGATACTTCTCGAGTAACGTTTTTTCCGGACACTCTCAGTCAATTTAGTGACTGATGGTCTGAGAGAAATCCGTAAGAAAAAAAAAGGTCTCCAAAGAAGAGTATAGGAATTCGAATCGTGCATTTTGCACCAGTTTTCGATACTCGTCGAGTAACGTTTTTCCGAGACCCTTTCAGTCAATTTAGTGACTGATGGTCTGAGAGATATCCGTAAAAAAAAAAAAAAAAAACTTCTCCAAATAGTAGTATAGAAATTCGAACCGTGCATTTTGCACCAGTTCTAGATGCGCGTGGAGGGACGTTTTTTCCAGACCCTTTCATCCGATTTCGTGACTGATGGTCTAAGAGAAATCCGTCAAAAAAAAAAAAAAAATTCCTCCAGAGAGTAGTATAGAAATTCGAATCGTGCATTTTGCACCAGTTACAGATACCCGTGAAGTGACGTTTTTTCCAGAGCCTCTCAGTCACTTTTGGTGACTGATGGTCTCTAGGAGAAATCCGTAAAAAAAAAAAATCTCCAAAAAGTAGTATAGAAATTCGAACCGTGCATTTTGCACCAGTTCTAGATACGCGTGGAGTGACGTTTTTTCCAGATCCTCTCATTCGATTTGGTGACTGATGGTCCAAGAGAAATCCGTCAAAAAATAAAAAAAACTCCTCCAGAGAGTAGTATAGAAATTCGAATCGTGCATTTTGCACCAGTTCTAGATACCCGTGGAGTGACGTTTTTTCCAGACCCTCTCAGTCACTTTTGGTGACCGATGGTCTCTAGGAGAAATCCGTAAAAAAAAAAAATCTCCAGAGAGTAGTATAGGAATTCGAATCGTGCATTTTGCACCCGATCTAGTTACTCGTGGAGTGACGTTTTTTCCAGACCCTCTCAGTCAATTTGGTGACTGATTGTCGAAGAGAAATCCGTCAAAAAAAAAAAAAAAAACTTTTCCAGAGAGTAGTATAGGAATTCGAATCGTGCATTTTGCACCAGTCTTAGATACTCAAGGAGTGACGTTTTTTCCAGACCCTCTCAGTCACTTTTCGTCACCGACGGTCTTGAAGAGAAAGCCTTCCAAAAAATAAAAGACTCCAGAGAGTAGTATAGAAATCCGAATCGTGCATTTTGCACCAATTCTAGTTACTCGTGGAGTGACGTTTCTTCCGGACCCTCTCAGTCAATTTGGTGACTGATGGTCTAAGAGAAATCCGTCAAAAAAAAAGGTCTTTGGAGAGTTGTAGAGAAGTTCGAATCGTGCATTTACCACCAGGTCTAGATACTCGTGGAGTAACGTTTTTTCCAGACCCTCTCAGTCACTTTCGGTGACTGATGGTCTCCAGGAGAAATCCGTAAAAAAAAAAAAGTCTCCAGACAGTAGTATAGGAATTCGAATCGTGCATTTTTCACCAGTTTTAGATACTTCTCGAGTGACGTTTTTTCCAGACACTCTCAGTCAATTTAGTGACTGATGGTCTGAGAGAAATCCGTAAGAAAAAAAAGGTCTCCAGAGAGTAGTATAGGAATTCGAATCGTGCATTTTGCACCAGTTTTCGATACTTGTCGAGTAACGTTTTTTCCAGACCTTCTCAGTCAATTTAGTGACTGATGGTCTGAGAGATATCCGTAAGAAAAAAAAAAAAAACTTCTTCAAATAGTAGTATAGAAATTCGAACCGTGCATTTTGCACCAGTTCTAGATACGCGTGGAGTGACGTTTTTTCCGGACCCTCTCATCCGATTTGGTGACTGATGGTCCAAGAGAAATCCGTCAAAAAACAAAAAAAAGAAAAAAACTGCTCCAGAGAGTAGTATAGAAATTCGAATCGTGCATTTTGCACCAGTTCTAGATACCCGTGGAGTGACGTTTTTTCCAGACCCTCTCAGTCACTTTTGGTGACTGATGGTCTCTAGGAGAAATCCGTAAAAAAAAAAATCTCCAGAGAGTAGTATTGGAATTCGAATCGTGCATTTTGCACCAGTTTTAGATACTTGTGGAGTGACGATTTTTCCAGACCCTCTAAGTCACTCTTGGTGACTGATTGTCTAGGAGAGATCCGTAAAAAAAAAAAAAGTCTCCAGAGAGTAGTATAGGAATTCGAACCGTGCATTTTGCACCAGTTTTAGATACTCGTGGAGTGACGTTTTTTCCAGATCTTCTCAGTCAGTTTGGTGACTGATGGTCTAAGAGAAATCCGTCAAAAAAAAAAAAAAACTTCCAGAGAGTCGTATAGGAATTCGAATCGTGCATTTTGCACCAGTTTTAGATACCCGTGGAGTGGCGTTTTTTCCAGACCTTCTCAGTCAATTTGGTGACTGATTGTCGAAAAAAATCCGTCAAAAAAAACTTTTCCAGAGAGTAGTATAGGAATTCGAATCGTGCATTTTGCACCAGTTTTAGATACTCGTGGAGTGACGTTTTTTCCCGACCCCCGCAGTCACTTTTGGTGACCGACGGTCTTAAAGAGGAAGCCGTCAAAAAAAAAAGACTCCAGAGAGTAGTATAGAAATTCGAATTGTGCATTTTGCACCAGTTCTAGATACTCGTGTAGTGACGTCTTTTCCAGACCCTCTCAGTCAATTTGGTGACGGATGGTCTAAGAGAAATCCGTCAAAAAAAAGGTCTTTAGAGAGTAGTATAGAAGTTCGAATCGTGCATTTACCACCAGTTCTAGATACTCGTGGAGTGACGTTTTTTCCAGACCCTCTCAGTCACTTTTGGTGACTGATGGTCTCCAGGAGAAATCCGTAAAAAAAAAGTCTCCAGAGAGTAGTATAGGAATTCGAATCGTGCATTTTGCACCAGATCTAGATACTCGTGGAGTGACGATTTTTCCAGACCCTCTCAGTCACTTTTGGTGACTGATGGTCTCTAGGAGAAATCCGTAAAAAAAAAAAACTTCTCCAAAGAGTAGTATAGAAATTCGAATCGTGCATTTTGCACCAGATCTAGTTTGTCATAGAGTGACGTTTTTTCCAGACCCTCTCAGTCAATTTGGTGACTGATTGTCGAAGAGAAATCCATCAAAAAAAACTTTTTCAGAGAGTAGTATAGGAATTCGAATCGTGCATTTTGCACCAGTTTTAGATACTCGTGGAGTGACGTTTTTTCCAGACCCTCTCAGTCACTTTTGGTGACCGACGGTCTTGAAGAGAAAGCCGTCAAAAAAAAAAGACTACAGAGAGTAGTATAGAAATTCGAATTATGCATTTTGCACCAGTTCTAGATACTCGTGTAGTGACGTCTTTTCCAGACCCTCTCAGTAAATTTGGTGACTGATGGTCTAAGAGAATCCCGTCAAAAAAAAAGGTCTTCAGAGAGTAGTATCGAAGTTCGAATCGTGCATTTACCACCAGTTCTAGATACTCGTGGAGTGTCGTTTTTCCCAGACCCTCTCAGTCAATTTGGTGATTGATTGTCGAAGAGAAATCCGTCAAAAAAAAAAAAAAAACTTTTCCAGAGAGTAGTATAGGAATTCGAATCGTGCATTTTGCACCAGATCTAGTTTGTCATAGAGTGACGTTTTTTCCAGACCCTCTCAGTCAATTTGGTGACTGATTGTCGAAGAGAAATCCATCAAAAAAAACTTTTTCAGAGAGTAGTATAGGAATTCGAATCGTGCATTTTGCACCAGTTTTAGATACTCGTGGAGTGACGTTTTTTCCAGACCCTCTCAGTCACTTTTGGTGACCGACGGTCTTGAAGAGAGAGCCGTCAAAAAAAAAAAGACTACAGAGAGTAGTATAGAAATTCGAATTATGCATTTTGCACCAGTTCTAGATACTCGTGTAGTGACGTCTTTTCCAGACCCTCTCAGTAAATTTGGTGACTGATGGTCTAAGAGAATCCCGTCGAAAAAAAAGGTCTCCAGAGAGTAGTATCGAAGTTCGAATCGTGCATTTACCACCAGTTCTAGATACTCGTGGAGTGTCGTTTTTCCCAGACCCTCTCAGTCACTTTTGGTGACTGATGGTCTCCAGGAGAAATCCGTAAAAAAAAAAAAAGTCTCCAGAGAGTAGTATAGGAATTTGAATCGTGCATTTTTCACCAGTTTTAGATACTTCTCGAGTGACGTTTTTTCCAGACACTCTCAGTCAATTTAGTGACTGATGGTCTGAGAGAAATCCGTAAGAAAAAAAAAGGTCTCCAGAGAGTAGTATAGGAATTCAAATCGTGCATTTTGCACCAGTTTTCGATACTCGTCGAGTAACGTTTTTCTGAGACCCTTTCAGTCAATTTAGTGAGTGATGGTCTGAGAGATATCCGTAAAAAAAAAAAAAAACTTCTCCAAATGGTAGTATAGAAATTCGAACCGTGCATTTTGCACCAGTTCTAGATGCGCGTGGAGGGACGTTTTTTCCAGACCCTCTCATCCGATTTGGTGACTGATGGTCTAAGAGAAATCCGTCAAAAAAAAAAAAAAAAACTCCTCCAGAGAGTAGTATAGAAATTCGAATCGTGCATTTTGCACCAGTTACAGATACCCGTGAAGTGACGTTTTTTCCAGAGCCTCTCAGTCACTTTTGGTGACTGATGGTCTCTAGGAGAAATCCATAAAAAAAAAAAATCTCCAAATAGTAGTATAGAAATTCGAACCGTGCATTTTGCACCAGTTCTAGATACGCGTGGAGTGACGTTTTTTCCAGACCCTCTCATCCGATTTGGTGACTGATGGTCCAAGTGAAATCCATCAAAAAATAAAAATAAAATAAAAAAAACTCCTCCAGAGAGTAGTATAGAAATTCGAATCGTGCATTTTGCACCAGTTCTAGATACCCGTGGAGTAACGTTTTTTCCAGACTTTCTCAGTCACTTTTGGTGACCGATGGTCTCTAGGAGAAATCCGTAAAAAAAAAAATCTCCAGAGAGTAGTATAGGAATTCGAATCGTGCATTTTGCACCAGTTTTAGATACTCGTGGAGTGACGATTTTTCCAGACCCTCTAAGTCACTCTTGGTGACTGATTGTCTAGGACAGATCCGTAAAAAAAAAAAAGTCTCCAGAGAGTAGTATAGGAATTCGAATCGTGCATTTTGCACCAGTTATAGATACTCGTGGAGTGACGTTTTTTCCAGACCTTCTCAGTCACTTTGGTGACTGATGGTCTAAGAGAAATCCGTCAAAAAAAAAAAAAAAAACTTCCGGAGAGTGGTATAGAAATTCGAATCGTGCATTTTGCATCAGATTCAGATACTCGTGGAGTGACGTTTTTTCCAGACCCTCTCAGTCACTTTTGGTGACTAATGGTCTCCAGGAGAAATCCGTAAAAAAAAAAAAAGTCTCCAGAGAATAGTATAGGAATTCGAATCGTGCATTTTGCACCAGTTTTCGATACTCGTCGAGTAACGTTTTCCCCAGACCCTCTCAGTCAATTAAGTGACTGATGGTCTGAGAGATATCCGTAAAAAAAAAAAAAGGTCTCCAGAGAGTAGTATAGGAATTTGAACCGTGCATTTTGCATCAGTTCTAGATACGCGTGGAGGGACGTTTTTTCCAGACCCTCTCATCCGATTTGGTGACTGATGGTCTAAGAGAAATCCGTAAAAAAAAAAAAAAAAACTCCTCCAAAGAGTAGTATAGAAATTCGAATCGTGCATTTTGCACCAGTTACAGATATCCGTGAAGTGACGTTTTTTCCAGAGCCTCTCAGTCACTTTCGGTGACTGATGGTCTCTAGGAGAAATCCGTAAAAAAAAAATCTCCAGAGAGTAGTATAGGAATTCGAATCGTGCATTTTGCACCAGTTTTAGATACTCGTGGAGTGACGTTTTTTCCAGACCATCTCAGTCGATTTGGTGACCGATGGTCTAAGAGAAATCCGTCAAAAAAAAAAAAAAAAAAAACTTCCAGAGAGTAGTATAGAAATTCGAATAGTGCATTTTGCACCGGATCTAGTTACTCGTGGAGTGACGTTTTTTCCAGACCTTCTCAGTCAATTTGGGGACTGATTGTCGAAGAGAAATCCGTCGAAAAAAAAAAACTTTTCCAGACAGTAGTATAGGAATTCGAATCGTGCATTTTGCACCAGTTTCAGATACTCGTAGAGTGACGTTTTTTCCAGACCCTCTCAGTCACTTTTGGTGACTGATGGTCTCCAGGAGAAATCCGTAAAAAAAAAAAAGTCTCCAGACAGTAGTATAGGAATTCGAATCGTGCATTTTTCGCCAGTTTTAGATACTTCTCGAGTGACGTTTTTTCCAGACACTCTCAGTCAATTTAGTGACTGATGGTCTGAGAGAAATCCGTAAGAAAAAAAAGGTCTCCAGAGAGTAGTATAGGAATTCGAATCGTGCATTTTGCACCAGTTTTCGATACTTGTCGAGTAACGTTTTTTCCAGACCTTCTCAGTCAATTTAGTGACTGATGGTCTGAGAGATATCCGTAAGAAAAAAAAAAAAAACTTCTTCAAATAGTAGTATAGAAATTCGAACCGTGCATTTTGCACCAGTTCTAGATACGCGTGGAGTGACGTTTTTTCCGGACCCTCTCATCCAATTTGGTGACTGATGGTCCAAGAGAAATCCGTCAAAAAACAAAAAAAAGAAAAAAACTGCTCCAGAGAGTAGTATAGAAATTCGAATCGTGCATTTTGCACCAGTTCTAGATACCCGTGGAGTGACGTTTTTTCCAGACCCTCTCAGTCACTTTTGGTGACTGATGGTCTCTAGGAGAAATCCGTAAAAAAAAAAAATCTCCAGAGAGTAGTACAGGAATTCAAACCGTGCATTTTGCACCAGTTTTAGATACTCGTGGAGTGACGATTTTTCCAGACCCTCTAAGTCACTCTTGGTGACTGATTGTCTAGGGGAGATCCGTAAAAAAAAAAAAAGTCTCCAGAGAGTAGTATCGGAATTCGAACCGTGCATTTTGCACCAGTTTTAGATACTCGTGGAGTGACGTTTTTTCCAGATCTTCTCAGTCAATTTGGTGACTGATGGTCTAAGAGAAATCCGTCAAAAAAAAAAAAAAAAACTTCCAGAGAGTCGTATAGGAATTCGAATCGTGCATTTCGCACCAGTTTTAGATACCCGTAGAGTGACGTTTTTTCCAGACCTTTTCAGTCAATTTGGTGACTGATTGTCGAAGAAAAATCCGTCAAAAAAAACTTTTCCAGAGAGTAGTATAGGAATTCGAATCGTGCATTTTGCACCAGTTTTAGATACTCGTGGAGTGACGTTTTTTCCCGACCCCCTCAGTCACTTTTGGTGACCGACGGTCTTGAAGAGGAAGCCGTCAAAAAAAAAAAAGACTCCAGAGAGTAGTATAGAAATTCGAATTGTGCATTTTGCACCAGTTCTAGATACTCGTGTAGTGACGTCTTTTCCAGACCCTCTCAGTCAATTTGGTGACGGATGGTCTAAGAGGAATCCGTCAAAAAAAAAGGTCTTTAGAGAGTAGTATAGAAGTTCGAATCGTGCATTTACCACCAGTTCTAGATACTCGTGGAGTGACGTTTTTCCCAGACCCTCTCAGTCACTTTTGGTGACTGATGGTCTCCAGGAGAAATCCGTAAAAAAAAAAGTCTCCAGAGAGTAGTATAGGAATTCGAATCGTGCATTTTGCACCAGATCTAGATACTTGTGGAGTGACGATTTTTCCAGACCCTCTCAGTCACTTTTGGTGACTGATGGTCTCTGGGAGAAATCCGTAAAAAAAAAAAAACTTTTCCAAAGAGTAGTATAGAAATTCGAATCGTGCATTTTGCACCAGATCTAGTTTGTCGTGGAGTGACGTTTTTTCCAGACCCTCTCAGTCAATTTGGTGACTGATTGTCGAAGAGAAATCCATCAAAAAAAACTTTTTCAGAGAGTAGTATAGGAATTCGAATCGTGGATTTTGCACCAGTTTTAGATACTCGTGGAGTGACGTTTTTTCCAGACCCTCTCAGTAAATTTGGTGACTGATGGTCTAAGAGAATCCCGTCAAAAAAAAAGGTCTTTAGAGAGTAGTATAGAAGTTCGAATCGTGCATTTACCACCAGTTCTAGATACTCGTGGAGTGACGTTTTTTCCAGACCCTCTCAGTCACTTTTGGTGACTGATGGTCTCCAGGAGAAATCCGTAAAAAAAAAAAAGTCTCCAGAGAGTAGTATAGGAATTTGAATCGTGCATTTTTCACCAGTTTTAGATACTTCTCGAGTAACGTTTTTTCCGGACACTCTCAGTCAATTTAGTGACTGATGGTCTGAGAGAAATCCGTAAGAAAAAAAAAGGTCTCCAAAGAAGAGTATAGGAATTCGAATCGTGCATTTTGCACCAGTTTTCGATACTCGTCGAGTAACGTTTTTCCGAGACCCTTTCAGTCAATTTAGTGACTGATGGTCTGAGAGATATCCGTAAAAAAAAAAAAAAAAAACTTCTCCAAATAGTAGTATAGAAATTCGAACCGTGCATTTTGCACCAGTTCTAGATGCGCGTGGAGGGACGTTTTTTCCAGACCCTTTCATCCGATTTCGTGACTGATGGTCTAAGAGAAATCCGTCAAAAAAAAAAAAAAAAACTCCTCCAGAGAGTAGTATAGAAATTCGAATCGTGCATTTTGCACCAGTTACAGATACCCGTGAAGTGACGTTTTTTCCAGAGCCTCTCAGTCACTTTTGGTGACTGATGGTCTCTAGGAGAAATCCGTAAAAAAAAAAAATCTCCAAAAAGTAGTATAGAAATTCGAACCGTGCATTTTGCACCAGTTCTAGATACGCGTGGAGTGACGTTTTTTCCAGACCCTCTCATTCGATTTGGTGACTGATGGTCCAAGAGAAATCCGTCAAAAAATAAAAAAAACTCCTCCAGAGAGTAGTATAGAAATTCGAATCGTGCATTTTGCACCAGTTCTAGATACCCGTGGAGTGACGTTTTTTCCAGACCCTCTCAGTCACTTTTGGTGACCGATGGTCTCTAGGAGAAATCCGTAAAAAAAAAAAATCTCCAGAGAGTAGTATAGGAATTCGAATCGTGCATTTTGCACCCGATCTAGTTACTCGTGAAGTGACGTTTTTTCCAGACCCTCTCAGTCAATTTGGTGACTGATTGTCGAAGAGAAATCCGTCAAAAAAAAAAAAAAAAACTTTTCCAGAGAGTAGTATAGGAATTCGAATCGTGCATTTTGCACCAGTCTTAGATACTCAAGGAGTGACGTTTTTTCCAGACCCTCTCAGTCACTTTTCGTCACCGACGGTCTTGAAGAGAAAGCCTTCCAAAAAATAAAAGACTCCAGAGAGTAGTATAGAAATCCGAATCGTGCATTTTGCACCAATTCTAGTTACTCGTGGAGTGACGTTTCTTCCGGACCCTCTCAGTCAATTTGGTGACTGATGGTCTAAGAGAAATCCGTCAAAAAAAAAGGTCTTTGGAGAGTTGTAGAGAAGTTCGAATCGTGCATTTACCACCAGGTCTAGATACTCGTGGAGTAACGTTTTTTCCAGACCCTCTCAGTCACTTTCGGTGACTGATGGTCTCCAGGAGAAATCCGTAAAAAAAAAAAAGTCTCCAGACAGTAGTATAGGAATTCGAATCGTGCATTTTTCACCAGTTTTAGATACTTCTCGAGTGACGTTTTTTCCAGACACTCTCAGTCAATTTAGTGACTGATGGTCTGAGAGAAATCCGTAAGAAAAAAAAGGTCTCCAGAGAGTAGTATAGGAATTCGAATCGTGCATTTTGCACCAGTTTTCGATACTTGTCGAGTAACGTTTTTTCCAGACCTTCTCAGTCAATTTAGTGACTGATGGTCTGAGAGATATCCGTAAGAAAAAAAAAAAAAACTTCTTCAAATAGTAGTATAGAAATTCGAACCGTGCATTTCGCACCAGTTCTAGATACGCGTGGAGTGACGTTTTTTCCGGACCCTCTCATCCGATTTGGTGACTGATGGTCCAAGAGAAATCCGTCAAAAAACAAAAAAAAGAAAAAAACTGCTCCAGAGAGTAGTATAGAAATTCGAATCGTGCATTTTGCACCAGTTCTAGATACCCGTGGAGTGACGTTTTTTCCAGACCCTCTCAGTCACTTTTGGTGACTGATGGTCTCTAGGAGAAATCCGTAAAAAAAAAAATCTCCAGAGAGTAGTATTGGAATTCGAATCGTGCATTTTGCACCAGTTTTAGATACTTGTGGAGTGACGATTTTTCCAGACCCTCTAAGTCACTCTTGGTGACTGATTGTCTAGGAGAGATCCGTAAAAAAAAAAAAAGTCTCCAGAGAGTAGTATAGGAATTCGAACCGTGCATTTTGCACCAGTTTTAGATACTCGTGGAGTGACGTTTTTTCCAGATCTTCTCAGTCAGTTTGGTGACTGATGGTCTAAGAGAAATCCGTCAAAAAAAAAAAAAAACTTCCAGAGAGTCGTATAGGAATTCGAATCGTGCATTTTGCACCAGTTTTAGATACCCGTGGAGTGGCGTTTTTTCCAGACCTTCTCAGTCAATTTGGTGACTGATTGTCGAAAAAAATCCGTCAAAAAAAACTTTTCCAGAGAGTAGTATAGGAATTCGAATCGTGCATTTTGCACCAGTTTTAGATACTCGTGGAGTGACGTTTTTTCCCGACCCCCGCAGTCACTTTTGGTGACCGACGGTCTTAAAGAGGAAGCCGTCAAAAAAAAAAGACTCCAGAGAGTAGTATAGAAATTCGAATTGTGCATTTTGCACCAGTTCTAGATACTCGTGTAGTGACGTCTTTTCCAGACCCTCTCAGTCAATTTGGTGACGGATGGTCTAAGAGAAATCCGTCAAAAAAAAGGTCTTTAGAGAGTAGTATAGAAGTTCGAATCGTGCATTTACCACCAGTTCTAGATACTCGTGGAGTGACGTTTTTTCCAGACCCTCTCAGTCACTTTTGGTGACTGATGGTCTCCAGGAGAAATCCGTAAAAAAAAAGTCTCCAGAGAGTAGTATAGGAATTCGAATCGTGCATTTTGCACCAGATCTAGATACTCGTGGAGTGACGATTTTTCCAGACCCTCTCAGTCACTTTTGGTGACTGATGGTCTCTAGGAGAAATCCGTAAAAAAAAAAAAACTTCTCCAAAGAGTAGTATAGAAATTCGAATCGTGCATTTTGCACCAGATCTAGTTTGTCATAGAGTGACGTTTTTTCCAGACCCTCTCAGTCAATTTGGTGACTGATTGTCGAAGAGAAATCCATCAAAAAAAACTTTTTCAGAGAGTAGTATAGGAATTCGAATCGTGCATTTTGCACCAGTTTTAGATACTCGTGGAGTGACGTTTTTTCCAGACCCTCTCAGTCACTTTTGGTGACCGACGGTCTTGAAGAGAAAGCCGTCAAAAAAAAAAGACTACAGAGAGTAGTATAGAAATTCGAATTATGCATTTTGCACCAGTTCTAGATACTCGTGTAGTGACGTCTTTTCCAGACCCTCTCAGTAAATTTGGTGACTGATGGTCTAAGAGAATCCCGTCAAAAAAAAAGGTCTTCAGAGAGTAGTATCGAAGTTCGAATCGTGCATTTACCACCAGTTCTAGATACTCGTGGAGTGTCGTTTTTCCCAGACCCTCTCAGTCAATTTGGTGATTGATTGTCGAAGAGAAATCCGTCAAAAAAAAAAAAAAAACTTTTCCAGAGAGTAGTATAGGAATTCGAATCGTGCATTTTGCACCAGATCTAGTTTGTCATAGAGTGACGTTTTTTCCAGACCCTCTCAGTCAATTTGGTGACTGATTGTCGAAGAGAAATCCATCAAAAAAAACTTTTTCAGAGAGTAGTATAGGAATTCGAATCGTGCATTTTGCACCAGTTTTAGATACTCGTGGAGTGACGTTTTTTCCAGACCCTCTCAGTCACTTTTGGTGACCGACGGTCTTGAAGAGAGAGCCGTCAAAAAAAAAAAGACTACAGAGAGTAGTATAGAAATTCGAATTATGCATTTTGCACCAGTTCTAGATACTCGTGTAGTGACGTCTTTTCCAGACCCTCTCAGTAAATTTGGTGACTGATGGTCTAAGAGAATCCCGTCAAAAAAAAAGGTCTCCAGAGAGTAGTATCGAAGTTCGAATCGTGCATTTACCACCAGTTCTAGATACTCGTGGAGTGTCGTTTTTCCCAGACCCTCTCAGTCACTTTTGGTGACTGATGGTCTCCAGGAGAAATCCGTAAAAAAAAAAAAAGTCTCCAGAGAGTAGTATAGGAATTTGAATCGTGCATTTTTCACCAGTTTTAGATACTTCTCGAGTGACGTTTTTTCCAGACACTCTCAGTCAATTTAGTGACTGATGGTCTGAGAGAAATCCGTAAGAAAAAAAAAGGTCTCCAGAGAGTAGTATAGGAATTCAAATCGTGCATTTTGCACCAGTTTTCGATACTCGTCGAGTAACGTTTTTCTGAGACCCTTTCAGTCAATTTAGTGAGTGATGGTCTGAGAGATATCCGTAAAAAAAAAAAAAAACTTCTCCAAATGGTAGTATAGAAATTCGAACCGTGCATTTTGCACCAGTTCTAGATGCGCGTGGAGGGACGTTTTTTCCAGACCCTCTCATCCGATTTGGTGACTGATGGTCTAAGAGAAATCCGTCAAAAAAAAAAAAAAAAACTCCTCCAGAGAGTAGTATAGAAATTCGAATCGTGCATTTTGCACCAGTTACAGATACCCGTGAAGTGACGTTTTTTCCAGAGCCTCTCAGTCACTTTTGGTGACTGATGGTCTCTAGGAGAAATCCATAAAAAAAAAAAATCTCCAAATAGTAGTATAGAAATTCGAACCGTGCATTTTGCACCAGTTCTAGATACGCGTGGAGTGACGTTTTTTCCAGACCCTCTCATCCGATTTGGTGACTGATGGTCCAAGTGAAATCCATCAAAAAATAAAAATAAAATAAAAAAAACTCCTCCAGAGAGTAGTATAGAAATTCGAATCGTGCATTTTGCACCAGTTCTAGATACCCGTGGAGTAACGTTTTTTCCAGACTTTCTCAGTCACTTTTGGTGACCGATGGTCTCTAGGAGAAATCCGTAAAAAAAAAAATCTCCAGAGAGTAGTATAGGAATTCGAATCGTGCATTTTGCACCAGTTTTAGATACTCGTGGAGTGACGATTTTTCCAGACCCTCTAAGTCACTCTTGGTGACTGATTGTCTAGGACAGATCCGTAAAAAAAAAAAAGTCTCCAGAGAGTAGTATAGGAATTCGAATCGTGCATTTTGCACCAGTTATAGATACTCGTGGAGTGACGTTTTTTCCAGACCTTCTCAGTCACTTTGGTGACTGATGGTCTAAGAGAAATCCGTCAAAAAAAAAAAAAAAAAACTTCCGGAGAGTGGTATAGAAATTCGAATCGTGCATTTTGCATCAGATTCAGATACTCGTGGAGTGACGTTTTTTCCAGACCCTCTCAGTCACTTTTGGTGACTAATGGTCTCCAGGAGAAATCCGTAAAAAAAAAAAAAGTCTCCAGAGAATAGTATAGGAATTCGAATCGTGCATTTTGCACCAGTTTTCGATACTCGTCGAGTAACGTTTTCCCCAGACCCTCTCAGTCAATTTAGTGACTGATGGTCTGAGAGATATCCGTAAAAAAAAAAAAAGGTCTCCAGAGAGTAGTATAGGAATTTGAACCGTGCATTTTGCATCAGTTCTAGATACGCGTGGAGGGACGTTTTTTCCAGACCCTCTCATCCGATTTGGTGACTGATGGTCTAAGAGAAATCCGTAAAAAAAAAAAAAAAACTCCTCCAAAGAGTAGTATAGAAATTCGAATCGTGCATTTTGCACCAGTTACAGATATCCGTGAAGTGACGTTTTTTCCAGAGCCTCTCAGTCACTTTCGGTGACTGATGGTCTCTAGGAGAAATCCGTAAAAAAAAAATCTCCAGAGAGTAGTATAGGAATTCGAATCGTGCATTTTGCACCAGTTTTAGATACTCGTGGAGTGACGTTTTCCCCAGACCATCTCAGTCGATTTGGTGACCGATGGTCTAAGAGAAATCCGTCAAAAAAAAAAAAAAAAAAAACTTCCAGAGAGTAGTATAGAAATTCGAATAGTGCATTTTGCACCGGATCTAGTTACTCGTGGAGTGACGTTTTTTCCAGACCTTCTCAGTCAATTTGGGGACTGATTGTCGAAGAGAAATCCGTCGAAAAAAAAAAACTTTTCCAGACAGTAGTATAGGAATTCGAATCGTGCATTTTGCACCAGTTTCAGATACTCGTAGAGTGACGTTTTTTCCAGACCCTCTCAGTCACTTTTGGTGACTGATGGTCTCCAGGAGAAATCCGTAAAAAAAAAAAAGTCTCCAGACAGTAGTATAGGAATTCGAATCGTGCATTTTTCGCCAGTTTTAGATACTTCTCGAGTGACGTTTTTTCCAGACACTCTCAGTCAATTTAGTGACTGATGGTCTGAGAGAAATCCGTAAGAAAAAAAAGGTCTCCAGAGAGTAGTATAGGAATTCGAATCGTGCATTTTGCACCAGTTTTCGATACTTGTCGAGTAACGTTTTTTCCAGACCTTCTCAGTCAATTTAGTGACTGATGGTCTGAGAGATATCCGTAAGAAAAAAAAAAAAAACTTCTTCAAATAGTAGTATAGAAATTCGAACCGTGCATTTTGCACCAGTTCTAGATACGCGTGGAGTGACGTTTTTTCCGGACCCTCTCATCCAATTTGGTGACTGATGGTCCAAGAGAAATCCGTCAAAAAACAAAAAAAAGAAAAAAACTGCTCCAGAGAGTAGTATAGAAATTCGAATCGTGCATTTTGCACCAGTTCTAGATACCCGTGGAGTGACGTTTTTTCCAGACCCTCTCAGTCACTTTTGGTGACTGATGGTCTCTAGGAGAAATCCGTAAAAAAAAAAAATCTCCAGAGAGTAGTACAGGAATTCAAACCGTGCATTTTGCACCAGTTTTAGATACTCGTGGAGTGACGATTTTTCCAGACCCTCTAAGTCACTCTTGGTGACTGATTGTCTAGGGGAGATCCGTAAAAAAAAAAAAAGTCTCCAGAGAGTAGTATCGGAATTCGAACCGTGCATTTTGCACCAGTTTTAGATACTCGTGGAGTGACGTTTTTTCCAGATCTTCTCAGTCAATTTGGTGACTGATGGTCTAAGAGAAATCCGTCAAAAAAAAAAAAAAAAACTTCCAGAGAGTCGTATAAGAATTCGAATCGTGCATTTCGCACCAGTTTTAGATACCCGTAGAGTGACGTTTTTTCCAGACCTTTTCAGTCAATTTGGTGACTGATTGTCGAAGAAAAATCCGTCAAAAAAAACTTTTCCAGAGAGTAGTATAGGAATTCGAATCGTGCATTTTGCACCAGATCTAGATACTTGTGGAGTGACGATTTTTCCAGACCCTCTCAGTCACTTTTGGTGACTGATGGTCTCTGGGAGAAATCCGTAAAAAAAAAAAAACTTTTCCAAAGAGTAGTATAGAAATTCGAATCGTGCATTTTGCACCAGATCTAGTTTGTCGTGGAGTGACGTTTTTTCCAGACCCTCTCAGTCAATTTGGTGACTGATTGTCGAAGAGAAATCCATCAAAAAAAACTTTTTCAGAGAGTAGTATAGGAATTCGAATCGTGGATTTTGCACCAGTTTTAGATACTCGTGGAGTGACGTTTTTTCCAGACACTCTCAGTGAATTTGGTGACTGATGGTCTAAGAGAATCCCGTCAAAAAAAAAGGTCTTTAGAGAGTAGTATAGAAGTTCGAATCGTGCATTTACCACCAGTTCTAGATACTCGTGGAGTGACGTTTTTTCCAGACCCTCTCAGTCACTTTTGGTGACTGATGGTCTCCAGGAGAAATCCGTAAAAAAAAAAAAGTCTCCAGAGAGTAGTATAGGAATTTGAATCGTGCATTTTTCACCAGTTTTAGATACTTCTCGAGTAACGTTTTTTCCGGACACTCTCAGTCAATTTAGTGACTGATGGTCTGAGAGAAATCCGTAAGAAAAAAAAAGGTCTCCAAAGAAGAGTATAGGAATTCGAATCGTGCATTTTGCACCAGTTTTCGATACTCGTCGAGTAACGTTTTTCCGAGACCCTTTCAGTCAATTTAGTGACTGATGGTCTGAGAGATATCCGTAAAAAAAAAAAAAAAAAACTTCTCCAAATAGTAGTATAGAAATTCGAACCGTGCATTTTGCACCAGTTCTAGATGCGCGTGGAGGGACGTTTTTTCCAGACCCTTTCATCCGATTTCGTGACTGATGGTCTAAGAGAAATCCGTCAAAAAAAAAAAAAAAAACTCCTCCAGAGAGTAGTATAGAAATTCGAATCGTGCATTTTGCACCAGTTACAGATACCCGTGAAGTGACGTTTTTTCCAGAGCCTCTCAGTCACTTTTGGTGACTGATGGTCTCTAGGAGAAATCCGTAAAAAAAAAAAATCTCCAAAAAGTAGTATAGAAATTCGAACCGTGCATTTTGCACCAGTTCTAGATACCCGTGGAGTGACGTTTTTTCCAGACCCTCTCAGTCACTTTTGGTGACTGATGGTCTCTAGGAGAAATCCGTAAAAAAAAAAATCTCCAGAGAGTAGTATTGGAATTCGAATCGTGCATTTTGCACCAGTTTTAGATACTCGTGGAGTGACGATTTTTCCAGACCCTCTAAGTCACTCTTGGTGACTGATTGTCTAGGAGAGATCCGTAAAAAAAAAAAAAGTCTCCAGAGAGTAGTATAGGAATTCGAACCGTGCATTTTGCACCAGTTTTAGATACTCGTGGAGTGACGTTTTTTCCAGATCTTCTCAGTCAGTTTGGTGACTGATGGTCTAAGAGAAATCCGTCAAAAAAAAAAAAAAACTTCCAGAGAGTCGTATAGGAATTCGAATCGTGCATTTTGCACCAGTTTTAGATACCCGTGGAGTGGCGTTTTTTCCAGACCTTCTCAGTCAATTTGGTGACTGATTGTCGAAGAAAAATCCGTCAAAAAAAACTTTTCCAGAGAGTAGTATAGGAATTCGAATCGTGCATTTTGCACCAGTTTTAGATACTCGTGGAGTGACGTTTTTTCCCGACCCCCGCAGTCACTTTTGGTGACCGACGGTCTTAAAGAGGAAGCCGTCAAAAAAAAAGACTCCAGAGAGTAGTATAGAAATTCGAATTGTGCATTTTGCACCAGTTCTAGATACTCGTGTAGTGACGTCTTTTCCAGACCCTCTCAGTCAATTTGGTGACGGATGGTCTAAGAGAAATCCGTCAAAAAAAAGGTCTTTAGAGAGTAGTATAGAAGTTCGAATCGTGCATTTACCACCAGTTCTAGATACTCGTGGAGTGACGTTTTTTCCAGACCCTCTCAGTCACTTTTGGTGACTGATGGTCTCCAGGAGAAATCCGTAAAAAAAAAAAGTCTCCAGAGAGTAGTATAGGAATTCGAATCGTGCATTTTGCACCAGATCTAGATACTCGTGGAGTGACGATTTTTCCAGACCCTCTCAGTCACTTTTGGTGACTGATGGTCTCTAGGAGAAATCCGTAAAAAAAAAAAACTTCTCCAAAGAGTAGTATAGAAATTCGAATCGTGCATTTTGCACCAGATCTAGTTTGTCATAGAGTGACGTTTTTCCAGACCCTCTCAGTCAATTTGGTGACTGATTGTCGAAGAGAAATCCATCAAAAAAAACTTTTTCAGAGAGTAGTATAGGAGTTCGAATCGTGCATTTTGCACCAGTTTTAGATACTCGTGGAGTGACGTTTTTTCCAGACCCTCTCAGTCACTTTTGGTGACCGACGGTCTTGAAGAGAAAGCCGTCAAAAAAAAAAGACTACAGAGAGTAGTATAGAAATTCGAATTATGCATTTTGCACCAGTTCTAGATACTCGTGTAGTGACGTCTTTTCCAGACCCTCTCAGTAAATTTGGTGACTGATGGTCTAAGAGAATCCCGTCAAAAAAAAAGGTCTTCAGAGAGTAGTATCGAAGTTCGAATCGTGCATTTACCACCAGTTCTAGATACTCGTGGAGTGTCGTTTTTCCCAGACCCTCTCAGTCAATTTGGTGACTGATTGTCGAAGAGAAATCCGTCAAAAAAAAAAAAAACTTTTCCAGAGAGTAGTATAGGAATTCGAATCGTGCATTTTGCACCAGATCTAGTTTGTCATAGAGTGACGTTTTTTCCAGACCCTCTCAGTCAATTTGGTGACTGATTGTCGAAGAGAAATCCATCAAAAAAAACTTTTTCAGAGAGTAGTATAGGAATTCGAATCGTGCATTTTGCACCAGTTTTAGATACTCGTGGAGTGACGTTTTTTCCAGACCCTCTCAGTCACTTTTGGTGACCGACGGTCTTGAAGAGAAAGCCGTCAAAAAAAAAAAGACTACAGAGAGTAGTATAGAAATTCGAATTATGCATTTTGCACCAGTTCTAGATACTCGTGTAGTGACGTCTTTTCCAGACCCTCTCAGTAAATTTGGTGACTGATGGTCTAAGAGAATCCCGTCAAAAAAAAAGGTCTTCAGAGAGTAGTATCGAAGTTCGAATCGTGCATTTACCACCAGTTCTAGATACTCGTGGAGTGTCGTTTTTCCCAGACCCTCTCAGTCACTTTTGGTGACTGATGGTCTCCAGGAGAAATCCGTAAAAAAAAAAAAAGTCTCCAGAGAGTAGTATAGGAATTTGAATCGTGCATTTTTCACCAGTTTTAGATACTTCTCGAGTGACGTTTTTTCCAGACACTCTCAGTCAATTTAGTGACTGATGGTCTGAGAGAAATCCGTAAGAAAAAAAAAGGTCTCCAGAGAGTAGTATAGGAATTCAAATCGTGCATTTTGCACCAGTTTTCGATACTCGTCGAGTAACGTTTTTCTGAGACCCTTTCAGTCAATTTAGTGAGTGATGGTCTGAGAGATATCCGTAAAAAAAAAAAAAAACTTCTCCAAATGGTAGTATAGAAATTCGAACCGTGCATTTTGCACCAGTTCTAGATGCGCGTGGAGGGACGTTTTTTCCAGACCCTCTCATCCGATTTGGTGACTGATGGTCTAAGAGAAATCCGTCAAAAAAAAAAAAAAAAAACTCCCCCAGAGAGTAGTATAGAAATTCGAATCGTGCATTTTGCACCAGTTACAGATACCCGTGAAGTGACGTTTTTTCCAGAGCCTCTCAGTCACTTTTGGTGACTGATGGTCTCTAGGAGAAATCCATAAAAAAAAAAAATCTCCAAATAGTAGTATAGAAATTCGAACCGTGCATTTTGCACCAGTTCTAGATACGCGTGGAGTGACGTTTTTTCCAGACCCTCTCATCCGATTTTGTGACTGATGGTCCAAGTGAAATCCATCAAAAAATAAAAATAAAATAAAAAAAACTCCTCCAGAGAGTAGTATAGAAATTCGAATCGTGCATTTTGCACCAGTTCTAGATACCCGTGGAGTAACGTTTTTTCCAGACCCTCTCAGTCACTTTTGGTGACCGATGGTCTCTAGGAGAAATCCGTAAAAAAAAAAATCTCCAGAGAGTAGTATAGGAATTCGAATCGTGCATTTTGCACCAGTTTTAGATACTCGTGGAGTGACGATTTTTCCAGACCCTCTAAGTCACTCTTGGTGACTGATTGTCTAGGACAGATCCGTAAAAAAAAAAAAGTCTCCAGAGAGTAGTATAGGAATTCGAATCGTGCATTTTGCACCAGTTATAGATACTCGTGGAGTGACGTTTTTTCCAGACCTTCTCAGTCAATTTGGTGACTGATGGTCTAAGAGAAATCCGTCAAAAAAAAAAAAAAAAAAACTTCCGGAGAGTGGTATAGAAATTCGAATCGTGCATTTTGCATCAGATTCAGATACTCGTGGAGTGACGTTTTTTCCAGACCCTCTCAGTCACTTTTGGTGACTAATGGTCTCCAGGAGAAATCCGTAAAAAAAAAAAAGTCTCCAGAGAATAGTATAGGAATTCGAATCGTGCATTTTGCACCAGTTTTCGATACTCGTCGAGTAACGTTTTCCCCAGACCCTCTCAGTCAATTCAGTGACTGATGGTCTGAGAGATATCCGTAAAAAAAAAAAAAGGTCTCCAGAGAGTAGTATAGGAATTTGAACCGTGCATTTTGCATCAGTTCTAGATACGCGTGGAGGGACGTTTTTTCCAGACCCTCTCATCCGATTTGGTGACTGATGGTCTAAGAGAAATCCGTAAAAAAAAAAAAAAAAACTCCTCCAAAGAGTAGTATAGAAATTCGAATCGTGCATTTTGCACCAGTTACAGATATCCGTGAAGTGACGTTTTTTCCAGAGCCTCTCAGTCACTTTCGGTGACTGATGGTCTCTAGGAGAAATCCGTAAAAAAAAAATCTCCAGAGAGTAGTATAGGAATTCGAATCGTGCATTTTGCACCAGTTTTAGATACTCGTGGAGTGACGTTTTTCCCAGACCATCTCAGTCGATTTGGTGACCGATGGTCTAAGAGAAATCCGTCAAAAAAAAAAAAAAAAAAAACTTCCAGAGAGTAGTATAGAAATTCGTATAGTGCATTTTGCACCGGATCTAGTTACTCGTGGAGTGACGTTTTTTCCAGACCTTCTCAGTCAATTTGGGGACTGATTGTCGAAGAGAAATCCGTCGAAAAAAAAAAACTTTTCCAGACAGTAGTATAGGAATTCGAATCGTGCATTTTGCACCAGTTTCAGATACTCGTAGAGTGACGTTTTTTCCAGACCCTCTCAGTCACTTTTGGTGACCGACGGTCTTGAAGAGAAAGCCGTCAAAAAAAAAAAAGACTCCAGAGAGTTGTATAGAAATTCGAATCGTGCATTTTGCACCAGTTCTAGATACTCGTGGAGTGACGTCTTTTCCAGACCCTCTCAGTCAATTTGGTGACTGATGGTCTAAGAGAAATCCGTCAAAAAAAAGGTCTTTAGAGAGTAGTATAGAAGTTCAAATCGTGCATTTAACACCAGTTCTAGATACTCGTGGAGTGACGTTTTTTCCAGACCCTCTCAGACACTCTTGGTGACTGTCTAGGAGAGATCCGTAAAAAAAAAAAAAGTCTCCAGAGAGTAGTATAGGAATTTGAATCGTGCATTTTGCACCAGTTTTAGATACTCGTGGAGTGACGTTTTTTCCAGACCTTCTCAGTCAATTTGGTGACTGATGGTCTAAGAGAAATCCGTCAAAAAAAAAAAAAAAAAACTTCCAGAGAGTAGTATAGGAATTCGAATCGTGCATTTTGCACCAGTTTTAGATACTCGTGGAGTGACGATTTTTCCAGACCCTCTAAGTCACTCTTGGTGACTGATTGTCTAGGAGAGATCCGTAAAAAAAAAAAAAAGTCTCCAGAGAGTAGTATAGGAATTCGAATCGTGCATTTTGCACCAGTTTTAGATACTCGTGGAGTGACGTTTTTTCCAGACCTTCTCAGTCAATTTGGTGACTGATGGTCTAAGAGAAATCCGTCAAAAAAAAAAAAAAAAAAAACTTCTAGAGAGTAGTATAGAAATTCGAATCGTGCATTTTGCATCAGATCTAGATACTCGCGGAGTGACGATTTTTCCAGACCCTCTCAGTCACATTTGGTGACTGATGGTCTCTAGGAGGAATCCGTAAAAAAAAAAAAAAACTTCTCTAAGGAGTAGTATAGAAACGCGAATCGTGCATTCTGCACCAGATCCAGTTACTCGTGGAGTGACGTTTTTTCCAGACCCTCTCAGTCACTTTTGGTCACCAACGGTCTTGAAGAGAAAGCCGTCAAAAAAAAAAGACTCCAGAGAGTAGTATAGAAATTCGAATCGTGCATTTTGCACCAGTTCTAGATACTCGTGGAGTGACGTTTTTTCCAGACCCTCTCAGTCAATTTGGTGACTGATGGTCTAAGAGAAATCCGTCAAAAAAAAAGGTCTTTAGAGAGTAGTATAGAAGTTCGAATCTTGCATTTACCACTAGTTCTAGATACTCGTGGAGTGACGTTTTTTCCAGACCCTCTCAGTAACTTTTGGTGACTGATGGTCTCCAGGAGAAATCCGTAAAAAAAAAAAAGTCTCCAGAGAGTAGTATAGGAATTCGAATCATGCATTTTTCAGCAGTTTCAGATACTTCTCGAGTGACGTTTTTTCCAGACACTCTCAGTCAATTTAGTGACTGATGGTCTGAGAGAAATCCGTAAGAAAAAAAAAGGTCTCCAGAGAGTAGTATAGGAATTCGAATCGTGCATTTTGCACCAGTTTTCGATACTCGTCGAGTAACGTTTTTTCCAGACCTTCTCAGTCAATTTAGTGACTGATGGTCTGAGAGATATCCGTGAAAAAAAAAAAAAAAACTTCTCCAAATAGTAGTATGGAAATTCGAACCGTGCATTTTGCACCAGTTCTAGATACGCGTGGAGTGACGTTTTTTCCGGACCCTCTCATCCGATTTGGTGACTGATGGTCCAAGAGAAATCCGTCAAGAAACAAAAAAAAGAAAAAAACTCCTCCAGAGAGTAGTATAGAAATTCGAATCGTGCATTTTGCACCAGTTACAGATATCCGTGAAGTGACGTTTTTTCCAGAGCCTCTCAGTCACTTTTGGTGACTGATGGTCTCTAGGAGGAATCCGTAAAAAAAAAAATCTCCAGAGAGTAGTACAGGAATTTGAATCGTGGATTTTGCACCAGTTTTAGATACTCGTGGAGTGACGTTTTTTCCAGACCCTCTCAGTAAATTTGGTGACTGATGGTCTAAGAGAATCCCGTCAAAAAAAAAGGTCTTTAGAGAGTAGTATAGAAGTTCGAATCGTGCATTTACCACCAGTTCTAGATACTCGTGGAGCGCCGTTTTTTCCAGACCCTCTCAGTCACTTTTGGTGACTGATGGTCTCCAGGAGAAATCCGTAAAAAAAAAAAAGTCTCCAGAGAGTAGTATAGGAATTCGAATCGTGCATTTTTCACCAGTTTTAGATACTTCTTGAGTAACGTTTTTTCCGGACACTCTCAGTCAATTTAGTGACTGATGGTCTGAGAGAAATCCGTAAGAAAAAAAAAGGTCTCCAAAGAAGAGTATAGGAATTCGAATCGTGCATTTTGCACCAGTTTTCGATACTCGTCGAGTAACGTTTTTCCGAGACCCTTTCAGTCAATTTAGTGACTGATGGTCTGAGAGATATCCGTAAAAAAAAAAAAAAAAAACTTCTCTAAATAGTAGTATAGAAATTCGAACCGTGCATTTTGCACCAGTTCTAGATGCGCGTGGAGGGACGTTTTTTCCAGACCCTTTCATCCGATTTGGTGACTGATGGTCTAAGAGAAATCCGTAAAAAAAAAAAAAAAAAACTCCTCCAGAGAGTAGTATAGAAATTCGAATCGTGCATTTTGCACCAGTTACAGATACCCGTGAAGTGACGTTTTTTCCAGAGCCTCTCAGTCACTTTTGGTGACTGATGGTCTCTAGGAGAAATCCGTAAAAAAAAAAAATCTCCAAAAAGTAGTATAGAAATTCGAACCGTGCATTTTGCACCAGTTCTAGATACGCGTGGAGTGACGTTTTTTCCAGACCCTCTCATTCGATTTGGTGACTGATGGTCCAAGAGAAATCCGTCAAAAAATAAAAAAAACTCCTCCAGAGAGTAGTATAGAAATTCGAATCGTGCATTTTGCACCAGTTCTAGATACCCGTGGAGTGACGTTTTTTCCAGACCCTCTCAGTCACTTTTGGTGACCGATGGTCTCTGGGAGAAATCCGTAAAAAAAAAAAAATCTCCAGAGAGTAGTATAGGAATTCGAATCGTGCATTTTGCACCAGTTTTAGATACTCGTGGAGTGACGATTTTCCCAGACCCTCTAAGTCACTCTTGGTGACTGATTGTCTAGGAGAGATCCGTAAAAAAAAAAAAAAGTCTCCAGAGAGTAGTATAGGAATTCGAATCGTGCATTTTGCACCAGTTTTAGATACTCGTGGAGTGACGTTTTTTCCAGAACTTCTCAGTCAATTTGGTGACTGATGGTCTAAGAGAAATCCGTCAAAAAAAAAAAAAAACTTCCAGAGAGTAGTATAGAAATTCGAATCGTGCATTTTGCATCAGATCTAGATACTCGTGGAGTGACGATTTTTCCAGACCCTCTCAGTCACTTTTGGTGACTGATGGTCTCTAGGCGAAATCTGTAAAAAAAAAAAAACTTCTCCAAAGAGTAGTATAGAAACTCGAATCGTGCATTTTGCACCCGATCTAGTTACTCGTGGAGTGACGTTTTTTCCAGACCCTCTCAGTCAATTTGGTGACTGATTGTCGAAGAGAAATCCGTCAAAAAAAAAAAAAAACTTTTCCAGAGAGTAGTATAGGAATTCGAATCGTGCATTTTGCACCAGTCTTAGATACTCAAGGAGTGACGTTTTTTCCAGACCCTCTCAGTCACTTTTCGTCACCGACGGTCTTGAAGAGAAAGCCTTCCAAAAAATAAAAGACTCCAGAGAGTAGTATAGAAATCCGAATCGTGCATTTTGCACCAATTCTAGTTACTCGTGGAGTGACGTTTCTTCCGGACCCTCTCAGTCAATTTGGTGACTGATGGTCTGAGAGAAATCCGTCAAAAAAAAGGTCTTTGGAGAGTTGTAGAGAAGTTCGAATCGTGCATTTACCACCAGGTCTAGATACTCGTGGAGTGACGTTTTTTCCAGACCCTCTCAGTCACTTTTGGTGACTGATGGTCTCCAGGAGAAATCCGTAAAAAAAAAAAAGTCTCCAGACAGTAGTATAGGAATTCGAATCGTGCATTTTTCACCAGTTTTAGATACTTCTCGAGTGACGTTTTTTCCAGACACTCTCAGTCAATTTAGTGACTGATGGTCTGAGAGAAATCCGTAAGAAAAAAAAGGTCTCCAGAGAGTAGTATAGGAATTCGAATCGTGCATTTTGCACCAGTTTTCGATACTTGTCGAGTAACGTTTTTTCCAGACCTTCTCAGTCAATTTAGTGACTGATGGTCTGAGAGAAATCCGTAAGAAAAAAAAAAAAAACTTCTTCAAATAGTAGTATAGAAATTCGAACCGTGCATTTTGCACCAGTTCTAGATACGCGTGGAGTGACGTTTTTTCCGGACCCTCTCATCCGATTTGGTGACTGATGGTCCAAGAGAAATCCGTCAAAAAACAAAAAAAAGAAAAAAACTGCTCCAGAGAGTAGTATAGAAATTCGAATCGTGCATTTTGCACCAGTTCTAGATACCCGTGGAGTGACGTTTTTTCCAGACCCTCTCAGTCACTTTTGGTGACTGATAGTCTCTAGGAGAAATCCGTTAAAAAAAAAAAATCTCCAGAGAGTAGTACAGGAATTCGAACCGTGCATTTTGCACCAGTTTTAGATACTCGTGGAGTGACGATTTTTCCAGACCCTCTAAGTCACTCTTGGTGACTGATTGTCTAGGGGAGATCCGTAAAAAAAAAAAAAAGTCTCCAGAGAGTAGTATCGGAATTCGAACCGTGCATTTTGCACCAGTTTTAGATACTCGTGGAGTGACGTTTTTTCCAGATCTTCTCAGTCAATTTGGTGACTGATGGTCTAAGAGAAATCCGTCAAAAAAAAAAAAAACTTCCAGAGAGTCGTATAGGAATTCGAATCGTGCATTTCGCACCAGTTTTAGATACCCGTAGAGTGACGTTTTTTCCAGACCTTTTCAGTCAATTTGGTGACTGATTGTCGAAGAAAAATCCGTCAAAAAAAACTTTTCCAGAGAGTAGTATAGGAATTCGAATCGTGCATTTTGCACCAGTTTTAGATACTCGTGGAGTGACGTTTTTTCCCGACCCCCTCAGTCACTTTTGGTGACCGACGGTCTTGAAGAGGAAGCCGTCAAAAAAAAAAAAGACTCCAGAGAGTAGTATAGAAATTCGAATTGTGCATTTTGCACCAGTTCTAGATACTCGTGTAGTGACGTCTTTTCCAGACCCTCTCAGTCAATTTGGTGACGGATGGTCTAAGAGGAATCCGTCAAAAAAAAAGGTCTTTAGAGAGTAGTATAGAAGTTCGAATCGTGCATTTACCACCAGTTCTAGATACTCGTGGAGTGACGTTTTTCCCAGACCCTCTCAGTCACTTTTGGTGACTGATGGTCTCCAGGAGAAATCCGTAAAAAAAAAAAGTCTCCAGAGAGTAGTATAGGAATTCGAATCGTGCATTTTGCACCAGATCTAGATACTCGTGGAGTGACGATTTTTCCAGACCCTCTCAGTCACTTTTGGTGACTGATGGTCTCTAGGAGAAATCCGTAAAAAAAAAAAAAACTTTTCCAAAGAGTAGTATAGAAATTCCAATCGTGCATTTTGCACCAGATCTTGTTTGTCGTGGAGTGACGTTTTTTCCAGACCCTCTCAGTCAATTTGGTGACTGATTGTCGAAGCGAAATCCATCAAAAAAAACTTTTTCAGAGAGTAGTATAGGAATTCGAATCGTGGATTTTGCACCAGTTTTAGATACTCGTGGAGTGACGTTTTTTCCAGACCCTCTCAGTCACTTTTGGTGACCGATGGTCTTGAAGAGAAAGCCGTCAAAAAAAAAAGACTACAGAGAGTAGTATAGAAATTCGAATCGTGCATTTTGCACCAGTTCTAGATACTCGTGTAGTGACGTCTTTTCCAGACCCTCTCAGTAAATTTGGTGACTGATGGTCTAAGAGAATCCCGTCAAAAAAAAAGGTCTTCAGAGAGTAGTATAGAAGTTCGAATCGTGCATTTACCACCAGTTCTAGATACTCGTGGAGTGACGTTTTTTCCAGACCCTCTCAGTCACTTTTGGTGACTGATGGTCTCCAGGAGAAATCCGTAAAAAAAAAAAAAGTCTCCAGAGAGTAGTATAGGAATTTGAATCGTGCATTTTTCACCAGTTTTAGATACTTCTCGAGTGACTTTTTTCCAGACACTCTCAGTCAATTTAGTGACTGATGGTCTGAGAGAAATCCGTAAGAAAAAAAAAAAGGTCTCCAGAGAGTAGTATAGGAATTCGAATCGTGCTTTTTGCACCAGTTTTCGATACTCGTCGTGTAACGTTTTTCCGAGACCCTTTCAGTCAATTTAGTGACTGATGGTCTGAGAGATCTCCGTAAAAAAAAAAAAAACTTCTCCAAATAGTAGTATAGAAATTCGAACCGTGCATTTTGCACCAGTTCTAGATGCGCGTGGAGGGACGTTTTTTCCAGACCCTCTCATCCGATTTGGTGACTGATGGTCTAAGAGAAATCCGTCAAAAAAAAAAAAAAAAACTCCTTCAGAGAGTAGTATAGAAATTCGAATCGTGCATTTTGCACCAGTTACAGATACCCGTGAAGTGACGTTTTTTCCAGAGCCTCTCAGTCTTTTTTGGTGACTGATGGTCTCTAGGAGAAATCGGTAAAAAAAAAAAAATCTCCAAATAGTAGTATAGAAATTTGAACCGTGCATTTTGCACCAGTTCTAGATACGCGTGGAGTGACGTTTTTTCCAGACCCTCTCATCCGATTTGGTGACTGATGGTCCAAGAGAAATCCGTCAAAAAATAAAAAAAAATAAAAAAAACTCCTCCAGAGAGTAGTATAGAAGTTCGAATCGTGCATTTTGCACCAGTTCTAGATACCCGTGGAGTAACGTTTTTTCCAGACCCCCTCAGTCACTTTTGGTGACCGATGGTCTCTAGGAGAAATCCGTAAAAAAAAAAAATCTCCAGAGAGTAGTATAGGAATTCGAATCGTGCATTTTGCACCAGTTTTAGATACTCCTGGAGTGACGATTTTTCCAGACCTTCTAAGTCACTCTTGGTGACTGATTGTCTAGGAGAGATCCGTAAAAAAAAAAAAGTCTCCAGAGAGTAGTATAGGAATTTGAATCGTGCATTTTGCACCAGTTTTAGATACTCGTGGAGTGACGTTTTTTCCAGACCTTCTCAGTCAATTTGGTGGCTGATGGTCTAAGAGAAATCCGTCAAAAGAAAAAAAAAAAAACTTCCAGAGAGTAGTATAGAAATTCGAATCGTGCATTTTGCATCAGATCTAGATACTCGTGGAGTGACGTTTTTTCCAGACCCTCTTAGTCACTTTTGGTGACTGATGGTCTCCAGGAGAAATCCGTAAAAAAAAAAAAAGTCTCCAGAGAGTGGTATAGGAATTCGAATCGTGCATTTTGCACCAGTTTTCGATACTCGTCGAGTAACGTTTTTCCCAGACCCTCTCAGTCAATTTAGTGACTGATGGTCTGAGAGATATCCGTAAAAAAAAAAAAAAAAAAAACTTCTCCAAATAGTAGTATAGAAATTTGAACCGTGCATTTTGCACCAGTTCTAGATACGCGTGGAGGGACGTTTTTTCCAGACCCTCTCATCCGATTTGGTGACTGATGATCTAAGAGAAATCCGTCAAAAAAAAAAAAAAAACTCCTCCAGAGAGTAGTATAGAAATTCGAATCGTGCATTTTGCACCAGTTACAGATATCCGTGAAGTGACGTTTTTTCCAGAGCCTCTCAGTCACTTTTGGTGACTGGTGGTCTCTAGGAGAAATCCGTAAAAAAAAAATCTCCAGAGTGTAGTATAGGAATTCGAATCGTGCATTTTGCACCAGTTTTAGATACTCGTGGAGTGACGTTTTTTCCAGACCCTCTCAGTCAATTTGGTGACTGATGGTCTAAGAGAAATCCGTCAAAAAAAAGGTCTTGAGAGAGTAGTATAGAAGTTCAAATCGTGCATTTAACACCAGTTCTAGATACTCGTGGAGTGACGTTTTTTCCAAACCCTCTCAGTCACTCTTGGTGACTGTCTAGGAGAGATCCGTAAAAAAAAAAAAAGTCTCCAGAGAGTAGTATAGGAATTCGAATCGTGCATTTTGCACCAGTTTTAGATACTCGTGGAGTGACGTTTTTTCCAGACCTTCTCAGTCAATTTGGTGACTGATGGTCTAAGAGAAATCCGTCGAGAAGAAAAAAAAAAAAAAAAACTTTCAGAGAGTAGTATAGAAATTCGAATCGTGCATTTTGCATCAGATCTAGATACTCGCGGAGTGACGATTTTTCCAGACCCTCTCAGTCACATTTGGTGACTGATGGTCTCTAGGAGAAATCCGTAAAAAAAAAAAAAACTTCTCCAAAGAGTAGTATAGAAACGCAAATCGTGCATTCTGCACCAGATCCAGTTACTCGTGGAGTGACGTTTTTTCCAGACCCTCTCATCGAAATTGGTGACTGATTGTCGGAGAGAAATCCGTCAAAAAAAAAAAAAAACTTTTCCAGAGGGTAGTATAGGAATTCGAATCGTGCATTTTGCACTGGTTTTAGATACTCGTGGAGTGACGTTTTTTCCAGACCCTCTCAGTCACTTTTGGTCACCAACGGTCTTGAAGAGAAAGCCGTAAAAAAAAAAAAGACTCCAGAGAGTAGTATAGAAATTCGAATCGTGCATTTTGCACCAGTTCTAGATACGCGTTGAGTGAGGTTTTTTCCAGACCCTCTCATCCGATTTGGTGACTGATGGTCTAAGAGAAATCCGTCAAAAAGAAAAAAAATTCCTCCAGAGAGTAGTATAGAAATTCGAATCGTGCATTTTGCACCAGTTCTAGATATCCGTGGAGTGACGTTTTTTCCAGACCCTCTCAGTCACTTTTGGTGACTGATGATCTCTAGGAGAAATCCGAAAAAAAAAAAAATCTCCAGAGAGTAGTACAGGAATTCGAACCGTGCATTTTGCACCAGTTTTAGATACTCGTGGAGTGACGATTTTTCCAGACCCTCTAAGTCACTCTTGGTGACTGATTGTCTAGGGGAGATCCGTAAAAAAAAAAAAAAGTCTCCAGAGAGTAGTATCGGAATTCGAACCGTGCATTTTGCACCAGTTTTAGATACTCGTGGAGTGACGTTTTTTCCAGATCTTCTCAGTCAATTTGTTGACTGATGGTCTAAGAGAAATCCGTCAAAAAAAAAAAAAAACTTCCAGAGAGTCGTATAGGAATTCGAATCGTGCATTTCGCACCAGTTTTAGATACCCGTAGAGTGACGTTTTTTCCAGACCTTTTCAGTCAATTTGGTGACTGATTGTCGAAGAAAAATCCGTCAAAAAAAACTTTTCCAGAGAGTAGTATAGGAATTCGAATCGTGCATTTTGCACCAGTTTTAGATACTCGTGGAGTGACGTTTTTTCCCGACCCCCTCAGTCACTTTTGGTGACCGACGGTCTTGAAGAGGAAGCCGTCAAAAAAAAAAAAAGACTCCAGAGAGTAGTATAGAAATTCGAATTGTGCATTATGCACCAGTTCTAGATACTCGTGTAGTGACGTTTTTTCCAGATCTTCTCAGTCAATTTGGTGACTGATGGTCTAAGAGAAATCCGTCAAAAAAAAAAAAAAACTTCCAGAGAGTCGTATAGGAATTCGAATCGTGCATTTACCACCAGTTCTAGATACTCGTGGAGTGACGTTTTTCCCAGACCCTCTCAGTCACTTTTGGTGACTGATGGTCTCCAGGAGAAATCCGTAAAAAAAAAAGTCTCCAGAGAGTAGTATAGGAATTCGAATCGTGCATTTTGCACCAGATCTAGATACTCGTGGAGTGACGATTTTTCCAGACCCTCTCAGTCACTTTTGGTGACTGATGGTCTCTAGGAGAAATCCGTAAAAAAAAAATAAACTTTTCCAAAGAGTAGTATAGAAATTCCAATCGTGCATTTTGCACCAGATCTTGTTTGTCGTGGAGTGACGTTTTTTCCAGACCCTCTCAGTCAATTTGGTGACTGATTGTCGAAGCGAAATCCATCAAAAAAAACTTTTTCAGAGAGTAGTATAGGAATTCGAATCGTGGATTTTGCACCAGTTTTAGATACTCGTGGAGTGACGTTTTTTCCAGACCCTCTCAGTAAATTTGGTGACTGATGGACTAAGAGAATCCCGTCAAAAAAAAAGGTCTTTAGAGAGTAGTATAGAAGTTCGAATCGTGCATTTACCACCAGTTCTAGATACTCGTGGAGTGACGTTTTTTCCAGACCCTCTCAGTCACTTTTGGTGACTGATGGTCTCCAGGAGAAATCCGTAAGAAAAAAAAGTCTCCGGAGAGTAGTATAGGAATTTGAATCGTGCATTTTCCACCAGTTTTAGATACTTCTCGAGTAACGTTTTTTCCGGACACTCTCAGTCAATTTAGTGACTGATGGTCTGAGAGAAATCCGTAAGAAAAAAAAGGTCTCCAAAGAAGAGTATACGAATTCGAATCGTGCATTTTGCACCAGTTTTCGATACTCGTCGAGTAACGTTTTTCCGAGACCCTTTCAGTCAATTTAGTGACTGATGGTCTGAGAGATATCCGTAAAAAAAAAAAAAAAAAAAAAACTCTCCAAATAGTAGTATAGAAATTCGAACCGTGCATTTTGCACCAGTTCTAGATGCGCGTGGAGGGACGTTTTTTCCAGACCCTTCCATCCGATTTGGTGACTGATGGTCTAAGAGAAATCCGTCAAAAAAAAAAAAAAAAAACTCCTTCAGGGAGTAGTATAGAAATTCGAATCGTGCATTTTGCACCAGTTACAGATACCCGTGAAGTGACGTTTTTTCCACAGCCTCTCAGTCATTTTTGGTGACTGATGGTCTCTAGGAGCAATCCGTAAAAACAAAAAATCTCCAAAAAGTAGTATAGAAATTCGAACCGTGCATTTTGCACCAGTTCTAGATACGCGTGGAGTGACGTTTTTTCCAGACCCTCTCATTCGATTTGGTGACTGATGGTCCAAGAGAAATCCGTCAAAAAATAAAAAAAACTCCTCCAGAGAGTAGTATAGAAATTCGAATCGTGCATTTTGCACCAGTTCTAGATACCCGTGGAGTGACGTTTTTTCCAGACCCTCTCAGTCACTTTTGGTGACCGATGGTCTCTAGGAGAAATCCGTAAAAAAAAAAAATCTCCAGAGAGTAGTATAGGAATTCGAATCGTGCAATTTGCACCAGTTTTAGATACTCCTTGAGTGACGATTTTTCCAGACCCTCTAAGTCACTCTTGGTGACTGATTGTCTAGGAGAGATCCGTAAAAAAAAAAAAAAGTCTCCAGAGAGTAGTATAGGAATTCGAATCGTGCATTTTGCACCAGTTTTAGATACTCGTGGAGTGACGTTTTTTCCAGACCTTCTCAGTCAATTTGGTGACTGATGGTCTAAGAGAAATCCGTCAAAAAAAAAAAAAAAAACTTCCAGAGAGTAGTATAGAAATTCGAATCGTGCATTTTGCATCAGATCTAGATACTCGTGGAGTGACGATTTTTCCAGACCCTCTCAGTCACTTTTGGTGACTGATGGTCTCTAGGCGAAATCCGTAAAAAAAAAAAAACTTCTTCAAAGAGTAGTATAGAAACTCGAATCGTGCATTTTGCACCCGATCTAGTTACTCGTGGAGTGACGTTTTTTCCAGACCCTCTCAGTCAATTTGGTGACTGATTGTCGAAGAGAAATCCGTCAAAAAAAAAAAAAAAACTTTTCCAGAGAGTAGTATAGGAATTCGAATCGTGCATTTTGCACCAGTCTTAGATACTCAAGGAGTGACGTTTTTTCCAGACCCTCTCAGTCACTTTTCGTCACCGACGGTCTTGAAGAGAAAGCCTTCCAAAAAATAAAAGACTCCAGAGAGTAGTATAGAAATCCGAATCGTGCATTTTGCACCAGTTTTCGATACTTGTCGAGTAACGTTTTTTCCAGACCTTCTCAGTCAATTTAGTGACTGATGGTCTGAGAGATATCCGTAAGAAAAAAAAAAAAAACTTCTTCAAATAGTAGTATAGAAATTCGAACCGTGCATTTTGCACCAGTTCTAGATACGCGTGGAGTGACGTTTTTTCCGGACCCTCTCATCCGATTTGGTTACTGATGGTCCAAGAGAAATCCGTCAAAAAACAAAAAAAAGAAAAAAACTGCTCCAGAGAGTAGTATAGAAATTCGAATCGTGCATTTTGCACCAGTTCTAGATACCCGTGGAGTGACGTTTTTTCCAGACCCTCTCAGTCACTTTTGGTGACTGATAGTCTCTGAGAGAAATCCGTTAAAAAAAAAAAATCTCCAGAGAGTAGTACAGGAATTCGAACCGTGCATTTTGCACCAGTTTTAGATACTCGTGGAGTGACGATTTTTCCAGACCCTCTAAGTCACTCTTGGTGACTGATTGTCTAGGGGAGATCGGTAAAAAAAAAAAAAAGTCTCCAGAGAGTAGTATCGGAATTCGAACCGTGCATTTTGCACCAGTTTCAGATACTTGTGGAGTGACGTTTTGTCCAGATCTTCTCAGTCAATTTGGTGACTGATGGTCTAAGAGAAATCCGTCAAAAAAAAAAAAAAAAACTTCCAGAGAGTCGTATAGGAATTCGAATCGTGCATTTCGCACCAGTTTTAGATACCCGTAGAGTGACGTTTTTTCCAGACCTTTTCAGTCAATTTGGTGACTGATTGTCGAAGAAAAATCCGTCAAAAAAAACTTTTCCAGAGAGTAGTATAGGAATTCGAATCGTGCATTTTGCACCAGTTCTAGATACCCGTGGAGTGACGTTTTTTCCAGACCCTCTCAGTCACTTTTGGTGACTGATGGTCTCTAGGAGAAATCCGTAAAAAAAAAAATCTCCAGAGAGTAGTGCAGGAATTCAAATCGTGCATTTTGCACCAGTTTTAGATACTCGTGGAGTGACGATTTTTCCAGACCCTCTAAGTCACTCTTGGTGACTGATTGTCTAGGAGAGATCCGTAAAAAAAAAAAAAAGTCTCCAGAGAGTAGTATCGGAATTCGAACCGTGCATTTTGCACCAGTTTTAGATACTCATGGAGTGACGTTTTTTCCAGATCTTCTCAGTCAATTTGGTGACTGATGGTCTAAGAGAAATCCGTCAAAAAAAAAAAAACTTCCAGAGAGTCGTATAGGAATTCGAATCGTGCATTTTGCACCAGTTTTAGATACCCGTAGAGTGACGTTTTTTCCAGACCTTCTCAGTCAATTTGGTGACTGATTGTCGAAGAGAAATCCATCAAAAAAAACTTTTTCAGAGAGTAGTATAGGAATTCGAATCGTGCATTTTGCACCAGTTTTAGATACTCGTGGAGTGACGTTTTTTCCAGACCCTCTCAGTCACTTTTGGTGACCGATGGTCTTGAAGAGAAAGCCGTCAAAAAAAAAAGACTACAGAGAGTAGTATAGAAATTCGAATCGTGCATTTTGCACCAGTTCTAGATACTCGTGTAGTGACGTCTTTTCCAGACCCTCTCAGTAAATTTGGTGACTGATGGTCTAAGAGAATCCCGTCAAAAAAAAAGGTCTTCAGAGAGTAGTATAGAAGTTCGAATCGTGCATTTACCACCAGTTCTAGATACTCGTGGAGTGACGTTTTTTCCAGACCCTCTCAGTCACTTTTGGTGACTGATGGTCTCCAGGAGAAATCCGTAAAAAAAAAAAAAGTCTCCAGAGAGTAGTATAGGAATTTGAATCGTGCATTTTTCACCAGTTTTAGATACTTCTCGAGTGACTTTTTTCCAGACACTCTCAGTCAATTTAGTGACTGATGGTCTGAGAGAAATCCGTAAGAAAAAAAAAAAGGTCTCCAGAGAGTAGTATAGGAATTCGAATCGTGCTTTTTGCACCAGTTTTCGATACTCGTCGAGTAACGTTTTTCCGAGACCCTTTCAGTCAATTTAGTGACTGATGGTCTGAGAGATCTCCGTAAAAAAAAAAAAAACTTCTCCAAATAGTAGTATAGAAATTCGAACCGTGCATTTTGCACCAGTTCTAGATGCGCGTGGAGGGACGTTTTTTCCAGACCCTCTCATCCGATTTGGTGACTGATGGTCTAAGAGAAATCCGTCAAAAAAAAAAAAAAAAAACTCCTTCAGAGAGTAGTATAGAAATTCGAATCGTGCATTTTGCACCAGTTACAGATACCCGTGGAGTGACGTTTTTTCCGGAGCCTCTCAGTCTTTTTTGGTGACTGATGGTCTCTAGGAGAAATCGGTAAAAAAAAAAAAATCTCCAAATAGTAGTATAGAAATTTGAACCGTGCATTTTGCACCAGTTCTAGATACGCGTGGAGTGACGTTTTTTCCAGACCCTCTCATCCGATTTGGTGACTGATGGTCCAAGAGAAATCCGTCAAAAAATAAAAAAAAATAAAAAAAACTCCTCCAGAGAGTAGTATAGAAGTTCGAATCGTGCATTTTGCACCAGTTCTAGATACCCGTGGAGTAACGTTTTTTCCAGACCCCCTCAGTCACTTTTGGTGACCGATGGTCTCCAGGAGAAATCCGTAAAAAAAAAAAATCTCCAGAGAGTAATATAGGAATTCGAATCGTGCATTTTGCACCAGTTTTAGATACTCCTGGAGTGACGATTTTTCCAGACCTTCTAAGTCACTCTTGGTGACTGATTGTCTAGGAGAGATCCGTAAAAAAAAAAAAGTCTCCAGAGAGTAGTATAGGAATTTGAATCGTGCATTTTGCACCAGTTTTAGATACTCGTGGAGTGACGTTTTTTCCAGACCTTCTCAGTCAATTTGGTGACTGATGGTCTAAGAGAAATCCGTCAAAAGAAAAAAAAAAAAACTTCCAGAGAGTAGTATAGAAATTCGAATCGTGCATTTTGCATCAGATCTAGATACTCGTGGAGTGACGTTTTTTCCAGACCCTTTCAGTCACTTTTGGTGACTGATGGTCTCCAGGAGAAATCCGTAAAAAAAAAAAAAGTCTCCAGAGAGTGGTATAGGAATTCGAATCGTGCATTTTGCACCAGTTTTCGATACTCGTCGAGTAACGTTTTTCCCAGACCCTCTCAGTCAATTTAGTGACTGATGGTCTGAGAGATATCCGTAAAAAAAAAAAAAAAAAAAACTTCTCCAAATAGTAGTATAGAAATTTGAACCGTGCATTTTGCACCAGTTCTAGATACGCGTGGAGGGACGTTTTTTCCAGACCCTCTCTCCCGATTTGGTGACTGATGATCTAAGAGAAATCCGTCAAAAAAAAAAAAAAAAACTCCTCCAGAGAGTAGTATAGAAATTCGAATCGTGCATTTTGCACCAGTTACAGATATCCGTGAAGTGACGTTTTTTCAAGAGCCTCTCAGTCACTTTTGGTGACTGATGGTCTCTAGGAGAAATCCGTAAAAAAAAAATCTCCAGAGTGTAGTATAGGAATTCGAATCGTGCATTTTGCACCAGTTTTAGATACTCGTGGAGTGACGTTTTTTCCAGACCCTCTCAGTCAATTTGGTGACTGATGGTCTAAGAGAAATCCGTCAAAAAAAAGGTCTTGAGAGAGTAGTATAGAAGTTCAAATCGTGCATTTAACACCAGTTCTAGATACTCGTGGAGTGACGTTTTTTCCAAACCCTCTCAGTCACTCTTGGTGACTGTCTAGGAGAGATCCGTAAAAAAAAAAAAAGTCTCCAGAGAGTAGTATAGGAATTCGAATCGTGCATTTTGCACCAGTTTTAGATACTCGTGGAGTGACGTTTTTTCCAGACCTTCTCAGTCAATTTGGTGACTGATGGTCTAAGAGAAATCCGTCGAAAAGAAAAAAAAAAAAAAAACTTTCAGAGAGTAGTATAGAAATTCGAATCGTGCATTTTGCATCAGATCTAGATACTCGCGGAGTGACGATTTTTCCAGACCCTCTCAGTCACATTTGGTGACTGATGGTCTCTAGGAGAAATCCGTAAAAAAAAAAAAAACTTCTCCAAAGAGTAGTATAGAAACGCAAATCGTGCATTCTGCACCAGATCCAGTTACTCGTGGAGTGACGTTTTTTCCAGACCCTCTCATCGAAATTGGTGACTGATTGTCGGAGAGAAATCCGTCAAAAAAAAAAAAAAACTTTTCCAGAGGGTAGTATAGGAATTCGAATCGTGCATTTTGCACTGGTTTTAGATACTCGTGGAGTGACGTTTTTTCCAGACCCTCTCAGTCACTTTTGGTCACCAACGGTCTTGAAGAGAAAGCCGTAAAAAAAAAAAAAGACTCCAGAGAGTAGTATAGAAATTCGAATCGTGCATTTTGCACCAGTTCTAGATACGCGTTGAGTGAGGTTTTTTCCAGACCCTCTCATCCGATTTGGTGACTGATGGTCTAAGAGAAATCCGTCAAAAAAAAAAAAAATTCCTCCAGAGAGTAGTATAGAAATTCGAATCGTGCATTTTGCACCAGTTCTAGATATCCGTGGAGTGACGTTTTTTCCAGACCCTCTCAGTCACTTTTGGTGACTGATGATCTCTAGGAGAAATCCGAAAAAAAAAAAATCTCCAGAGTGTAGTATAGGAATTCGAATCGTGCATTTTGCACCAGTTTTAGATACTCGTGGAGTGACGCTTTTTCCAGACCCTCTCAGTCAATTTGGTGACTGATGGTCTAAGAGAAATCCGTCAAAAAAAAGGTCTTGAGAGAGTAGTATAGAAGTTCAAATCGTGCATTTAACACCAGTTCTAGATACTCGTGGAGTGACGTTTTTTCCAAACCCTCTCAGTCACTCTTGGTGACTGTCTAGGAGAGATCCGTAAAAAAAAAAAAAGTCTCCAGAGAGTAGTATAGGAATTCGAATCGTGCATTTTGCACCAGTTTTAGATACTCGTGGAGTGACGTTTTTTCCAGACCTTCTCAGTCAATTTGGTGACTGATGGTCTAAGAGAAATCCGTCGAAAAGAAAAAAAAAAAAAAACTTTCAGAGAGTAGTATAGAAATTCGAATCGTGCATTTTGCATCAGATCTAGATACTCGCGGAGTGACGATTTTTCCAGACCCTCTCAGACACATTTGGTGACTGATGGTCTCTAGGAGAAATCCGTAAAAAAAAAAAAACTTCTCCAAAGAGTAGTATAGAAACGCAAATCGTGCATTCTGCTCCAGATCCAGTTACTCGTGGAGTGACGTTTTTTCCAGACCCTCTCATCGAAATTGGTGACTGATTGTCGGAGAGAAATCCGTCAAAAAAAAAAAAAAACTTTTCCAGAGGGTAGTATAGGAATTCGAATCGTGCATTTTGCACTGGTTTTAGATACTCGTGGAGTGACGTTTTTTCCAGACCCTCTCAGTCACTTTTGGTCACCAACGGTCTTGAAGAGAAAGCCGTAAAAAAAAAAAAAGACTCCAGAGAGTAGTATAGAAATTCGAATCGTGCATTTTGCACCAGTTCTAGATACGCGTTGAGTGAGGTTTTTTCCAGACCCTCTCATCCGATTTGGTGACTGATGGTCTAAGAGAAATCCGTCAAAAAAAAAAAAAATTCCTCCAGAGAGTAGTATAGAAATTCGAATCGTGCATTTTGCACCAGTTCTAGATATCCGTGGAGTGACGTTTTTTCCAGACCCTCTCAGTCACTTTTGGTGACTGATGATCTCTAGGAGAAATCCGTAAAAAAAAAAAATCTCCAGAGAGTTGTATAGGAATTAGAATCGTGCATTTTGCACTAGTTTTAGATACTCGTGGAGTGACGATTTTTCCGGACCCTTTAGGTCACTTTTGGTGACTGAATGTCTAGGAGAGATCCGTAAAAAAAAAAAAAGTCTCCAGAGAGTAGTATAGGAATTCGAATCGTGCATTTTGCACCAGTTTTAGATACCCGTGGAGTATCGTATTTTCCAGACCTTCTCAGTCAATTCGGTGACTGATGGTCTAAGAGAAATTCGTCAAAAAAAAAAAAAACTCTTAGAGAGTAGTATAGAAATTTGAATCGTGCATTTTGCACCAGATCTAGTTACTCGTGGAGTGACGATTTTTCCAGACCCTCTCAGTCCTTTTTGGTGACTGATGGTCTCTAGGAGAAATCCGTAAAAAAAAAAAAAAACTTCTCCAAAGAGTAGTATAGAAATTGGAATCGTGCATTTTGCACCAGATCTAGTTTGTCGTGGAGTGACGTTTTTTCCAGACCCTCTCAGTAAATTTGGTGACTGATGGTCTAAGAGAATCCCGTCAAAAAAAAAGGTCTTTAGAGAGTAGTATAGAAGTTCGAATCGTGCATTTACTACCAGTTCTAGATACTCGTAGAGTGACGTTTTTTCCAGACCCTCTCAGTCACTTTTGGTGACTGATGGTCTCCAGGAGAAATCCGTAAAAAAAAAAATCTCCAGAGAGTAGTATAGGAATTTGAATCGTGCATTTTTCACCAGTTTTAGATACTTCTCGAGTAACGTTTTTTCCAGACACTCTCAGTCAATTTAGTGACTGATGGTCTGAGAGAAATCCGTAAGAAAAAAAAAAAGGTCTCCAAAGAGTAGTATAGGAATTCGAATCGTGCATTTTGCACCAGTTTTCGATACTTGTCGAGTAACGTTTCTTCCGGACCCTCTCAGTCAATTTGGTGACTGATGGTCTAAGAGAAATCCGTCAAAAAAAAAGGTCTTCAGAGAGTTGTAGAGAAGTTCGAATCGTGCATTTACCACCAGTTCTAGATACTCGTGGAGTGACGTTTTTTCCAGACCCTCTCAGTCACTTTTGGTGACTGATGGTCTCCAGGAGGAATCCGTAAAAAAAAAAAGTCTCCAGAGAGTAGTATAGGAATTTGAATCGTGCATTTTTCACCAGTTTCAGATACTTCTCGAGTGACGTTTTTTCCAGACACTCTCAGTCAATTTAGTGACTGATGGTCTGAGAGAAATCCGTAAGAAAAAAAAAGGTCTCCAGAGAGTAGTATAGGAATTCGAATCGTGCATTTTGCACCAGTTTTCGATACTCGTCGAGTTACGTTTTTTCCAGACCTTCTCAGTCAATTTAGTGACTGATGGTCTGAGAGATATCCGTAAAAAAAAAAAAAAAACTTCTTCAAATAGTAGTATAGAAATTCGAACCGTGCATTTTGCATCAGTTCTAGATACGCGTGGAGTGACGTTTTTTCCGGACCCTTTCATCCGATTTGGTGACTGATGGTCTAAGAGAAATCCGTCAGAAAAAAAAAAAACTCCTCCAGAGAGTAGTATAGAAATTCGAATCGTGCATTTTGCACCAGTTACAGATATCCGTGAAGTGTCGTTTTTTCCAGAGCCTCTCAGTCACTTTTGGTGACTGATGGTCTCTAGGAGGAATCCGTAAAAAAAAAAATCTCCAGAGAGTAGTACAGGAATTCGAATCGTGCATTTTGCACCAGTTTTAGATACTCGTGGAGTGACGATTTTTCCAGACCCTCTAAGTCACTCTTGGTGGCTGATTGTCTAGGGGAGATCCGTAAAAAAAAAAAAAAAGTCTCCAGAGAGTAGTATCGGAATTCGAACCGTGCATTTTGCACCAGTTTTAGATACTCGTGGAGTGACGTTTTTTCCAGATCTTCTCAGTCAATTTGGTGACTGATGGTCTAAGAGAAATCCGTCAAAAAAAAAAAAAACTTCCAGAGAGTCGTATAGGAATTCGAATCGTGCATTTCGCACCAGATCTAGATACTCGTGGAGTGACGATTTTTCCAGACCCTCTCAGTCCTTTTGGTGACTGATGGTCTCCAGGAGAAATCCGTAAAAAAAAAAGTCTCCAGAGAGTAGTATAGGAATTTGAATCGTGCATTTTTCACCAGTTTTAGATACTTCTCGAGTAACGTTTTTTCCAGACACTCTCAGTCAATTGAGTGACTGATGGTCTGAGAGAAATCCGTAGGAAAAAAAAAAAGGTCTCCAAAGAGTAGTATAGGAATTCGAATCGTGCATTTTGCACCAGTTTTCGATACTTGTCGAGTAACGTTTCTTCCGGACCCTCTCAGTCAATTTGGTGACTGATGGTCTAAGAGAAATCCGTCAAAAAAAGAGGTCTTTAGAGAGTTGTAGAGAAGTTCGAATCGTGCATTTACCACCAGTTCTAGATACTCGTGGAGTGACGTTTTTTCCAGACCCTCTCAGTCACTTTTGGTGACTGATGGTCTCCAGGAGGAATCCGTAAAAAAAAAAAAGTCTCCAGAGAGTAGTATAGGAATTCGAATCGTGCATTTTTCACCAGTTTCAGATACTTCTCGAGTGACGTTTTTTCCAGACACTCTCAGTCAATTTAGTGACTGATGGTCTGAGAGAAATCCGTTAGAAAAAAAAAGGTCTCCAGAGAGTAGTATAAGAATTCGAATCGTGCATTTTGCACCAGTTTTCGATACTCGTCGAGTAACGTTTTTTCCAGACCTTCTCAGTCAATTTAGTGACTGATGGTCTGAGAGATATCGGTAAAAAAAAAAAAAAACTTCTCCAAATAGTAGTATAGAAATTCGAACCGTGCATTTTGCACCAGTTCTAGATACGCGTGGAGTGACGTTTTTTCCGGACCCTTTCATCCGATTTGGTGACTGATGGTCTAAGAGAAATCCGTCAGAAAAAAAAAAAAAACTCCTCCAGAGAGTAGTATAGAAATTCGAATAGTGCATTTTGCACCAGTTACAGATATCCGTGAAGTGACGTTTTTTCCAGAGCCTCTCAGTCACTTTTGGTGACTGATGGTCTCTAGGAGGAATCCGTAAAAAAAAAAATCTCCAGAGAGTAGTACAGGAATTCGAATCGTGCATTTTGCACCAGTTTTAGATACTCGTGGATCGACGATTTTTCCAGACCCTCTAAGTCACTCTTGGTGACTGATTGTCTAGGGGAGATCCGTAAAAAAAAAAAAAAGTCTCCAGAGAGTAGTATCGGAATTCGAACCGTGCATTTTGCACCAGTTTTAGATACTCGTGGAGTGACGTTTTTTCCAGATCTTCTCAGTCAATTTGGTGACTGATGGTCTAAGAGAAATCCATCAAAAAAAAAAAAAAAACTTCCAGAGAGTCGTATAGGAATTCGAATCGTGCATTTCGCACCAGTTTTAGATACCCGTAGAGTGACGTTTTTTCCAGACTTTTTCAGTCAATTTGGTGACTGATTGTCGAAGAAAAATCCGTCAAAAAAAACTTTTCCAGAGAGTAGTATAGGAATTCGAATCGTGCATTTTGCACCAGTTTTAGATACTCGTGGAGTGACGTTTTTTCCCGACCCCCTCAGTCACTTTTGGTGACCGACGGTCTTGAAGAGGAAGCCGTCAAAAAAAAAAGACTCCAGAGAGAAGTATAGAAATTCGAATTGTGCATTTTGCACCAGTTCTAGATACTCGTGTAGTGACGTCTTTTCCAGACCCTCTCAGTCAATTTGGTGACGGATGGTCTAAGAGGAATCCGTCAAAAAAAAAGGTCTTTAGAGAGTAGTATAGAAGTTCGAATCGTGCATTTACCACCAGTTCTAGATACTCGTGGAGTGACGTTTTTCCCAGACCCTCTAAGTCACTTTTGGTGACTGATGGTCTCCAGGAGAAATCCGTAAAAAAAAAAGTCTCCAGAGAGTAGTATAGGAATTCGAATCGTGCATTTTGCACCAGATCTAGATACTCGTGGAGTGACGATTTTTCCAGACCCTCTCAGTCACTTTTGGTGACTGATGGTCTCTAGGAGAAATCCGTAAAACAAAAAAAACTTTTCCAAAGAGTAGTATAGAAATTCCAATCGTGCATTTTGCACCAGATCTAGTTTGTCGTGGAGTGACGTTTTTTCCAGACCCTCTCAGTCAATTTGGTGACTGATTGTCGAAGAGAAATCCATCAAAAAAAACTTTTTCAGAGAGTAGTATAGGAATTCGAATCGTGGATTTTGCACCAGTTTTAGATACTCGTGGAGTGACGTTTTTTCCAGACCCTCTCAGTAAATTTGGTGACTGATGGTCTAAGAGAATCCCGTCAAAAAAAAGGTCTTTAGAGAGTAGTATAGAAGTTCGAATCGTGCATTTACCACCAGTTCTAGATACTCGTGGAGTGACGTTTTTTCCAGACCCTCTCAGTCACTTTTGGTGACTGATGGTCTCCAGGAGAAATCCGTAAAAAAAAAAAAGTCTCCAGAGAGTAGTATAGGAATTTGAATCGTGCATTTTTCACCAGTTTTAGATACTTCTCGAGTAACGTTTTTTCCGGACACTCTCAGTCAATTTAGTGACTGATGGTCTGAGAGAAATCCGTAAGAAAAAAAAAAGGTCTCCAAAGAAGAGTATAGGAATTCGAATCGTGCATTTTGCACCAGTTTTCGATACTCGTCGAGTAACGTTTTTCCGAGACCCTTTCAGTCAATTTAGTGACTGATGGTCTGAGAGATATCCGTAAAAAAAAAAAAAAAAACTTCTCCAAATAGTAGTATAGAAATTCGAACCGTGCATTTTGCACCAGTTCTAGATGCGCGTGGAGGGACGTTTTCTCCAGACCCTTTCATCCGATTTGGTGACTGATGGTCTAGGAGAAATCCGTCAAAAAAAAAACTCCTCCAGAGAGTAGTATAGAAATTCGAATCGTCCATTTTGCACCAGTTACAGATACCCGTGAAGTGACGTTTTTTCCAGAGCCTCTCAGTCACTTTTGGTGACTGATGGTCTCTAGGAGAAATCCGTAAAAAAAAAAAAATCTCCAAAAAGTAGTATAGAAATTCGAACCGTGCATTTTGCACCAGTTCTAGATACGCGTGGAGTGACGTTTTTTCCAGATCCTCTCATTCGATTTGGTGACTGATGGTCCAAGAGAAATCCGTCAAAAAATAAAAAAAACTCCTCCAGAGAGTAGTATAGAAATTCGAATCGTGCATTTTGCACCAGTTCTAGATACCCGTGGAGTGACGTTTTTTCCAGACCCTCTCAGTCACTTTTGGTGACCGATGGTCTCTGGGAGAAATCCGTAAAAAAAAAAAAATCTCCAGAGAGTAGTATAGGAATTCGAATCGTGCATTTTGCACCAGTTTTAGATACTCGTGGAGTGACGATTTTTCCAGACTCTCTAAGTCACTCTTGGTGACTGATTGTCTAGAAGAGATCCGTAAAAAAAAAAAAAGTCTCCAGAGAGTAGTAGAGGAATTCGAATCGTGCATTTTGCACCAGTTTTAGATACTCGTGGAGTGACGTTTTTTCCAGACTGTCTCAGTCAATTTGGTGACTGATGGTCTAAGAGAAATCCGTCAAAAAAAAAAAAAAACTTCCAGAGAGTAGTATAGAAATTCGAATCGTGCATTTTGCATCAGATCTAGATACTCGTGGAGTGACGATTTTTCCAGACCCTCTCAGTCACTTTTGGTGACTGATGGTCTCTAGGCGAAATCCGTAAAAAAAAAAAAACTTCTTCAAAGAGTAGTATAGAAACTCGAATCGTGCATTTTGCACCCGATCTAGTTACTCGTGGAGTGACGTTTTTTCCAGACCCTCTCAGTCAATTTGGTGACTGATTGTCGAAGAGAAATCCGTCAAAAAAAAAAAAAACTTTTCCAGAGAGTAGTATAGGAATTCGAATCGTGCATTTTGCACCAGTCTTAGATACTCAAGGAGTGACGTTTTTTCCAGACCCTCTCAGTCACTTTTCGTCACCGACGGTCTTGAAGAGAAAGCCTTCCAAAAAATAAAAGACTCCAGAGAGTAGTATAGAAATCCGAATCGTGCATTTTGCACCAATTCTAGTTACTCGTGGAGTGACGTTTCTTCCGGACCCTCTCAGTCAATTTGGTGACGGATGGTCTAAGAGAAATCCGTCAAAAAAAAAGGTCTTTAGAGAGTAGTATAGAAGTTCGAATCGTGCATTTACCACCAGTTTTAGATACTCGTGGAGTGACGTTTTTCCCAAACCCTCTCAGTCACTTTTGGTGACTGATGGTCTCCAGGAGAAATCCGTAAAAAAAAAAAGTCTCCAGAGAGTAGTATAGGAATTCGAATCGTGCATTTTGCACCAGATCTAGATACTCGTGGAGTGACGATTTTTCCAGACCCTCTCAGTCACTTTTGGTGACTGATGGTCTCTGGGAGAAATCCGTAAAAAAAAAAAAAACTTTTCCAAAGAGTAGTATAGAAATTCGAATCGTGCATTTTGCACCAGATCTAGTTTGTCGTGGAGTGACGTTTTTTCCAGACCCTCTCAGTCAATTTGGTGACTGATTGTCGAAGAGAAATCCATCAAAAAAAACTTTTTCAGAGAGTAGTATAGGAATTCGAATCGTGGATTTTGCACCAGTTTTAGATACTCGTGGAGTGACGTTTTTTCCAGACCCTCTCAGTAAATTTGGTGACTGATGGTCTAAGAGAATCCCGTCAAAAAAAAGGTCTTTAGAGAGTAGTATAGAAGTTCGAATCGTGCATTTACCACCAGTTCTAGATACTCGTGTAGTGACGTTTTTTCCAGACCCTCTCAGTCACTTTTGGTGACTGATGGTCTCCAGGAGAAATCCGTAAAAAAAAAAAAGTCTCCAGAGAGTAGTATAGGAATTTGAATCGTGCATTTTTCACCAGTTTTAGATACTTCTCGAGTAACGTTTTTTCCGGACACTCTCAGTCAATTTAGTGACTGATGGTCTGAGAGAAATCCGTAAGAAAAAAAAAGGTCTCCAAAGAAGAGTATAGGAATTCGAATCGTGCATTTTGCACCAGTTTTCGATACTCGTCGAGTCACGTTTTTCCGAGACCCTTTCAGTCAATTTAGTGACTGATGGTCTGAGAGATATCCGTAAAAAAAAAAAAAAAAAACTTCTCCAAATAGTAGTATAGAAATTCGAACCGTGCATTTTGCACCAGTTCTAGATGCGCGTGGAGGGACGTTTTTTCCAGACCCTTTCATCCGATTTGGTGACTGATGGTCTAAGAGAAATCCGTCAGAAAAAAGAAAAAAACTTCTCCAGAGAGTAGTATAGAAATTCGAATCGTGCATTTTGCACCAGTTACAGATATCCGTGAAGTGACGTTTTTTCCAGAGCCTCTCAGTCACTTTTGGTGACTGATGGTCTCTAGGAGGAATCCGTAAAAAAAAAAATCTCCAGAGAGTAGTACAGGAATTCGAATCGTGCATTTTGCACCAGTTTTAGATACCCGTAGAGTGACGTTTTTTCCAGACCTTCTCAGTCAATTTGGTGACTGATTGTCGAAGAGAAATCCATCAAAAAAAACTTTTTCAGAGAGTAGTATAGGAATTCGAATCGTGCATTTTGCACCAGTTTTAGATACTCGTGGAGTGACGTTTTTTCCAGACCCTCTCAGTCACTTTTGGTGACCGATGGTCTTGAAGAGAAAGCCGTCAAAAAAAAAAGACTACAGAGAGTAGTATAGAAATTCGAATCGTGCATTTTGCACCAGTTCTAGATACTCGTGTAGTGACGTCTTTTCCAGACCCTTTCAGTAAATTTTGTGACTGATGGTCTAAGAGAATCCCGTCAAAAAAAAAGGTCTTTAGAGAGTAGTATAGAAGTTTGAATCGTGCATTTACCACCAGTTCTAGATACTCGTGGAGTGACGTTTTTTCCAGACCCTTTCAGTCACTTTTGGTGACTGATGGTCTCCAGGAGAAATCCGTAAAAAAAAAAAAAGTCTCCAGAGAGTAGTATAGGAATTTGAATCGTGCATTTTTCACCAGTTTTAGATACTTCTCGAGTGACTTTTTTCCAGACACTCTCAGTCAATTTAGTGACTGATGGTCTGAGAGAAATCCGTAAGAAAAAAAAAAAGGTCTCCAGAGAGTAGTATAGGAATTCGAATCGTGCATTTTGCACCAGTTTTCGATACTCGTCGAGTAACGTTTTTCCGAGACCCTTTCAGTCAATTTAGTGACTGATGGTCTGAGAGATATCCGTAAAAAAAAAAAAAAAACTTCTCCGAATAGTAGTATAGAAATTCGAACCGTGCATTTTGCACCAGTTCTAGATGCGCGTGGAGGGACGTTTTTTCCAGACCCTCTCATCCGATTTGGTGACTGATGGTCTAAGAGAAATCCGTCAAAAAAAAAAAAAAAAAAAACTTCTTCAGAGAGTAGTATAGAAATTCGAATCGTGCATTTTGCACCAGTTACAGATACCCGTGAAGTGACGTTTTTTCCAGAGCCTCTCAGTCACTTTTGGTGACTGATGGTCTCTAGGAGAAATCGGTAAAAAAAAAAAAATCTCCAAATAGTAGTATAGAAATTCGAACCGTGCATTTTGCACCAGTTCTAGATACGCGTGGAGTGACGTTTTTTCCAGACCCTCTCATCCGATTTGGTGACTGATGGTCCAAGAGAAATCCGTCAAAAAATAAAAAAAAATAAAAAAAACTCCTCCAGAGAGTAGTATAGAAGTTCGAATCGTGCATTTTGCACCAGTTTTAGATACTCGTGGAGTGACGTTTTTTCCAGACCCTCTCAGTCAATTTGGTGACTGATGATCTCTAGGAGAAATCCGTAAAAAAAAAAAAAAACTTCTCCAAAGAGTAGTATAGAAACGCAAATCGTGCATTCTGCACCAGATCCAGTTACTCGTGGAGTGACGTTTTTTCCAGACCCTCTCATCGAAATTGGTGACTGATTGTCGGAGAGAAATCCGTCAAAAAAAAAAAAAACTTTTCCAGAGGGTAGTATAGGAATTCGAATCGTGCATTTTGCACCGGTTTTAGATACTCGTGGAGTGACGTTTTTTCCAGACCCTCTCAGTCACTTTTGGTGACTGATGATCTCTAGGAGAAATCCGTAAAAAAAAAAAATCTCCAGAGAGTTGTATAGGAATTAGAATCGTGCATTTTGCACCAGTTTTAGATACTCGTGGAGTGACGATTTTTCCGGACCCTTTAGGTCACTCTTGGTGACTGAATGTCTAGGAGAGATCCGTAAAAAAAAAAAGTCTCCAGAGAGTAGTATAGGAATTCGAATCGTGCATTTTGCACCAGTTTTAGATACCCGTGGAGTATCGTATTTTCCAGACCTTCTCAGTCAATTCGGTGACTGATGGTCTAAGAGAAATTCGTCAAAAAAAAAAAAAAACTCTTAGAGAGTAGTATAGAAATTTGAATCGTGCATTTTGCACCAGATCTAGATACTCGTGGAGTAACGATTTTTCCAGACCCTCTCAGTCCTTTTTGGTGACTGATGGTCTCTAGGAGAAATCCGTAAAAAAAAAAAAAACTTCTCCAAAGAGTAGTATAAAAATTGGAATCGTGCATTTTGCACCAGATCTAGTTTGTCGTGGAGTGACGTTTTTTCCAGACCCTCTCAGTCAATTTGGTGACTGATTGTCGAAGAGAAATCCATCAAAAAAAACTTTTTCAGAGAGTAGTATAGGAATTCGAATCGTGCATTTTGCACCAGTTTTAGATACTCGTGGAGTGACGTTTTTTCCAGACCCTCTCAGTCACTTTTGGTGACCGACGGTCTTGAAGAGAAAGCCGTCAAAAAAAAAGACTACAGAGAGTAGTATAGAAATTCGAATTGTGCATTTTGCACCAGTTCTAGATACTCGTGTAGTGACGTCTTTTCCAGACCCTCTCAGTAAATTTGGTGACTGATGGTCTAAGAGAATCCCGTCAAGAAAAAAGGTCTTTAGAGAGTCGTATAGAAGTTCGAATCGTGCATTTACCACCAGTTCTAGATACTCGTAGAGTGACGTTTTTTCCAGACCCTCTCAGTCACTTTTGGTGACTGATGGTCTCCAGGAGAAATCCGTAAAAAAAAAAGTCTCCAGAGAGTAGTATAGGAATTTGAATCGTGCATTTTTCACCAGTTTTAGATACTTCTCGAGTAACGTTTTTTCCAGACACTCTCAGTCAATTTAGTGACTGATGGTCTGAGAGAAATCCGTAAGAATAAAAAAAAGGTCTCCAAAGAGTAGTATAGGAATTCGAATCGTGCATTTTGCACCAGTTTTCGATACTTGTCGAGTAACGTTTCTTCCGGACCCTCTCAGTCAATTTGGTGACTGATGGTCTAAGAGAAATCCGTCAAAAAAAAGGTCTTTAGAGAGTTGTAGAGAAGTTTGAATCGTGCATTTACCACCAGTTCTAGATACTCGTGGAGTGACGTTTTTTCCAGACCCTCTCAGTCACTTTTGGTGACTGATGGTCTCCAGGAGGAATCCGTAAAAAAAAAAAAAGTCTCCAGAGAGTAGTATAGGAATTCGAATCGTGCATTTTTCACCAGTTTCAGATACTTCTCGAGTGACGTTTTTTCCAGACACTCTCAGTCAATTTAGTGACTGATGGTCTGAGAGAAATCCGTAAGAAAAAAAAAGGTCTCCAGAGAGTAGTATAGGAATTCGAATCGTGCATTTTGCACCAGTTTTCGATACTCGTCGAGTAACGTTTTTTCCAGACCTTCTCAGTCAATTTAGTGACTGATGGTCTGAGAGATATCCGTAAAAAAAAAAAAAAAAAAACTTCTCCAAATAGTAGTATAGAAATTCGAACCGTGCATTTTGCACCAGTTCTAGATACGCGTGGAGTAACGTTTTTTCCGGACCCTTTCATCCGATTTGGTGATTGATGGTCTAAGAGAAATCCGTCAGAAAAAAAAAAAAAACTCCTCCAGAGAGTAGTATAGAAATTCGAATCGTGCATTTTGCACCAGTTACAGATATCCGTGAAGTGACGTTTTTTCCAGAGCCTCTCAGTCACTTTTGGTGACTGATGGTCTCTAGGAGGAATCCGTAAAAAAAAAAATCTCCAGAGAGTAGTACAGGAATTCGAATCGTGCATTTTGCACCAGTTTTAGATACTCGTGGAGTGACGATTTTTCCAGACCCTCTAAGTCACTCTTGGTGACTGATTGTCTAGGGGAGATCCGTAAAAAAAAAAAAAAGTCTCCAGAGAGTAGTATCGGAATTCGAACCGTGCATTTTGCACCAGTTTTAGATACTCGTGGAGTGACGTTTTTTCCAGATCTTCTCAGTCAATTTGGTGACTGATGGTCTAAGAGAAATCCGTCAAAAAAAAAAAAACTTCCAGAGAGTCGTATAGGAATTCGAATCGTGCATTTCGCACCAGATCTAGATACTCGTGGAGTGACGATTTTTCCAGACCCTCTCAGTCCTTTTGGTGACTGATGGTCTCCAGGAGAAATCCGTAAAAAAAAAGTCTCCAGAGAGTAGTATAGGAATTTGAATCGTGCATTTTTCACCAGTTTTAGATACTTCTCGAGTAACGTTTTTTCCAGACACTCTCAGTCAATTTAGTGACTGATGGTCTGAGAGAAATCCGTAAGAAAAAAAAAAAGGTCTCCAAAGAGTAGTATAGGAATTCGAATCGTGCATTTTGCACCAGTTTTCGATACTTGTCGAGTAACGTTTCTTCCGGACCCTCTCAGTCAATTTGGTGACCGATGGTCTAAGAGAAATCCGTCAAAAAAAGAGGTCTTTAGAGAGTTGTAGAGAAGTTCGAATCGTGCATTTACCACCAGATCTAGATACTCGTGGAGTGACGTTTTTCCCAGACCCTCTCAGTCACTTTTGGTGACTGATGGTCTCCAGGAGGAATCCGTAAAAAAAAAAAGTCTCCAGAGAGTAGTATAGGAATTCGAATCGTGCATTTTTCACCAGTTTCAGATACTTCTCGTGTGACGTTTTTTCCAGACACTCTCAGTCAATTTAGTGACTGATGGTCTGAGAGAAATCCGTAAGAAAAAAAAAGGTCTCCAGAGAGTAGTATAGGAATTCGAATCGTGCATTTTGCACCAGTTTTCGATACTCGTCGAGTAACGTTTTTCCCAGACCTTCTCAGTCAATTTAGTGACTGATGGTCTGAGAGATATCCGTAAAAAAAAAAAAAAACTTCTCCAAATAGTAGTATAGAAATTCGAACCGTGCATTTTGCACCAGTTCTAGATACGCGTGGAGTGACGTTTTTTCCGGACCCTTTCATCCGATTTGGTGACTGATGGTCTAAGAGAAATCCGTCAGAAAAAAAAAAAACTCCTCCAGAGAGTAGTATAGAAATTCGAATCGTGCATTTTGCACCAGTCACAGATATCCGTGAAGTGACGTTTTTTCCAGAGCCTCTCAGTCACTTTTGATGACTGATGGTCTCTAGGAGGAATCCGTGAAAAAAAAAATCTCCAGAGAGTAGTACAGGAATTCGAATCGTGCATTTTGCACCAGTTTTAGATACTCGTGGATCGACGATTTTTCCAGACCCTCTAAGTCACTCTTGGTGACTGATTGTCTAGGGGAGATCCGTAAAAAAAAAAAAAACTTCCAGAGAGTCGTATAGGAATTCGAATCGTGCATTTCGCACCAGTTTTAGATACCCGTAGAGTGACGTTTTTTCCAGACCTTTTCAGTCAATTTGGTGACTGATTGTCGAAGAAAAATCCGTCAAAAAAAACTTTTCCAGAGAGTAGTATAGGAATTCGAATCGTGCATTTTGCACCAGTTTTAGATACTCGTGGAGTGACGTTTTTTCCCGACCCCCTCAGTCACTTTTGGTGACCGACGGTCTTGAAGAGGAAGCCGTCAAAAAAAAAAAGACTCCAGAGAGTAGTATAGAAATTCGAATTGTGCATTTTGCACCAGTTCTAGATACTCGTGTAGTGACGTCTTTTCCAGACCCTCTCAGTCAATTTGGTGACGGATGGTCTAAGAGGAATCCGTCAAAAAAAAAGGTCTTTAGAGAGTAGTATAGAAGTTTGAATCGTGCATTTACCACCAGTTCTAGATACTCGTGGAGTGACGTTTTTCCCAGACCCTCTCAGTCACTTTTGGTGACTGATGGTCTCCAGGAAAAATCCGTAAAAAAAAAAGTCTCCAGAGAGTAGTATAGGAATTCGAATCGTGCATTTTGCACCAGATCTAGATACTCGTGGAGTGACGATTTTTCCAGACCCTCTCAGTCACTTTTGGTGACTGATGGTCTCTAGGAGAAATCCGTAAAAAAAAAAAAACTTTTCCAAAGAGTAGTATAGAAATTCCAATCGTGCATTTTGCACCAGATCTAGTTTGTCGTGGAGTGACGTTTTTTCCAGACCCTCTCAGTCAATTTGGTGACTGATTGTCGAAGAGAAATCCATCAAAAAAAACTTTTTCAGAGAGTAGTATAGGAATTCGAATCGTGGATTTTGCACCAGTTTTAGATACTCGTGGAGTGACGTTTTTTCCAGACCCTCTCAGTAAATTTGGTGACTGATGGTCTAAGAGAATCCCGTCAAAAAAAAGGTCTTTAGAGAGTAGTATAGAAGTTCGAATCGTGCATTTACCACCAGTTCTAGATACTCGTGGAGTGACGTTTTTTCCAGACCCTCTCAGTCACTTTTGGTGACTGATGGTCTCCAGGAGAAATCCGTAAAAAAAAAAAGTCTCCAGAGAGTAGTATAGGAATTTGAATCGTGCATTTTTCACCAGTTTTAGATACTTCTCGAGTAACGTTTTTTCCGGACACTCTCAGTCAATTTAGTGACTGATGGTCTGAGAGAAATCCGTAAGAAAAAAAAAAGGTCTCCAAAGAAGAGTATAGGAATTCGAATCGTGCATTTTGCACCAGTTTTCGATACTCGTCGAGTAACGTTTTTCCGAGACCCTTTCAGTCAATTTAGTGACTGATGGTCTGAGAGATATCCGTAAAAAAAAAAAAAAAAAACTTCTCCAAATAGTAGTATAGAAATTCGAACCGTGCATTTTGCACCAGTTCTAGATGCGCGTGGAGGGACGTTTTTTCCAGACCCTTTCATCCGATTTGGTGACTGATGGTCTAAGAGAAATCCGTCAAAAAAAAAAAAAAAAAAAAACTCCTCCAGAGAGTAGTATAGAAATTCGAATCGTGCATTTTGCACCAGTTACAGATACCCGTGAAGTGACGTTTTTTCCAGAGCCTCTCAGTCACTTTTGGTGACTGATGGTCTCTAGGAGAAATCCGTAAAAAAAAAAAAATCTCCAAAAAGTAGTATAGAAATTCGAACCGTGCATTTTGCACCAGTTCTAGATACGCGTGGAGTGACGTTTTTTCCAGACCCTCTCATTCGATTTGGTGACTGATGGTCCGAGAGAAATCCGTCAAAAAATAAAAAAAACTCCTCCAGAGAGTAGTATAGAAATTCGAATCGTGCATTTTGCACCAGTTCTAGATACCCGTGGAGTGACGTTTTTTCCAGACCCTCTCAGTCACTTTTGGTGACCGATGGTCTCTGGGAGAAATCCGTAAAAAAAAAAAAATCTCCAGAGAGTAGTATAGGAATTCGAATCGTGCATTTTGCACCAGTTTTAGATACTCGTGGAGTGACGATTTTTCCAGACTCTCTAAGTCACTCTTGGTGACTGATTGTCTAGGAGAGATCCGTAAAAAAAAAAAAAAAGTCTCCAGAGAGTAGTAGAGGAATTCGAATCGTGCATTTTGCACCAGTTTTAGATACTCGTGGAGTGACGTTTTTTCCAGACTGTCTCAGTCAATTTGGTGACTGATGGTCTAAGAGAAATCCGTCAAAAAAAAAAAAAAAAAACTTCCAGAGAGTAGTATAGGAATTCGAATCGTGCATTTTGCATCAGATCTAGATACTCGTGGAGTGACGATTTTTCCAGACCCTCTCAGTCACTTTTGGTGACTGATGGTCTCTAGGCGAAATCCGTAAAAAAAAAAAACTTCTTCAAAGAGTAGTATAGAAACTCGAATCGTGCATTTTGCACCCGATCTAGTTACTCGTGGAGTGACGTTTTTTCCAGACCCTCTCAGTCAATTTGGTGACTGATTGTCGAAGAGAAATCCGTCAAAAAAAAAAAAAACTTTTCCAGAGAGTAGTATAGGAATTTGAATCGTGCATTTTGCACCAGTCTTAGATACTCAAGGAGTGACGTTTTTTCCAGACCCTCTCAGTCACTTTTCGTCACCGACGGTCTTGAAGAGAAAGCCTTCCAAAAAATCAAAGACTCCAGAGAGTAGTATAGAAATCCGAATCGTGCATTTTGCACCAATTCTAGTTACTCGTGGAGTGACGTTTCTTCCGGACCCTCTCAGTCAATTTGGTGACGGATGGTCTAAGAGGAATCCGTCAAAAAAAAAGGTCTTTAGAGAGTAGTATAGAAGTTCGAATCGTGCATTTACCACCAGTTCTAGATACTCGTGGAGTGACGTTTTTCCCAGACCCTCTCAGTCACTTTTGGTGACTGATGGTCTCCAGGAGAAATCCGTAAAAAAAAAAAGTCTCCAGAGAGTAGTATAGGAATTCGAATCGTGCATTTTGCACCAGATCTAGATACTCGTGGAGTGACGATTTTTCCAGACCCTCTCAGTCACTTTTGGTGACTGATGGTCTCTGGGAGAAATCCGTAAAAAAAAAAAAAACTTTTCCAAAGAGTAGTATAGAAATTCGAATCGTGCCTTTTGCACCAGATCTAGTTTGTCGTGGAGTGACGTTTTTTCCAGACCCTCTCAGTCAATTTGGTGACTGATTGTCGAAGAGAAATCCATCAAAAAAAACTTTTTCAGAGAGTAGTATAGGAATTCGAATCGTGGATTTTGCACCAGTTTTAGATACTCGTGGAGTGACGTTTTTTCCAGACCCTCTCAGTAAATTTGGTGACTGATGGTCTAAGAGAATCCCGTCAAAAAAAAAGGTCTTTAGAGAGTAGTATAGAAGTTCGAATCGTGCATTTACCACCAGTTCTAGATACTCGTGTAGTGACGTTTTTTCCAGACCCTCTCAGTCACTTTTGGTGACTGATGGTCTCCAGGAGAAATCCGTAAAAAAAAAAAAGTCTCCAGAGAGTGATATAGGAATTTGAATCGTGCATTTTTCACCAGTTTAAGATACTTCTCGAGTAACGTTTTTTCCGGACACTCTCAGTCAATTTAGTGACTGATGGTCTGAGAGAAATCCGTAAGAAAAAAAAAAGGTCTCCAAAGAAGAGTATAGGAATTCGAATCGTGCATTTTGCACCAGTTTTCGATACTCGTGGAGTGACGATTTTTCCAGACCCTCTAAGTCACTCTTGGTGACTGATTGTCTAGGGGAGATCCGTAAAAAAAAAAAAAAGTCTCCAGAGAGTAGTATCGGAATTCGAACCGTGCATTTTGCACCAGTTTTAGATACTCGTGGAGTGACGTTTTTTCCAGATCTTCTCAGTCAATTTGGTGACTGATGGTCTAAGAGAAATCCGTCAAAAAAAAAAAAAAAACTTCCAGAGAGTCGTATAGGAATTCGAATCGTGCATTTCGCACCAGTTTTAGATACCCGTAGAGTGACGTTTTTTCCAGACCTTTTCAGTCAATTTGGTGACTGATTGTCGAAGAAAAATCCGTCAAAAAAAACTTTTCCAGAGAGTAGTATAGGAATTCGAATCGTGCATTTTGCACCAGTTTTAGATACTCGTGGAGTGACGTTTTTTCCCGACCCCCCAGTCACTTTTGGTGACCGATGGTCTTGAAGAGGAAACCGTCAAAAAAAAATAAGACTCCAGAGAGTAGTATAGAAATTCGAATTGTGCATTTTGCACCAGTTCTAGATACTCGTGTAGTGACGTCTTTTCCAGACCCTCTCAGTCAATTTGGTGACGGATGGTCTAAGAGGAATCCGTCAAAAAAAAAGGTCTTTAGAGAGTAGTATAGAAGTTCGAGTCGTGCATTTACCACCAGTTCTAGATACTCGTGGAGTGACGTTTTTCCCAGACCCTCTCAGTCACTTTTGGTGACTGATGGTCTCCAGGAGAAATCCGTAAAAAAAAAAAGTCTCCAGAGAGTAGTATAGGAATTCGAATCGTGCATTTTGCACCAGTTTTGGATACTCGTGGAGTGACGTTTTTTCCAGACTGTCTCAGTCAATTTGGTGACTGATGGTCTAAGAGAAAACCGTCAAAAAAAAAAAAAAAACTTCCAGAGAGTAGTATAGAAATTCGAATCGTGCATTTTGCATCAGATCTAGATACTCGTGGAGTGACGATTTTTCCAGACCCTCTCAGTCACTTTTGGTGACTGATGGTCTCTAGGCGAAATCCGTAAAAAAAAAAAAAACTTCTTCAAAGAGTAGTATAGAAACTCGAATCGTGCATTTTGCACCCGATCTAGTTACTCGTGGAGTGACGTTTTTTCCAGACCCTCTCAGTCAATTTGGTGACTGATTGTCGAAGAGAAATCCGTCAAAAAAAAAAACTTTTCCAGAGAGTAGTATAGGAATTCGAATCGTGCATTTTGCACCAGTCTTAGATACTCAAGGAGTGACGTTTTTTCCAGACCCTCTCAGTCACTTTTCGTCACCGACGGTCTTGAAGAGAAAGCCTTCCAAAAAATAAAAGACTCCAGAGAGTAGTATAGAAATCCGAATCGTGCATTTTGCACCAATTCTAGTTACTCGTGGAGTGACGTTTCTTCCGGACCCTCTCAGTCAATTTGGTGACTGATGGTCTAAGAGAAATCCGTCAAAAAAAGGTCTTTGGAGAGTTGTAGAGAAGTTCGAATCGTGCATTTACCAACAGGTCTAGATACTCGTGGATTGACGTTTTTTCCAGACCCTCTCAGTCACTTTTGGTGACTGATGGTCTCCAGGAGAAATCCGTAAAAAAAAAAAAGTCTCCAGACAGTAGTATAGGAATTCGAATCGTGCATTTTTCACCAGTTTTAGATACTTCTCGAGTGACGTTTTTTCCAGACACTCTCAGTCAATTTAGTGACTGATGGTCTGAGAGAAATCCGTAAGAAAAAAAAGGTCTCCAGAGAGTAGTATAGGAATTCGAATCGTGCATTTTGCACCAGTTTTCGATACTTGTCGAGTAACGTTTTTTCCAGACCTTCTCAGTCAATTTAGTGACTGATGGTCTGAGAGATATCCGTAAAAAAAAAAAAAAAACTTCTCCGAATAGTAGTATAGAAATTCGAACCGTGCATTTTGCACCAGTTCTAGATGCGCGTGGAGGGACGTTTTTTCCAGACCCTCTCATCCGATTTGGTGACTGATGGTCTAAGAGAAATCCGTCAAAAAAAAAAAAAAAAAAAACTCCTTCAGAGAGTAGTATAGAAATTCGAATCGTGCATTTTGCACCAGTTACAGATACCCGTGAAGTGACGTTTTTTCCAGAGCCTCTCAGTCACTTTTGGTGACTGATGGTCTCTAGGAGAAATCGGTAAAAAAAAAAAAATCTCCAAATAGTAGTATAGAAATTCGAACCGTGCATTTTGCACCAGTTCTAGATACGCGTGGAGTGACGTTTTTTCCAGACCCTCTCATCCGATTTGGTGACTGATGGTCCAAGAGAAATCCGTCAAAAAATAAAAAAAAATAAAAAAAACTCCTCCAGAGAGTAGTATAGAAGTTCGAATCGTGCATTTTGCACCAGTTCTAGATACCCGTGGAGTAACGTTTTTTCCAGACCCCCTCAGTCACTTTTGGTGACCGATGGTCTCTAGGAGAAATCCGTAAAAAAAAAAAATCTCCAGAGAGTAGTATAGGAATTCGAATCGTGCATTTTGCACTAGTTTTAGATACTCCTGGAGTGACGATTTTTCCAGACCTTCTAAGTCACTCTTGGTGACTGATTGTCTAGGAGAGATCCGTAAAAAAAAAAAAAGTCTCCAGAGAGTAGTATAGGAATTTCAATCGTGCATTTTGCACCAGTTTTAGATACTCGTGGAGTGACGTTTTTTCCAGACCTTCTCAGTCAATTTGGTGACTGATGGTCTAAGAGAAATCCGTCAAAAAAAAAAAAAAAACTTCCAGAGAGTAGTATAGAAATTCGAATCGTGCATTTTGCATCAGATCTAGATACTCGTGGAGTGACGTTTTTTCCAGACCCTCTCAGTCACTTTTGGTGACTGATGGTCTCCAGGAGAAATCCGTAAAAAAAAAAAAGTCTCCAGAGAGTGGTATAGGAATTCGAATCGTGCATTTTGCACCAGTTTTCGATACTCGTCGAGTAACGTTTTTCCCAGACCCTCTCAGTCAATTTAGTGACTGATGGTCTGAGAGATATCCGTAAAAAAAAAAAAAAAAAAACTTCTCCAAATAGTAGTATAGAAATTTGAACCGTGCATTTTGCACCAGTTCTAGATACGCGTGGAGGGACGTTTTTTCCAGACCCTCTCATCCGATTTGGTGACTGATGGTCTAAGAGAAATCCGTCAAAAAAAAAAAAAAAAAAAACTCCTCCAGAGAGTAGTATAGAAATTCGAATCGTGCATTTTGCACCAGTTACAGATATCCGTGAAGTGACGTTTTTTCCAGAGCCTCTCAGTCACTTTTGGTGACTGATGGTCTCTAGGAGAAATCCGTAAAAAAAAAATCTCCAGAGTGTAGTATAGGAATTCGAATCGTGCATTTTGCACCAGTTTTAGATACTCGTGGAGTGACGTTTTTTCCAGACCCTCTCAGTCAATTTGGTGACTGATGATCTCTAGGAGAAATCCGTAAAAAAAAAAAAAAACTTCTCCAAAGAGTAGTATAGAAACGCAAATCGTGCATTCTGCACCAGATCCAGTTACTCGTGGAGTGACGTTTTTTCCAGACCCTCTCATCGAAATTGGTGACTGATTGTCGGAGAGAAATCCGTCAAAAAAAAAAAAAAACTTTTCCAGAGGGTAGTATAGGAATTCGAATCGTGCATTTTGCACCGGTTTTAGATACTCGTGGAGTGACGTTTTTTCCAGACCCTCTCAGTCACTTTTGGTGACTGATGATCTCTAGGAGAAATCCGTAAAAAAAAAAAATCTCCAGAGAGTTGTATAGGAATTAGAATCGTGCATTTTGCACCAGTTTTAGATACTCGTGGAGTGACGATTTTTCCGGACCCTTTAGGTCACTCTTGGTGACTGAATGTCTAGGAGAGATCCGTAAAAAAAAAAAGTCTCCAGAGAGTAGTATAGGAATTCGAATCGTGCATTTTGCACCAGTTTTAGATACCCGTAGAGTATCGTATTTTCCAGACCTTCTCAGTCAATTCGGTGACTGATGGTCTAAGAGAAATTCGTCAAAAAAAAAAAAAAACTCTTAGAGAGTAGTATAGAAATTTGAATCGTGCATTTTGCACCAGATCTAGATACTCGTGGAGTAACGATTTTTCCAGACCCTCTCAGTCCTTTTTGGTGACTGATGGTCTCTAGGAGAAATCCGTAAAAAAAAAAAAAAAACTTCTCCAAAGAGTAGTATAAAAATTGGAATCGTGCATTTTGCACCAGATCTAGTTTGTCGTGGAGTGACGTTTTTTCCAGACCCTCTCAGTCAATTTGGTGACTGATTGTCGAAGAGAAATCCATCAAAAAAAACTTTTTCAGAGAGTAGTATAGGAATTCGAATCGTGCATTTTGCACCAGTTTTAGATACTCGTGGAGTGACGTTTTTTCCAGACCCTCTCAGTCACTTTTGGTGACCGACGGTCTTGAAGAGAAAGCCGTCAAAAAAAAAGACTACAGAGAGTAGTATAGAAATTCGAATTGTGCATTTTGCACCAGTTCTAGATACTCGTGTAGTGACGTCTTTTCCAGACCCTCTCAGTAAATTTGGTGACTGATGGTCTAAGAGAATCCCGTCAAGAAAAAAGGTCTTTAGAGAGTCGTATAGAAGTTCGAATCGTGCATTTACCACCAGTTCTAGATACTCGTAGAGTGACGTTTTTTCCAGACCCTCTCAGTCACTTTTGGTGACTGATGGTCTCCAGGAGAAATCCGTAAAAAAAAAAGTCTCCAGAGAGTAGTATAGGAATTTGAATCGTGCATTTTTCACCAGTTTTAGATACTTCTCGAGTAACGTTTTTTCCAGACACTCTCAGTCAATTTAGTGACTGATGGTCTGAGAGAAATCCGTAAGAATAAAAAAAAGGTCTCCAAAGAGTAGTATAGGAATTCGAATCGTGCATTTTGCACCAGTTTTCGATACTTGTCGAGTAACGTTTCTTCCGGACCCTCTCAGTCAATTTGGTGACTGATGGTCTAAGAGAAATCCGTCAAAAAAAAGGTCTTTAGAGAGTTGTAGAGAAGTTTGAATCGTGCATTTACCACCAGTTCTAGATACTCGTGGAGTGACGTTTTTTCCAGACCCTCTCAGTCACTTTTGGTGACTGATGGTCTCCAGGAGGAATCCGTAAAAAAAAAAAAAGTCTCCAGAGAGTAGTATAGGAATTCGAATCGTGCATTTTTCACCAGTTTCAGATACTTCTCGAGTGACGTTTTTTCCAGACACTCTCAGTCAATTTAGTGACTGATGGTCTGAGAGAAATCCGTAAGAAAAAAAAAGGTCTCCAGAGAGTAGTATAGGAATTCGAATCGTGCATTTTGCACCAGTTTTCGATACTCGTCGAGTAACGTTTTTTCCAGACCTTCTCAGTCAATTTAGTGACTGATGGTCTGAGAGATATCCGTAAAAAAAAAAAAAAAAAAACTTCTCCAAATAGTAGTATAGAAATTCGAACCGTGCATTTTGCACCAGTTCTAGATACGCGTGGAGTAACGTTTTTTCCGGACCCTTTCATCCGATTTGGTGATTGATGGTCTAAGAGAAATCCGTCAGAAAAAAAAAAAAAACTCCTCCAGAGAGTAGTATAGAAATTCGAATCGTGCATTTTGCACCAGTTACAGATATCCGTGAAGTGACGTTTTTTCCAGAGCCTCTCAGTCACTTTTGGTGACTGATGGTCTCTAGGAGGAATCCGTAAAAAAAAAAATCTCCAGAGAGTAGTACAGGAATTCGAATCGTGCATTTTGCACCAGTTTTAGATACTCGTGGAGTGACGATTTTTCCAGACCCTCTAAGTCACTCTTGGTGACTGATTGTCTAGGGGAGATCCGTAAAAAAAAAAAAAAGTCTCCAGAGAGTAGTATCGGAATTCGAACCGTGCATTTTGCACCAGTTTTAGATACTCGTGGAGTGACGTTTTTTCCAGATCTTCTCAGTCAATTTGGTGACTGATGGTCTAAGAGAAATCCGTCAAAAAAAAAAAAACTTCCAGAGAGTCGTATAGGAATTCGAATCGTGCATTTCGCACCAGATCTAGATACTCGTGGAGTGACGATTTTTCCAGACCCTCTCAGTCCTTTTGGTGACTGATGGTCTCCAGGAGAAATCCGTAAAAAAAAAGTCTCCAGAGAGTAGTATAGGAATTTGAATCGTGCATTTTTCACCAGTTTTAGATACTTCTCGAGTAACGTTTTTTCCAGACACTCTCAGTCAATTTAGTGACTGATGGTCTGAGAGAAATCCGTAAGAAAAAAAAAAAGGTCTCCAAAGAGTAGTATAGGAATTCGAATCGTGCATTTTGCACCAGTTTTCGATACTTGTCGAGTAACGTTTCTTCCGGACCCTCTCAGTCAATTTGGTGACCGATGGTCTAAGAGAAATCCGTCAAAAAAAGAGGTCTTTAGAGAGTTGTAGAGAAGTTCGAATCGTGCATTTACCACCAGATCTAGATACTCGTGGAGTGACGTTTTTCCCAGACCCTCTCAGTCACTTTTGGTGACTGATGGTCTCCAGGAGGAATCCGTAAAAAAAAAAAGTCTCCAGAGAGTAGTATAGGAATTCGAATCGTGCATTTTTCACCAGTTTCAGATACTTCTCGTGTGACGTTTTTTCCAGACACTCTCAGTCAATTTAGTGACTGATGGTCTGAGAGAAATCCGTAAGAAAAAAAAAGGTCTCCAGAGAGTAGTATAGGAATTCGAATCGTGCATTTTGCACCAGTTTTCGATACTCGTCGAGTAACGTTTTTCCCAGACCTTCTCAGTCAATTTAGTGACTGATGGTCTGAGAGATATCCGTAAAAAAAAAAAAAAACTTCTCCAAATAGTAGTATAGAAATTCGAACCGTGCATTTTGCACCAGTTCTAGATACGCGTGGAGTGACGTTTTTTCCGGACCCTTTCATCCGATTTGGTGACTGATGGTCTAAGAGAAATCCGTCAGAAAAAAAAAAAACTCCTCCAGAGAGTAGTATAGAAATTCGAATCGTGCATTTTGCACCAGTCACAGATATCCGTGAAGTGACGTTTTTTCCAGAGCCTCTCAGTCACTTTTGATGACTGATGGTCTCTAGGAGGAATCCGTGAAAAAAAAAATCTCCAGAGAGTAGTACAGGAATTCGAATCGTGCATTTTGCACCAGTTTTAGATACTCGTGGATCGACGATTTTTCCAGACCCTCTAAGTCACTCTTGGTGACTGATTGTCTAGGGGAGATCCGTAAAAAAAAAAAAAACTTCCAGAGAGTCGTATAGGAATTCGAATCGTGCATTTCGCACCAGTTTTAGATACCCGTAGAGTGACGTTTTTTCCAGACCTTTTCAGTCAATTTGGTGACTGATTGTCGAAGAAAAATCCGTCAAAAAAAACTTTTCCAGAGAGTAGTATAGGAATTCGAATCGTGCATTTTGCACCAGTTTTAGATACTCGTGGAGTGACGTTTTTTCCCGACCCCCTCAGTCACTTTTGGTGACCGACGGTCTTGAAGAGGAAGCCGTCAAAAAAAAAAAGACTCCAGAGAGTAGTATAGAAATTCGAATTGTGCATTTTGCACCAGTTCTAGATACTCGTGTAGTGACGTCTTTTCCAGACCCTCTCAGTCAATTTGGTGACGGATGGTCTAAGAGGAATCCGTCAAAAAAAAAGGTCTTTAGAGAGTAGTATAGAAGTTTGAATCGTGCATTTACCACCAGTTCTAGATACTCGTGGAGTGACGTTTTTCCCAGACCCTCTCAGTCACTTTTGGTGACTGATGGTCTCCAGGAAAAATCCGTAAAAAAAAAAGTCTCCAGAGAGTAGTATAGGAATTCGAATCGTGCATTTTGCACCAGATCTAGATACTCGTGGAGTGACGATTTTTCCAGACCCTCTCAGTCACTTTTGGTGACTGATGGTCTCTAGGAGAAATCCGTAAAAAAAAAAAAACTTTTCCAAAGAGTAGTATAGAAATTCCAATCGTGCATTTTGCACCAGATCTAGTTTGTCGTGGAGTGACGTTTTTTCCAGACCCTCTCAGTCAATTTGGTGACTGATTGTCGAAGAGAAATCCATCAAAAAAAACTTTTTCAGAGAGTAGTATAGGAATTCGAATCGTGGATTTTGCACCAGTTTTAGATACTCGTGGAGTGACGTTTTTTCCAGACCCTCTCAGTAAATTTGGTGACTGATGGTCTAAGAGAATCCCGTCAAAAAAAAGGTCTTTAGAGAGTAGTATAGAAGTTCGAATCGTGCATTTACCACCAGTTCTAGATACTCGTGGAGTGACGTTTTTTCCAGACCCTCTCAGTCACTTTTGGTGACTGATGGTCTCCAGGAGAAATCCGTAAAAAAAAAAAGTCTCCAGAGAGTAGTATAGGAATTTGAATCGTGCATTTTTCACCAGTTTTAGATACTTCTCGAGTAACGTTTTTTCCGGACACTCTCAGTCAATTTAGTGACTGATGGTCTGAGAGAAATCCGTAAGAAAAAAAAAAGGTCTCCAAAGAAGAGTATAGGAATTCGAATCGTGCATTTTGCACCAGTTTTCGATACTCGTCGAGTAACGTTTTTCCGAGACCCTTTCAGTCAATTTAGTGACTGATGGTCTGAGAGATATCCGTAAAAAAAAAAAAAAAAAACTTCTCCAAATAGTAGTATAGAAATTCGAACCGTGCATTTTGCACCAGTTCTAGATGCGCGTGGAGGGACGTTTTTTCCAGACCCTTTCATCCGATTTGGTGACTGATGGTCTAAGAGAAATCCGTCAAAAAAAAAAAAAAAAAAAAACTCCTCCAGAGAGTAGTATAGAAATTCGAATCGTGCATTTTGCACCAGTTACAGATACCCGTGAAGTGACGTTTTTTCCAGAGCCTCTCAGTCACTTTTGGTGACTGATGGTCTCTAGGAGAAATCCGTAAAAAAAAAAAAATCTCCAAAAAGTAGTATAGAAATTCGAACCGTGCATTTTGCACCAGTTCTAGATACGCGTGGAGTGACGTTTTTTCCAGACCCTCTCATTCGATTTGGTGACTGATGGTCCGAGAGAAATCCGTCAAAAAATAAAAAAAACTCCTCCAGAGAGTAGTATAGAAATTCGAATCGTGCATTTTGCACCAGTTCTAGATACCCGTGGAGTGACGTTTTTTCCAGACCCTCTCAGTCACTTTTGGTGACCGATGGTCTCTGGGAGAAATCCGTAAAAAAAAAAAAATCTCCAGAGAGTAGTATAGGAATTCGAATCGTGCATTTTGCACCAGTTTTAGATACTCGTGGAGTGACGATTTTTCCAGACTCTCTAAGTCACTCTTGGTGACTGATTGTCTAGGAGAGATCCGTAAAAAAAAAAAAAAAGTCTCCAGAGAGTAGTAGAGGAATTCGAATCGTGCATTTTGCACCAGTTTTAGATACTCGTGGAGTGACGTTTTTTCCAGACTGTCTCAGTCAATTTGGTGACTGATGGTCTAAGAGAAATCCGTCAAAAAAAAAAAAAAAAAACTTCCAGAGAGTAGTATAGGAATTCGAATCGTGCATTTTGCATCAGATCTAGATACTCGTGGAGTGACGATTTTTCCAGACCCTCTCAGTCACTTTTGGTGACTGATGGTCTCTAGGCGAAATCCGTAAAAAAAAAAAACTTCTTCAAAGAGTAGTATAGAAACTCGAATCGTGCATTTTGCACCCGATCTAGTTACTCGTGGAGTGACGTTTTTTCCAGACCCTCTCAGTCAATTTGGTGACTGATTGTCGAAGAGAAATCCGTCAAAAAAAAAAAAAACTTTTCCAGAGAGTAGTATAGGAATTTGAATCGTGCATTTTGCACCAGTCTTAGATACTCAAGGAGTGACGTTTTTTCCAGACCCTCTCAGTCACTTTTCGTCACCGACGGTCTTGAAGAGAAAGCCTTCCAAAAAATCAAAGACTCCAGAGAGTAGTATAGAAATCCGAATCGTGCATTTTGCACCAATTCTAGTTACTCGTGGAGTGACGTTTCTTCCGGACCCTCTCAGTCAATTTGGTGACGGATGGTCTAAGAGGAATCCGTCAAAAAAAAAGGTCTTTAGAGAGTAGTATAGAAGTTCGAATCGTGCATTTACCACCAGTTCTAGATACTCGTGGAGTGACGTTTTTCCCAGACCCTCTCAGTCACTTTTGGTGACTGATGGTCTCCAGGAGAAATCCGTAAAAAAAAAAAGTCTCCAGAGAGTAGTATAGGAATTCGAATCGTGCATTTTGCACCAGATCTAGATACTCGTGGAGTGACGATTTTTCCAGACCCTCTCAGTCACTTTTGGTGACTGATGGTCTCTGGGAGAAATCCGTAAAAAAAAAAAAAACTTTTCCAAAGAGTAGTATAGAAATTCGAATCGTGCCTTTTGCACCAGATCTAGTTTGTCGTGGAGTGACGTTTTTTCCAGACCCTCTCAGTCAATTTGGTGACTGATTGTCGAAGAGAAATCCATCAAAAAAAACTTTTTCAGAGAGTAGTATAGGAATTCGAATCGTGGATTTTGCACCAGTTTTAGATACTCGTGGAGTGACGTTTTTTCCAGACCCTCTCAGTAAATTTGGTGACTGATGGTCTAAGAGAATCCCGTCAAAAAAAAAGGTCTTTAGAGAGTAGTATAGAAGTTCGAATCGTGCATTTACCACCAGTTCTAGATACTCGTGTAGTGACGTTTTTTCCAGACCCTCTCAGTCACTTTTGGTGACTGATGGTCTCCAGGAGAAATCCGTAAAAAAAAAAAAGTCTCCAGAGAGTGATATAGGAATTTGAATCGTGCATTTTTCACCAGTTTAAGATACTTCTCGAGTAACGTTTTTTCCGGACACTCTCAGTCAATTTAGTGACTGATGGTCTGAGAGAAATCCGTAAGAAAAAAAAAAGGTCTCCAAAGAAGAGTATAGGAATTCGAATCGTGCATTTTGCACCAGTTTTCGATACTCGTGGAGTGACGATTTTTCCAGACCCTCTAAGTCACTCTTGGTGACTGATTGTCTAGGGGAGATCCGTAAAAAAAAAAAAAAGTCTCCAGAGAGTAGTATCGGAATTCGAACCGTGCATTTTGCACCAGTTTTAGATACTCGTGGAGTGACGTTTTTTCCAGATCTTCTCAGTCAATTTGGTGACTGATGGTCTAAGAGAAATCCGTCAAAAAAAAAAAAAAAACTTCCAGAGAGTCGTATAGGAATTCGAATCGTGCATTTCGCACCAGTTTTAGATACCCGTAGAGTGACGTTTTTTCCAGACCTTTTCAGTCAATTTGGTGACTGATTGTCGAAGAAAAATCCGTCAAAAAAAACTTTTCCAGAGAGTAGTATAGGAATTCGAATCGTGCATTTTGCACCAGTTTTAGATACTCGTGGAGTGACGTTTTTTCCCGACCCCCCAGTCACTTTTGGTGACCGATGGTCTTGAAGAGGAAACCGTCAAAAAAAAATAAGACTCCAGAGAGTAGTATAGAAATTCGAATTGTGCATTTTGCACCAGTTCTAGATACTCGTGTAGTGACGTCTTTTCCAGACCCTCTCAGTCAATTTGGTGACGGATGGTCTAAGAGGAATCCGTCAAAAAAAAAGGTCTTTAGAGAGTAGTATAGAAGTTCGAGTCGTGCATTTACCACCAGTTCTAGATACTCGTGGAGTGACGTTTTTCCCAGACCCTCTCAGTCACTTTTGGTGACTGATGGTCTCCAGGAGAAATCCGTAAAAAAAAAAAGTCTCCAGAGAGTAGTATAGGAATTCGAATCGTGCATTTTGCACCAGTTTTGGATACTCGTGGAGTGACGTTTTTTCCAGACTGTCTCAGTCAATTTGGTGACTGATGGTCTAAGAGAAAACCGTCAAAAAAAAAAAAAAAACTTCCAGAGAGTAGTATAGAAATTCGAATCGTGCATTTTGCATCAGATCTAGATACTCGTGGAGTGACGATTTTTCCAGACCCTCTCAGTCACTTTTGGTGACTGATGGTCTCTAGGCGAAATCCGTAAAAAAAAAAAAAACTTCTTCAAAGAGTAGTATAGAAACTCGAATCGTGCATTTTGCACCCGATCTAGTTACTCGTGGAGTGACGTTTTTTCCAGACCCTCTCAGTCAATTTGGTGACTGATTGTCGAAGAGAAATCCGTCAAAAAAAAAAACTTTTCCAGAGAGTAGTATAGGAATTCGAATCGTGCATTTTGCACCAGTCTTAGATACTCAAGGAGTGACGTTTTTTCCAGACCCTCTCAGTCACTTTTCGTCACCGACGGTCTTGAAGAGAAAGCCTTCCAAAAAATAAAAGACTCCAGAGAGTAGTATAGAAATCCGAATCGTGCATTTTGCACCAATTCTAGTTACTCGTGGAGTGACGTTTCTTCCGGACCCTCTCAGTCAATTTGGTGACTGATGGTCTAAGAGAAATCCGTCAAAAAAAGGTCTTTGGAGAGTTGTAGAGAAGTTCGAATCGTGCATTTACCAACAGGTCTAGATACTCGTGGATTGACGTTTTTTCCAGACCCTCTCAGTCACTTTTGGTGACTGATGGTCTCCAGGAGAAATCCGTAAAAAAAAAAAAGTCTCCAGACAGTAGTATAGGAATTCGAATCGTGCATTTTTCACCAGTTTTAGATACTTCTCGAGTGACGTTTTTTCCAGACACTCTCAGTCAATTTAGTGACTGATGGTCTGAGAGAAATCCGTAAGAAAAAAAAGGTCTCCAGAGAGTAGTATAGGAATTCGAATCGTGCATTTTGCACCAGTTTTCGATACTTGTCGAGTAACGTTTTTTCCAGACCTTCTCAGTCAATTTAGTGACTGATGGTCTGAGAGATATCCGTAAAAAAAAAAAAAAAACTTCTCCGAATAGTAGTATAGAAATTCGAACCGTGCATTTTGCACCAGTTCTAGATGCGCGTGGAGGGACGTTTTTTCCAGACCCTCTCATCCGATTTGGTGACTGATGGTCTAAGAGAAATCCGTCAAAAAAAAAAAAAAAAAAAACTCCTTCAGAGAGTAGTATAGAAATTCGAATCGTGCATTTTGCACCAGTTACAGATACCCGTGAAGTGACGTTTTTTCCAGAGCCTCTCAGTCACTTTTGGTGACTGATGGTCTCTAGGAGAAATCGGTAAAAAAAAAAAAATCTCCAAATAGTAGTATAGAAATTCGAACCGTGCATTTTGCACCAGTTCTAGATACGCGTGGAGTGACGTTTTTTCCAGACCCTCTCATCCGATTTGGTGACTGATGGTCCAAGAGAAATCCGTCAAAAAATAAAAAAAAATAAAAAAAACTCCTCCAGAGAGTAGTATAGAAGTTCGAATCGTGCATTTTGCACCAGTTCTAGATACCCGTGGAGTAACGTTTTTTCCAGACCCCCTCAGTCACTTTTGGTGACCGATGGTCTCTAGGAGAAATCCGTAAAAAAAAAAAATCTCCAGAGAGTAGTATAGGAATTCGAATCGTGCATTTTGCACTAGTTTTAGATACTCCTGGAGTGACGATTTTTCCAGACCTTCTAAGTCACTCTTGGTGACTGATTGTCTAGGAGAGATCCGTAAAAAAAAAAAAAGTCTCCAGAGAGTAGTATAGGAATTTCAATCGTGCATTTTGCACCAGTTTTAGATACTCGTGGAGTGACGTTTTTTCCAGACCTTCTCAGTCAATTTGGTGACTGATGGTCTAAGAGAAATCCGTCAAAAAAAAAAAAAAAACTTCCAGAGAGTAGTATAGAAATTCGAATCGTGCATTTTGCATCAGATCTAGATACTCGTGGAGTGACGTTTTTTCCAGACCCTCTCAGTCACTTTTGGTGACTGATGGTCTCCAGGAGAAATCCGTAAAAAAAAAAAAGTCTCCAGAGAGTGGTATAGGAATTCGAATCGTGCATTTTGCACCAGTTTTCGATACTCGTCGAGTAACGTTTTTCCCAGACCCTCTCAGTCAATTTAGTGACTGATGGTCTGAGAGATATCCGTAAAAAAAAAAAAAAAAAAACTTCTCCAAATAGTAGTATAGAAATTTGAACCGTGCATTTTGCACCAGTTCTAGATACGCGTGGAGGGACGTTTTTTCCAGACCCTCTCATCCGATTTGGTGACTGATGGTCTAAGAGAAATCCGTCAAAAAAAAAAAAAAAAAAAACTCCTCCAGAGAGTAGTATAGAAATTCGAATCGTGCATTTTGCACCAGTTACAGATATCCGTGAAGTGACGTTTTTTCCAGAGCCTCTCAGTCACTTTTGGTGACTGATGGTCTCTAGGAGAAATCCGTAAAAAAAAAATCTCCAGAGTGTAGTATAGGAATTCGAATCGTGCATTTTGCACCAGTTTTAGATACTCGTGGAGTGACGTTTTTTCCAGACCCTCTCAGTCAATTTGGTGACTGATGATCTCTAGGAGAAATCCGTAAAAAAAAAAAAAAACTTCTCCAAAGAGTAGTATAGAAACGCAAATCGTGCATTCTGCACCAGATCCAGTTACTCGTGGAGTGACGTTTTTTCCAGACCCTCTCATCGAAATTGGTGACTGATTGTCGGAGAGAAATCCGTCAAAAAAAAAAAAAAACTTTTCCAGAGGGTAGTATAGGAATTCGAATCGTGCATTTTGCACCGGTTTTAGATACTCGTGGAGTGACGTTTTTTCCAGACCCTCTCAGTCACTTTTGGTGACTGATGATCTCTAGGAGAAATCCGTAAAAAAAAAAAATCTCCAGAGAGTTGTATAGGAATTAGAATCGTGCATTTTGCACCAGTTTTAGATACTCGTGGAGTGACGATTTTTCCGGACCCTTTAGGTCACTCTTGGTGACTGAATGTCTAGGAGAGATCCGTAAAAAAAAAAAGTCTCCAGAGAGTAGTATAGGAATTCGAATCGTGCATTTTGCACCAGTTTTAGATACCCGTAGAGTATCGTATTTTCCAGACCTTCTCAGTCAATTCGGTGACTGATGGTCTAAGAGAAATTCGTCAAAAAAAAAAAAAAACTCTTAGAGAGTAGTATAGAAATTTGAATCGTGCATTTTGCACCAGATCTAGATACTCGTGGAGTAACGATTTTTCCAGACCCTCTCAGTCCTTTTTGGTGACTGATGGTCTCTAGGAGAAATCCGTAAAAAAAAAAAAAAAACTTCTCCAAAGAGTAGTATAAAAATTGGAATCGTGCATTTTGCACCAGATCTAGTTTGTCGTGGAGTGACGTTTTTTCCAGACCCTCTCAGTCAATTTGGTGACTGATTGTCGAAGAGAAATCCATCAAAAAAAACTTTTTCAGAGAGTAGTATAGGAATTCGAATCGTGCATTTTGCACCAGTTTTAGATACTCGTGGAGTGACGTTTTTTCCAGACCCTCTCAGTCACTTTTGGTGACCGACGGTCTTGAAGAGAAAGCCGTCAAAAAAAAAGACTACAGAGAGTAGTATAGAAATTCGAATTGTGCATTTTGCACCAGTTCTAGATACTCGTGTAGTGACGTCTTTTCCAGACCCTCTCAGTAAATTTGGTGACTGATGGTCTAAGAGAATCCCGTCAAGAAAAAAGGTCTTTAGAGAGTAGTATAGAAGTTCGAATCGTGCATTTACCACCAGTTCTAGATACTCGTAGAGTGACGTTTTTTCCAGACCCTCTCAGTCACTTTTGGTGACTGATGGTCTCCAGGAGAAATCCGTAAAAAAAAAAGTCTCCAGAGAGTAGTATAGGAATTTGAATCGTGCATTTTTCACCAGTTTTAGATACTTCTCGAGTAACGTTTTTTCCAGACACTCTCAGTCAATTTAGTGACTGATGGTCTGAGAGAAATCCGTAAGAAAAAAAAAAAGGTCTCCAAAGAGTAGTATAGGAATTCGAATCGTGCATTTTGCACCAGTTTTCGATACTTGTCGAGTAACGTTTCTTCCGGACCCTCTCAGTCAATTTGGTGACTGATGGTCTAAGAGAAATCCGTCAAAAAAAAAGGTCTTTAGAGAGTTGTAGAGAAGTTCGAATCGTGCATTTACCACCAGTTCTAGATACTCGTGGAGTGACGTTTTTTCCAGACCCTCTCAGTCACTTTTGGTGACTGATGGTCTCCAGGAGGAATCCGTAAAAAAAAAAAAGTCTCCAGAGAGTAGTATAGGAATTCGAATCGTGCATTTTTCACCAGTCTCAGATACTTCTCGAGTGACGTTTTTTCCAGACACTCTCAGTCAATTTAGTGACTGATGGTCTGAGAGAAATCCGTAAGAAAAAAAAAGGTCTCCAGAGAGTAGTATAGGAATTCGAATCGTGCATTTTGCACCAGTTTTTGATACTCGTCGAGTAACGTTTTTTCCAGACCTTCTCAGTCAATTTAGTGACTGATGGTCTGAGAGATATCCGTAAAAAAAAAAAAAAAAACTTCTCCAAATAGTAGTATAGAAATTCGAACCGTGCATTTTGCACCAGTTCTAGATACGCGTGGAGTGACGTTTTTTCCGGACCCTTTCATCCGATTTGGTGATTGATGGTCTAAGAGAAATCCGTCAGAAAAAAAAAAAAACTCCTCCAGAGAGTAGTATAGAAATTCGAATCGTGCATTTTGCACCAGTTACAGATATCCGTGAAGTGACGTTTTTTCCAGAGCCTCTCAGTCACTTTTGGTGACTGATGGTCTCTAGGAGGAATCCGTAAAAAAAAAAATCTCCAGAGAGTAGTACAGGAATTCGAATCGTGCATTTTGCACCAGTTTTAGATACTCGTGGAGTGACGATTTTTCCAGACCCTCTAAGTCACTCTTGGTGACTGATTGTCTAGGGGAGATCCGTAAAAAAAAAAAAAAGTCTCCAGAGAGTAGTATCGGAATTCGAACCGTGCATTTTGCACCAGTTTTAGATACTCGTGGAGTGACGTTTTTTCCAGATCTTCTCAGTCAATTTGGTGACTGATGGTCTAAGAGAAATCCGTCAAAAAAAAAAAAAACTTCCAGAGAGTCGTATAGGAATTCGAATCGTGCATTTCGCACCAGATCTAGATACTCGTGGAGTGACGATTTTTCCAGACCCTCTCAGTCCTTTTGGTGACTGATGGTCTCCAGGAGAAATCCGTAAAAAAAAAGTCTCCAGAGAGTAGTATAGGAATTTGAATCGTGCATTTTTCACCAGTTTTAGATACTTCTCGAGTAACGTTTTTTCCAGACACTCTCAGTCAATTTAGTGACTGATGGTCTGAGAGAAATCCGTAAGAAAAAAAAAAAAGGTCTCTAAAGAGTAGTATAGGAATTCGAATCGTGCATTTTGCACCAGTTTTCGATACTTGTCGAGTAACGTTTCTTCCGGACCCTCTCAGTCAATTTGGTGACCGATGGTCTAAGAGAAATCCGTCAAAAAAAGAGGTCTTTAGAGAGTTGTAGAGAAGTTCGAATCGTGCATTTACCACCAGATCTAGATACTCGTGGAGTGACGTTTTTCCCAGACCCTCTCAGTCACTTTTGGTGACTGATGGTCTCCAGGAGGAATCCGTAAAAAAAAAAAGTCTCCAGAGAGTAGTATAGGAATTCGAATCGTGCATTTTTCACCAGTTTCAGATACTTCTCGTGTGACGTTTTTTCCAGACACTCTCAGTCAATTTAGTGACTGATGGTCTGAGAGAAATCCGTAAGAAAAAAAAAGGTCTCCAGAGAGTAGTATAGGAATTCGAATCGTGCATTTTGCACCAGTTTTCGATACTCGTCGAGTAACGTTTTTCCCAGACCTTCTCAGTCAATTTAGTGACTGATGGTCTGAGAGATATCCGTAAAAAAAAAAAAAAACTTCTCCAAATAGTAGTATAGAAATTCGAACCGTGCATTTTGCACCAGTTCTAGATACGCGTGGAGTGACGTTTTTTCCGGACCCTTTCATCCGATTTGGTGACTGATGGTCAAAGAGAAATCCGTCAGAAAAAAAAAAAACTCCTCCAGAGAGTAGTATAGAAATTCGAATCGTGCATTTTGCACCAGTCACAGATATCCGTGAAGTGACGTTTTTTCCAGAGCCTCTCAGTCACTTTTGGTGACTGATGGTCTCTAGGAGGAATCCGTAAAAAAAAAAATCTCCAGAGAGTAGTACAGGAATTCGAATCGTGCATTTTGCACCAGTTTTAGATACTCGTGGAGTGACGATTTTTCCAGACCCTCTAAGTCACTCTTGGTGACTGATTGTCTAGGGGAGATCCGTAAAAAAAAAAAAAAGTCTCCAGAGAGTAGTATCGGAATTCGAACCGTGCATTTTGCACCAGTTTTAGATACTCGTGGAGTGACGTTTTTTCCAGATCTTCTCAGTCAATTTGGTGACTGATGGTCTAAGAGAAATCCGTCAAAAAAAAAAAAAACTTCCAGAGAGTCGTATAGGAATTCGAATCGTGCATTTCGCACCAGATCTAGATACTCGTGGAGTGACGATTTTTCCAGACCCTCTCAGTCCGTTTGGTGACTGATGGTCTCCAGGAGAAATCCGTAAAAAAAAAGTCTCCAGAGAGTAGTATAGGAATTTGAATCGTGCATTTTTCACCAGTTTTAGATACTTCTCGAGTAACGTTTTTTCCAGACACTCTCAGTCAATTTAGTGACTGATGGTCTGAGAGAAATCCGTAAGAAAAAAAAAAAGGTCTCCAAAGAGTAGTATAGGAATTCGAATCGTGCATTTTGCACCAGTTTTCGATACTTGTCGAGTAACGTTTCTTCCGGACCCTCTCAGTCAATTTGGTGACCGATGGTCTAAGAGAAATCCGTCAAAAAAAGAGGTCTTTAGAGAGTTGTAGAGAAGTTCGAATCGTGCATTTACCACCAGATCTAGATACTCGTGGAGTGACGTTTTTCCCAGACCCTCTCAGTCACTTTTGGTGACTGATGGTCTCCAGGAGGAATCCGTAAAAAAAAAAAGTCTCCAGAGAGTAGTATAGGAATTCGAATCGTGCATTTTTCACCAGTTTCAGATACTTCTCGTGTGACGTTTTTTCCAGACACTCTCAGTCAATTTAGTGACTGATGGTCTGAGAGAAATCCGTAAGAAAAAAAAAGGTCTCCAGAGAGTAGTATAGGAATTCGAATCGTGCATTTTGCACCAGTTTTCGATACTCGTCGAGTAACGTTTTTCCCAGACCTTCTCAGTCAATTTAGTGACTGATGGTCTGAGAGATATCCGTAAAAAAAAAAAAAACTTCTCCAAATAGTAGTATAGAAATTCGAACCGTGCATTTTGCACCAGTTCTAGATACGCGTGGAGTGACGTTTTTTCCGGACCCTTTCATCCGATTTGGTGACTGATGGTCTAAGAGAAATCCGTCAGAAAAAAAAAAAAACTCCTCCAGAGAGTAGTATAGAAATTCGAATCGTGCATTTTGCACCAGTCACAGATATCCGTGAAGTGACGTTTTTTCCAGAGCCTCTCAGTCACTTTTGATGACTGATGGTCTCTAGGAGGAATCCGTGAAAAAAAAAATCTCCAGAGAGTAGTACAGGAATTCGAATCGTGCATTTTGCACCAGTTTTAGATACTCGTGGATCGACGATTTTTCCAGACCCTCTAAGTCACTCTTGGTGACTGATTGTCTAGGGGAGATCCGTAAAAAAAAAAAAACTTCCAGAGAGTCGTATAGGAATTCGAATCGTGCATTTCGCACCAGTTTTAGATACCCGTAGAGTGACGTTTTTTCCAGACCTTTTCAGTCAATTTGGTGACTGATTGTCGAAGAAAAATCCGTCAAAAAAAACTTTTCCAGAGAGTAGTATAGGAATTCGAATCGTGCATTTTGCACCAGTTTTAGATACTCGTGGAGTGACGTTTTTTCCCGACCCCCTCAGTCACTTTTGGTGACCGACGGTCTTGAAGAGGAAGCCGTCAAAAAAAAAAAAGACACCAGAGAGTAGTATAGAAATTCGAATTGTGCATTTTGCACCAGTTCTAGATACTCGTGTAGTGACGTCTTTTCCAGACCCTCTCAGTCAATTTGGTGACGGATGGTCTAAGAGGAATCCGTCAAAAAAAAAGGTCTTTAGAGAGTAGTATAGAAGTTTGAATCGTGCATTTACCACCAGTTCTAGATACTCGTGGAGTGACGTTTTTCCCAGACCCTCTCAGTCACTTTTGGTGACTGATGGTCTCCAGGAGAAATCCGTAAAAAAAAAAGTCTCCAGAGAGTAGTATAGGAATTCGAATCGTGCATTTTGCACCAGATCTAGATACTCGTGGAGTGACGATTTTTCCAGACCCTCTCAGTCACTTTTAATGACTGATGGTCTCTAGGAGAAATCCGTAAAAAAAAAAAAACTTTTCCAAAGAGTAGTATAGAAATTCCAATCGTGCATTTTGCACCAGATCTAGTTTGTCGTGGAGTGACGTTTTTTCCAGACCCTCTCAGTCAATTTGGTGACTGATTGTCGAAGAGAAATCCATCAAAAAAAACTTTTTCAGAGAGTAGTATAGGAATTCGAATCGTGGATTTTGCACCAGTTTTAGATACTCGTGGAGTGACGTTTTTTCCAGACCCTCTCAGTAAATTTGGTGACTGATGGTCTAAGAGAATCCCGTCAAAAAAAAGGTCTTTAGAGAGTAGTATAGAAGTTCGAATCGTGCATTTACCACCAGTTCTAGATACTCGTGGAGTGACGTTTTTTCCAGACCCTCTTAGTCACTTTTGGTGACTGATGGTCTCCAGGAGAAATCCGTAAAAAAAAAAAGTCTCCAGAGAGTAGTATAGGAATTTGAATCGTGCATTTTTCACCAGTTTTAGATACTTCTCGAGTAACGTTTTTTCCGGACACTCTCAGTCAATTTAGTGACTGATGGTCTGAGAGAAATCCGTAAGAAAAAAAAAAGGTCTCCAAAGAAGAGTATAGGAATTCGAATCGTGCATTTTGCACCAGTTTTCGATACTCGTCGAGTAACGTTTTTCCGAGACCCTTTCAGTCAATTTAGTGACTGATGGTCTGAGAGATATCCGTAAAAAAAAAAAAAAAACTTCTCCAAATAGTAGTATAGAAATTCGAACCGTGCATTTTGCACCAGTTCTAGATGCGCGTGGAGGGACGTTTTTTCCAGACCCTTTCATCCGATTTGGTGACTGATGGTCTAAGAGAAATCCGTCAAAAAAAAAAAAAAAAAAACTCCTCCAGAGAGTAGTATAGAAATTCGAATCGTGCATTTTGCACCAGTTACAGATACCCGTGAAGTGACGTTTTTTCCAGAGCCTCTCAGTCACTTTTGGTGACTGATGGTCTCTAGGAGAAATCCGTAAAAAAAAAAAAATCTCCAAAAAGTAGTATAGAAATTCGAAAGGTGCATTTTGCACCAGTTCTAGATACGCGTGGAGTGACGTTTTTTCCAGACCCTCTCATTCGATTTGGTGACTGATGGTCCGAGAGAAATCCGTCAAAAAATAAAAAAAACTCCTCCAGAGAGTAGTATAGAAATTCGAATCGTGCATTTTGCACCAGTTCTAGATACCCGTGGAGTGACGTTTTTTCCAGACCCTCTCAGTCACTTTTGGTGACCGATGGTCTCTGGGAGAAATCCGTAAAAAAAAAAAAATCTCCAGAGAGTAGTATAGGAATTCGAATCGTGCATTTTGCACCAGTTTTAGATACTCGTGGAGTGACGATTTTTCCAGACTCTCTAAGTCACTCTTGGTGACTGATTGTCTAGGAGAGATCCGTAAAAAAAAAAAAAAAGTCTCCAGAGAGTAGTAGAGGAATTCGAATCGTGCATTTTGCACCAGTTTTAGATACTCGTGGAGTGACGTTTTTTCCAGACTGTCTCAGTCAATTTGGTGACTGATGGTCTAAGAGAAATCCGTCAAAAAAAAAAAAAAAAAACTTCCAGAGAGTAGTATAGGAATTCGAATCGTGCATTTTGCATCAGATCTAGATACTCGTGGAGTGACGATTTTTCCAGACCCTCTCAGTCACTTTTGGTGACTGATGGTCTCTAGGCGAAATCCGTAAAAAAAAAAAAACTTCTTCAAAGAGTAGTATAGAAACTCGAATCGTGCATTTTGCACCCGATCTAGTTACTCGTGGAGTGACGTTTTTTCCAGACCCTCTCAGTCAATTTGGTGACTGATTGTCGAAGAGAAATCCGTCAAAAAAAAAAAAAACTTTTCCAGAGAGTAGTATAGGAATTTGAATCGTGCATTTTGCACCAGTCTTAGATACTCAAGGAGTGACGTTTTTTCCAGACCCTCTCAGTCACTTTTCGTTACCGACGGTCTTGAAGAGAAAGCCTTCCAAAAAATAAAAGACTCCAGAGAGTAGTATAGAAATCCGAATCGTGCATTTTGCACCAATTCTAGTTACTCGTGGAGTGACGTTTCTTCCGGACCCTCTCAGTCAATTTGGTGACGGATGGTCTAAGAGGAATCCGTCAAAAAAAAAGGTCTTTAGAGAGTAGTATAGAAGTTCGAATCGTGCATTTACCACCAGTTCTAGATACTCGTGGAGTGACGTTTTTCCCAGACCCTCTCAGTCACTTTTGGTGACTGATGGTCTCCAGGAGAAATCCGTAAAAAAAAAAAGTCTCCAGAGAGTAGTATAGGAATTCGAATCGTGCATTTTGCACCAGATCTAGATACTCGTGGAGTGACGATTTTTCCAGACCCTCTCAGTCACTTTTGGTGACTGATGGTCTCTGGGAGAAATCCGTAAAAAAAAAAAAAACTTTTCCAAAGAGTAGTATAGAAATTCGAATCGTGCATTTTGCACCAGATCTAGTTTGTCGTGGAGTGACGTTTTTTCCAGACCCTCTCAGTCAATTTGGTGACTGATTGTCGAAGAGAAATCCATCAAAAAAAACTTTTTCAGAGAGTAGTATAGGAATTCGAATCGTGGATTTTGCACCAGTTTTAGATACTCGTGGAGTGACGTTTTTTCCAGACCCTCTCAGTCACTTTTGGTGACTGATGGTCTCCAGGAGAAATCCGTAAAAAAAAAAAAAGTCTCCAGAGAGTAGTATAGGAATTTGAATCGTGCATTTTTCACCAGTTTTAGATACTTCTCGAGGAACGTTTTTTCCGGACACTCTCAGTCAATTTAGTGACTGATGGTCTGAGAGAAATCCGTAAGAAAAAAAAAAGGTCTCCAAAGAAGAGTATAGGAATTCGAATCGTGCATTTTGCACCAGTTTTAGATACTCGTGGAGTGCCGATTTTTCCCGACCCTCTAAGTCACTCTTGGTGACTGATTGTCTAGGGATGATCCGTAAAAAAAAAAAAAAGTCTCCAGAGAGTAGTATCGGAATTCGAACCGTGCATTTTGCACCAGTTTTAGATACTCGTGGAGTGACGTTTTTTCCAGATCTTCTCAGTCAATTTGGTGACTGATGGTCTAAGAGAAATCCGTCAAAAAAAAAAAAAAAACTTCCAGAGAGTCGTATAGGAATTCGAATCGTGCATTTCGCACCAGTTTTAGATACCCGTAGAGTGACGTTTTTTCCAGACCTTTTCAGTCAATTTGGTGACTGATTGTCGAAGAAAAATCCGTCAAAAAAAACTTTTCCAGAGAGTAGTATAGGAATTCGAATCGTGCATTTTGCACCAGTTTTAGATACTCGTGGAGTGACGTTTTTTCCCGACCCCCCAGTCACTTTTGGTGACCGACGGTCTTGAAGAGGAAGCCGTCAAAAAAAAATAAGACTCCAGAGAGTAGTATAGAAATTCGAATTGTGCATTTTGCACCAGTTCTAGATACTCGTGTAGTGACGTCTTTTCCAGACCCTCTCAGTCAATTTGGTGACGGATGGTCTAAGAGGAATCCGTCAAAAAAAAAGGTCTTTAGAGAGTAGTATAGAAGTTCGAGTCGTGCATTTACCACCAGTTCTAGATACTCGTGGAGTGACGTTTTTCCCAGACCCTCTCAGTCACTTTTGGTGACTGATGGTCTCCAGGAGAAATCCGTAAAAAAAAAAAGTCTCCAGAGAGTAGTATAGGAATTCGAATCGTTCATTTTGCACCAGATCTAGATACTCGTGGAGTGACGATTTTTCCAGACTCTCTCAGTCACTTTTGGTGACTGATGGTCTCTAGGAGAAATCCTTAAAAAAAAAAAAAACTTTTCCAAAGAGTAGTATAGAAATTCCAATCGTGCATTTTGCACCAGATCTAGTTTGTCGTGGAGTGACGTTTTTTCCAGACCCTCTCAGTCAATTTGGTGACTGATTGTCGAAGCGAAATCCATCAAAAAAAACTTTTTCAGAGAGTAGTATAGGAATTCGAATCGTGGATTTTGCACCAGTTTTAGATACTCGTGGAGTGACGTTTTTTCCAGACCCTCTCAGTAAATTTGGTGACTGATGGTCTAAGAGAATCCCGTCAAAAAAAAAGGTCTTTAGAGAGTAGTATAGAAGTTCGAATCGTGCATTTACCATCAGTTCTAGATACTCGTGGAGTGACGTTTTTTCCAGACCCTCTCAGTCACTTTTGGTGACTGATGGTCTCCAGGAGAAATCCGTAAAAAAAAAAAAGTCTCCAGAGAGCAGTATAGGAATTTGAATCGTGCATTTTTCACCAGTTTTAGATACTTCTCGAGTAACGTTTTTTCCGGACACTCTCAGTCAATTTAGTGACTGATGGTCTGAGAGAAATCCGTAAGAAAAAAAAAGGTCTCCAAAGAAGAGTATAGGAATTCGAATCGTGCATTTTGCACCAGTTTTCGATACTCGTCGAGTAACGTTTTTCCGAGACCCTTTCAGTCAATTTAGTGACTGATGGTCTGAGAGATATCCGTAAAAAAAAAAAAAAAAAACTTCTCCAAATAGTAGTATAGAAATTCGAACCGTGCATTTTGCACCAGTTCTAGATGCGCGTGGAGGGACGTTTTTTCCAGACCCTTTCATCCGATTTGGTGACTGAAGGTCTAAGAGAAATCCGTCAAAAAAAAAAAAAAAAAACTCCTCCAGAGAGTAGTATAGAAATTCGAATCGTGCATTTTGCACCAGTTACAGATACCTGTGAAGTGACGTTTTTTCCAGAGCCTCTCAGTCACTTTTGGTGACTGATGGTCTCTAGGAGAAATCCGTAAAAAAAAAAAAACTCCAAAAAGTAGTATAGAAATTCGAACCGTGCATTTTGCACCAGTTCTAGATACGCGTGGAGTGACGTTTTTTCCAGACCCTCTCATTCGATTTGGTGACTGATGGTCCAAGAGAAATCCGTCAAAAAATAAAAAAAACTCCTCCAGAGAGTAGTATAGAAATTCGAATCGTGCATTTTGCACCAGTTCTAGATACCCGTGGAGTGACGTTTTTTCCAGACCCTCTCAGTCACTTTTGGTGACTGATGGTCTCTAGGAGAAATCCGTAAAAAAAAAAAAATCTCCAGAGAGTAGTATTGGAATTCGAATCGTGCATTTTGCACCAGTTTTAGATACTCGTGGAGTGACGATTTTTCCAGACCCTCTAAGTCACTCTTGGTGACTGATTGTCTAGGAGAGATCCGTAAAAAAAAAAAAAGTCTCCAGAGAGTAGTATAGGAATTTGAATCGTGCATTTTTCACCAGTTTTAGATACTTCTCGAGTAACTTTTTTTCCGGACACTCTCAGTCAATTTAGTGACTGATGGTCTGAGAGAAATCCGTAAGAAAAAAAAAGGTCTCCAAAGAAGAGTATAGGAATTCGAATCGTGCATTTTGCACCAGTTTTCGATACTCGTCGAGTAACGTTTTTCCGAGACCCTTTCAGTCAATTTAGTGACTGATGGTCTGAGAGATATCCGTAAAAAAAAAAAAAAAAAACTTCTCCAAATAGTAGTATAGAAATTCGAACCGCGCATTTTGCACCAGTTCTAGATGCGCGTGGAGGGACGTTTTTTCCAGACCCTTTCATCCGATTTGGTGACTGATGGTCTAAGAGAAATCCGTCAAAAAAAAAAAAAAAAAAAAACTCCTCTAGAGAGTAGTATAGAAATTCGAATCGTGCATTTTGCACCAGTTACAGATACCCGTGAAGTGACGTTTTTTCCAGAGCCTCTCAGTCACTTTTGGTGACTGATGGTCTCTAGGAGAAATCCGTAAAAAAAAAAAATCTCCAAAACGTAGTATAGAAATTCGAACCGTGCATTTTGCACCAGTTCTAGATACGCGTGGAGTGACGTTTTTTCCAGACCCTCTCATTCGATTTGGTGACTGATGGTCCAAGAGAAATCCGTCAAAAAATAAAAAAAACTCCTCCAGAGAGTAGTATAGAAATTCGAATCGTGCATTTTGCACCAGTTCTAGATACCCGTGGAGTGACGTTTTTTCCAGACCCTCTCAGTCACTTTTGGTGACCGATGGTCTCTGGGAGAAATCCGTAAAAAAAAAAAAATCTCCAGAGAGTAGTATAGGAATCCGAATCGTGCATTTTGCACCAGTTTTAGATACTCGTGGAGTGACGATTTTTCCAGACCCTCTAAGTCACTCTTGGTGACTGATTGTCTAGGAGAGATCCGTAAAAAAAAAAAAAGTCTCCAGCGAGTAGTATAGGAATTCGAATCGTGCATTTTGCACCAGTTTTGGATACTCGTGGAGTGACGTTTTTTCCAGACTGTCTCAGTCAATTTGGTGACTGATGGTCTAAGAGAAAACCGTCAAAAAAAAAAAAAAAACTTCCAGAGAGTAGTATAGAAATTCGAATCGTGCATTTTGCATCAGATCTAGATACTCGTGGAGTGACGATTTTTCCAGACCCTCTCAGTCACTTTTGGTGACTGATGGTCTCTAGGCGAAATCCGTAAAAAAAAAAAAAACTTCTTCAAAGAGTAGTATAGAAACTCGAATCGTGCATTTTGCACCCGATCTAGTTACTCGTGGAGTGACGTTTTTTCCAGACCCTCTCAGTCAATTTGGTGACTGATTGTCGAAGAGAAATCCGTCAAAAAAAAAAAACTTTTCCAGAGAGTAGTATAGGAATTCGAATCGTTCATTTTGCACCAGTCTTAGATACTCAAGGAGTGACGTTTTTTCCAGACCCTCTCAGTCACTTTTCGTCACCGACGGTCTTGAAGAGAAAGCCTTCCAAAAAATAAAAGACTCCAGAGAGTAGTATAGAAATCCGAATCGTGCATTTTGCACCAATTCTAGTTACTCGTGGAGTGACGTTTCTTCCGGACCCTCTCAGTCAATTTGGTGACTGATGGTCTAAGAGAAATCCGTCAAAAAAAGGTCTTTGGAGAGTTGTAGAGAAGTTCGAATCGTGCATTTACCAACAGGTCTAGATACTCGTGGATTGACGTTTTTTCCAGACCCTCTCAGTCACTTTTGGTGACTGATGGTCTCCAGGAGAAATCCGTAAAAAAAAAAAAGTCTCCAGACAGTAGTATAGGAATTCGAATCGTGCATTTTTCACCAGTTTTAGATACTTCTCGAGTGACGTTTTTTCCAGACACTCTCAGTCAATTTAGTGACTGATGGTCTGAGAGAAATCCGTAAGAAAAAAAAGGTCTCCAGAGAGTAGTATAGGAATTCGAATCGTGCATTTTGCACCAGTTTTCGATACTTGTCGAGTAACGTTTTTTCCAGACCTTCTCAGTCAATTTAGTGACTGATGGTCTGAGAGATATCCGTAAGAAAAAAAAAAAACTTCTTCAAATAGTAGTATAGAAATTCGAACCGTGCATTTTGCACCAGTTCTAGATACGCGTGGAGTGACGTTTTTTCCGGACCCTCTCATCCGATTTGGTGACTGATGGTCCAAGAGAAATCCGTCAAAAAACAAAAAAAAGAAAAAAACTGCTCCAGAGAGTAGTATAGAAATTCGAATCGTGCATTTTGCACCAGTTCTAGATACCCGTGGAGTGACGTTTTTTCCAGACCCTCTCAGTCACTTTTGGTGACTGATGGTCTCTAGGAGAAATCCGTAAAAAAAAAAAAATCTCCAGAGAGTAGTATTGGAATTCGAATCGTGCATTTTGCACCAGTTTTAGATACTCGTGGAGTGACGATTTTTCCAGACCTTCTAAGTCACTCTTGGTGACTGATTGTCTAGGAGAGATCCGTAAAAAAAAAAAAAGACTCCAGAGAGTAGTATAGGAATTCGAACCGTGCATTTTGCACCAGTTTTAGATACTCGTGGAGTGACGTTTTTTCCAGATCTTCTCAGTCAATTTGGTGACTGATGGTCTAAGAGAAATCCGTCAAAAAAAAAAAAAAAACTTCCAGAGAGTCGTATAGGAATTCGAATCGTGCATTTTGCACCAGTTTTAGATACCCGTGGAGTGGCGTTTTTTCCAGACCTTCTCATTCAATTTGGTGACTGATTGTCGAAGAAAAATCCGTCAAAAAAAACTTTTCCAGAGAGTAGTATAGGAATTCGAATCGTGCATTTTGCACCAGTTTTAGATACTCGTGGAGTGACGTTTTTTCCCGACCCCCGCAGTCACTTTTGGTGACCGACGGTCTTAAAGAGGAAGCCGTCAAAAAAAAAAAAGACTCCAGAGAGTAGTATAGAAATTCGAATTGTGCATTTTGCACCAGTTCTAGATACTCGTGTAGTGACGTCTTTTCCAGACCCTCTCAGTCAATTTGGTGACTGATGGTCTAAGAGAAATCCGTCAAAAAAAAGGTCTTTAGAGAGTAGTATAGAAGTTCGAATCGTGCATTTACCACCAGTTCTAGATACTCGTGGAGTGACGTTTTTTCCAGACCCTCTCAGTCACTTTTGGTGACTGATGGTCTCCAGGAGAAATCCGTAAAAAAAAAAAGTCTCCAGAGAGTAGTATAGGAATTCGAATCGTGCATTTTGCACCAGATCTAGATACTCGTGGAGTGACGATTTTTCCAGACCCTCTCAGTCACTTTTGGTGACTGATGGTCTCTAGGAGAAATCCGTAAAAAAAAAAAAACTTCTCCAAAGAGTAGTATAGAAATTCGAATTGTGCATTTTGCACCAGATCTAGTTTGTCGTAGAGTGACGTTTTTTCCAGACCCATTCAGTCAATTTGGTGACTGATTGTCGAAGAGAAATCCATCAAAAAAAACTTTTTCAGAGAGTAGTATAGGAATTCGAATCGTGCATTTTGCACCAGTTTAAGATGCTCGTGGAGTGACGTTTTTTCCAGACCCTCTCAGTCACTTTTGGTGACCGACGGTCTTGAAGAGAAAGCCGTCAAAAAAAAAAGACTACAGAGAGTAGTATAGAAATTCGAATCGTGCATTTACCACCAGTTCTAGATACTCGTGGAGTGTCGTTTTTTCCAGACCCTCTCAGTCACTTTTGGTGACTGATGGTCTCCAGGAGAAATCCGTAAAAAAAAAAAAATCTCCAGAGAGTAGTATAGGAATTTGAATCGTGCATTTTTCACCAGTTTTAGATACTTCTCGAGTGACGTTTTTTCCAGACACTCTCAGTCAATTTAGTGACTGATGGTCTGAGAGAAATCCGTAAGAAAAAAAAAAAGGTCTCCAGAGAGTAGTATAGGAATTCGAATCGTGCATTTTGCACCAGTTTTCGATACTCGTCGAGTAACGTTTTTCTGAGACCCTTTCAGTCAATTTAGTGAGTGATGGTCTGAGAGATATCCGTAAAAAAAAAAAAAAACTTCTCCAAATGGTAGTATAGAAATTCGAACCGTGCATTTTGCACCAGTTCTAGATGCGCGTGGAGGGACGTTTTTTCCAGACCCTCTCATCCGATTTGGTGACTGATGGTCTAAGAGAAATCCGTCAAAAAAAAAAAAAAAAACTCCTCCAGAAAGTAGTATAGAAATTCGAATCGTGCATTTTGCACCAGTTACAGATACCCGTGAAGTGACGTTTTTTCCAGAGCCTCTCAGTCACTTTTGGTGACTGATGGTCTCTAGGAGAAATCCATAAAAAAAAAAAATCTCCAAATAGTAGTATAGAAATTCGAACCGTGCATTTTGCACCAGTTCTAGATACGCGTGGAGTGACGTTTTTTCCAGACCCTCTCATCCTATTTGGTGACTGATGGTCCAAGAGAAATCCGTCAAAAAATAAAAAAAAAATAAAAAAAACTCCTCCAGAGAGTAGTATAGAAATTCGAATCGTGCATTTTGCACCAGTTCTAGATACCCGTGGAGTAACGTTTTTTCCAGACCCTCTCAGTCACTTTTGGTGACCGATGGTCTCTAGGAGAAATCCGTAAAAAAAAAAATCTCCAGAGAGTAGTATAGGAATTCGAATCGTGCATTTTGCACCAGTTTTAGATACTCGTGGAGTGACGATTTTTCCAGACCCTCTAAGTCACTCTTGGTGACTGATTGTCTAGGACAGATCCGTAAAAAAAAAAAAAGTCTCCAGAGAGTAGTATAGGAATTCGAATCGTGCATTTTGCACCAGTTTTAGATACTCGTGGAGTGACGTTTTCTCCAGACCTTCTCAGTCAATTTGGTGACTGATGGTCTAAGAGAAATCCGTCAAAAAAAAAAAAAAAAAACTTCCGGAGAGTAGTATAGAAATTCGAATCGTGCATTTTGCATCAGATTCAGATACTCGTGGTGTGACGTTTTTTCCAGACCCTCTCAGTCACTTTTGGTGACTAATGGTCTCCAGGAGAAATCCGTAAAAAAAAAAAAAGTCTCCAGAGAGTAGTATAGGAATTCGAATCGTGCATTTTGCACCAGTTTTCGATACTCGTCGAGTAACGTTTTCCCCAGACCCTCTCAGTCAATTTAGTGACTGATGGTCTGAGAGATATCCGTAAAAAAAAAAAAAAGGTCTCCAGAGAGTAGTATAGGAATTTGAACCGTGCATTTTGCATCAGTTCTAGATACGCGTGGAGGGACGTTTTTTCCAGACCCTCTCATCCGATTTGGTGACTGATGGTCTAAGAGAAATCCGTAAAAAAAAAAAAAAAAAACTCCTCCAGAGAGTAGTATAGAAATTCGAATCGTGCATTTTGCACCAGTTACAGATATCCGTGAAGTGACGTTTTTTCCAGAGCCTCTCAGTCACTTTTGGTGACTGATGGTCTTTAGGAGAAATCCGTAAAAAAAAATCTCCAGAGAGTAGTATAGGAATTCGAATCGTGCATTTTGCACCAGTTTTAGATACTCGTGGAGTGACGTTTTTCCCAGACCATCTCAGTCGATTTGGTGACCGATGGTCTAAGAGAAATCCGTCAAAAAAAAAAAAAAAAAAACTTCCAGAGAGTAGTATAGAAATTCGAATCGTGCATTTTGCACCGGATCTAGTTACTCGTGGAGTGACGTTTTTTCCAGACCTTCTTAGTCAATTTGGGGACTGATTGTCGAAGAGAAATCCGTCGAAAAAAAAAAACTTTTCCAGACAGTAGTATAGGAATTCGAATCGTGCATTTTGCACCAGTTTCAGATACTCGTAGAGTGACGTTTTTTCCAGACCCTCTCAGTCACTTTTGGTGACCGACGGTCTTGAAGAGAAAGCCGTCAAAAAAAAAAAGACTCCAGAGAGTTGTATAGAAGTTCAAATCGTGCATTTAACACCAGTTCTAGATACTCGTGGAGTGACGTTTTTTCCAGACCCTCTCAGACACTCTTGGTGACTGTCTAGGAGAGATCCGTAAAAAAAAAAAAGTCTCCAGAGAGTAGTATAGGAATTTGAATCGTGCATTTTGCACCAGTTTTTGATACTCGTGGAGTGACGTTTTTTCCAGACCTTCTCAGTCAATTTGGTGACTGATGGTCTAAGAGAAATCCGTCAAAAAAAAAAACTCCCAGAGAGTAGTATAGGAATTCGAATCGTGCATTTTGCACCAGTTTTAGATACTCGTGGAGTGACGATTTTTCCAGACCCTCTAAGTCACTCTTGGTGACTGATTGTCTAGGAGAGATCCGTAAAAAAAAAAAAAAGTCTCCAGAGAGTAGTATAGGAATTCGAATCGTGCATTTTGCACCAGTTTTAGATACTCGTGGAGTGACGTTTTTTCCAGACCTTCTCAGTCAATTTGGTGACTGATGGTCTAAGAGAAATCCGTCAAAAAAAAAAAACAAAAAACTTCCAGAGAGTAGTATAGAAATTCGAATCGTGCATTTTGCATCAGATCTAGATACTCGCGGAGTGACGATTTTTCCAGACCCTCTCAGTCACATTTGGTGACTGATGGTCTCTAGGAGGAATCCGTAAAAAAAAAAAAACTTCTCCAAAGAGTAGTATAGAAACGCGAATCGTGCATTCTGCACCAGATCCAGTTACTCGTGGAGTGACGTTTTTTCCAGACCCTCTCAGTCACTTTTGGTCACCAACGGTCTTGAAGAGAAAGCCGTCAAAAAAAAAAAAAGACTCCAGAGAGTAGTATAGAAATTCGAATCGTGCATTTTGCACCAGTTCTAGATACTCGTGGAGTGACGTTTTTTCCAGACCCTCTCAGTCAATTTGGTGACTGATGGTCTAAGAGAAATCCGTCAAAAAAAAAGGTCTTTAGAGAGTAGTATAGAAGTTCGAATCTTGCATTTACCACTAGTTCTAGATACTCGTGGAGTGACGTTTTTTCCAGACCCTCTCAGTAACTTTTGGTGACTGATGGTCTCCAGGAGAAATCCGTAAAAAAAAAAAAGTCTCCAGAGAGTAGTATAGGAATTCGAATCATGCATTTTTCACCAGCTTTAGATACTTCTCGAGTGACGTTTTTTCCAGACACTCTCAGTCAATTTAGTGACTGATGGTCTGAGAGAAATCCGTAAGAAAAAAGAAAGGTCTCCAGAGAGTATTATAGGAATTCGAATCGTGCATTTTGCACCAGTTTTCGATACTTGTCGAGTAACGTTTTTTCCAGACCTTCTTAGTCAATTTAGTGACTGATGGTCTGAGAGATATCCATAAAAAAAAAAACAAAAACTTCTCCAAATAGTAGTATAGAAATTCGAACCGTGCATTTTGCACCAGTTCTAGATACGCGTGGAGTGACGTTTTTTCCAGACCCTCTCATCCGATTTGGTGACCGATGGTCTAAGAGAAATCCGTCAAAAAAAAAAAAAAAACTCCTTTAGAGAGTAGTATAGAAATTAGAATCGTGCATTTTGCACCAGTTCTAGATATCCGTGGAGTGACGTTTTTTCCAGACCCTCTCAGTCACTTTTGGTGACTGATGATCTCTAGGAGAAATCCGTAAAAAAAAAATCTCCAGAGAGTAGTATAGGAATTCGAATCGTGCATTTTGCACCAGTTTTAGATACTCGTGGAGTGACGATTTTTCCGGACCCTTTAGGTCACTCTTGGTGACTGAATGTCTAGGAGAGATCCGTAAAAAAAAAAAAAAGTCTCCAGAGAGTAGTATAGGAATTCGAATCGTGCATTTTGCACCAGTTTTAGATACTCGTGGAGTGACGATTTTTCCAGACCCTCTAAGTCACTCTTGGTGACTGATTGTCTAGGAGAGATCCGTAAAAAAAAAAAAAAGTCTCCAGAGAGTAGTATAGGAATTCGAATCGTGCATTTTGCACCAGTTTTAGATACTCGTGGAGTGACGTTTTTTCCAGACCTTCTCAGTCAATTTGGTGACTGATGGTCTAAGAGAAATCCGTCAAAAAAAAAAAAAAAAAAAACTTCCAGAGAGTAGTATAGAAATTCGAATCGTGCATTTTGCATCAAATCTAGATACTCGCGGAGTGACGATTTTTCCAGACCCTCTCAGTCACATTTGGTGACTGATGGTCTCTAGGAGGAATCCGTAAAAAAAAAAAAAAACTTCTCCAAGGAGTAGTATAGAAACGCGAATCGTGCATTCTGCACCAGATCCAGTTACTCGTGGAGTGACGTTTTTTCCAGACCCTCTCAGTCACTTTTGGTCACCAACGGTCTTGAAGAGAAAGCCGTCAAAAAAAAAAAAGACTCCAGAGAGTAGTATAGAAATTCGAATCGTGCATTTTGCACCAGTTCTAGATACTCGTGGAGTGACGTTTTTTCCAGACCCTCTCAGTCAATTTGGTGACTGATGGTCTAAGAGAAATCCGTCAAAAAAAAAGGTCTTTAGAGAGTAGTATAGAAGTTCGAATCTTGCATTTACCACTAGTTCTAGATACTCGTGGAGTGACGTTTTTTCCAGACCCTCTCAGTAACTTTTGGTGACTGATGGTCTCCAGGAGAAATCCGTAAAAAAAAAAAAGTCTCCAGAGAGTAGTATAGGAATTCGAATCATGCATTTTTCACCAGTTTCAGATACTTCTCGAGTGACGTTTTTTCCAGACACTCTCAGTCAATTTAGTGACTGATGGTCTGAGAGAAATCCGTAAGAAAAAAAAAGGTCTCCAGAGAGTAGTATAGGAATTCGAATCGTGCATTTTGCACCAGTTTTCGATACTCGTCGAGTAACGTTTTTTCCAGACCTTCTCAGTCAATTTAGTGACTGATGGTCTGAGAGATATCCGTGAGAAAAAAAAAAAAAACTTCTCCAAATAGTAGTATGGAAATTCGAACCGTGCATTTTGCACCAGTTCTAGATACGCGTGGAGTGACGTTTTTTCCGGACCCTCTCATCCGATTTGGTGACTGATGGTCCAAGAGAAATCCGTCAAAAAACAAAAAAAAGAAAAAAACTCCTCCAGAGAGTAGTATAGAAATTCGAATCTTGCATTTTGCACCAGTTACAGATATCCGTGAAGTGACGTTTTTTTCAGAGCCTCTCAGTCACTTTTGGTGACTGATGGTCTCTAGGAGGAATCCGTAAAAAAAAAAATCTCCAGAGAGTAGTACAGGAATTCGAATCGTGGATTTTGCACCAGTTTTAGATACTCGTGGAGTGACGTTTTTTCCAGACCCTCTCAGTAAATTTGGTGACTGATGGTCTAAGAGAATCCCGTCAAAAAAAAAGGTCTTTAGAGAGTAGTATAGAAGTTCGAATCGTGCATTTACCACCAGTTCTAGATACTCGTGGAGTGCCGTTTTTTCCAGACCCTCTCAGTCACTTTTGGTGACTGATGGTCTCCAGGAGAAATCCGTAAAAAAAAAAAAGTCTCCAGAGAGTAGTATAGGAATTTGAATCGTGCATTTTTCACCAGTTTTAGATACTTCTCGAGTAACGTTTTTTCCGGACACTCTCAGTCAATTTAGTGACTGATGGTCTGAGAGAAATCCGTAAGAAAAAAAAAAGGTCTCCAAAGAAGAGTATAGGAATTCGAATCGTGCATTTTGCACCAGTTTTCGATACTCGTCGAGTAACGTTTTTCCGAGACCCTTTCAGTCAATTTAGTGACTGATGGTCTGAGAGATATCCATAAAAAAAAAAAAAAAAAAAACTTCTCCAAATAGTAGTATAGAAATTCGAACCGTGCATTTTGCACCAGTTCTAGATGCGCGTGGAGGGACGTTTTTTCCAGACCCTTTCATCCGATTTGGTGACTGATGGTCTAAGAGAAATCCGTAAAAAAAAAAAAAAAAAAAACTCCTCCAGAGAGTAGTATAGAAATTCGAATCGTGCATTTTGCACCAGTTACAGATACCCGTGAAGTGACGTTTTTTCCAGAGCCTCTCAGTCACTTTTGGTGACTGATGGTCTCTAGGAGAAATCCGTAAAAAAAAAAAATCTCCAAAAAGTAGTATAGAAATTCGAACCGTGCATTTTGCACCAGTTCTAGATACGCGTGGAGTGACGTTTTTTCCAGACCCTCTCATTCGATTTGGTGACTGATGGTCCAAGAGAAATCCGTCAAAAAATAAAAAAAACTCCTCCAGAGAGTAGTATAGAAATTCAAATCGTGCATTTTGCACCAGTTCTAGATACCCGTGGAGTGACGTTTTTTCCAGACCCTCTCAGTCACTTTTGGTGACCGATGGTCTCTGGGAGAAATCCGTAAAAAAAAAAAAATCTCCAGAGAGTAGTATAGGAATTCGAATCGTGCATTTTGCACCAGTTTTAGATACTCGTGGAGTGACGATTTTTCCAGACCCTCTAAGTCACTCTTGGTGACTGATTGTCTAGGAGAGATCCGTAAAAAAAAAAAAAAGTCTCCAGAGAGTAGTATAGGAATTCGAATCGTGCATTTTGCACCAGTTTTAGATACTCGTGGAGTGACGTTTTTTCCAGACCTTCTCAGTCAATTTGGTGACTGATGGTCTAAGAGAAATCCGTCAAAAAAAAAAAAAAACTTCCAGAGAGTAGTATAGAAATTCGAATCGTGCATTTTGCATCAGATCTAGATACTCGTGGAGTGACGATTTTTCCAGACCCTCTCAGTCACTTTTGGTGACTGATGGTCTCTAGGCGAAATCCGTAAAAAAAAAAAACTTCTCCAAAGAGTAGTATAGAAACTCGAATCGTGCATTTTGCACCCGATCTAGTTACTCGTGGAGTGACGTTTTTTCCAGACCCTCTCAGTCAATTTGGTGACTGATTGTCGAAGAGAAATCCGTCAAAAAAAAAAAACTTTTCCAGAGAATAGTATAGGAATTCGAATCGTGCATTTTGCACCAGTCTTAGATACTCAAGGAGTGACGTTTTTTCCAGACCCTCTCAGTCACTTTTCGTCACCGACGGTCTTGAAGAGAAAGCCTTCCAAAAAATAAAAGACTCCAGAGAGTAGTATAGAAATCCGAATCGTGCATTTTGCACCAATTCTAGTTACTCGTGGAGTGACGTTTCTTCCGGACCCTCTCAGTCAATTTGGTGACTGATGGTCTAAGAGAAATCCGTCAAAAAAAAGGTCTTTGGAGAGTTGTAGAGAAGTTCGAAACGTGCATTTACCACCAGGTCTAGATACTCGTGGAGTGACGTTTTTTCCAGACCCTCTCAGTCACTTTTGGTGACTGATGGTCTCCAGGAGAAATCCGTAAAAAAAAAAGTCTCCAGACAGTAGTATAGGAATTCGAATCGTGCATTTTTCACCAGTTTTAGATACTTCTCGAGTGACGTTTTTTCCAGACACTCTCAGTCAATTTAGTGACTGATGGTCTGAGAGAAATCCGTAAGAAAAAAAAGGTCTCCAGAGAGTAGTATAGGAATTCGAATCGTGCATTTTGCACCAGTTTTCGATACTTGTCGAGTAACGTTTTTTCCAGACCTTCTCAGTCAATTTAGTGACTGATGGTCTGAGAGATATCCGTAAGAAAAAAAAAAAAAACTTCTTCAAATAGTAGTATAGAAATTCGAACCGTGCATTTTGCACCAGTTCTAGATACGCGTGGAGTGACGTTTTTTCCGGACCCTCTCATCCGATTTGGTGACTGATGGTCCAAGAGAAATCCGTCAAAAAACAAAAAAAAGAAAAAAACTGCTCCAGAGAGTAGTATAGAAATTCGAATCGTGCATTTTGCACCTTTTCAGTCAATTTGGTGACTGATTGTCGAAGAAAAATCCGTCAAAAAAAACTTTTCCAGAGAGTAGTATAGGAATTCGAATCGTGCATTTTGCACCAGTTTTAGATACCCGTGGAGTGACGTTTTTTCCAGACCCTCTCAGTCACTTTTGGTGACTGATGGTCTCTAGGAGAAATCCGTTAAAAAAAAAAAATCTCCAGAGAGTAGCACAGGAATTCGAACCGTGCATTTTGCACCAGTTTTAGATACTCGTGGAGTGACGATTTTTCCAGACCCTCTCAGTCACTTTTGGTGACTGATGGTCTCCAGGAGAAATCCGTAAAAAAAAAAGTCTCCAGAGAGTAGTATAGGAATTCGAATCGTGCATTTTGCACCAGATCTAGATACTCGTGGAGTGACGATTTTTCCAGACCCTCTCAGTCACTTTTGGTGACTGATGGTCTCTAGGAGAAATCCGTAAAAAAAAAAAAAACTTTTCCAAAGAGTAGTATAGAAATTCCAATCGTGCATTTTGCACCAGATCTTGTTTGTCGTGGAGTGACGTTTTTTCCAGACCCTCTCAGTCAATTTGGTGACTGATTGTCGAAGCGAAATCCATCAAAAAAAACTTTTTCAGAGAGTAGTATAGGATCTCGAATCGTGGATTTTGCACCAGTTTTAGATACTCGTGGAGTGACGATTTTTCCAGACCCTCTCAGTCACTTTTGGTGACTGATGGTCTCCAGGAGAAATCCGTAAAAAAAAAAAGTCTCCAGAGAGTAGTATAGGAATTCGAATCGTGCATTTTGCACCAGATCTAGATACTCGTGGAGTGACGATTTTTCCAGACCCTCTCAGTCACTTTTGGTGACTGATGGTCTCTAGGAGAAATCCGTAAAAAAAAAAAAACTTTTCCAAAGAGTAGTATAGAAATTCCAATCGTGCATTTCGCACCAGATCTTGTTTGTCGTGGAGTGACGTTTTTTCCAGACCCTCTCAGTCAATTTGGTGACTGATTGTCGAAGCGAAATCCATCAAAAAAAACTTTTTCAGAGAGTAGTATAGGATCTCGAATCGTGGATTTTGCACCAGTTTTAGATACTCGTGGAGTGACGTTTTTTCCAGACCCTCTCAGTAAATTTGGTGACTGATGGTCTAAGAGAATCCCGTCAAAAAAAAAGGTCTTTAGAGAGTAGTATAGAAGTTCGAATCGTGCATTTACCACCAGTTCTAGATACTCGTGGAGTGACGTTTTTTCCAGACCCTCTCAGTCACTTTTGGTGACTGATGGTCTCCAGGAGAAATCCGTAAAAAAAAAGTCTCCGGAGAGTAGTATAGGAATTTGAATCGTGCATTTTTCACCAGTTTTAGATACTTCTCGAGTAACGTTTTTTTCGGACACTCTCAGTCAATTTAGTGACTGATGGTCTGAGAGATATCCGTAAAAAAAAAAAAAAAAAAAACTCTCCAAATAGTAGTATAGAAATTCGAACCGTGCATTTTGCACCAGTTCTAGATGCGCGTGGAGGGACGTTTTTTCCAGACCCTTTCATCCGATTTGGTGACTGATGGTCTAAGAGAAATCCGTCAAAAAAAAAAAAAAAAAACTCCTCCAGGGAGTAGTATAGAAATTCGAATCGTGCATTTTGCACCAGTTACAGATACCCGTGAAGTGACGTTTTTTCCAGAGCCTCTCAGTCATTTTTGGTGACTGATGGTCTCTAGGAGAAATCCGTAAAAAAAAAAAATCTCCAAAAAGTAGTATAGAAATTCGAACCGTGCATTTTGCACCAGTTCTAGATACGCGTGGAGTGACGTTTTTTCCAGACCCTCTCATTCGATTTGGTGACTGATGGTCCAAGAGAAATCCGTCAGAAAATAAAAAAAACTCCTCCAGAGAGTAGTATAGAAATTCGAATCGTGCATTTTGCACCAGTTCTAGATACCCGTGGAGTGACGTTTTTTCCAGACCCTCTCAGTCACTTTTGGTGACCGATGGTCTCTAGGAGAAATCCGTAAAAAAAAAAAATCTCCAGAGAGTAGTATAGGAATTCGAATCGTGCATTTTGCACCAGTTTTAGATACTCGTGGAGTGACGATTTTTCCAGACCCTCTAAGTCACTCTTGGTGACTGATTGTCTAGGAGAGATCCGTAAAAAAAAAAAAAAAGTCTCCAGAGAGTAGTATAGGAATTCGAATCGTGCATTTTGCACCAGTTTTAGATACTCGTGGAGTGACGTTTTTTCCAGACCTTCTCAGTCAATTTGGTGACTGATGGTCTAAGAGAAATCCGTCAAAAAAAAAAAAAAACTTTCAGAGAGTAGTATAGAAATTCGAATCGTGCATTTTGCATCAGATCTAGATACTCGTGGAGTGACGATTTTTCCAGACCCTCTCAGTCACTTTTGGTGACTGATGGTCTCTAGGCGAAATCCGTAAAAAAAAAAAAACTTCTTCAAAGAGTAGTATAGAAACTCGAATCGTGCATTTTGCACCTGATCTAGTTACTCGTGGAGTGACGTTTTTTCCAGACCCTCTCAGTCAATTTGGTGACTGATTGTCGAAGAGAAATCCGTCAAAAAAAAAAAAAAAAACTTTTCCAGAGAGTAGTATAGGAATTCGAATCGTGCATTTTGCACCAGTCTTAGATACTCAAGGAGTGACGTTTTTTCCAGACCCTCTCAGTCACTTTTCGTCACCGACGGTCTTGAAGGGAAAGCCTTCCAAAAAATAAAAGACTCCAGAGAGTAGTATAGAAATCCGAATCGTGCATTTTGCACCAATTCTAGTTACTCGTGCAGTGACGTTTCTTCCGGACCCGCTCAGTCAATTTGGTGACTGATGGTCTAAGAGAAATCCGTCAAAAAAAAAGGTCTTTGGAGAGTTGTAGAGAAGTTCGAATCGTGCATTTACCACCAGGTCTAGATACTCGTGGAGTGACGTTTTTTCCAGACCCTCTCAGTCACTTTTGGTGACTGATGGTCTCCAGGAGAAATCCGTAAAAAAAAAAAAGTCTCCAGACAGTAGTATAGGAATTCGAATCGTGCATTTTTCACCAGTTTTAGATACTTCTCGAGTGACGTTTTTTCCAGACACTCTCAGTCAATTTAGTGACTGATGGTCTGAGAGAAATCCGTAAGAAAAAAAAGGTCTCCAGAGAGTAGTATAGGAATTCGAATCGTGCATTTTGCACCAGTTTTCGATACTTGTCGAGTAACGTTTTTTCCAGACCTTCTCAGTCAATTTAGTGACTGATGGTCTGAGAGATATCCGTAAGAAAAAAAAAAAAAACTTCTTCGAATAGTAGTATAGAAATTCGAACCGTGCATTTTTTACCAGTTCTAGATACGCGTGGAGTGACGTTTTTTCCGGACCCTCTCATCCGATTTGGTGACTGATGGTCCAAGAGAAATCCGTCAAAAAACAAAAAAAAGAAAAAAACTGCTCCAGAGAGTAGTATAGAAATTCGAATCGTGCATTTTGCACCAGTTCTAGATACCCGTGGAGTGACGTTTTTTCCAGACCCTCTCAGTCACTTTTGGTGACTGATGGTCTCTAGGAGAAATCCGTAAAAAAAAAAAAATCTCCAGAGAGTAGTATTGGAATTCGAATCGTGCATTTTGCACCAGTTTTAGATACTCGTGGAGTGACGTTTTTTCCAGACCTTCTCAGTCAATTTGGTGACTGATGGTCTAAGAGAAATCCGTCAAAAAAAAAAAAAAAAAACTTCCGGAGAGTAGTATAGAAATTCGAATCGTGCATTTTGCATCAGATTCAGATACTCGTGGTGTGACGTTTTTTCCAGACCCTCTCAGTCACTTTTGGTGACTAAAAGTCTCCAGGAGAAATCCGTAAAAAAAAAAAAAGTCTCCAGAGAGTAGTATAGGAATTCGAATCGTGCATTTTGCACCAGTTTTCGATACTCGTCGAGTAACGTTTTCCCCAGACCCTCTCAGTCAATTTAGTGACTGATGGTCTGAGAGATATCCGTAAAAAAAAAAAAAAGGTCTCCAGAGAGTAGTATAGGAATTTGAACCGTGCATTTTGCATCAGTTCTAGATACGCGTGGAGGGACGTTTTTTCCAGACCCTCTCATCCGATTTGGTGACTGATGGTCTAAGAGAAATCCGTAAAAAAAAAAAAAAAAAACTCCTCCAGAGAGTAGTATAGAAATTCGAATCGTGCATTTTGCACCAGTTACAGATATCCGTGAAGTGACGTTTTTTCCAGAGCCTCTCAGTCACTTTTGGTGACTGATGGTTTTTAGGAGAAATCCGTAAAAAAAAAATCTCCAGAGAGTAGTATAGGAATTCGAATCGTGCATTTTGCACCAGTTTTAGATACTCGTGGAGTGACGTTTTTCCCAGACCATCTCAGTCGATTTGGTGACCGATGGTCTAAGAGAAATCCGTCAAAAAAAAAAAAAAAAAAATTCCAGAGAGTAGTTTAGAAATTCGAATCGTGCATTTTGCACCGGATCTAGTTACTCGTGGAGTGACGTTTTTTCCAGACCTTCTCAGTCAATTTGGGGACTGATTGTCGAAGAGAAATCCGTCGAAAAAAAAAAACTTTTCCAGACAGTAGTATAGGAATTCGAATCGTGCATTTTGCACCAGTTTCAGATACTCGTAGAGTGACGTTTTTTCCAGACCCTCTCAGTCACTTTTGGTGACCGACGGTCTTGAAGAGAAAGCCGTCAAAAAAAAAAGACTCCAGAGAGTTGTATAGAAGTTCAAATCGTGCATTTAACACCAGTTCTAGATACTCGTGGAGTGACGTTTTTTCCAGACCCTCTCAGACACTCTTGGTGACTGTCTAGGAGAGATCCGTAAAAAAAAAAAAAATCTCCAGAGAGTAGTATAGGAATTTGAATCGTGCATTTTGCACCAGTTTTAGATACTCGTGGAGTGACGTTTTTTCCAGACCTTCTCAGTCAATTTGGTGACTGATGGTCTAAGAGAAATCCGTCAAAAAAAAAAAAAAAAAAAACTTCCAGAGAGTAGTATAGGAATTCGAATCGTGCATTTTGCACCAGTTTTAGATACTCGTGGAGTGACGATTTTTCCAGACCCTCTAAGTCACTCTTGGTGACTGATTGTCTAGGAGAGATCCGTAAAAAAAAAAAAAAGTCTCCAGAGAGTAGTATAGGAATTCGAATCGTGCATTTTGAACCAGTTTTAGATACTCGTGGAGTGACGTTTTTTCCAGACCTTCTCAGTCAATTTGGTGACTGATGGTCTAAGAGAAATCCGTCAAAAAAAAAAAAAAAAAAAACTTCCAAAGAGTAGTATAGAAATTCGAATCGTGCATTTTGCATCAGATCTAGATACTCGCGGAGTGACGATTTTTCCAGACCCTCTCAGTCACATTTGGTGACTGATGGTCTCTAGGAGGAATCCGTAAAAAAAAAAAAAAACTTCTCTAAGGAGTAGTATAGAAACGCGAATCGTGCATTCTGCACCAGATCCAGTTACTCGTGGAGTGACGTTTTTTCCAGACCCTCTCAGTCACTTTTGGTCACCAACGGTCTTGAAGAGAAAGCCGTCAAAAAAAAAAGACTCCAGAGAGTAGTATAGAAATTCGAATCGTGCATTTTGCACCAGTTCTAGATACTCGTGGAGTGACGTTTTTTCCAGACCCTCTCAGTCAATTTGGTGACTGATGGTCTAAGAGAAATCCGTCAAAAAAAAAGGTCTTTAGAGAGTAGTATAGAAGTTCGAATCTTGCATTTACCACTAGTTCTAGATACTCGTGGAGTGACGTTTTTTCCAGACCCTCTCAGTAACTTTTGGTGACTGATGGTCTCCAGGAGAAATCCGTAAAAAAAAAAAAGTCTCCAGAGAGTAGTATAGGAATTCGAATCATGCATTTTTCAGCAGTTTCAGATACTTCTCGAGTGACGTTTTTTCCAGACACTCTCAGTCAATTTAGTGACTGATGGTCTGAGAGAAATCCGTAAGAAAAAAAAAGGTCTCCAGAGAGTAGTATAGGAATTCGAATCGTGCATTTTGCACCAGTTTTCGATACTCGTCGAGTAACGTTTTTTCCAGACCTTCTCAGTCAATTTAGTGACTGATGGTCTGAGAGATATCCGTGAAAAAAAAAAAAAAACTTCTCCAAATAGTAGTATGGAAATTCGAACCGTGCATTTTGCACCAGTTCTAGATACGCGTGGAGTGACGTTTTTTCCGGACCCTCTCATCCGATTTGGTGACTGATGGTCCAAGAGAAATCCGTCAAGAAACAAAAAAAAGAAAAAAACGCCTCCAGAGAGTAGTATAGAAATTCGAATCGTGCATTTTGCACCAGTTACAGATATCCGTGAAGTGACGTTTTTTCCAGAGCCTCTCAGTCACTTTTGGTGACTGATGGTCTCTAGGAGGAATCCGTAAAAAAAAAAATCTCCAGAGAGTAGTACAGGAATTTGAATCGTGGATTTTGCACCAGTTTTAGATACTCGTGGAGTGACGTTTTTTCCAGACCCTCTCAGTAAATTTGGTGACTGATGGTCTAAGAGAATCCCGTCAAAAAAAAAGGTCTTTAGAGAGTAGTAGAGAAGTTCGAATCGTGCATTTACCACCAGTTCTAGATACTCGTGGAGTGCCGTTTTTTCCAGACCCTCTCAGTCACTTTTGGTGACTGATGGTCTCCAGGAGAAATCCGTAAAAAAAAAAAAGTCTCCAGAGAGTAGTATAGGAATTTGAATCGTGCATTTTTCACCAGTTTTAGATACTTCCCGAGTAACGTTTTTTCCGGACACTCTCAGTCAATTTAGTGACTGATGGTCTGAGAGAAATCCGTAAGAAAAAAAAAAGGTCTCCAAAGAAGAGTATAGGAATTCGAATCGTGCATTTTGCACCAGTTTTCGATACTCGTCGAGTAACGTTTTTCCGAGACCCTTTCAGTCAATTTAGTGACTGATGGTCTGAGAGATATCCGTAAAAAAAAAAAAAAAAAACTTCTCCAAATAGTAGTATAGAAATTCGAACCGTGCATTTTGCACCAGTTCTAGATGCGCGTGGAGGGACGTTTTTTCCAGACCCTTTCATCCGATTTGGTGACTGTTGGTCTAAGAGAAATCCGTAGAAAAAAAAAAAAAAACTCCTCCAGAGAGTAGTATAGAAATTCGAATCGTGCATTTTGCACCAGTTACAGATACCCGTGAAGTGACGTTTTTTCCAGAGCCTCTCAGTCACTTTTGGTGACTGATGGTCTCTAGGAGAAATCCGTAAAAAAAAAAAATCTCCAAAAAGTAGTATAGAAATTCGAACCGTGCATTTTGCACCAGTTCTAGATACGCGTGGAGTGACGTTTTTTCCAGACCCTCTCATTCGATTTGGTGACTGATGGTCCAAGAGAAATCCGTCAAAAAATAAAAAAAACTCCTCCAGAGAGTAGTATAGAAATTCGGATCGTGCATTTTGCACCAGTTCTAGATACCCGTGGAGTGACGTTTTTTCCAGACCCTCTCAGTCACTTTTGGTGACCGATGGTCTCTGGGAGAAATCCGTAAAAAAAAAAAAATCTCCAGAGAGTAGTATAGGAATTCGAATCGTGCATTTTGCACCAGTTTTAGATACTCGTGGAGTGACGTTTTTTCCAGACCTTCTCAGTCAATTTGGTGACTGATGGTCTAAGAGAAATCCGTCGAAAAGAAAAAAAAAAAAAAAACTTTCAGAGAGTAGTATAGAAATTCGAATCGTGCATTTTGCATCAGATCTAGATACTCGCGGAGTGACGATTTTTCCAGACCCTCTCAGTCACATTTGGTGACTGATGGTCTCTAGGAGAAATCCGTAAAAAAAAAAAAAACTTCTCCAAAGAGTAGTATAGAAACGCAAATCGTGCATTCTGCACCAGATCCAGTTACTCGTGGAGTGACGTTTTTTCCAGACCCTCTCATCGAAATTGGTGACTGATTGTCGGAGAGAAATCCGTCAAAAAAAAAAAAAAACTTTTCCAGAGGGTAGTATAGGAATTCGAATCGTGCATTTTGCACTGGTTTTAGATACTCGTGGAGTGACGTTTTTTCCAGACCCTCTCAGTCACTTTTGGTCACCAACGGTCTTGAAGAGAAAGCCGTAAAAAAAAAAAAAGACTCCAGAGAGTAGTATAGAAATTCGAATCGTGCATTTTGCACCAGTTCTAGATACGCGTTGAGTGAGGTTTTTTCCAGACCCTCTCATCCGATTTGGTGACTGATGGTCTAAGAGAAATCCGTCAAAAAAAAAAAAAATTCCTCCAGAGAGTAGTATAGAAATTCGAATCGTGCATTTTGCACCAGTTCTAGATATCCGTGGAGTGACGTTTTTTCCAGACCCTCTCAGTCACTTTTGGTGACTGATGATCTCTAGGAGAAATCCGAAAAAAAAAAAATCTCCAGAGTGTAGTATAGGAATTCGAATCGTGCATTTTGCACCAGTTTTAGATACTCGTGGAGTGACGCTTTTTCCAGACCCTCTCAGTCAATTTGGTGACTGATGGTCTAAGAGAAATCCGTCAAAAAAAAGGTCTTGAGAGAGTAGTATAGAAGTTCAAATCGTGCATTTAACACCAGTTCTAGATACTCGTGGAGTGACGTTTTTTCCAAACCCTCTCAGTCACTCTTGGTGACTGTCTAGGAGAGATCCGTAAAAAAAAAAAAAGTCTCCAGAGAGTAGTATAGGAATTCGAATCGTGCATTTTGCACCAGTTTTAGATACTCGTGGAGTGACGTTTTTTCCAGACCTTCTCAGTCAATTTGGTGACTGATGGTCTAAGAGAAATCCGTCGAAAAGAAAAAAAAAAAAAAACTTTCAGAGAGTAGTATAGAAATTCGAATCGTGCATTTTGCATCAGATCTAGATACTCGCGGAGTGACGATTTTTCCAGACCCTCTCAGACACATTTGGTGACTGATGGTCTCTAGGAGAAATCCGTAAAAAAAAAAAAACTTCTCCAAAGAGTAGTATAGAAACGCAAATCGTGCATTCTGCTCCAGATCCAGTTACTCGTGGAGTGACGTTTTTTCCAGACCCTCTCATCGAAATTGGTGACTGATTGTCGGAGAGAAATCCGTCAAAAAAAAAAAAAAACTTTTCCAGAGGGTAGTATAGGAATTCGAATCGTGCATTTTGCACTGGTTTTAGATACTCGTGGAGTGACGTTTTTTCCAGACCCTCTCAGTCACTTTTGGTCACCAACGGTCTTGAAGAGAAAGCCGTAAAAAAAAAAAAAGACTCCAGAGAGTAGTATAGAAATTCGAATCGTGCATTTTGCACCAGTTCTAGATACGCGTTGAGTGAGGTTTTTTCCAGACCCTCTCATCCGATTTGGTGACTGATGGTCTAAGAGAAATCCGTCAAAAAAAAAAAAAATTCCTCCAGAGAGTAGTATAGAAATTCGAATCGTGCATTTTGCACCAGTTCTAGATATCCGTGGAGTGACGTTTTTTCCAGACCCTCTCAGTCACTTTTGGTGACTGATGATCTCTAGGAGAAATCCGTAAAAAAAAAAAATCTCCAGAGAGTTGTATAGGAATTAGAATCGTGCATTTTGCACTAGTTTTAGATACTCGTGGAGTGACGATTTTTCCGGACCCTTTAGGTCACTTTTGGTGACTGAATGTCTAGGAGAGATCCGTAAAAAAAAAAAAAGTCTCCAGAGAGTAGTATAGGAATTCGAATCGTGCATTTTGCACCAGTTTTAGATACCCGTGGAGTATCGTATTTTCCAGACCTTCTCAGTCAATTCGGTGACTGATGGTCTAAGAGAAATTCGTCAAAAAAAAAAAAAACTCTTAGAGAGTAGTATAGAAATTTGAATCGTGCATTTTGCACCAGATCTAGTTACTCGTGGAGTGACGATTTTTCCAGACCCTCTCAGTCCTTTTTGGTGACTGATGGTCTCTAGGAGAAATCCGTAAAAAAAAAAAAAAACTTCTCCAAAGAGTAGTATAGAAATTGGAATCGTGCATTTTGCACCAGATCTAGTTTGTCGTGGAGTGACGTTTTTTCCAGACCCTCTCAGTCAATTTGGTGACTGATTGTCGAAGAGAAATCCATCAAAAAAAACTTTTTCAGAGAGTAGTATAGGAATTCGAATCGTGCATTTTGCACCAGTTTTAGATACTCGTGGAGTGACGTTTTTTCCAGACCCTCTCAGTCACTTTTGGTGACCGACGGTCTTGAAGAGAAAGCCGTCAAAAAAAAAGACTACAGAGAGTAGTATAGAAATTCGAATTGTGCATTTTGCACCAGTTCTAGATACTCGTGTAGTGACGTCTTTTCCAGACCCTCTCAGTAAATTTGGTGACTGATGGTCTAAGAGAATCCCGTCAAAAAAAAAGGTCTTTAGAGAGTAGTATAGAAGTTCGAATCGTGCATTTACTACCAGTTCTAGATACTCGTAGAGTGACGTTTTTTCCAGACCCTCTCAGTCACTTTTGGTGACTGATGGTCTCCAGGAGAAATCCGTAAAAAAAAAAATCTCCAGAGAGTAGTATAGGAATTTGAATCGTGCATTTTTCACCAGTTTTAGATACTTCTCGAGTAACGTTTTTTCCAGACACTCTCAGTCAATTTAGTGACTGATGGTCTGAGAGAAATCCGTAAGAAAAAAAAAAAGGTCTCCAAAGAGTAGTATAGGAATTCGAATCGTGCATTTTGCACCAGTTTTCGATACTTGTCGAGTAACGTTTCTTCCGGACCCTCTCAGTCAATTTGGTGACTGATGGTCTAAGAGAAATCCGTCAAAAAAAAAGGTCTTCAGAGAGTTGTAGAGAAGTTCGAATCGTGCATTTACCACCAGTTCTAGATACTCGTGGAGTGACGTTTTTTCCAGACCCTCTCAGTCACTTTTGGTGACTGATGGTCTCCAGGAGGAATCCGTAAAAAAAAAAAGTCTCCAGAGAGTAGTATAGGAATTTGAATCGTGCATTTTTCACCAGTTTCAGATACTTCTCGAGTGACGTTTTTTCCAGACACTCTCAGTCAATTTAGTGACTGATGGTCTGAGAGAAATCCGTAAGAAAAAAAAAGGTCTCCAGAGAGTAGTATAGGAATTCGAATCGTGCATTTTGCACCAGTTTTCGATACTCGTCGAGTTACGTTTTTTCCAGACCTTCTCAGTCAATTTAGTGACTGATGGTCTGAGAGATATCCGTAAAAAAAAAAAAAAAACTTCTTCAAATAGTAGTATAGAAATTCGAACCGTGCATTTTGCATCAGTTCTAGATACGCGTGGAGTGACGTTTTTTCCGGACCCTTTCATCCGATTTGGTGACTGATGGTCTAAGAGAAATCCGTCAGAAAAAAAAAAAAACTCCTCCAGAGAGTAGTATAGAAATTCGAATCGTGCATTTTGCACCAGTTACAGATATCCGTGAAGTGTCGTTTTTTCCAGAGCCTCTCAGTCACTTTTGGTGACTGATGGTCTCTAGGAGGAATCCGTAAAAAAAAAAATCTCCAGAGAGTAGTACAGGAATTCGAATCGTGCATTTTGCACCAGTTTTAGATACTCGTGGAGTGACGATTTTTCCAGACCCTCTAAGTCACTCTTGGTGGCTGATTGTCTAGGGGAGATCCGTAAAAAAAAAAAAAAAGTCTCCAGAGAGTAGTATCGGAATTCGAACCGTGCATTTTGCACCAGTTTTAGATACTCGTGGAGTGACGTTTTTTCCAGATCTTCTCAGTCAATTTGGTGACTGATGGTCTAAGAGAAATCCGTCAAAAAAAAAAAAAACTTCCAGAGAGTCGTATAGGAATTCGAATCGTGCATTTCGCACCAGATCTAGATACTCGTGGAGTGACGATTTTTCCAGACCCTCTCAGTCCTTTTGGTGACTGATGGTCTCCAGGAGAAATCCGTAAAAAAAAAAGTCTCCAGAGAGTAGTATAGGAATTTGAATCGTGCATTTTTCACCAGTTTTAGATACTTCTCGAGTAACGTTTTTTCCAGACACTCTCAGTCAATTGAGTGACTGATGGTCTGAGAGAAATCCGTAGGAAAAAAAAAAAGGTCTCCAAAGAGTAGTATAGGAATTCGAATCGTGCATTTTGCACCAGTTTTCGATACTTGTCGAGTAACGTTTCTTCCGGACCCTCTCAGTCAATTTGGTGACTGATGGTCTAAGAGAAATCCGTCAAAAAAAGAGGTCTTTAGAGAGTTGTAGAGAAGTTCGAATCGTGCATTTACCACCAGTTCTAGATACTCGTGGAGTGACGTTTTTTCCAGACCCTCTCAGTCACTTTTGGTGACTGATGGTCTCCAGGAGGAATCCGTAAAAAAAAAAAAGTCTCCAGAGAGTAGTATAGGAATTCGAATCGTGCATTTTTCACCAGTTTCAGATACTTCTCGAGTGACGTTTTTTCCAGACACTCTCAGTCAATTTAGTGACTGATGGTCTGAGAGAAATCCGTTAGAAAAAAAAAGGTCTCCAGAGAGTAGTATAAGAATTCGAATCGTGCATTTTGCACCAGTTTTCGATACTCGTCGAGTAACGTTTTTTCCAGACCTTCTCAGTCAATTTAGTGACTGATGGTCTGAGAGATATCGGTAAAAAAAAAAAAAAACTTCTCCAAATAGTAGTATAGAAATTCGAACCGTGCATTTTGCACCAGTTCTAGATACGCGTGGAGTGACGTTTTTTCCGGACCCTTTCATCCGATTTGGTGACTGATGGTCTAAGAGAAATCCGTCAGAAAAAAAAAAAAAACTCCTCCAGAGAGTAGTATAGAAATTCGAATAGTGCATTTTGCACCAGTTACAGATATCCGTGAAGTGACGTTTTTTCCAGAGCCTCTCAGTCACTTTTGGTGACTGATGGTCTCTAGGAGGAATCCGTAAAAAAAAAAATCTCCAGAGAGTAGTACAGGAATTCGAATCGTGCATTTTGCACCAGTTTTAGATACTCGTGGATCGACGATTTTTCCAGACCCTCTAAGTCACTCTTGGTGACTGATTGTCTAGGGGAGATCCGTAAAAAAAAAAAAAAGTCTCCAGAGAGTAGTATCGGAATTCGAACCGTGCATTTTGCACCAGTTTTAGATACTCGTGGAGTGACGTTTTTTCCAGATCTTCTCAGTCAATTTGGTGACTGATGGTCTAAGAGAAATCCATCAAAAAAAAAAAAAAACTTCCAGAGAGTCGTATAGGAATTCGAATCGTGCATTTCGCACCAGTTTTAGATACCCGTAGAGTGACGTTTTTTCCAGACTTTTTCAGTCAATTTGGTGACTGATTGTCGAAGAAAAATCCGTCAAAAAAAACTTTTCCAGAGAGTAGTATAGGAATTCGAATCGTGCATTTTGCACCAGTTTTAGATACTCGTGGAGTGACGTTTTTTCCCGACCCCCTCAGTCACTTTTGGTGACCGACGGTCTTGAAGAGGAAGCCGTCAAAAAAAAAAGACTCCAGAGAGAAGTATAGAAATTCGAATTGTGCATTTTGCACCAGTTCTAGATACTCGTGTAGTGACGTCTTTTCCAGACCCTCTCAGTCAATTTGGTGACGGATGGTCTAAGAGGAATCCGTCAAAAAAAAAGGTCTTTAGAGAGTAGTATAGAAGTTCGAATCGTGCATTTACCACCAGTTCTAGATACTCGTGGAGTGACGTTTTTCCCAGACCCTCTAAGTCACTTTTGGTGACTGATGGTCTCCAGGAGAAATCCGTAAAAAAAAAAGTCTCCAGAGAGTAGTATAGGAATTCGAATCGTGCATTTTGCACCAGATCTAGATACTCGTGGAGTGACGATTTTTCCAGACCCTCTCAGTCACTTTTGGTGACTGATGGTCTCTAGGAGAAATCCGTAAAACAAAAAAAACTTTTCCAAAGAGTAGTATAGAAATTCCAATCGTGCATTTTGCACCAGATCTAGTTTGTCGTGGAGTGACGTTTTTTCCAGACCCTCTCAGTCAATTTGGTGACTGATTGTCGAAGAGAAATCCATCAAAAAAAACTTTTTCAGAGAGTAGTATAGGAATTCGAATCGTGGATTTTGCACCAGTTTTAGATACTCGTGGAGTGACGTTTTTTCCAGACCCTCTCAGTAAATTTGGTGACTGATGGTCTAAGAGAATCCCGTCAAAAAAAAGGTCTTTAGAGAGTAGTATAGAAGTTCGAATCGTGCATTTACCACCAGTTCTAGATACTCGTGGAGTGACGTTTTTTCCAGACCCTCTCAGTCACTTTTGGTGACTGATGGTCTCCAGGAGAAATCCGTAAAAAAAAAAAAGTCTCCAGAGAGTAGTATAGGAATTTGAATCGTGCATTTTTCACCAGTTTTAGATACTTCTCGAGTAACGTTTTTTCCGGACACTCTCAGTCAATTTAGTGACTGATGGTCTGAGAGAAATCCGTAAGAAAAAAAAAAGGTCTCCAAAGAAGAGTATAGGAATTCGAATCGTGCATTTTGCACCAGTTTTCGATACTCGTCGAGTAACGTTTTTCCGAGACCCTTTCAGTCAATTTAGTGACTGATGGTCTGAGAGATATCCGTAAAAAAAAAAAAAAAAACTTCTCCAAATAGTAGTATAGAAATTCGAACCGTGCATTTTGCACCAGTTCTAGATGCGCGTGGAGGGACGTTTTCTCCAGACCCTTTCATCCGATTTGGTGACTGATGGTCTAGGAGAAATCCGTCAAAAAAAAAACTCCTCCAGAGAGTAGTATAGAAATTCGAATCGTCCATTTTGCACCAGTTACAGATACCCGTGAAGTGACGTTTTTTCCAGAGCCTCTCAGTCACTTTTGGTGACTGATGGTCTCTAGGAGAAATCCGTAAAAAAAAAAAAATCTCCAAAAAGTAGTATAGAAATTCGAACCGTGCATTTTGCACCAGTTCTAGATACGCGTGGAGTGACGTTTTTTCCAGATCCTCTCATTCGATTTGGTGACTGATGGTCCAAGAGAAATCCGTCAAAAAATAAAAAAAACTCCTCCAGAGAGTAGTATAGAAATTCGAATCGTGCATTTTGCACCAGTTCTAGATACCCGTGGAGTGACGTTTTTTCCAGACCCTCTCAGTCACTTTTGGTGACCGATGGTCTCTGGGAGAAATCCGTAAAAAAAAAAAATCTCCAGAGAGTAGTATAGGAATTCGAATCGTGCATTTTGCACCAGTTTTAGATACTCGTGGAGTGACGATTTTTCCAGACTCTCTAAGTCACTCTTGGTGACTGATTGTCTAGAAGAGATCCGTAAAAAAAAAAAAAGTCTCCAGAGAGTAGTAGAGGAATTCGAATCGTGCATTTTGCACCAGTTTTAGATACTCGTGGAGTGACGTTTTTTCCAGACTGTCTCAGTCAATTTGGTGACTGATGGTCTAAGAGAAATCCGTCAAAAAAAAAAAAAAACTTCCAGAGAGTAGTATAGAAATTCGAATCGTGCATTTTGCATCAGATCTAGATACTCGTGGAGTGACGATTTTTCCAGACCCTCTCAGTCACTTTTGGTGACTGATGGTCTCTAGGCAAAATCCGTAAAAAAAAAAAAACTTCTTCAAAGAGTAGTATAGAAACTCGAATCGTGCATTTTGCACCCGATCTAGTTACTCGTGGAGTGACGTTTTTTCCAGACCCTCTCAGTCAATTTGGTGACTGATTGTCGAAGAGAAATCCGTCAAAAAAAAAAAAAACTTTTCCAGAGAGTAGTATAGGAATTCGAATCGTGCATTTTGCACCAGTCTTAGATACTCAAGGAGTGACGTTTTTTCCAGACCCTCTCAGTCACTTTTCGTCACCGACGGTCTTGAAGAGAAAGCCTTCCAAAAAATAAAAGACTCCAGAGAGTAGTATAGAAATCCGAATCGTGCATTTTGCACCAATTCTAGTTACTCGTGGAGTGACGTTTCTTCCGGACCCTCTCAGTCAATTTGGTGACGGATGGTCTAAGAGAAATCCGTCAAAAAAAAAGGTCTTTAGAGAGTAGTATAGAAGTTCGAATCGTGCATTTACCACCAGTTTTAGATACTCGTGGAGTGACGTTTTTCCCAAACCCTCTCAGTCACTTTTGGTGACTGATGGTCTCCAGGAGAAATCCGTAAAAAAAAAAAGTCTCCAGAGAGTAGTATAGGAATTCGAATCGTGCATTTTGCACCAGATCTAGATACTCGTGGAGTGACGATTTTTCCAGACCCTCTCAGTCACTTTTGGTGACTGATGGTCTCTGGGAGAAATCCGTAAAAAAAAAAAAAACTTTTCCAAAGAGTAGTATAGAAATTCGAATCGTGCATTTTGCACCAGATCTAGTTTGTCGTGGAGTGACGTTTTTTCCAGACCCTCTCAGTCAATTTGGTGACTGATTGTCGAAGAGAAATCCATCAAAAAAAACTTTTTCAGAGAGTAGTATAGGAATTCGAATCGTGGATTTTGCACCAGTTTTAGATACTCGTGGAGTGACGTTTTTTCCAGACCCTCTCAGTAAATTTGGTGACTGATGGTCTAAGAGAATCCCGTCAAAAAAAAGGTCTTTAGAGAGTAGTATAGAAGTTCGAATCGTGCATTTACCACCAGTTCTAGATACTCGTGTAGTGACGTTTTTTCCAGACCCTCTCAGTCACTTTTGGTGACTGATGGTCTCCAGGAGAAATCCGTAAAAAAAAAAAAGTCTCCAGAGAGTAGTATAGGAATTTGAATCGTGCATTTTTCACCAGTTTTAGATACTTCTCGAGTAACGTTTTTTCCGGACACTCTCAGTCAATTTAGTGACTGATGGTCTGAGAGAAATCCGTAAGAAAAAAAAAGGTCTCCAAAGAAGAGTATAGGAATTCGAATCGTGCATTTTGCACCAGTTTTCGATACTCGTCGAGTCACGTTTTTCCGAGACCCTTTCAGTCAATTTAGTGACTGATGGTCTGAGAGATATCCGTAAAAAAAAAAAAAAAAAACTTCTCCAAATAGTAGTATAGAAATTCGAACCGTGCATTTTGCACCAGTTCTAGATGCGCGTGGAGGGACGTTTTTTCCAGACCCTTTCATCCGATTTGGTGACTGATGGTCTAAGAGAAATCCGTCAGAAAAAAGAAAAAAACTTCTCCAGAGAGTAGTATAGAAATTCGAATCGTGCATTTTGCACCAGTTACAGATATCCGTGAAGTGACGTTTTTTCCAGAGCCTCTCAGTCACTTTTGGTGACTGATGGTCTCTAGGAGGAATCCGTAAAAAAAAAAATCTCCAGAGAGTAGTACAGGAATTCGAATCGTGCATTTTGCACCAGTTTTAGATACCCGTAGAGTGACGTTTTTTCCAGACCTTCTCAGTCAATTTGGTGACTGATTGTCGAAGAGAAATCCATCAAAAAAAACTTTTTCAGAGAGTAGTATAGGAATTCGAATCGTGCATTTTGCACCAGTTTTAGATACTCGTGGAGTGACGTTTTTTCCAGACCCTCTCAGTCACTTTTGGTGACCGATGGTCTTGAAGAGAAAGCCGTCAAAAAAAAAAGACTACAGAGAGTAGTATAGAAATTCGAATCGTGCATTTTGCACCAGTTCTAGATACTCGTGTAGTGACGTCTTTTCCAGACCCTTTCAGTAAATTTTGTGACTGATGGTCTAAGAGAATCCCGTCAAAAAAAAAGGTCTTTAGAGAGTAGTATAGAAGTTTGAATCGTGCATTTACCACCAGTTCTAGATACTCGTGGAGTGACGTTTTTTCCAGACCCTTTCAGTCACTTTTGGTGACTGATGGTCTCCAGGAGAAATCCGTAAAAAAAAAAAAAGTCTCCAGAGAGTAGTATAGGAATTTGAATCGTGCATTTTTCACCAGTTTTAGATACTTCTCGAGTGACTTTTTTCCAGACACTCTCAGTCAATTTAGTGACTGATGGTCTGAGAGAAATCCGTAAGAAAAAAAAAAAGGTCTCCAGAGAGTAGTATAGGAATTCGAATCGTGCATTTTGCACCAGTTTTCGATACTCGTCGAGTAACGTTTTTCCGAGACCCTTTCAGTCAATTTAGTGACTGATGGTCTGAGAGATATCCGTAAAAAAAAAAAAAAAACTTCTCCGAATAGTAGTATAGAAATTCGAACCGTGCATTTTGCACCAGTTCTAGATGCGCGTGGAGGGACGTTTTTTCCAGACCCTCTCATCCGATTTGGTGACTGATGGTCTAAGAGAAATCCGTCAAAAAAAAAAAAAAAAAAAACTTCTTCAGAGAGTAGTATAGAAATTCGAATCGTGCATTTTGCACCAGTTACAGATACCCGTGAAGTGACGTTTTTTCCAGAGCCTCTCAGTCACTTTTGGTGACTGATGGTCTCTAGGAGAAATCGGTAAAAAAAAAAAAATCTCCAAATAGTAGTATAGAAATTCGAACCGTGCATTTTGCACCAGTTCTAGATACGCGTGGAGTGACGTTTTTTCCAGACCCTCTCATCCGATTTGGTGACTGATGGTCCAAGAGAAATCCGTCAAAAAATAAAAAAAAATAAAAAAAACTCCTCCAGAGAGTAGTATAGAAGTTCGAATCGTGCATTTTGCACCAGTTTTAGATACTCGTGGAGTGACGTTTTTTCCAGACCCTCTCAGTCAATTTGGTGACTGATGATCTCTAGGAGAAATCCGTAAAAAAAAAAAAAAACTTCTCCAAAGAGTAGTATAGAAACGCAAATCGTGCATTCTGCACCAGATCCAGTTACTCGTGGAGTGACGTTTTTTCCAGACCCTCTCATCGAAATTGGTGACTGATTGTCGGAGAGAAATCCGTCAAAAAAAAAAAAAACTTTTCCAGAGGGTAGTATAGGAATTCGAATCGTGCATTTTGCACCGGTTTTAGATACTCGTGGAGTGACGTTTTTTCCAGACCCTCTCAGTCACTTTTGGTGACTGATGATCTCTAGGAGAAATCCGTAAAAAAAAAAAATCTCCAGAGAGTTGTATAGGAATTAGAATCGTGCATTTTGCACCAGTTTTAGATACTCGTGGAGTGACGATTTTTCCGGACCCTTTAGGTCACTCTTGGTGACTGAATGTCTAGGAGAGATCCGTAAAAAAAAAAAGTCTCCAGAGAGTAGTATAGGAATTCGAATCGTGCATTTTGCACCAGTTTTAGATACCCGTGGAGTATCGTATTTTCCAGACCTTCTCAGTCAATTCGGTGACTGATGGTCTAAGAGAAATTCGTCAAAAAAAAAAAAAAACTCTTAGAGAGTAGTATAGAAATTTGAATCGTGCATTTTGCACCAGATCTAGATACTCGTGGAGTAACGATTTTTCCAGACCCTCTCAGTCCTTTTTGGTGACTGATGGTCTCTAGGAGAAATCCGTAAAAAAAAAAAAAACTTCTCCAAAGAGTAGTATAAAAATTGGAATCGTGCATTTTGCACCAGATCTAGTTTGTCGTGGAGTGACGTTTTTTCCAGACCCTCTCAGTCAATTTGGTGACTGATTGTCGAAGAGAAATCCATCAAAAAAAACTTTTTCAGAGAGTAGTATAGGAATTCGAATCGTGCATTTTGCACCAGTTTTAGATACTCGTGGAGTGACGTTTTTTCCAGACCCTCTCAGTCACTTTTGGTGACCGACGGTCTTGAAGAGAAAGCCGTCAAAAAAAAAGACTACAGAGAGTAGTATAGAAATTCGAATTGTGCATTTTGCACCAGTTCTAGATACTCGTGTAGTGACGTCTTTTCCAGACCCTCTCAGTAAATTTGGTGACTGATGGTCTAAGAGAATCCCGTCAAGAAAAAAGGTCTTTAGAGAGTCGTATAGAAGTTCGAATCGTGCATTTACCACCAGTTCTAGATACTCGTAGAGTGACGTTTTTTCCAGACCCTCTCAGTCACTTTTGGTGACTGATGGTCTCCAGGAGAAATCCGTAAAAAAAAAAGTCTCCAGAGAGTAGTATAGGAATTTGAATCGTGCATTTTTCACCAGTTTTAGATACTTCTCGAGTAACGTTTTTTCCAGACACTCTCAGTCAATTTAGTGACTGATGGTCTGAGAGAAATCCGTAAGAATAAAAAAAAGGTCTCCAAAGAGTAGTATAGGAATTCGAATCGTGCATTTTGCACCAGTTTTCGATACTTGTCGAGTAACGTTTCTTCCGGACCCTCTCAGTCAATTTGGTGACTGATGGTCTAAGAGAAATCCGTCAAAAAAAAGGTCTTTAGAGAGTTGTAGAGAAGTTTGAATCGTGCATTTACCACCAGTTCTAGATACTCGTGGAGTGACGTTTTTTCCAGACCCTCTCAGTCACTTTTGGTGACTGATGGTCTCCAGGAGGAATCCGTAAAAAAAAAAAAGTCTCCAGAGAGTAGTATAGGAATTCGAATCGTGCATTTTTCACCAGTTTCAGATACTTCTCGAGTGACGTTTTTTCCAGACACTCTCAGTCAATTTAGTGACTGATGGTCTGAGAGAAATCCGTAAGAAAAAAAAAGGTCTCCAGAGAGTAGTATAGGAATTCGAATCGTGCATTTTGCACCAGTTTTCGATACTCGTCGAGTAACGTTTTTTCCAGACCTTCTCAGTCAATTTAGTGACTGATGGTCTGAGAGATATCCGTAAAAAAAAAAAAAAAAAAACTTCTCCAAATAGTAGTATAGAAATTCGAACCGTGCATTTTGCACCAGTTCTAGATACGCGTGGAGTAACGTTTTTTCCGGACCCTTTCATCCGATTTGGTGATTGATGGTCTAAGAGAAATCCGTCAGAAAAAAAAAAAAAACTCCTCCAGAGAGTAGTATAGAAATTCGAATCGTGCATTTTGCACCAGTTACAGATATCCGTGAAGTGACGTTTTTTCCAGAGCCTCTCAGTCACTTTTGGTGACTGATGGTCTCTAGGAGGAATCCGTAAAAAAAAAAATCTCCAGAGAGTAGTACAGGAATTCGAATCGTGCATTTTGCACCAGTTTTAGATACTCGTGGAGTGACGATTTTTCCAGACCCTCTAAGTCACTCTTGGTGACTGATTGTCTAGGGGAGATCCGTAAAAAAAAAAAAAAGTCTCCAGAGAGTAGTATCGGAATTCGAACCGTGCATTTTGCACCAGTTTTAGATACTCGTGGAGTGACGTTTTTTCCAGATCTTCTCAGTCAATTTGGTGACTGATGGTCTAAGAGAAATCCGTCAAAAAAAAAAAAACTTCCAGAGAGTCGTATAGGAATTCGAATCGTGCATTTCGCACCAGATCTAGATACTCGTGGAGTGACGATTTTTCCAGACCCTCTCAGTCCTTTTGGTGACTGATGGTCTCCAGGAGAAATCCGTAAAAAAAAAGTCTCCAGAGAGTAGTATAGGAATTTGAATCGTGCATTTTTCACCAGTTTTAGATACTTCTCGAGTAACGTTTTTTCCAGACACTCTCAGTCAATTTAGTGACTGATGGTCTGAGAGAAATCCGTAAGAAAAAAAAAAAGGTCTCCAAAGAGTAGTATAGGAATTCGAATCGTGCATTTTGCACCAGTTTTCGATACTTGTCGAGTAACGTTTCTTCCGGACCCTCTCAGTCAATTTGGTGACCGATGGTCTAAGAGAAATCCGTCAAAAAAAGAGGTCTTTAGAGAGTTGTAGAGAAGTTCGAATCGTGCATTTACCACCAGATCTAGATACTCGTGGAGTGACGTTTTTCCCAGACCCTCTCAGTCACTTTTGGTGACTGATGGTCTCCAGGAGGAATCCGTAAAAAAAAAAAGTCTCCAGAGAGTAGTATAGGAATTCGAATCGTGCATTTTTCACCAGTTTCAGATACTTCTCGTGTGACGTTTTTTCCAGACACTCTCAGTCAATTTAGTGACTGATGGTCTGAGAGAAATCCGTAAGAAAAAAAAAGGTCTCCAGAGAGTAGTATAGGAATTCGAATCGTGCATTTTGCACCAGTTTTCGATACTCGTCGAGTAACGTTTTTCCCAGACCTTCTCAGTCAATTTAGTGACTGATGGTCTGAGAGATATCCGTAAAAAAAAAAAAAAACTTCTCCAAATAGTAGTATAGAAATTCGAACCGTGCATTTTGCACCAGTTCTAGATACGCGTGGAGTGACGTTTTTTCCGGACCCTTTCATCCGATTTGGTGACTGATGGTCTAAGAGAAATCCGTCAGAAAAAAAAAAAACTCCTCCAGAGAGTAGTATAGAAATTCGAATCGTGCATTTTGCACCAGTCACAGATATCCGTGAAGTGACGTTTTTTCCAGAGCCTCTCAGTCACTTTTGATGACTGATGGTCTCTAGGAGGAATCCGTGAAAAAAAAAATCTCCAGAGAGTAGTACAGGAATTCGAATCGTGCATTTTGCACCAGTTTTAGATACTCGTGGATCGACGATTTTTCCAGACCCTCTAAGTCACTCTTGGTGACTGATTGTCTAGGGGAGATCCGTAAAAAAAAAAAAAACTTCCAGAGAGTCGTATAGGAATTCGAATCGTGCATTTCGCACCAGTTTTAGATACCCGTAGAGTGACGTTTTTTCCAGACCTTTTCAGTCAATTTGGTGACTGATTGTCGAAGAAAAATCCGTCAAAAAAAACTTTTCCAGAGAGTAGTATAGGAATTCGAATCGTGCATTTTGCACCAGTTTTAGATACTCGTGGAGTGACGTTTTTTCCCGACCCCCTCAGTCACTTTTGGTGACCGACGGTCTTGAAGAGGAAGCCGTCAAAAAAAAAAAGACTCCAGAGAGTAGTATAGAAATTCGAATTGTGCATTTTGCACCAGTTCTAGATACTCGTGTAGTGACGTCTTTTCCAGACCCTCTCAGTCAATTTGGTGACGGATGGTCTAAGAGGAATCCGTCAAAAAAAAAGGTCTTTAGAGAGTAGTATAGAAGTTTGAATCGTGCATTTACCACCAGTTCTAGATACTCGTGGAGTGACGTTTTTCCCAGACCCTCTCAGTCACTTTTGGTGACTGATGGTCTCCAGGAAAAATCCGTAAAAAAAAAAGTCTCCAGAGAGTAGTATAGGAATTCGAATCGTGCATTTTGCACCAGATCTAGATACTCGTGGAGTGACGATTTTTCCAGACCCTCTCAGTCACTTTTGGTGACTGATGGTCTCTAGGAGAAATCCGTAAAAAAAAAAAAACTTTTCCAAAGAGTAGTATAGAAATTCCAATCGTGCATTTTGCACCAGATCTAGTTTGTCGTGGAGTGACGTTTTTTCCAGACCCTCTCAGTCAATTTGGTGACTGATTGTCGAAGAGAAATCCATCAAAAAAAACTTTTTCAGAGAGTAGTATAGGAATTCGAATCGTGGATTTTGCACCAGTTTTAGATACTCGTGGAGTGACGTTTTTTCCAGACCCTCTCAGTAAATTTGGTGACTGATGGTCTAAGAGAATCCCGTCAAAAAAAAGGTCTTTAGAGAGTAGTATAGAAGTTCGAATCGTGCATTTACCACCAGTTCTAGATACTCGTGGAGTGACGTTTTTTCCAGACCCTCTCAGTCACTTTTGGTGACTGATGGTCTCCAGGAGAAATCCGTAAAAAAAAAAAGTCTCCAGAGAGTAGTATAGGAATTTGAATCGTGCATTTTTCACCAGTTTTAGATACTTCTCGAGTAACGTTTTTTCCGGACACTCTCAGTCAATTTAGTGACTGATGGTCTGAGAGAAATCCGTAAGAAAAAAAAAAGGTCTCCAAAGAAGAGTATAGGAATTCGAATCGTGCATTTTGCACCAGTTTTCGATACTCGTCGAGTAACGTTTTTCCGAGACCCTTTCAGTCAATTTAGTGACTGATGGTCTGAGAGATATCCGTAAAAAAAAAAAAAAAAAACTTCTCCAAATAGTAGTATAGAAATTCGAACCGTGCATTTTGCACCAGTTCTAGATGCGCGTGGAGGGACGTTTTTTCCAGACCCTTTCATCCGATTTGGTGACTGATGGTCTAAGAGAAATCCGTCAAAAAAAAAAAAAAAAAAAAACTCCTCCAGAGAGTAGTATAGAAATTCGAATCGTGCATTTTGCACCAGTTACAGATACCCGTGAAGTGACGTTTTTTCCAGAGCCTCTCAGTCACTTTTGGTGACTGATGGTCTCTAGGAGAAATCCGTAAAAAAAAAAAAATCTCCAAAAAGTAGTATAGAAATTCGAACCGTGCATTTTGCACCAGTTCTAGATACGCGTGGAGTGACGTTTTTTCCAGACCCTCTCATTCGATTTGGTGACTGATGGTCCGAGAGAAATCCGTCAAAAAATAAAAAAAACTCCTCCAGAGAGTAGTATAGAAATTCGAATCGTGCATTTTGCACCAGTTCTAGATACCCGTGGAGTGACGTTTTTTCCAGACCCTCTCAGTCACTTTTGGTGACCGATGGTCTCTGGGAGAAATCCGTAAAAAAAAAAAAATCTCCAGAGAGTAGTATAGGAATTCGAATCGTGCATTTTGCACCAGTTTTAGATACTCGTGGAGTGACGATTTTTCCAGACTCTCTAAGTCACTCTTGGTGACTGATTGTCTAGGAGAGATCCGTAAAAAAAAAAAAAAAGTCTCCAGAGAGTAGTAGAGGAATTCGAATCGTGCATTTTGCACCAGTTTTAGATACTCGTGGAGTGACGTTTTTTCCAGACTGTCTCAGTCAATTTGGTGACTGATGGTCTAAGAGAAATCCGTCAAAAAAAAAAAAAAAAAACTTCCAGAGAGTAGTATAGGAATTCGAATCGTGCATTTTGCATCAGATCTAGATACTCGTGGAGTGACGATTTTTCCAGACCCTCTCAGTCACTTTTCGTCACCGACGGTCTTGAAGAGAAAGCCTTCCAAAAAATAAAAGACTCCAGAGAGTAGTATAGAAATCCGAATCGTGCATTTTGCACCAATTCTAGTTACTCGTGGAGTGACGTTTCTTCCGGACCCTCTCAGTCAATTTGGTGACGGATGGTCTAAGAGGAATCCGTCAAAAAAAAAGGTCTTTAGAGAGTAGTATAGAAGTTCGAATCGTGCATTTACCACCAGTTCTAGATACTCGTGGAGTGACGTTTTTCCCAGACCCTCTCAGTCACTTTTGGTGACTGATGGTCTCCAGGAGAAATCCGTAAAAAAAAAAAGTCTCCAGAGAGTAGTATAGGAATTCGAATCGTGCATTTTGCACCAGATCTAGATACTCGTGGAGTGACGATTTTTCCAGACCCTCTCAGTCACTTTTGGTGACTGATGGTCTCTGGGAGAAATCCGTAAAAAAAAAAAAAACTTTTCCAAAGAGTAGTATAGAAATTCGAATCGTGCCTTTTGCACCAGATCTAGTTTGTCGTGGAGTGACGTTTTTTCCAGACCCTCTCAGTCAATTTGGTGACTGATTGTCGAAGAGAAATCCATCAAAAAAAACTTTTTCAGAGAGTAGTATAGGAATTCGAATCGTGGATTTTGCACCAGTTTTAGATACTCGTGGAGTGACGTTTTTTCCAGACCCTCTCAGTAAATTTGGTGACTGATGGTCTAAGAGAATCCCGTCAAAAAAAAAGGTCTTTAGAGAGTAGTATAGAAGTTCGAATCGTGCATTTACCACCAGTTCTAGATACTCGTGTAGTGACGTTTTTTCCAGACCCTCTCAGTCACTTTTGGTGACTGATGGTCTCCAGGAGAAATCCGTAAAAAAAAAAAAGTCTCCAGAGAGTGATATAGGAATTTGAATCGTGCATTTTTCACCAGTTTAAGATACTTCTCGAGTAACGTTTTTTCCGGACACTCTCAGTCAATTTAGTGACTGATGGTCTGAGAGAAATCCGTAAGAAAAAAAAAAGGTCTCCAAAGAAGAGTATAGGAATTCGAATCGTGCATTTTGCACCAGTTTTCGATACTCGTGGAGTGACGATTTTTCCAGACCCTCTAAGTCACTCTTGGTGACTGATTGTCTAGGGGAGATCCGTAAAAAAAAAAAAAAGTCTCCAGAGAGTAGTATCGGAATTCGAACCGTGCATTTTGCACCAGTTTTAGATACTCGTGGAGTGACGTTTTTTCCAGATCTTCTCAGTCAATTTGGTGACTGATGGTCTAAGAGAAATCCGTCAAAAAAAAAAAAAAAACTTCCAGAGAGTCGTATAGGAATTCGAATCGTGCATTTCGCACCAGTTTTAGATACCCGTAGAGTGACGTTTTTTCCAGACCTTTTCAGTCAATTTGGTGACTGATTGTCGAAGAAAAATCCGTCAAAAAAAACTTTTCCAGAGAGTAGTATAGGAATTCGAATCGTGCATTTTGCACCAGTTTTAGATACTCGTGGAGTGACGTTTTTTCCCGACCCCCCAGTCACTTTTGGTGACCGATGGTCTTGAAGAGGAAACCGTCAAAAAAAAATAAGACTCCAGAGAGTAGTATAGAAATTCGAATTGTGCATTTTGCACCAGTTCTAGATACTCGTGTAGTGACGTCTTTTCCAGACCCTCTCAGTCAATTTGGTGACGGATGGTCTAAGAGGAATCCGTCAAAAAAAAAGGTCTTTAGAGAGTAGTATAGAAGTTCGAGTCGTGCATTTACCACCAGTTCTAGATACTCGTGGAGTGACGTTTTTCCCAGACCCTCTCAGTCACTTTTGGTGACTGATGGTCTCCAGGAGAAATCCGTAAAAAAAAAAAGTCTCCAGAGAGTAGTATAGGAATTCGAATCGTGCATTTTGCACCAGTTTTGGATACTCGTGGAGTGACGTTTTTTCCAGACTGTCTCAGTCAATTTGGTGACTGATGGTCTAAGAGAAAACCGTCAAAAAAAAAAAAAAAACTTCCAGAGAGTAGTATAGAAATTCGAATCGTGCATTTTGCATCAGATCTAGATACTCGTGGAGTGACGATTTTTCCAGACCCTCTCAGTCACTTTTGGTGACTGATGGTCTCTAGGCGAAATCCGTAAAAAAAAAAAAAACTTCTTCAAAGAGTAGTATAGAAACTCGAATCGTGCATTTTGCACCCGATCTAGTTACTCGTGGAGTGACGTTTTTTCCAGACCCTCTCAGTCAATTTGGTGACTGATTGTCGAAGAGAAATCCGTCAAAAAAAAAAACTTTTCCAGAGAGTAGTATAGGAATTCGAATCGTGCATTTTGCACCAGTCTTAGATACTCAAGGAGTGACGTTTTTTCCAGACCCTCTCAGTCACTTTTCGTCACCGACGGTCTTGAAGAGAAAGCCTTCCAAAAAATAAAAGACTCCAGAGAGTAGTATAGAAATCCGAATCGTGCATTTTGCACCAATTCTAGTTACTCGTGGAGTCACGTTTCTTCCGGACCCTCTCAGTCAATTTGGTGACTGATGGTCTAAGAGAAATCCGTCAAAAAAAGGTCTTTGGAGAGTTGTAGAGAAGTTCGAATCGTGCATTTACCAACAGGTCTAGATACTCGTGGATTGACGTTTTTTCCAGACCCTCTCAGTCACTTTTGGTGACTGATGGTCTCCAGGAGAAATCCGTAAAAAAAAAAAAGTCTCCAGACAGTAGTATAGGAATTCGAATCGTGCATTTTTCACCAGTTTTAGATACTTCTCGAGTGACGTTTTTTCCAGACACTCTCAGTCAATTTAGTGACTGATGGTCTGAGAGAAATCCGTAAGAAAAAAAAGGTCTCCAGAGAGTAGTATAGGAATTCGAATCGTGCATTTTGCACCAGTTTTCGATACTTGTCGAGTAACGTTTTTTCCAGACCTTCTCAGTCAATTTAGTGACTGATGGTCTGAGAGATATCCGTAAAAAAAAAAAAAAAACTTCTCCGAATAGTAGTATAGAAATTCGAACCGTGCATTTTGCACCAGTTCTAGATGCGCGTGGAGGGACGTTTTTTCCAGACCCTCTCAGTAAATTTGGTGACTGATGGTCTAAGAGAATCCCGTCAAGAAAAAAGGTCTTTAGAGAGTAGTATAGAAGTTCGAATCGTGCATTTACCACCAGTTCTAGATACTCGTAGAGTGACGTTTTTTCCAGACCCTCTCAGTCACTTTTGGTGACTGATGGTCTCCAGGAGAAATCCGTAAAAAAAAAAGTCTCCAGAGAGTAGTATAGGAATTTGAATCGTGCATTTTTCACCAGTTTTAGATACTTCTCGAGTAACGTTTTTTCCAGACACTCTCAGTCAATTTAGTGACTGATGGTCTGAGAGAAATCCGTAAGAAAAAAAAAAAGGTCTCCAAAGAGTAGTATAGGAATTCGAATCGTGCATTTTGCACCAGTTTTCGATACTTGTCGAGTAACGTTTCTTCCGGACCCTCTCAGTCAATTTGGTGACTGATGGTCTAAGAGAAATCCGTCAAAAAAAAAGGTCTTTAGAGAGTTGTAGAGAAGTTCGAATCGTGCATTTACCACCAGTTCTAGATACTCGTGGAGTGACGTTTTTTCCAGACCCTCTCAGTCACTTTTGGTGACTGATGGTCTCCAGGAGGAATCCGTAAAAAAAAAAAAGTCTCCAGAGAGTAGTATAGGAATTCGAATCGTGCATTTTTCACCAGTCTCAGATACTTCTCGAGTGACGTTTTTTCCAGACACTCTCAGTCAATTTAGTGACTGATGGTCTGAGAGAAATCCGTAAGAAAAAAAAAGGTCTCCAGAGAGTAGTATAGGAATTCGAATCGTGCATTTTGCACCAGTTTTTGATACTCGTCGAGTAACGTTTTTTCCAGACCTTCTCAGTCAATTTAGTGACTGATGGTCTGAGAGATATCCGTAAAAAAAAAAAAAAAAACTTCTCCAAATAGTAGTATAGAAATTCGAACCGTGCATTTTGCACCAGTTCTAGATACGCGTGGAGTGACGTTTTTTCCGGACCCTTTCATCCGATTTGGTGATTGATGGTCTAAGAGAAATCCGTCAGAAAAAAAAAAAAACTCCTCCAGAGAGTAGTATAGAAATTCGAATCGTGCATTTTGCACCAGTTACAGATATCCGTGAAGTGACGTTTTTTCCAGAGCCTCTCAGTCACTTTTGGTGACTGATGGTCTCTAGGAGGAATCCGTAAAAAAAAAAATCTCCAGAGAGTAGTACAGGAATTCGAATCGTGCATTTTGCACCAGTTTTAGATACTCGTGGAGTGACGATTTTTCCAGACCCTCTAAGTCACTCTTGGTGACTGATTGTCTAGGGGAGATCCGTAAAAAAAAAAAAAAGTCTCCAGAGAGTAGTATCGGAATTCGAACCGTGCATTTTGCACCAGTTTTAGATACTCGTGGAGTGACGTTTTTTCCAGATCTTCTCAGTCAATTTGGTGACTGATGGTCTAAGAGAAATCCGTCAAAAAAAAAAAAAACTTCCAGAGAGTCGTATAGGAATTCGAATCGTGCATTTCGCACCAGATCTAGATACTCGTGGAGTGACGATTTTTCCAGACCCTCTCAGTCCTTTTGGTGACTGATGGTCTCCAGGAGAAATCCGTAAAAAAAAAGTCTCCAGAGAGTAGTATAGGAATTTGAATCGTGCATTTTTCACCAGTTTTAGATACTTCTCGAGTAACGTTTTTTCCAGACACTCTCAGTCAATTTAGTGACTGATGGTCTGAGAGAAATCCGTAAGAAAAAAAAAAAAGGTCTCTAAAGAGTAGTATAGGAATTCGAATCGTGCATTTTGCACCAGTTTTCGATACTTGTCGAGTAACGTTTCTTCCGGACCCTCTCAGTCAATTTGGTGACCGATGGTCTAAGAGAAATCCGTCAAAAAAAGAGGTCTTTAGAGAGTTGTAGAGAAGTTCGAATCGTGCATTTACCACCAGATCTAGATACTCGTGGAGTGACGTTTTTCCCAGACCCTCTCAGTCACTTTTGGTGACTGATGGTCTCCAGGAGGAATCCGTAAAAAAAAAAAGTCTCCAGAGAGTAGTATAGGAATTCGAATCGTGCATTTTTCACCAGTTTCAGATACTTCTCGTGTGACGTTTTTTCCAGACACTCTCAGTCAATTTAGTGACTGATGGTCTGAGAGAAATCCGTAAGAAAAAAAAAGGTCTCCAGAGAGTAGTATAGGAATTCGAATCGTGCATTTTGCACCAGTTTTCGATACTCGTCGAGTAACGTTTTTCCCAGACCTTCTCAGTCAATTTAGTGACTGATGGTCTGAGAGATATCCGTAAAAAAAAAAAAAAACTTCTCCAAATAGTAGTATAGAAATTCGAACCGTGCATTTTGCACCAGTTCTAGATACGCGTGGAGTGACGTTTTTTCCGGACCCTTTCATCCGATTTGGTGACTGATGGTCAAAGAGAAATCCGTCAGAAAAAAAAAAAACTCCTCCAGAGAGTAGTATAGAAATTCGAATCGTGCATTTTGCACCAGTCACAGATATCCGTGAAGTGACGTTTTTTCCAGAGCCTCTCAGTCACTTTTGGTGACTGATGGTCTCTAGGAGGAATCCGTAAAAAAAAAAATCTCCAGAGAGTAGTACAGGAATTCGAATCGTGCATTTTGCACCAGTTTTAGATACTCGTGGAGTGACGATTTTTCCAGACCCTCTAAGTCACTCTTGGTGACTGATTGTCTAGGGGAGATCCGTAAAAAAAAAAAAAAGTCTCCAGAGAGTAGTATCGGAATTCGAACCGTGCATTTTGCACCAGTTTTAGATACTCGTGGAGTGACGTTTTTTCCAGATCTTCTCAGTCAATTTGGTGACTGATGGTCTAAGAGAAATCCTTTAAAAAAAAAAAAAACTTCCAGAGAGTCGTATAGGAATTCGAATCGTGCATTTCGCACCAGATCTAGATACTCGTGGAGTGACGATTTTTCCAGACCCTCTCAGTCCGTTTGGTGACTGATGGTCTCCAGGAGAAATCCGTAAAAAAAAAGTCTCCAGAGAGTAGTATAGGAATTTGAATCGTGCATTTTTCACCAGTTTTAGATACTTCTCGAGTAACGTTTTTTCCAGACACTCTCAGTCAATTTAGTGACTGATGGTCTGAGAGAAATCCGTAAGAAAAAAAAAAAGGTCTCCAAAGAGTAGTATAGGAATTCGAATCGTGCATTTTGCACCAGTTTTCGATACTTGTCGAGTAACGTTTCTTCCGGACCCTCTCAGTCAATTTGGTGACCGATGGTCTAAGAGAAATCCGTCAAAAAAAGAGGTCTTTAGAGAGTTGTAGAGAAGTTCGAATCGTGCATTTACCACCAGATCTAGATACTCGTGGAGTGACGTTTTTCCCAGACCCTCTCAGTCACTTTTGGTGACTGATGGTCTCCAGGAGGAATCCGTAAAAAAAAAAAGTCTCCAGAGAGTAGTATAGGAATTCGAATCGTGCATTTTTCACCAGTTTCAGATACTTCTCGTGTGACGTTTTTTCCAGACACTCTCAGTCAATTTAGTGACTGATGGTCTGAGAGAAATCCGTAAGAAAAAAAAAGGTCTCCAGAGAGTAGTATAGGAATTCGAATCGTGCATTTTGCACCAGTTTTCGATACTCGTCGAGTAACGTTTTTCCCAGACCTTCTCAGTCAATTTAGTGACTGATGGTCTGAGAGATATCCGTAAAAAAAAAAAAAACTTCTCCAAATAGTAGTATAGAAATTCGAACCGTGCATTTTGCACCAGTTCTAGATACGCGTGGAGTGACGTTTTTTCCGGACCCTTTCATCCGATTTGGTGACTGATGGTCTAAGAGAAATCCGTCAGAAAAAAAAAAAAACTCCTCCAGAGAGTAGTATAGAAATTCGAATCGTGCATTTTGCACCAGTCACAGATATCCGTGAAGTGACGTTTTTTCCAGAGCCTCTCAGTCACTTTTGATGACTGATGGTCTCTAGGAGGAATCCGTGAAAAAAAAAATCTCCAGAGAGTAGTACAGGAATTCGAATCGTGCATTTTGCACCAGTTTTAGATACTCGTGGATCGACGATTTTTCCAGACCCTCTAAGTCACTCTTGGTGACTGATTGTCTAGGGGAGATCCGTAAAAAAAAAAAAACTTCCAGAGAGTCGTATAGGAATTCGAATCGTGCATTTCGCACCAGTTTTAGATACCCGTAGAGTGACGTTTTTTCCAGACCTTTTCAGTCAATTTGGTGACTGATTGTCGAAGAAAAATCCGTCAAAAAAAACTTTTCCAGAGAGTAGTATAGGAATTCGAATCGTGCATTTTGCACCAGTTTTAGATACTCGTGGAGTGACGTTTTTTCCCGACCCCCTCAGTCACTTTTGGTGACCGACGGTCTTGAAGAGGAAGCCGTCAAAAAAAAAAAAGACACCAGAGAGTAGTATAGAAATTCGAATTGTGCATTTTGCACCAGTTCTAGATACTCGTGTAGTGACGTCTTTTCCAGACCCTCTCAGTCAATTTGGTGACGGATGGTCTAAGAGGAATCCGTCAAAAAAAAAGGTCTTTAGAGAGTAGTATAGAAGTTTGAATCGTGCATTTACCACCAGTTCTAGATACTCGTGGAGTGACGTTTTTCCCAGACCCTCTCAGTCACTTTTGGTGACTGATGGTCTCCAGGAGAAATCCGTAAAAAAAAAAGTCTCCAGAGAGTAGTATAGGAATTCGAATCGTGCATTTTGCACCAGATCTAGATACTCGTGGAGTGACGATTTTTCCAGACCCTCTCAGTCACTTTTAATGACTGATGGTCTCTAGGAGAAATCCGTAAAAAAAAAAAAACTTTTCCAAAGAGTAGTATAGAAATTCCAATCGTGCATTTTGCACCAGATCTAGTTTGTCGTGGAGTGACGTTTTTTCCAGACCCTCTCAGTCAATTTGGTGACTGATTGTCGAAGAGAAATCCATCAAAAAAAACTTTTTCAGAGAGTAGTATAGGAATTCGAATCGTGGATTTTGCACCAGTTTTAGATACTCGTGGAGTGACGTTTTTTCCAGACCCTCTCAGTAAATTTGGTGACTGATGGTCTAAGAGAATCCCGTCAAAAAAAAGGTCTTTAGAGAGTAGTATAGAAGTTCGAATCGTGCATTTACCACCAGTTCTAGATACTCGTGGAGTGACGTTTTTTCCAGACCCTCTTAGTCACTTTTGGTGACTGATGGTCTCCAGGAGAAATCCGTAAAAAAAAAAAGTCTCCAGAGAGTAGTATAGGAATTTGAATCGTGCATTTTTCACCAGTTTTAGATACTTCTCGAGTAACGTTTTTTCCGGACACTCTCAGTCAATTTAGTGACTGATGGTCTGAGAGAAATCCGTAAGAAAAAAAAAAGGTCTCCAAAGAAGAGTATAGGAATTCGAATCGTGCATTTTGCACCAGTTTTCGATACTCGTCGAGTAACGTTTTTCCGAGACCCTTTCAGTCAATTTAGTGACTGATGGTCTGAGAGATATCCGTAAAAAAAAAAAAAAAACTTCTCCAAATAGTAGTATAGAAATTCGAACCGTGCATTTTGCACCAGTTCTAGATGCGCGTGGAGGGACGTTTTTTCCAGACCCTTTCATCCGATTTGGTGACTGATGGTCTAAGAGAAATCCGTCAAAAAAAAAAAAAAAAAAACTCCTCCAGAGAGTAGTATAGAAATTCGAATCGTGCATTTTGCACCAGTTACAGATACCCGTGAAGTGACGTTTTTTCCAGAGCCTCTCAGTCACTTTTGGTGACTGATGGTCTCTAGGAGAAATCCGTAAAAAAAAAAAAATCTCCAAAAAGTAGTATAGAAATTCGAAAGGTGCATTTTGCACCAGTTCTAGATACGCGTGGAGTGACGTTTTTTCCAGACCCTCTCATTCGATTTGGTGACTGATGGTCCGAGAGAAATCCGTCAAAAAATAAAAAAAACTCCTCCAGAGAGTAGTATAGAAATTCGAATCGTGCATTTTGCACCAGTTCTAGATACCCGTGGAGTGACGTTTTTTCCAGACCCTCTCAGTCACTTTTGGTGACCGATGGTCTCTGGGAGAAATCCGTAAAAAAAAAAAAATCTCCAGAGAGTAGTATAGGAATTCGAATCGTGCATTTTGCACCAGTTTTAGATACTCGTGGAGTGACGATTTTTCCAGACTCTCTAAGTCACTCTTGGTGACTGATTGTCTAGGAGAGATCCGTAAAAAAAAAAAAAAAGTCTCCAGAGAGTAGTAGAGGAATTCGAATCGTGCATTTTGCACCAGTTTTAGATACTCGTGGAGTGACGTTTTTTCCAGACTGTCTCAGTCAATTTGGTGACTGATGGTCTAAGAGAAATCCGTCAAAAAAAAAAAAAAAAAACTTCCAGAGAGTAGTATAGGAATTCGAATCGTGCATTTTGCATCAGATCTAGATACTCGTGGAGTGACGATTTTTCCAGACCCTCTCAGTCACTTTTGGTGACTGATGGTCTCTAGGCGAAATCCGTAAAAAAAAAAAAACTTCTTCAAAGAGTAGTATAGAAACTCGAATCGTGCATTTTGCACCCGATCTAGTTACTCGTGGAGTGACGTTTTTTCCAGACCCTCTCAGTCAATTTGGTGACTGATTGTCGAAGAGAAATCCGTCAAAAAAAAAAAAAACTTTTCCAGAGAGTAGTATAGGAATTTGAATCGTGCATTTTGCACCAGTCTTAGATACTCAAGGAGTGACGTTTTTTCCAGACCCTCTCAGTCACTTTTCGTTACCGACGGTCTTGAAGAGAAAGCCTTCCAAAAAATAAAAGACTCCAGAGAGTAGTATAGAAATCCGAATCGTGCATTTTGCACCAATTCTAGTTACTCGTGGAGTGACGTTTCTTCCGGACCCTCTCAGTCAATTTGGTGACGGATGGTCTAAGAGGAATCCGTCAAAAAAAAAGGTCTTTAGAGAGTAGTATAGAAGTTCGAATCGTGCATTTACCACCAGTTCTAGATACTCGTGGAGTGACGTTTTTCCCAGACCCTCTCAGTCACTTTTGGTGACTGATGGTCTCCAGGAGAAATCCGTAAAAAAAAAAAGTCTCCAGAGAGTAGTATAGGAATTCGAATCGTGCATTTTGCACCAGATCTAGATACTCGTGGAGTGACGATTTTTCCAGACCCTCTCAGTCACTTTTGGTGACTGATGGTCTCTGGGAGAAATCCGTAAAAAAAAAAAAAACTTTTCCAAAGAGTAGTATAGAAATTCGAATCGTGCATTTTGCACCAGATCTAGTTTGTCGTGGAGTGACGTTTTTTCCAGACCCTCTCAGTCAATTTGGTGACTGATTGTCGAAGAGAAATCCATCAAAAAAAACTTTTTCAGAGAGTAGTATAGGAATTCGAATCGTGGATTTTGCACCAGTTTTAGATACTCGTGGAGTGACGTTTTTTCCAGACCCTCTCAGTCACTTTTGGTGACTGATGGTCTCCAGGAGAAATCCGTAAAAAAAAAAAAAGTCTCCAGAGAGTAGTATAGGAATTTGAATCGTGCATTTTTCACCAGTTTTAGATACTTCTCGAGGAACGTTTTTTCCGGACACTCTCAGTCAATTTAGTGACTGATGGTCTGAGAGAAATCCGTAAGAAAAAAAAAAGGTCTCCAAAGAAGAGTATAGGAATTCGAATCGTGCATTTTGCACCAGTTTTAGATACTCGTGGAGTGCCGATTTTTCCCGACCCTCTAAGTCACTCTTGGTGACTGATTGTCTAGGGATGATCCGTAAAAAAAAAAAAAAGTCTCCAGAGAGTAGTATCGGAATTCGAACCGTGCATTTTGCACCAGTTTTAGATACTCGTGGAGTGACGTTTTTTCCAGATCTTCTCAGTCAATTTGGTGACTGATGGTCTAAGAGAAATCCGTCAAAAAAAAAAAAAAAACTTCCAGAGAGTCGTATAGGAATTCGAATCGTGCATTTCGCACCAGTTTTAGATACCCGTAGAGTGACGTTTTTTCCAGACCTTTTCAGTCAATTTGGTGACTGATTGTCGAAGAAAAATCCGTCAAAAAAAACTTTTCCAGAGAGTAGTATAGGAATTCGAATCGTGCATTTTGCACCAGTTTTAGATACTCGTGGAGTGACGTTTTTTCCCGACCCCCCAGTCACTTTTGGTGACCGACGGTCTTGAAGAGGAAGCCGTCAAAAAAAAATAAGACTCCAGAGAGTAGTATAGAAATTCGAATTGTGCATTTTGCACCAGTTCTAGATACTCGTGTAGTGACGTCTTTTCCAGACCCTCTCAGTCAATTTGGTGACGGATGGTCTAAGAGGAATCCGTCAAAAAAAAAGGTCTTTAGAGAGTAGTATAGAAGTTCGAGTCGTGCATTTACCACCAGTTCTAGATACTCGTGGAGTGACGTTTTTCCCAGACCCTCTCAGTCACTTTTGGTGACTGATGGTCTCCAGGAGAAATCCGTAAAAAAAAAAAGTCTCCAGAGAGTAGTATAGGAATTCGAATCGTTCATTTTGCACCAGATCTAGATACTCGTGGAGTGACGATTTTTCCAGACTCTCTCAGTCACTTTTGGTGACTGATGGTCTCTAGGAGAAATCCTTAAAAAAAAAAAAAACTTTTCCAAAGAGTAGTATAGAAATTCCAATCGTGCATTTTGCACCAGATCTAGTTTGTCGTGGAGTGACGTTTTTTCCAGACCCTCTCAGTCAATTTGGTGACTGATTGTCGAAGCGAAATCCATCAAAAAAAACTTTTTCAGAGAGTAGTATAGGAATTCGAATCGTGGATTTTGCACCAGTTTTAGATACTCGTGGAGTGACGTTTTTTCCAGACCCTCTCAGTAAATTTGGTGACTGATGGTCTAAGAGAATCCCGTCAAAAAAAAAGGTCTTTAGAGAGTAGTATAGAAGTTCGAATCGTGCATTTACCATCAGTTCTAGATACTCGTGGAGTGACGTTTTTTCCAGACCCTCTCAGTCACTTTTGGTGACTGATGGTCTCCAGGAGAAATCCGTAAAAAAAAAAAAGTCTCCAGAGAGCAGTATAGGAATTTGAATCGTGCATTTTTCACCAGTTTTAGATACTTCTCGAGTAACGTTTTTTCCGGACACTCTCAGTCAATTTAGTGACTGATGGTCTGAGAGAAATCCGTAAGAAAAAAAAAGGTCTCCAAAGAAGAGTATAGGAATTCGAATCGTGCATTTTGCACCAGTTTTCGATACTCGTCGAGTAACGTTTTTCCGAGACCCTTTCAGTCAATTTAGTGACTGATGGTCTGAGAGATATCCGTAAAAAAAAAAAAAAAAAACTTCTCCAAATAGTAGTATAGAAATTCGAACCGTGCATTTTGCACCAGTTCTAGATGCGCGTGGAGGGACGTTTTTTCCAGACCCTTTCATCCGATTTGGTGACTGAAGGTCTAAGAGAAATCCGTCAAAAAAAAAAAAAAAAAACTCCTCCAGAGAGTAGTATAGAAATTCGAATCGTGCATTTTGCACCAGTTACAGATACCTGTGAAGTGACGTTTTTTCCAGAGCCTCTCAGTCACTTTTGGTGACTGATGGTCTCTAGGAGAAATCCGTAAAAAAAAAAAAACTCCAAAAAGTAGTATAGAAATTCGAACCGTGCATTTTGCACCAGTTCTAGATACGCGTGGAGTGACGTTTTTTCCAGACCCTCTCATTCGATTTGGTGACTGATGGTCCAAGAGAAATCCGTCAAAAAATAAAAAAAACTCCTCCAGAGAGTAGTATAGAAATTCGAATCGTGCATTTTGCACCAGTTCTAGATACCCGTGGAGTGACGTTTTTTCCAGACCCTCTCAGTCACTTTTGGTGACTGATGGTCTCTAGGAGAAATCCGTAAAAAAAAAAAAATCTCCAGAGAGTAGTATTGGAATTCGAATCGTGCATTTTGCACCAGTTTTAGATACTCGTGGAGTGACGATTTTTCCAGACCCTCTAAGTCACTCTTGGTGACTGATTGTCTAGGAGAGATCCGTAAAAAAAAAAAAAGTCTCCAGAGAGTAGTATAGGAATTTGAATCGTGCATTTTTCACCAGTTTTAGATACTTCTCGAGTAACTTTTTTTCCGGACACTCTCAGTCAATTTAGTGACTGATGGTCTGAGAGAAATCCGTAAGAAAAAAAAAGGTCTCCAAAGAAGAGTATAGGAATTCGAATCGTGCATTTTGCACCAGTTTTCGATACTCGTCGAGTAACGTTTTTCCGAGACCCTTTCAGTCAATTTAGTGACTGATGGTCTGAGAGATATCCGTAAAAAAAAAAAAAAAAAACTTCTCCAAATAGTAGTATAGAAATTCGAACCGCGCATTTTGCACCAGTTCTAGATGCGCGTGGAGGGACGTTTTTTCCAGACCCTTTCATCCGATTTGGTGACTGATGGTCTAAGAGAAATCCGTCAAAAAAAAAAAAAAAAAAAAACTCCTCTAGAGAGTAGTATAGAAATTCGAATCGTGCATTTTGCACCAGTTACAGATACCCGTGAAGTGACGTTTTTTCCAGAGCCTCTCAGTCACTTTTGGTGACTGATGGTCTCTAGGAGAAATCCGTAAAAAAAAAAAATCTCCAAAACGTAGTATAGAAATTCGAACCGTGCATTTTGCACCAGTTCTAGATACGCGTGGAGTGACGTTTTTTCCAGACCCTCTCATTCGATTTGGTGACTGATGGTCCAAGAGAAATCCGTCAAAAAATAAAAAAAACTCCTCCAGAGAGTAGTATAGAAATTCGAATCGTGCATTTTGCACCAGTTCTAGATACCCGTGGAGTGACGTTTTTTCCAGACCCTCTCAGTCACTTTTGGTGACCGATGGTCTCTGGGAGAAATCCGTAAAAAAAAAAAAATCTCCAGAGAGTAGTATAGGAATCCGAATCGTGCATTTTGCACCAGTTTTAGATACTCGTGGAGTGACGATTTTTCCAGACCCTCTAAGTCACTCTTGGTGACTGATTGTCTAGGAGAGATCCGTAAAAAAAAAAAAGTCTCCAGCGAGTAGTATAGGAATTCGAATCGTGCATTTTGCACCAGTTTTGGATACTCGTGGAGTGACGTTTTTTCCAGACTGTCTCAGTCAATTTGGTGACTGATGGTCTAAGAGAAAACCGTCAAAAAAAAAAAAAAAACTTCCAGAGAGTAGTATAGAAATTCGAATCGTGCATTTTGCATCAGATCTAGATACTCGTGGAGTGACGATTTTTCCAGACCCTCTCAGTCACTTTTGGTGACTGATGGTCTCTAGGCGAAATCCGTAAAAAAAAAAAAAACTTCTTCAAAGAGTAGTATAGAAACTCGAATCGTGCATTTTGCACCCGATCTAGTTACTCGTGGAGTGACGTTTTTTCCAGACCCTCTCAGTCAATTTGGTGACTGATTGTCGAAGAGAAATCCGTCAAAAAAAAAAAACTTTTCCAGAGAGTAGTATAGGAATTCGAATCGTTCATTTTGCACCAGTCTTAGATACTCAAGGAGTGACGTTTTTTCCAGACCCTCTCAGTCACTTTTCGTCACCGACGGTCTTGAAGAGAAAGCCTTCCAAAAAATAAAAGACTCCAGAGAGTAGTATAGAAATCCGAATCGTGCATTTTGCACCAATTCTAGTTACTCGTGGAGTGACGTTTCTTCCGGACCCTCTCAGTCAATTTGGTGACTGATGGTCTAAGAGAAATCCGTCAAAAAAAGGTCTTTGGAGAGTTGTAGAGAAGTTCGAATCGTGCATTTACCAACAGGTCTAGATACTCGTGGATTGACGTTTTTTCCAGACCCTCTCAGTCACTTTTGGTGACTGATGGTCTCCAGGAGAAATCCGTAAAAAAAAAAAAGTCTCCAGACAGTAGTATAGGAATTCGAATCGTGCATTTTTCACCAGTTTTAGATACTTCTCGAGTGACGTTTTTTCCAGACACTCTCAGTCAATTTAGTGACTGATGGTCTGAGAGAAATCCGTAAGAAAAAAAAGGTCTCCAGAGAGTAGTATAGGAATTCGAATCGTGCATTTTGCACCAGTTTTCGATACTTGTCGAGTAACGTTTTTTCCAGACCTTCTCAGTCAATTTAGTGACTGATGGTCTGAGAGATATCCGTAAGAAAAAAAAAAAACTTCTTCAAATAGTAGTATAGAAATTCGAACCGTGCATTTTGCACCAGTTCTAGATACGCGTGGAGTGACGTTTTTTCCGGACCCTCTCATCCGATTTGGTGACTGATGGTCCAAGAGAAATCCGTCAAAAAACAAAAAAAAGAAAAAAACTGCTCCAGAGAGTAGTATAGAAATTCGAATCGTGCATTTTGCACCAGTTCTAGATACCCGTGGAGTGACGTTTTTTCCAGACCCTCTCAGTCACTTTTGGTGACTGATGGTCTCTAGGAGAAATCCGTAAAAAAAAAAAAATCTCCAGAGAGTAGTATTGGAATTCGAATCGTGCATTTTGCACCAGTTTTAGATACTCGTGGAGTGACGATTTTTCCAGACCTTCTAAGTCACTCTTGGTGACTGATTGTCTAGGAGAGATCCGTAAAAAAAAAAAAAGACTCCAGAGAGTAGTATAGGAATTCGAACCGTGCATTTTGCACCAGTTTTAGATACTCGTGGAGTGACGTTTTTTCCAGATCTTCTCAGTCAATTTGGTGACTGATGGTCTAAGAGAAATCCGTCAAAAAAAAAAAAAAAACTTCCAGAGAGTCGTATAGGAATTCGAATCGTGCATTTTGCACCAGTTTTAGATACCCGTGGAGTGGCGTTTTTTCCAGACCTTCTCATTCAATTTGGTGACTGATTGTCGAAGAAAAATCCGTCAAAAAAAACTTTTCCAGAGAGTAGTATAGGAATTCGAATCGTGCATTTTGCACCAGTTTTAGATACTCGTGGAGTGACGTTTTTTCCCGACCCCCGCAGTCACTTTTGGTGACCGACGGTCTTAAAGAGGAAGCCGTCAAAAAAAAAAAAGACTCCAGAGAGTAGTATAGAAATTCGAATTGTGCATTTTGCACCAGTTCTAGATACTCGTGTAGTGACGTCTTTTCCAGACCCTCTCAGTCAATTTGGTGACTGATGGTCTAAGAGAAATCCGTCAAAAAAAAGGTCTTTAGAGAGTAGTATAGAAGTTCGAATCGTGCATTTACCACCAGTTCTAGATACTCGTGGAGTGACGTTTTTTCCAGACCCTCTCAGTCACTTTTGGTGACTGATGGTCTCCAGGAGAAATCCGTAAAAAAAAAAAGTCTCCAGAGAGTAGTATAGGAATTCGAATCGTGCATTTTGCACCAGATCTAGATACTCGTGGAGTGACGATTTTTCCAGACCCTCTCAGTCACTTTTGGTGACTGATGGTCTCTAGGAGAAATCCGTAAAAAAAAAAAAACTTCTCCAAAGAGTAGTATAGAAATTCGAATTGTGCATTTTGCACCAGATCTAGTTTGTCGTAGAGTGACGTTTTTTCCAGACCCATTCAGTCAATTTGGTGACTGATTGTCGAAGAGAAATCCATCAAAAAAAACTTTTTCAGAGAGTAGTATAGGAATTCGAATCGTGCATTTTGCACCAGTTTAATATGCTCGTGGAGTGACGTTTTTTCCAGACCCTCTCAGTCACTTTTGGTGACCGACGGTCTTGAAGAGAAAGCCGTCAAAAAAAAAAGACTACAGAGAGTAGTATAGAAATTCGAATCGTGCATTTACCACCAGTTCTAGATACTCGTGGAGTGTCGTTTTTTCCAGACCCTCTCAGTCACTTTTGGTGACTGATGGTCTCCAGGAGAAATCCGTAAAAAAAAAAAAATCTCCAGAGAGTAGTATAGGAATTTGAATCGTGCATTTTTCACCAGTTTTAGATACTTCTCGAGTGACGTTTTTTCCAGACACTCTCAGTCAATTTAGTGACTGATGGTCTGAGAGAAATCCGTAAGAAAAAAAAAAAGGTCTCCAGAGAGTAGTATAGGAATTCGAATCGTGCATTTTGCACCAGTTTTCGATACTCGTCGAGTAACGTTTTTCTGAGACCCTTTCAGTCAATTTAGTGAGTGATGGTCTGAGAGATATCCGTAAAAAAAAAAAAAAACTTCTCCAAATGGTAGTATAGAAATTCGAACCGTGCATTTTGCACCAGTTCTAGATGCGCGTGGAGGGACGTTTTTTCCAGACCCTCTCATCCGATTTGGTGACTGATGGTCTAAGAGAAATCCGTCAAAAAAAAAAAAAAAAACTCCTCCAGAAAGTAGTATAGAAATTCGAATCGTGCATTTTGCACCAGTTACAGATACCCGTGAAGTGACGTTTTTTCCAGAGCCTCTCAGTCACTTTTGGTGACTGATGGTCTCTAGGAGAAATCCATAAAAAAAAAAAATCTCCAAATAGTAGTATAGAAATTCGAACCGTGCATTTTGCACCAGTTCTAGATACGCGTGGAGTGACGTTTTTTCCAGACCCTCTCATCCTATTTGGTGACTGATGGTCCAAGAGAAATCCGTCAAAAAATAAAAAAAAAATAAAAAAAACTCCTCCAGAGAGTAGTATAGAAATTCGAATCGTGCATTTTGCACCAGTTCTAGATACCCGTGGAGTAACGTTTTTTCCAGACCCTCTCAGTCACTTTTGGTGACCGATGGTCTCTAGGAGAAATCCGTAAAAAAAAAAATCTCCAGAGAGTAGTATAGGAATTCGAATCGTGCATTTTGCACCAGTTTTAGATACTCGTGGAGTGACGATTTTTCCAGACCCTCTAAGTCACTCTTGGTGACTGATTGTCTAGGACAGATCCGTAAAAAAAAAAAAAGTCTCCAGAGAGTAGTATAGGAATTCGAATCGTGCATTTTGCACCAGTTTTAGATACTCGTGGAGTGACGTTTTCTCCAGACCTTCTCAGTCAATTTGGTGACTGATGGTCTAAGAGAAATCCGTCAAAAAAAAAAAAAAAAAACTTCCGGAGAGTAGTATAGAAATTCGAATCGTGCATTTTGCATCAGATTCAGATACTCGTGGTGTGACGTTTTTTCCAGACCCTCTCAGTCACTTTTGGTGACTAATGGTCTCCAGGAGAAATCCGTAAAAAAAAAAAAAGTCTCCAGAGAGTAGTATAGGAATTCGAATCGTGCATTTTGCACCAGTTTTCGATACTCGTCGAGTAACGTTTTCCCCAGACCCTCTCAGTCAATTTAGTGACTGATGGTCTGAGAGATATCCGTAAAAAAAAAAAAAAGGTCTCCAGAGAGTAGTATAGGAATTTGAACCGTGCATTTTGCATCAGTTCTAGATACGCGTGGAGGGACGTTTTTTCCAGACCCTCTCATCCGATTTGGTGACTGATGGTCTAAGAGAAATCCGTAAAAAAAAAAAAAAAAAACTCCTCCAGAGAGTAGTATAGAAATTCGAATCGTGCATTTTGCACCAGTTACAGATATCCGTGAATTGACGTTTTTTCCAGAGCCTCTCAGTCACTTTTGGTGACTGATGGTCTTTAGGAGAAATCCGTAAAAAAAAATCTCCAGAGAGTAGTATAGGAATTCGAATCGTGCATTTTGCACCAGTTTTAGATACTCGTGGAGTGACGTTTTTCCCAGACCATCTCAGTCGATTTGGTGACCGATGGTCTAAGAGAAATCCGTCAAAAAAAAAAAAAAAAAAACTTCCAGAGAGTAGTATAGAAATTCGAATCGTGCATTTTGCACCGGATCTAGTTACTCGTGGAGTGACGTTTTTTCCAGACCTTCTTAGTCAATTTGGGGACTGATTGTCGAAGAGAAATCCGTCGAAAAAAAAAAACTTTTCCAGACAGTAGTATAGGAATTCGAATCGTGCATTTTGCACCAGTTTCAGATACTCGTAGAGTGACGTTTTTTCCAGACCCTCTCAGTCACTTTTGGTGACCGACGGTCTTGAAGAGAAAGCCGTCAAAAAAAAAAAGACTCCAGAGAGTTGTATAGAAGTTCAAATCGTGCATTTAACACCAGTTCTAGATACTCGTGGAGTGACGTTTTTTCCAGACCCTCTCAGACACTCTTGGTGACTGTCTAGGAGAGATCCGTAAAAAAAAAAAAGTCTCCAGAGAGTAGTATAGGAATTTGAATCGTGCATTTTGCACCAGTTTTTGATACTCGTGGAGTGACGTTTTTTCCAGACCTTCTCAGTCAATTTGGTGACTGATGGTCTAAGAGAAATCCGTCAAAAAAAAAAACTCCCAGAGAGTAGTATAGGAATTCGAATCGTGCATTTTGCACCAGTTTTAGATACTCGTGGAGTGACGATTTTTCCAGACCCTCTAAGTCACTCTTGGTGACTGATTGTCTAGGAGAGATCCGTAAAAAAAAAAAAAAGTCTCCAGAGAGTAGTATAGGAATTCGAATCGTGCATTTTGCACCAGTTTTAGATACTCGTGGAGTGACGTTTTTTCCAGACCTTCTCAGTCAATTTGGTGACTGATGGTCTAAGAGAAATCCGTCAAAAAAAAAAAACAAAAAACTTCCAGAGAGTAGTATAGAAATTCGAATCGTGCATTTTGCATCAGATCTAGATACTCGCGGAGTGACGATTTTTCCAGACCCTCTCAGTCACATTTGGTGACTGATGGTCTCTAGGAGGAATCCGTAAAAAAAAAAAAACTTCTCCAAAGAGTAGTATAGAAACGCGAATCGTGCATTCTGCACCAGATCCAGTTACTCGTGGAGTGACGTTTTTTCCAGACCCTCTCAGTCACTTTTGGTCACCAACGGTCTTGAAGAGAAAGCCGTCAAAAAAAAAAAAAGACTCCAGAGAGTAGTATAGAAATTCGAATCGTGCATTTTGCACCAGTTCTAGATACTCGTGGAGTGACGTTTTTTCCAGACCCTCTCAGTCAATTTGGTGACTGATGGTCTAAGAGAAATCCGTCAAAAAAAAAGGTCTTTAGAGAGTAGTATAGAAGTTCGAATCTTGCATTTACCACTAGTTCTAGATACTCGTGGAGTGACGTTTTTTCCAGACCCTCTCAGTAACTTTTGGTGACTGATGGTCTCCAGGAGAAATCCGTAAAAAAAAAAAAGTCTCCAGAGAGTAGTATAGGAATTCGAATCATGCATTTTTCACCAGCTTTAGATACTTCTCGAGTGACGTTTTTTCCAGACACTCTCAGTCAATTTAGTGACTGATGGTCTGAGAGAAATCCGTAAGAAAAAAGAAAGGTCTCCAGAGAGTATTATAGGAATTCGAATCGTGCATTTTGCACCAGTTTTCGATACTTGTCGAGTAACGTTTTTTCCAGACCTTCTTAGTCAATTTAGTGACTGATGGTCTGAGAGATATCCATAAAAAAAAAAACAAAAACTTCTCCAAATAGTAGTATAGAAATTCGAACCGTGCATTTTGCACCAGTTCTAGATACGCGTGGAGTGACGTTTTTTCCAGACCCTCTCATCCGATTTGGTGACCGATGGTCTAAGAGAAATCCTTCAAAAAAAAAAAAAAAACTCCTTTAGAGAGTAGTATAGAAATTAGAATCGTGCATTTTGCACCAGTTCTAGATATCCGTGGAGTGACGTTTTTTCCAGACCCTCTCAGTCACTTTTGGTGACTGATGATCTCTAGGAGAAATCCGTAAAAAAAAAATCTCCAGAGAGTAGTATAGGAATTCGAATCGTGCATTTTGCACCAGTTTTAGATACTCGTGGAGTGACGATTTTTCCGGACCCTTTAGGTCACTCTTGGTGACTGAATGTCTAGGAGAGATCCGTAAAAAAAAAAAAAAGTCTCCAGAGAGTAGTATAGGAATTCGAATCGTGCATTTTGCACCAGTTTTAGATACTCGTGGAGTGACGATTTTTCCAGACCCTCTAAGTCACTCTTGGTGACTGATTGTCTAGGAGAGATCCGTAAAAAAAAAAAAAAGTCTCCAGAGAGTAGTATAGGAATTCGAATCGTGCATTTTGCACCAGTTTTAGATACTCGTGGAGTGACGTTTTTTCCAGACCTTCTCAGTCAATTTGGTGACTGATGGTCTAAGAGAAATCCGTCAAAAAAAAAAAAAAAAAAAACTTCCAGAGAGTAGTATAGAAATTCGAATCGTGCATTTTGCATCAAATCTAGATACTCGCGGAGTGACGATTTTTCCAGACCCTCTCAGTCACATTTGGTGACTGATGGTCTCTAGGAGGAATCCGTAAAAAAAAAAAAAAACTTCTCCAAGGAGTAGTATAGAAACGCGAATCGTGCATTCTGCACCAGATCCAGTTACTCGTGGAGTGACGTTTTTTCCAGACCCTCTCAGTCACTTTTGGTCACCAACGGTCTTGAAGAGAAAGCCGTCAAAAAAAAAAAAGACTCCAGAGAGTAGTATAGAAATTCGAATCGTGCATTTTGCACCAGTTCTAGATACTCGTGGAGTGACGTTTTTTCCAGACCCTCTCAGTCAATTTGGTGACTGATGGTCTAAGAGAAATCCGTCAAAAAAAAAGGTCTTTAGAGAGTAGTATAGAAGTTCGAATCTTGCATTTACCACTAGTTCTAGATACTCGTGGAGTGACGTTTTTTCCAGACCCTCTCAGTAACTTTTGGTGACTGATGGTCTCCAGGAGAAATCCGTAAAAAAAAAAAAGTCTCCAGAGAGTAGTATAGGAATTCGAATCATGCATTTTTCACCAGTTTCAGATACTTCTCGAGTGACGTTTTTTCCAGACACTCTCAGTCAATTTAGTGACTGATGGTCTGAGAGAAATCCGTAAGAAAAAAAAAGGTCTCCAGAGAGTAGTATAGGAATTCGAATCGTGCATTTTGCACCAGTTTTCGATACTCGTCGAGTAACGTTTTTTCCAGACCTTCTCAGTCAATTTAGTGACTGATGGTCTGAGAGATATCCGTGAGAAAAAAAAAAAAAACTTCTCCAAATAGTAGTATGGAAATTCGAACCGTGCATTTTGCACCAGTTCTAGATACGCGTGGAGTGACGTTTTTCCGGACCCTCTCATCCGATTTGGTGACTGATGGTCCAAGAGAAATCCGTCAAAAAACAAAAAAAAGAAAAAAACTCCTCCAGAGAGTAGTATAGAAATTCGAATCTTGCATTTTGCACCAGTTACAGATATCCGTGAAGTGACGTTTTTTTCAGAGCCTCTCAGTCACTTTTGGTGACTGATGGTCTCTAGGAGGAATCCGTAAAAAAAAAAATCTCCAGAGAGTAGTACAGGAATTCGAATCGTGGATTTTGCACCAGTTTTAGATACTCGTGGAGTGACGTTTTTTCCAGACCCTCTCAGTAAATTTGGTGACTGATGGTCTAAGAGAATCCCGTCAAAAAAAAAGGTCTTTAGAGAGTAGTATAGAAGTTCGAATCGTGCATTTACCACCAGTTCTAGATACTCGTGGAGTGCCGTTTTTTCCAGACCCTCTCAGTCACTTTTGGTGACTGATGGTCTCCAGGAGAAATCCGTAAAAAAAAAAAAGTCTCCAGAGAGTAGTATAGGAATTTGAATCGTGCATTTTTCACCAGTTTTAGATACTTCTCGAGTAACGTTTTTTCCGGACACTCTCAGTCAATTTAGTGACTGATGGTCTGAGAGAAATCCGTAAGAAAAAAAAAAGGTCTCCAAAGAAGAGTATAGGAATTCGAATCGTGCATTTTGCACCAGTTTTCGATACTCGTCGAGTAACGTTTTTCCGAGACCCTTTCAGTCAATTTAGTGACTGATGGTCTGAGAGATATCCATAAAAAAAAAAAAAAAAAAAACTTCTCCAAATAGTAGTATAGAAATTCGAACCGTGCATTTTGCACCAGTTCTAGATGCGCGTGGAGGGACGTTTTTTCCAGACCCTTTCATCCGATTTGGTGACTGATGGTCTAAGAGAAATCCGTAAAAAAAAAAAAAAAAAAAACTCCTCCAGAGAGTAGTATAGAAATTCGAATCGTGCATTTTGCACCAGTTACAGATACCCGTGAAGTGACGTTTTTTCCAGAGCCTCTCAGTCACTTTTGGTGACTGATGGTCTCTAGGAGAAATCCGTAAAAAAAAAAAATCTCCAAAAAGTAGTATAGAAATTCGAACCGTGCATTTTGCACCAGTTCTAGATACGCGTGGAGTGACGTTTTTTCCAGACCCTCTCATTCGATTTGGTGACTGATGGTCCAAGAGAAATCCGTCAAAAAATAAAAAAAACTCCTCCAGAGAGTAGTATAGAAATTCAAATCGTGCATTTTGCACCAGTTCTAGATACCCGTGGAGTGACGTTTTTTCCAGACCCTCTCAGTCACTTTTGGTGACCGATGGTCTCTGGGAGAAATCCGTAAAAAAAAAAAAATCTCCAGAGAGTAGTATAGGAATTCGAATCGTGCATTTTGCACCAGTTTTAGATACTCGTGGAGTGACGATTTTTCCAGACCCTCTAAGTCACTCTTGGTGACTGATTGTCTAGGAGAGATCCGTAAAAAAAAAAAAAAGTCTCCAGAGAGTAGTATAGGAATTCGAATCGTGCATTTTGCACCAGTTTTAGATACTCGTGGAGTGACGTTTTTTCCAGACCTTCTCAGTCAATTTGGTGACTGATGGTCTAAGAGAAATCCGTCAAAAAAAAAAAAAAACTTCCAGAGAGTAGTATAGAAATTCGAATCGTGCATTTTGCATCAGATCTAGATACTCGTGGAGTGACGATTTTTCCAGACCCTCTCAGTCACTTTTGGTGACTGATGGTCTCTAGGCGAAATCCGTAAAAAAAAAAAACTTCTCCAAAGAGTAGTATAGAAACTCGAATCGTGCATTTTGCACCCGATCTAGTTACTCGTGGAGTGACGTTTTTTCCAGACCCTCTCAGTCAATTTGGTGACTGATTGTCGAAGAGAAATCCGTCAAAAAAAAAAAACTTTTCCAGAGAATAGTATAGGAATTCGAATCGTGCATTTTGCACCAGTCTTAGATACTCAAGGAGTGACGTTTTTTCCAGACCCTCTCAGTCACTTTTCGTCACCGACGGTCTTGAAGAGAAAGCCTTCCAAAAAATAAAAGACTCCAGAGAGTAGTATAGAAATCCGAATCGTGCATTTTGCACCAATTCTAGTTACTCGTGGAGTGACGTTTCTTCCGGACCCTCTCAGTCAATTTGGTGACTGATGGTCTAAGAGAAATCCGTCAAAAAAAAGGTCTTTGGAGAGTTGTAGAGAAGTTCGAAACGTGCATTTACCACCAGGTCTAGATACTCGTGGAGTGACGTTTTTTCCAGACCCTCTCAGTCACTTTTGGTGACTGATGGTCTCCAGGAGAAATCCGTAAAAAAAAAAGTCTCCAGACAGTAGTATAGGAATTCGAATCGTGCATTTTTCACCAGTTTTAGATACTTCTCGAGTGACGTTTTTTCCAGACACTCTCAGTCAATTTAGTGACTGATGGTCTGAGAGAAATCCGTAAGAAAAAAAAGGTCTCCAGAGAGTAGTATAGGAATTCGAATCGTGCATTTTGCACCAGTTTTCGATACTTGTCGAGTAACGTTTTTTCCAGACCTTCTCAGTCAATTTAGTGACTGATGGTCTGAGAGATATCCGTAAGAAAAAAAAAAAAAACTTCTTCAAATAGTAGTATAGAAATTCGAACCGTGCATTTTGCACCAGTTCTAGATACGCGTGGAGTGACGTTTTTTCCGGACCCTCTCATCCGATTTGGTGACTGATGGTCCAAGAGAAATCCGTCAAAAAACAAAAAAAAGAAAAAAACTGCTCCAGAGAGTAGTATAGAAATTCGAATCGTGCATTTTGCACCTTTTCAGTCAATTTGGTGACTGATTGTCGAAGAAAAATCCGTCAAAAAAAACTTTTCCAGAGAGTAGTATAGGAATTCGAATCGTGCATTTTGCACCAGTTTTAGATACCCGTGGAGTGACGTTTTTTCCAGACCCTCTCAGTCACTTTTGGTGACTGATGGTCTCTAGGAGAAATCCGTTAAAAAAAAAAAATCTCCAGAGAGTAGCACAGGAATTCGAACCGTGCATTTTGCACCAGTTTTAGATACTCGTGGAGTGACGATTTTTCCAGACCCTCTCAGTCACTTTTGGTGACTGATGGTCTCCAGGAGAAATCCGTAAAAAAAAAAGTCTCCAGAGAGTAGTATAGGAATTCGAATCGTGCATTTTGCACCAGATCTAGATACTCGTGGAGTGACGATTTTTCCAGACCCTCTCAGTCACTTTTGGTGACTGATGGTCTCTAGGAGAAATCCGTAAAAAAAAAAAAAACTTTTCCAAAGAGTAGTATAGAAATTCCAATCGTGCATTTTGCACCAGATCTTGTTTGTCGTGGAGTGACGTTTTTTCCAGACCCTCTCAGTCAATTTGGTGACTGATTGTCGAAGCGAAATCCATCAAAAAAAACTTTTTCAGAGAGTAGTATAGGATCTCGAATCGTGGATTTTGCACCAGTTTTAGATACTCGTGGAGTGACGATTTTTCCAGACCCTCTCAGTCACTTTTGGTGACTGATGGTCTCCAGGAGAAATCCGTAAAAAAAAAAAGTCTCCAGAGAGTAGTATAGGAATTCGAATCGTGCATTTTGCACCAGATCTAGATACTCGTGGAGTGACGATTTTTCCAGACCCTCTCAGTCACTTTTGGTGACTGATGGTCTCTAGGAGAAATCCGTAAAAAAAAAAAAACTTTTCCAAAGAGTAGTATAGAAATTCCAATCGTGCATTTCGCACCAGATCTTGTTTGTCGTGGAGTGACGTTTTTTCCAGACCCTCTCAGTCAATTTGGTGACTGATTGTCGAAGCGAAATCCATCAAAAAAAACTTTTTCAGAGAGTAGTATAGGATCTCGAATCGTGGATTTTGCACCAGTTTTAGATACTCGTGGAGTGACGTTTTTTCCAGACCCTCTCAGTAAATTTGGTGACTGATGGTCTAAGAGAATCCCGTCAAAAAAAAAGGTCTTTAGAGAGTAGTATAGAAGTTCGAATCGTGCATTTACCACCAGTTCTAGATACTCGTGGAGTGACGTTTTTTCCAGACCCTCTCAGTCACTTTTGGTGACTGATGGTCTCCAGGAGAAATCCGTAAAAAAAAAGTCTCCGGAGAGTAGTATAGGAATTTGAATCGTGCATTTTTCACCAGTTTTAGATACTTCTCGAGTAACGTTTTTTTCGGACACTCTCAGTCAATTTAGTGACTGATGGTCTGAGAGATATCCGTAAAAAAAAAAAAAAAAAAAACTCTCCAAATAGTAGTATAGAAATTCGAACCGTGCATTTTGCACCAGTTCTAGATGCGCGTGGAGGGACGTTTTTTCCAGACCCTTTCATCCGATTTGGTGACTGATGGTCTAAGAGAAATCCGTCAAAAAAAAAAAAAAAAAACTCCTCCAGGGAGTAGTATAGAAATTCGAATCGTGCATTTTGCACCAGTTACAGATACCCGTGAAGTGACGTTTTTTCCAGAGCCTCTCAGTCATTTTTGGTGACTGATGGTCTCTAGGAGAAATCCGTAAAAAAAAAAAATCTCCAAAAAGTAGTATAGAAATTCGAACCGTGCATTTTGCACCAGTTCTAGATACGCGTGGAGTGACGTTTTTTCCAGACCCTCTCATTCGATTTGGTGACTGATGGTCCAAGAGAAATCCGTCAGAAAATAAAAAAAACTCCTCCAGAGAGTAGTATAGAAATTCGAATCGTGCATTTTGCACCAGTTCTAGATACCCGTGGAGTGACGTTTTTTCCAGACCCTCTCAGTCACTTTTGGTGACCGATGGTCTCTAGGAGAAATCCGTAAAAAAAAAAAATCTCCAGAGAGTAGTATAGGAATTCGAATCGTGCATTTTGCACCAGTTTTAGATACTCGTGGAGTGACGATTTTTCCAGACCCTCTAAGTCACTCTTGGTGACTGATTGTCTAGGAGAGATCCGTAAAAAAAAAAAAAAAGTCTCCAGAGAGTAGTATAGGAATTCGAATCGTGCATTTTGCACCAGTTTTAGATACTCGTGGAGTGACGTTTTTTCCAGACCTTCTCAGTCAATTTGGTGACTGATGGTCTAAGAGAAATCCGTCAAAAAAAAAAAAAAACTTTCAGAGAGTAGTATAGAAATTCGAATCGTGCATTTTGCATCAGATCTAGATACTCGTGGAGTGACGATTTTTCCAGACCCTCTCAGTCACTTTTGGTGACTGATGGTCTCTAGGCGAAATCCGTAAAAAAAAAAAAACTTCTTCAAAGAGTAGTATAGAAACTCGAATCGTGCATTTTGCACCTGATCTAGTTACTCGTGGAGTGACGTTTTTTCCAGACCCTCTCAGTCAATTTGGTGACTGATTGTCGAAGAGAAATCCGTCAAAAAAAAAAAAAAAAACTTTTCCAGAGAGTAGTATAGGAATTCGAATCGTGCATTTTGCACCAGTCTTAGATACTCAAGGAGTGACGTTTTTTCCAGACCCTCTCAGTCACTTTTCGTCACCGACGGTCTTGAAGGGAAAGCCTTCCAAAAAATAAAAGACTCCAGAGAGTAGTATAGAAATCCGAATCGTGCATTTTGCACCAATTCTAGTTACTCGTGCAGTGACGTTTCTTCCGGACCCGCTCAGTCAATTTGGTGACTGATGGTCTAAGAGAAATCCGTCAAAAAAAAAGGTCTTTGGAGAGTTGTAGAGAAGTTCGAATCGTGCATTTACCACCAGGTCTAGATACTCGTGGAGTGACGTTTTTTCCAGACCCTCTCAGTCACTTTTGGTGACTGATGGTCTCCAGGAGAAATCCGTAAAAAAAAAAAAGTCTCCAGACAGTAGTATAGGAATTCGAATCGTGCATTTTTCACCAGTTTTAGATACTTCTCGAGTGACGTTTTTTCCAGACACTCTCAGTCAATTTAGTGACTGATGGTCTGAGAGAAATCCGTAAGAAAAAAAAGGTCTCCAGAGAGTAGTATAGGAATTCGAATCGTGCATTTTGCACCAGTTTTCGATACTTGTCGAGTAACGTTTTTTCCAGACCTTCTCAGTCAATTTAGTGACTGATGGTCTGAGAGATATCCGTAAGAAAAAAAAAAAAAACTTCTTCGAATAGTAGTATAGAAATTCGAACCGTGCATTTTTTACCAGTTCTAGATACGCGTGGAGTGACGTTTTTTCCGGACCCTCTCATCCGATTTGGTGACTGATGGTCCAAGAGAAATCCGTCAAAAAACAAAAAAAAGAAAAAAACTGCTCCAGAGAGTAGTATAGAAATTCGAATCGTGCATTTTGCACCAGTTCTAGATACCCGTGGAGTGACGTTTTTTCCAGACCCTCTCAGTCACTTTTGGTGACTGATGGTCTCTAGGAGAAATCCGTAAAAAAAAAAAAATCTCCAGAGAGTAGTATTGGAATTCGAATCGTGCATTTTGCACCAGTTTTAGATACTCGTGGAGTGACGTTTTTTCCAGACCTTCTCAGTCAATTTGGTGACTGATGGTCTAAGAGAAATCCGTCAAAAAAAAAAAAAAAAAACTTCCGGAGAGTAGTATAGAAATTCGAATCGTGCATTTTGCATCAGATTCAGATACTCGTGGTGTGACGTTTTTTCCAGACCCTCTCAGTCACTTTTGGTGACTAAAAGTCTCCAGGAGAAATCCGTAAAAAAAAAAAAAGTCTCCAGAGAGTAGTATAGGAATTCGAATCGTGCATTTTGCACCAGTTTTCGATACTCGTCGAGTAACGTTTTCCCCAGACCCTCTCAGTCAATTTAGTGACTGATGGTCTGAGAGATATCCGTAAAAAAAAAAAAAAGGTCTCCAGAGAGTAGTATAGGAATTTGAACCGTGCATTTTGCATCAGTTCTAGATACGCGTGGAGGGACGTTTTTTCCAGACCCTCTCATCCGATTTGGTGACTGATGGTCTAAGAGAAATCCGTAAAAAAAAAAAAAAAAAACTCCTCCAGAGAGTAGTATAGAAATTCGAATCGTGCATTTTGCACCAGTTACAGATATCCGTGAAGTGACGTTTTTTCCAGAGCCTCTCAGTCACTTTTGGTGACTGATGGTTTTTAGGAGAAATCCGTAAAAAAAAAATCTCCAGAGAGTAGTATAGGAATTCGAATCGTGCATTTTGCACCAGTTTTAGATACTCGTGGAGTGACGTTTTTCCCAGACCATCTCAGTCGATTTGGTGACCGATGGTCTAAGAGAAATCCGTCAAAAAAAAAAAAAAAAAAATTCCAGAGAGTAGTTTAGAAATTCGAATCGTGCATTTTGCACCGGATCTAGTTACTCGTGGAGTGACGTTTTTTCCAGACCTTCTCAGTCAATTTGGGGACTGATTGTCGAAGAGAAATCCGTCGAAAAAAAAAATCTTTTCCAGACAGTAGTATAGGAATTCGAATCGTGCATTTTGCACCAGTTTCAGATACTCGTAGAGTGACGTTTTTTCCAGACCCTCTCAGTCACTTTTGGTGACCGACGGTCTTGAAGAGAAAGCCGTCAAAAAAAAAAGACTCCAGAGAGTTGTATAGAAGTTCAAATCGTGCATTTAACACCAGTTCTAGATACTCGTGGAGTGACGTTTTTTCCAGACCCTCTCAGACACTCTTGGTGACTGTCTAGGAGAGATCCGTAAAAAAAAAAAAAATCTCCAGAGAGTAGTATAGGAATTTGAATCGTGCATTTTGCACCAGTTTTAGATACTCGTGGAGTGACGTTTTTTCCAGACCTTCTCAGTCAATTTGGTGACTGATGGTCTAAGAGAAATCCGTCAAAAAAAAAAAAAAAAAAAACTTCCAGAGAGTAGTATAGGAATTCGAATCGTGCATTTTGCACCAGTTTTAGATACTCGTGGAGTGACGATTTTTCCAGACCCTCTAAGTCACTCTTGGTGACTGATTGTCTAGGAGAGATCCGTAAAAAAAAAAAAAAGTCTCCAGAGAGTAGTATAGGAATTCGAATCGTGCATTTTGCACCAGTTTTAGATACTCGTGGAGTGACGTTTTTTCCAGACCTTCTCAGTCAATTTGGTGACTGATGGTCTAAGAGAAATCCGTCAAAAAAAAAAAAAAAAAAAACTTCCAAAGAGTAGTATAGAAATTCGAATCGTGCATTTTGCATCAGATCTAGATACTCGCGGAGTGACGATTTTTCCAGACCCTCTCAGTCACATTTGGTGACTGATGGTCTCTAGGAGGAATCCGTAAAAAAAAAAAAAAACTTCTCTAAGGAGTAGTATAGAAACGCGAATCGTGCATTCTGCACCAGATCCAGTTACTCGTGGAGTGACGTTTTTTCCAGACCCTCTCAGTCACTTTTGGTCACCAACGGTCTTGAAGAGAAAGCCGTCAAAAAAAAAAGACTCCAGAGAGTAGTATAGAAATTCGAATCGTGCATTTTGCACCAGTTCTAGATACTCGTGGAGTGACGTTTTTTCCAGACCCTCTCAGTCAATTTGGTGACTGATGGTCTAAGAGAAATCCGTCAAAAAAAAAGGTCTTTAGAGAGTAGTATAGAAGTTCGAATCTTGCATTTACCACTAGTTCTAGATACTCGTGGAGTGACGTTTTTTCCAGACCCTCTCAGTAACTTTTGGTGACTGATGGTCTCCAGGAGAAATCCGTAAAAAAAAAAAAGTCTCCAGAGAGTAGTATAGGAATTCGAATCATGCATTTTTCAGCAGTTTCAGATACTTCTCGAGTGACGTTTTTTCCAGACACTCTCAGTCAATTTAGTGACTGATGGTCTGAGAGAAATCCGTAAGAAAAAAAAAGGTCTCCAGAGAGTAGTATAGGAATTCGAATCGTGCATTTTGCACCAGTTTTCGATACTCGTCGAGTAACGTTTTTTCCAGACCTTCTCAGTCAATTTAGTGACTGATGGTCTGAGAGATATCCGTGAAAAAAAAAAAAAACTTCTCCAAATAGTAGTATGGAAATTCGAACCGTGCATTTTGCACCAGTTCTAGATACGCGTGGAGTGACGTTTTTTCCGGACCCTCTCATCCGATTTGGTGACTGATGGTCCAAGAGAAATCCGTCAAGAAACAAAAAAAAGAAAAAAACGCCTCCAGAGAGTAGTATAGAAATTCGAATCGTGCATTTTGCACCAGTTACAGATATCCGTGAAGTGACGTTTTTTCCAGAGCCTCTCAGTCACTTTTGGTGACTGATGGTCTCTAGGAGGAATCCGTAAAAAAAAAAATCTCCAGAGAGTAGTACAGGAATTTGAATCGTGGATTTTGCACCAGTTTTAGATACTCGTGGAGTGACGTTTTTTCCAGACCCTCTCAGTAAATTTGGTGACTGATGGTCTAAGAGAATCCCGTCAAAAAAAAAGGTCTTTAGAGAGTAGTAGAGAAGTTCGAATCGTGCATTTACCACCAGTTCTAGATACTCGTGGAGTGCCGTTTTTTCCAGACCCTCTCAGTCACTTTTGGTGACTGATGGTCTCCAGGAGAAATCCGTAAAAAAAAAAAAGTCTCCAGAGAGTAGTATAGGAATTTGAATCGTGCATTTTTCACCAGTTTTAGATACTTCCCGAGTAACGTTTTTTCCGGACACTCTCAGTCAATTTAGTGACTGATGGTCTGAGAGAAATCCGTAAGAAAAAAAAAAGGTCTCCAAAGAAGAGTATAGGAATTCGAATCGTGCATTTTGCACCAGTTTTCGATACTCGTCGAGTAACGTTTTTCCGAGACCCTTTCAGTCAATTTAGTGACTGATGGTCTGAGAGATATCCGTAAAAAAAAAAAAAAAAAACTTCTCCAAATAGTAGTATAGAAATTCGAACCGTGCATTTTGCACCAGTTCTAGATGCGCGTGGAGGGACGTTTTTTCCAGACCCTTTCATCCGATTTGGTGACTGTTGGTCTAAGAGAAATCCGTAGAAAAAAAAAAAAAAAACTCCTCCAGAGAGTAGTATAGAAATTCGAATCGTGCATTTTGCACCAGTTACAGATACCCGTGAAGTGACGTTTTTTCCAGAGCCTCTCAGTCACTTTTGGTGACTGATGGTCTCTAGGAGAAATCCGTAAAAAAAAAAAATCTCCAAAAAGTAGTATAGAAATTCGAACCGTGCATTTTGCACCAGTTCTAGATACGCGTGGAGTGACGTTTTTTCCAGACCCTCTCATTCGATTTGGTGACTGATGGTCCAAGAGAAATCCGTCAAAAAATAAAAAAAACTCCTCCAGAGAGTAGTATAGAAATTCGGATCGTGCATTTTGCACCAGTTCTAGATACCCGTGGAGTGACGTTTTTTCCAGACCCTCTCAGTCACTTTTGGTGACCGATGGTCTCTGGGAGAAATCCGTAAAAAAAAAAAAATCTCCAGAGAGTAGTATAGGAATTCGAATCGTGCATTTTGCACCAGTTTTAGATACTCGTGGAGTGACGATTTTTCCAGACCCTCTAAGTCACTCTTGGTGACTGATTGTCTAGGAGAGATCCGTAAAAAAAAAAAAAAGTCTCCAGAGAGTAGTATAGGAATTCGAATCGTGCATTTTGCACCAGTTTTAGATACTCGTGGAGTGACGTTTTTTCCAGACCTTCTCAGTCAATTTGGTGACTGATGGTCTAAGAGAAATCCGTCAAAAAAAAAAAAAAAACTTCCAGAGAGTAGTATAGAAATTCGAATCGTGCATTTTGCATCAGATCTAGATACTCGTGGAGTGACGATTTTTCCAGACCCTTTCAGTCACTTTTGGTGACTGATGGTCTCTAGGCGAAATCTGTAAAAAAAAAAAAACTTCTCCAAAGAGTAGTGTAGAAACTCGAATCGTGCATTTTGCACCCGATCTAGTTACTCGTGGAGTGACGTTTTTTCCAGACCCTCTCAGTCAATTTGGTGACTGATTGTCGAAGAGAAATCCGTCAAAAAAAAAAAAAAACTTTTCCAGAAAGTAGTATAGGAATTCGAATCGTGCATTTTGCACCAGTCTTAGATACTCAAGGAGTGACGTTTTTTTCAGACCCTCTCAGTCACTTTTCGTCACCGACGGTCTTGAAGAGAAAGCCTTCCAAAAAATAAAAGACTCCAGAGAGTAGTATAGAAATCCGAATCGTGCATTTTGCACCAATTCTAGTTACTCGTGGAGTGACGTTTCTTCCGGACCCTCTCAGTCAATTTGGTGACTGATGGTCTAAGAGAAATCCGTCAAAAAAAAGGTCTTTGGAGAGTTGTAGAGAAGTTCGAATCGTGCATTTACCACCAGGTCTAGATACTCGTGGAGTGACGTTTTTTCCAGACCCTCTCAGTAAATTTGGTGACTGATGGTCTAAGAGAATCCCGTCAAAAAAAAAGGTCTTTAGAGAGTAGTAGAGAAGTTCGAATCGTGCATTTACCACCAGTTCTAGATACTCGTGGAGTGCCGTTTTTTCCAGACCCTCTCAGTCACTTTTGGTGACTGATGGTCTCCAGGAGAAATCCGTAAAAAAAAAAAAGTCTCCAGAGAGTAGTATAGGAATTTGAATCGTGCATTTTTCACCAGTTTTAGATACTTCCCGAGTAACGTTTTTTCCGGACACTCTCAGTCAATTTAGTGACTGATGGTCTGAGAGAAATCCGTAAGAAAAAAAAAAGGTCTCCAAAGAAGAGTATAGGAATTCGAATCGTGCATTTTGCACCAGTTTTCGATACTCGTCGAGTAACGTTTTTCCGAGACCCTTTCAGTCAATTTAGTGACTGATGGTCTGAGAGATATCCGTAAAAAAAAAAAAAAAAAACTTCTCCAAATAGTAGTATAGAAATTCGAACCGTGCATTTTGCACCAGTTCTAGATGCGCGTGGAGGGACGTTTTTTCCAGACCCTTTCATCCGATTTGGTGACTGTTGGTCTAAGAGAAATCCGTAGAAAAAAAAAAAAAAAACTCCTCCAGAGAGTAGTATAGAAATTCGAATCGTGCATTTTGCACCAGTTACAGATACCCGTGAAGTGACGTTTTTTCCAGAGCCTCTCAGTCACTTTTGGTGACTGATGGTCTCTAGGAGAAATCCGTAAAAAAAAAAAATCTCCAAAAAGTAGTATAGAAATTCGAACCGTGCATTTTGCACCAGTTCTAGATACGCGTGGAGTGACGTTTTTTCCAGACCCTCTCATTCGATTTGGTGACTGATGGTCCAAGAGAAATCCGTCAAAAAATAAAAAAAACTCCTCCAGAGAGTAGTATAGAAATTCGGATCGTGCATTTTGCACCAGTTCTAGATACCCGTGGAGTGACGTTTTTTCCAGACCCTCTCAGTCACTTTTGGTGACCGATGGTCTCTGGGAGAAATCCGTAAAAAAAAAAAAATCTCCAGAGAGTAGTATAGGAATTCGAATCGTGCATTTTGCACCAGTTTTAGATACTCGTGGAGTGACGATTTTTCCAGACCCTCTAAGTCACTCTTGGTGACTGATTGTCTAGGAGAGATCCGTAAAAAAAAAAAAAAGTCTCCAGAGAGTAGTATAGGAATTCGAATCGTGCATTTTGCACCAGTTTTAGATACTCGTGGAGTGACGTTTTTTCCAGACCTTCTCAGTCAATTTGGTGACTGATGGTCTAAGAGAAATCCGTCAAAAAAAAAAAAAAAACTTCCAGAGAGTAGTATAGAAATTCGAATCGTGCATTTTGCATCAGATCTAGATACTCGTGGAGTGACGATTTTTCCAGACCCTTTCAGTCACTTTTGGTGACTGATGGTCTCTAGGCGAAATCTGTAAAAAAAAAAAAACTTCTCCAAAGAGTAGTGTAGAAACTCGAATCGTGCATTTTGCACCCGATCTAGTTACTCGTGGAGTGACGTTTTTTCCAGACCCTCTCAGTCAATTTGGTGACTGATTGTCGAAGAGAAATCCGTCAAAAAAAAAAAAAAACTTTTCCAGAAAGTAGTATAGGAATTCGAATCGTGCATTTTGCACCAGTCTTAGATACTCAAGGAGTGACGTTTTTTTCAGACCCTCTCAGTCACTTTTCGTCACCGACGGTCTTGAAGAGAAAGCCTTCCAAAAAATAAAAGACTCCAGAGAGTAGTATAGAAATCCGAATCGTGCATTTTGCACCAATTCTAGTTACTCGTGGAGTGACGTTTCTTCCGGACCCTCTCAGTCAATTTGGTGACTGATGGTCTAAGAGAAATCCGTCAAAAAAAAGGTCTTTGGAGAGTTGTAGAGAAGTTCGAATCGTGCATTTACCACCAGGTCTAGATACTCGTGGAGTGACGTTTTTTCCAGACCCTCTCAGTCACTTTTGGTGACTGATGGTCTCCAGGAGAAATCCGTAAAAAAAAAAAAGTCTCCAGACAGTAGTATAGGAATTCGAATCGTGCATTTTTCACCAGTTTTAGATACTTCTCGAGTGACGTTTTTTCCAGACACTCTCAGTCAATTTAGTGACTGATGGTCTGAGAGAAATCCGTAAGAAAAAAAAGGTCTCCAGAGAGTAGTATAGGAATTCGAATCGTGCATTTTGCACCAGTTTTCGATACTTGTCGAGTAACGTTTTTTCCGGACCTTCTCAGTCAATTTAGTGACTGATGGTCTGAGAGATATCCGTGAGAAAAAAAAAAAAAACTTCTTCAAATAGTAGTATAGAAATTCGAACCGTGCATTTTGCACCAGTTCTAGATACGCGTGGAGTGACGTTTTTTCCGGACCCTCTCATCCGATTTGGTGACTGATGGTCCAAGAGAAATCCGTCAAAAAACAAAAAAAAGAAAAAAACTGCTCCAGAGAGTAGTATAGAAATTCGAATCGTGCATTTTGCACCAGTTCTAGATACCCGTGGAGTGACGTTTTTTCCAGACCCTCTCAGTCACTTTTGGTGACTGATAGTCTCTAGGAGAAATCCGTTAAAAAAAAAAAATCTCCAGAGAGTAGTACAGGAATTCGAACCGTGCATTTTGCACCAGTTTTAGATACTCGTGGAGTGACGATTTTTCCAGACCCTCTAAGTCACTCTTGGTGACTGATTGTCTAGGGGAGATCCGTAAAAAAAAAAAAAAGTCTCCAGAGAGTAGTTTCGGAATTCGAACCGTGCATTTTGCACCAGTTTTAGATACTCGTGGAGTGACGTTTTTTCCAGATCTTCTCAGTCAATTTGGTGACTGATGGTCTAAGAGAAATCCGTCAAAAAAAAAAAAAAACTTCCAGAGAGTCGTATAGGAATTCGAATCGTGCATTTCGCACCAGTTTTAGATACCCGTAGAGTGACGTTTTTTCCAGACCTTTTCAGTCAATTTGGTGACTGATTGTCGAAGAAAAATCCGTCAAAAAAAACTTTTCCAGAGAGTAGTATAGGAATTCGAATCGTGCATTTTGCACCAGTTTTAGATACTCGTGGAGTGACGTTTTTTCCCGACCCCCTCAGTCACTTTTGGTGACCGACGGTCTTGAAGAGGAAGCCGTCAAAAAAAAAAAAGACTCCAGAGAGTAGTATAGAAATTCGAATTGTGCATTTTGCACCAGTTCTAGATACTCGTGTAGTGACGTCTTTTCCAGACCCTCTCAGTCAATTTGGTGACGGATGGTCTAAGAGGAATCCGTCAAAAAAAAAGGTCTTTAGAGAGTAGTATAGAAGTTCGAATCGTGCATTTACCACCAGTTCTAGATACTCGTGGAGTGACGTTTTTCCCAGACCCTCTCAGTCACTTTTGGTGACTGATGGTCTCCAGGAGGAATCCGTAAAAAAAAAAGTCTCCAGAGAGTAGTATAGGAATTCGAATCGTGCATTTTGCACCAGATCTAGATACTCGTGGAGTGACGATTTTTCCAGACCCTCTCAGTCACTTTTGGTGACTGATGGTCTCTAGGAGAAATCCGTAAAAAAAAAAAAACTTTTCCAAAGAGTAGTATAGAAATTCCAATCGTGCATTTTGCACCAGATCTTGTTTGTCGTGGAGTGACGTTTTTTCCAGACCCTCTCAGTCAATTTGGTGACTGATTGTCGAAGCGAAATCCATCAAAAAAAACTTTTTCAGAGAGTAGTATAGGAATTCGAATCGTGGATTTTGCACCAGTTTTAGATACTCGTGGAGTGACGTTTTTTCCAGACCCTCTCAGTAAATTTGGTGACTGATGGACTAAGAGAATCCCGTCAAAAAAAAAGGTCTTTAGAGAGTAGTATAGAAGTTCGAATCGTGCATTTACCACCAGTTCTAGATACTCGTGGAGTGACGTTTTTTCCAGACCCTCTCAGTCACTTTTGGTGACTGATGGTCTCCAGGAGAAATCCGTAAAAAAAAAAAGTCTCCGGAGAGTAGTATAGGAATTTGAATCGTGCATTTTCCACCAGTTTTAGATACTTCTCGAGTAACGTTTTTTCCGGACACTCTCAGTCAATTTAGTGACTGATGGTCTGAGAGAAATCCGTAAGAAAAAAAAAGGTCTCCAAAGAAGAGTATACGAATTCGAATCGTGCATTTTGCACCAGTTTTCGATACTCGTCGAGTAACGTTTTTCCGAAACCCTTTCAGTCAATTTAGTGACTGATGGTCTGAGAGATATCCGTAAAAAAAAAAAAAAAAAAAAACTCTCCAAATAGTAGTATAGAAATTCGAACCGTGCATTTTGCACCAGTTCTAGATGCGCGTGGAGGGACGTTTTTTCCAGACCCTTTCATCCGATTTGGTGACTGATGGTCTAAGAGAAATCCGTCAAAAAAAAAAAAAAAAAAACTCCTCCAGGGAGTAGTATAGAAATTCGAATCGTGCATTTTGCACCAGTTACAGATACCCGTGAAGTGACGTTTTTTCCAGAGCCTCTCAGTCATTTTTGGTCACTGATGGTCTCTAGGAGCAATCCGTAAAAAAAAAAATCTCCAAAAAGTAGTATAGAAATTCGAACCGTGCATTTTGCACCAGTTCTAGATACGCGTGGAGTGACGTTTTTTCCAGACCCTCTCATTCGATTTGGTGACTGATGGTCCAAGAGAAATCCGTCAAAAAATAAAAAAAACTCCTCCAGAGAGTAGTATAGAAATTCGAATCGTGCATTTTGCACCAGTTCTAGATACCCGTGGAGTGACGTTTTTTCCAGACCCTCTCAGTCACTTTTGGTGACCGACGGTCTTGAAGAGAAAGCCGTCAAAAAAAAAAGACTCCAGAGAGTTGTATAGAAGTTCAAATCGTGCATTTAACACCAGTTCTAGATACTCGTGGAGTGACGTTTTTTCCAGACCCTCTCAGACACTCTTGGTGACTGTCTAGGAGAGATCCGTAAAAAAAAAAAAAGTCTCCAGAGAGTAGTATAGGAATTTGAATCGTGCATTTTGCACCAGTTTTAGATACTCGTGGAGTGACGTTTTTTCCAGACCTTCTCAGTTAATTTGGTGACTGATGGTCTAAGAGAAATCCGTGAAAAAAAAAAAAAAAACTTCCAGAGAGTAGTATAGGAATTCGAATCGTGCATTTTGCACCAGTTTTAGATACTCGTGGAGTGACGTTTTTTCCAGACCTTCTCAGTCAACTTGGTGACTGATGGTCTAAGAGAAATCCGTCAAAAAAAAAAAAAAAAAAACTTCCAGAGAGTAGTATAGAAATTCGAATCGTGCATTTTGCATCAGATCTAGATACTCGCGGAGTGACGATTTTTCCAGACCCTCTCAGTCACATTTGGTGACTGATGGTCTCTAGGAGGAATCCGTAAAAAAAAAAAAAAAACTTCTCCAAAGAGTAGTATAGAAACGCGAATCGTGCATTCTGCACCAGATCCAGTTACTCGTGGAGTGACGTTTTTTCCAGACCCTCTCAGTCACTTTTGGTCACCAACGGTCTTGAAGAGAAAGCCGTCAAAAAAAAAAAAGACTCCAGAGAGTAGTATAGAAATTCGAATCGTGCAATTTGCACCAGTTCTAGATACTCGTGGAGTGACGTTTTTTCCAGACCCTCTCAGTCAATTTGGTGACTGATGGTCTAAGAGAAATCCGTCAAAAAAAAAGGTCTTTAGAGAGTAGTATAGAAGTTCGAATCTTGCATTTACCACTAGTTCTAGATACTCGTGGAGTGACGTTTTTTCCAGACCCTCTCAGTAACTTTTGGTGACTGATGGTCTCCAGGAGAAATCCGTAAAAAAAAAAGTCTCCAGAGAGTAGTATAGGAATTCGAATCATGCATTTTTCACCAGCTTTAGATACTTCTCGAGTGACGTTTTTTCCAGACACTCTCAGTCAATTTAGTGACTGATGGTCTGAGAGAAATCCGTAAGAAAAAAAAAAGGTTTCCAGAGAGTAGTATAGGAATTCGAATCGTGCATTTTGCACCAGTTTTCGATACTTGTCGAGTAACGTTTTTTCCAGACCTTCTTAGTCAATTTAGTGACTGATGGTCTGAGAGATATCCATAAAAAAAAAAAACAAAAACTTCTCCAAATAGTAGTATAGAAATTCGAACCGTGCATTTTGCACCAGTTCTAGATACGCGTGGAGTGACGTTTTTTCCAGACCCTCTCATCCGATTTGGTGACCGATGGTCTAAGAGAAATCCGTCAAAAAAAAAAAAAAAAACTCCTTTAGAGAGTAGTATAGAAATTCGAATCGTGCATTTTGCACCAGTTCTAGATACGCGTTGAGTGAGGTTTTTTCCAGACCCTCTCATCCGATTTGGTGACTGATGGTCTAAGAGAAATCCGTCAAAAAAAAAAAAAAACTCCTCCAGAGAGTAGTATAGAAATTCGAATCGTGCATTTTGCACCAGTTCTAGATATCCGTGGAGTGACGTTTTTTCCAGACCCTCTCAGTCACTTTTGGTGACTGATGATCTCTAGGAGAAATCCGTAAAAAAAAAAATCTCTAGAGAGTAGTATAGGAATTCGAATCGTGCATTTTGCACCAGTTTTAGATACTCGTGGAGTGACGATTTTTCCAGACCCTCTAAGTCACTCTTGATGACTAATGGTCTCCAGGAGAAATCCGTAAAAAAAAAAAAGTCTCCAGAGAGTAGTATAGGAATTCGAATCGTGCATTTTGCACCAGTTTTCGATACTCGTCGAGTAACGTTTTCCCCAGACCCTCTCAGTCAATTTAGTGACTGATGGTCTGAGAGATATCCGTAAAAAAAAAAAAAAAAAAAAAACTTCTCCAAATAGTAGTATAGAAATTTGAACCGTGCATTTTGCATCAGTTCTAGATACGCGTGGAGAGACGTTTTTTCCAGACCCTCTCATCCGATTTGGTGACTGATGGTCTAAGAGAAATCCGTAAAAAAAAAAAAAAAAAAACTCCTCCAGAGAGTAGTATAGAAATTCGAATCGTGCATTTTGCACCAGTTACAGATATCCGTGAAGTGACGTTTTTTCCAGAGCCTCTCAGTCACTTTTGGTGACTGATGGTCTCTAGGAGAAATCCGTAAAAAAAAAATCTCCAGAGAGTAGTATAGGAATTCGAATCGTGCATTTTGCACCAGTTTTAGATACTCGTGGAGTGACGTTGTTCCCAGACCATCTCAGTCGATTTGGTGACCGATGGTCTAAGAGAAATCCGTCAAAAAAAAAAAAAAAAAAACTTTCAGAGAGTAGTATTGAAATTCGAATCGTGCATTTTGCACCGGATCTAGTTACTCGTGGAGTGACGTTTTTTCCAGACCTTCTCAGTCAATTTGGGGACTGATTGTCGAAGAGAAATCCGTCGAAAAAAAAAAAAACTTTTTCAGACAGTAGTATAGGAATTCGAATCGTGCATTTTGCACCAGTTTCAGATACTCGTAGAGTGACGTTTTTTCCAGACCCTCTCAGTCACTTTTGGTGACCGACGGTCTTGAAGAGAAAGCCGTCAAAAAAAAAAAAGACTCCAGAGAGTTGTATAGAAATTCGAATCGTGCATTTTGCACCAGTTCTAGATACTCGTGGAGTGACGTCTTTTCCAGACCCTCTCAGTCAATTTGGTGACTGATGGTCTAAGAGAAATCCGTCAAAAAAAAGGTCTTCAGAGAGTAGTATAGAAGTTCAAATCGTGCATTTAACACCGGTTCTAGATACTCGTGGAGTGACGTTTTTTCCAGACCCTCTCAGACACTCTTGGTGACTGTCTAGGAGAGATCCGTAAAAAAAAAAAAAGTCTCCAGAGAGTAGTATAGGAATTTGAATCGTGCATTTTGCACCAGTTTTAGATACTCGTGGAGTGACGTTTTTTCCAGACCTTCTCAGTCAATTTGGTGACTGATGGTGTAAGAGAAATCCGTCAAAAAAAAAAAAAAAAAAAAACTTCCAGAGAGTAGTATAGGTATTCGAATCGTGCATTTTGCACCAGTTTTAGATACTCGTGGAGTGACGATTTTTCCAGACCCTCTAAGTCACTCTTGGTGACTGATTGTCTAGGAGAGATCCGTAAAAAAAAAAAAAGTCTCCAGAGAGTAGTATAGGAATTCGAATCGTGCATTTTGCACCAGTTTTAGATACTCGTGGAGTGACGTTTTTTCCAGACCTTCTCAGTCAATTTGGTGACTGATGGTCTAAGAGAAATCCGTCAAAAAAAAAAAAAAAAAAAAAACTTCCAGAGAGTAGTATAGAAATTCGAATCGTGCATTTTGCATCAGATCTAGATACTTGCGGAGTGACGATTTTTCCAGACCCTCTCAGTCACATTCGGTGACTGATGGTCTCTAGGAGGAATCCGTAAAAAAAAAAAAAACTTCTCCAAAGAGTAGTATAGAAACGCGAATCGTGCATTCTGCACCAGATCCAGTTACTCGTCGAGTGACGTTTTTTCCAGACCCTCTCAGTCACTTTTGGTCACCAACGGTCTTGAAGAGAAAGCCGTCAAAAAAAAAAAAAAGACTCCAGAGAGTAGTATAGAAATTCGAATCGTGCATTTTGCACCAGTTCTAGATACTCGTGGAGTGACGTTTTTTCCAGACCCTCTCAGTCAATTTGGTGACTGATGGTCTAAGAGAAATCCGTCAAAAAAAAAGGTCTTTAGAGAGTAGTATAGAAGTTCGAATCTTGCATTTACCACTAGTTCTAGATACTCGTGGAGCGACGTTTTTTCCAGACCCTCTCAGTAACTTTTGGTGACTGATGGTCTCCAGGAGAAATCCGTAAAAAAAAAAAGTCTCCAGAGAGTAGTATAGGAATTCGAATCATGCATTTTTCACCAGCTTTAGATACTTCTCGAAAGACGTTTTTGCCAGACACTCTCAGTCAATTTAGTGACTGATGGTCTGAGAGAAATCCGTAAGAAAAAAAAAAGGTCTCCAGAGATTAGTATAGGAATTCGAATCGTGCATTTTGCACCAGTTTTCGATACTTGTCGAGTAACGTTTTTTCCAGACCTTCTTAGTCAATTTAGTGACTGATGGTCTGAGAGATATCCATAAAAAAAAAAAACAAAAACTTCTCCAAATAGTAGTATAGAAATTCGAACCGTGCATTTTGCACCAGTTCTAGATACGCGTGGAGTGACGTTTTTTCCAGACCCTCTCATCCGATTTGGTGACCGATGGTCTAAGAGAAATCCGTCAAAAAAAAAAAAAAACTCCTTTGGAGAGTAGTATAGAAATTCGAATCGTGCATTTTGCACCAGTTCTAGATACGCGTTGAGTGAGGTTTTTTCCAGACCCTCTCATCCGATTTGATGACTGATGGTCTAAGAGAAATCCGTCAAAAAAAAAAAAAAACTCCTCCAGAGAGTAGTATAGAAATTCGAATCGTGCATTTTGCACCAGTTCTAGATATCCGTGGAGTGACGTTTTTTCCAGACCCTTTCAGTCACTTTTGGTGACTGATGATCTCTAGGAGAAATCCGTAAGAAAAAAAATCTCCAGAGAGTAGTATAGGAATTCGAATCGTGCATTTTGCACCAGTTTTGGATACTCGTGGAGTGACGATTTTTCCGGACCCTTTAGGTCACTCTTGGTGACTGAATGTCTAGGAGAGATCCGTAAAAAAAAAAAAAGTCTCCAGAGAGTAGTATAGGAATTCGAATCGTGCATTTTGCACCAGTTTTAGATACTCGTGGAGTATCGTATTTTCCAGACCTTCTCAGTCAATTCGGTGACTGAAGGTCTAAGAGAAATTCGTCAAAAAAAAAAAAAAAAACTCTTAGAGAGTAGTATAGAAATATGAATCGTGCATTTTGCACCAGATCTAGATACTCGTGGAGTGACGATTTTTCCAGACCCTCTCAGTCCTTTTTGGTGACTAATGGTCTCTAGGAGAAATCCGTAAAAAAAAAAAAAACTTCTCCAAAGAGTAGTATAGAAATTCGAATCGTGCATTTTGCACCAGATCTAGTTTGTCGTGGAGTGACGTTTTTTCCAGACCCTCTCAGTCAATGTGGTGACTGATTGTCGAAGAGAAATCCATCAAAAAAAACTTTTTCAGAGAGTAGTATAGGAATTCGAATCGTGCATTTTGCACCAGTTTTAGATACTCGTGGAGTGACGTTTTTTCCAGACCCTCTCAGTCACTTTTGGTGACCGACGGTCTTAAAGAGAAAGCCGTCAAAAAAAAAAGACTACAGAGAGTAGTATAGAAATTCGAGTTGTGCATTTTGCACCAGTTCTAGATACTCGTGTAGTGACGTCTTTTCCAGACCCTCTCAGTAAATTTGGTGACTGATGGTCTAAGAGAATCCCGTCAAAAAAAAAGGTCTTTAGAGAGTAGTATAGAAGTTCGAATCGTGCATTTACCACCAGTTCTAGATACTCGTGGAGTGACGTTTTTTCCAGACCCTCTCAGTCACTTTTGGTGACTGATGGTCTCCAGGAGAAATCCGTAAAAAAAAAAAAAGTCTCCAGAGAGTAGTATAGGAATTTGAATCGTGCATTTTCCACCAGTTTTAGATACTTCTCGAGTGACGTTTTTTCCAGACACTCTCAGTCAATTTAGTGACTGATGGTCTGAGAGAAATCCGTAAGAAAAAAAAAGGTCTCCAAAGAGTAGTATAGGAATTCGAATCGTGCATTTTGCACCAGTTTTCGATACTCGTCGAGTAACGTTTTTCCGAGACCCTTTCAGTCAATTTAGTGACTGATGGTCTGAGAGATATCCGTAAAAAAAAAAAAAAAAACTTCTCCAAATAGTAGTATAGAAATTCGAACCGTGCATTTTGCACCAGTTCTAGATGCGCGTGGAGGGACGTTTTTTCCGGACCCTTTCATCCGATTTGGTGACTGATGGTCTAAGAGAAATCCGTCAAAAAAAAAAAAAAAAACTCCTCCAGAGAGTAGTATAGAAATTGGAATCGTGCATTTTGCACCAGTTACAGATACCCGTGAAGTGACGTTTTTTCCAGAGCCTCTTAGTCACTTTTGGTGACTGATGGTCTCTAGGCGAAATCCGTAAAAAAAAAAAAAACTTCTCCAAAGAGTAGTATAGAAACTCGAATCGTGCATTTTGCACCCGATCTAGTTACTCGTGGAGTGACGTTTTTTCCAGACCCTCTCAGTCAATTTGGTGACTGATTGTCGAAGAAAAATCCGTCAAAAAAAAAAAAAAACTTTTCCAGAGAGTAGTATAGGAATTCGAATCGTGCATTTTGCACCAGTTTTAGATACTCGTGGAGTGACGTTTTTTCCAGACCCTCTCAGTCACTTTTGGTCACCGACGGTCTTGAAGAGAAAGCCTTCCAAAAAATAAAAGACTCCAGAGAGTAGTATAGAAATCCGAATCGTGCATTTTGCACCGGTACTAGATACTCGTGGAGTGACGTTTCTTCCGGACCCTCTCAGTCAATTTGGTGACTGATGGTCTAAGAGAAATCCGTCAAAAAAAAAGGTCTTTAGAGAGTTGTAGAGAAGTTCGAATCGTGCATTTACCACCAGTTATAGATACTCGTGGAGTGACGTTTTTTCCAGACCCTCTCAGTCACTTTTGGTGACTGATGGTCTCCAGGAAAAATCCGTAAAAAAAAAAAAGTCTCCAGAGAGTAGTATAGGAATTCGAATCGTGCATTTTTCACCAGTTTTAGATACTTCTCGAGTGACGTTTTTTCCAGACACTCTCAGTCAATTTAGTGACTGATGGTCTGAGAGAAATCCGTAAGAAAAAAAAAAGGTCTCCAGAGAGTAGTATAGGAATTCGAATCGTCCATTTTGCACCAGTTTTCGATACTTGTCGAGTAACGTTTTTTCCAGACCTTCTCAGTCAATTTAGTGACTGATGGTCTGAGAGATATCCGTAAAAAAAAAAAAAAAAAACTTCTCCAAATAGTAGTATAGAAATTCGAACCGTGCATTTTGCACCAGTTCTAAATACGCGTGGAGTGACGTTTTTTCCAGACCCTCTCATCCGATTTGGTGACTGTTGGTCCAAGAGAAATCCGTCAAAAAACAAAAAAAAGAAAAAAACTCCTCCAGAGAGTAGTATAGAAATTCGAATCGTGCATTTTGCACCAGTTCTAGATACCCGTGGAGTGACGTTTTTTCCAGACCCTCTCAGTTACTTTTGGTGACTGATGGTCTCTAGGAGAAATCCGTAAAAAAAAAAAATCTCCAGAGATTAGTATAGGAATTCCAATCGTGCATTTTGCACCAGTTTTAGATACTCGTGGAGTGACGATTTTTCCAGACCCTCTAAGTCACTCTTGGTGACTGATTGTCTAGGAGAGATCCGTAAAAAAAAAAAAAGTCTCCAGAGAGTAGTATAGGAATTCGAATCGTGCATTTTGCACCAGTTTTAGATACTCGTGGAGTGACGTTTTTTTCAGATGTTCTCAGTCAATTTGGTGACTGATGGTCTAAGAGAAATCCGTCAAAAAAAAAAAAAAAACTTCCAGAGAGTAGTATAGAAATTCGAATCGTGCATTTTGCATCAGATCTAGATACTCGTGGAGTCAAGATTTTTCCAGACCCTCTCAGTCACTTTTGGTGACTGATGGTCTCTAGGAGAAATCCGTAAAAAAAAAAAAAACTTCTCCAAAGAGTAGTATAGAAACTCGAATCGTGCATTTTGCACCAGATCTAGTTATTCGTGGAGTGACGTTTTTTCCAGACCCTCTCAGTCAATTTGGTGACTGATTGTCGAAGAGAAATCCGTCAAAAAAAAAAAAAAAAACTTTTCCAGAGAGTAGTACAGGAATTCGAATCGTGCATTTTGCACCAGTTTTAGATACTCGTGGAGTGACGTTTTTCCCAGACCCTCTCAGTCACTTTTGGTCTTCGACGGTCTTGAAGAGAAAGCCGTCAAAAGAAAAAAAAGACTCCAGAGAGTAGTATAGAAATTCGAATCGTGCATTTTGCACCAGTACTAGATACTCGTGGAGTGACGTTTTTTCCAGACCCTCTCAGTCAATTTGGTGACTGATGGTCTAAGAGAAATCCGTCAAAAAAAAAGGTCTCTAGAGAGTAGTATAGAAGTTCGAATCGTGCATTTACCACCAGTTCTAGATCTTCGTGGAGTGACGTTTTTTCCAGACCCTCTCAGTCACTTTTGGTGACTGATGGTCTCCAGGAGAAATCCGTAAAAAAAAAAAAGTCTCCAGAGAGTAGTATAGGAATTCGAATCGTGCATTTTTCACCAGTTTTAGATACTTCTCGAGTGACGTTTTTTCCAGACACTCTCAGTCAATTTAGTGACTGATGGTCTGAGAGAAATCCGTAAGAAAAAAAAAGGTCTCCAGAGAGTAGTATAGGAATTTGAATCGTGCATTTTGCACCCCTTTTCGATACTCGTCGAGTAACGTTTTTTCCAGACCTCCTCAGTCAATTTAGTGACTGATGGTCTGAGAGATATCCGTAGAAAAAAAAAAAAAAACTTCTCCAAATAGTAGTATAGAAATTCGAACCGTGCATTTTGCACCAGTTCTAGATACGCGTGGAGTGACGTTTTTTCCAGACTCTCTCATTCGATTTGGTGACCGATGGTCTAAGAGAAATCCGTAAAAAAAAAAAAAAAACTCCTTCAGTGAGTAGTATAGAAATTCGAATCGTGCATTTTGCACCAGATCTAGATACTCGTGGAGTGACGATTTTTCCAGACCCTCTCAGTCCTTTTTGGTGACTAATGGTCTCTAGGAGAAATCCGTAAAAAAAAAAAAAACTTCTCCAAAGAGTAGTATAGGAATTCGAATCGTGCATTTTGCACCAGATCTAGATACTCGTGGAGTGACGATTTTTCCAGACCCTCTCAGTCACTTTTGGTGACTGATGGTCTCTAGGAGAAATCCGTAAAAAAAAAAACCTTTCCAAAGAGTAGTATAGAAATTCCAATCGTGCATTTTGCACCAGATCTAGTTTGTCGTGGAGTGACGTTTTTTCCAGACCCTCTCAGTCAATTTGGTGACTGATTGTCGAAGAGAAATCCATCAAAAAAAACTTTTTCAGAGAGTAGTATAGGAATTCGAATCGTGGATTTTGCACCAGTTTTAGATACTCGTGGAGTGACGTTTTTTCCAGACCCTCTCAGTAAATTTGGTGACTGATGGTCTAAGAGAATCCCGTCAAAAAAAAAGGTCTTTAGAGAGTAGTATAGAAGTTCGAATCGTGCATTTACCACCAGTTCTAGATACTCGTGGAGTGACGTTTTTTCCAGACCCTCTCAGTCACTTTTGGTGACTGATGGTCTCCAGGAGAAATCCGTAAAAAAAAAAAAGTCTCCAGAGAGTAGTATAGGAATTTGAATCGTGCATTTTTCACCAGTTTTAGATACTTCTCGAGTAACGTTTTTTCCGGACACTCTCAGTCAATTTAGTGACTGATGGTCTGAGAGAAATCCGTAAGAAAAAAAAAGGTCTCCAAAGAAGAGTATAGGAATTCGAATCGTGCATTTTGCACCAGTTTTCGATACTCGTCGAGTAACGTTTTTCCGAGACCCTTTCAGTCAATTTAGTGACTGATGGTCTGAGAGATATCCGTAAAAAAAAAAAAAAAAAACTTCTCCAAATAGTAGTATAGAAATTCGAACCGCGCATTTTGCACCAGTTCTAGATGCGCGTGGAGGGACGTTTTTTCCAGACCCTTTCATCCGATTTGGTGACTGATGGTCTAAGAGAAATCCGTCAAAAAAAAAAAAAAAAAAAACTCCTCCAGAGAGTAGTATAGAAATTCGAATCGTGCATTTTGCACCAGTTACAGATACCCGTGAAGTGACGTTTTTTCCAGAGCCTCTCAGTCACTTTTGGTGACTGATGGTCTCCAGGAGAAATCCGTAAAAAAAAAAAAGTCTCCAGACAGTAGTATAGGAATTCGAATCGTGCATTTTTCACCAGTTTTAGATACTTCTCGAGTGACGTTTTTTCCAGACACTCTCAGTCAATTTAGTGACTGATGGTCTGAGAGAAATCCGTGAGAAAAAAAAGGTCTCCAGAGAGTAGTATAGGAATTCGAATCGTGCATTTTGCACCAGTTTTCGATACTTGTCGAGTAACGTTTTTTCCAGACCTTCTCAGTCAATTTAGTGACAGATGGTCTGAGAGATATCCGTAAAAAAAAAAAAAAAACTTCTCCGAATAGTAGTATAGAAATTCGAACCGTGCATTTTGCACCAGTTCTAGATGCGCGTGGAGGGACGTTTTTTCCAGACCCTCTCATCCGATTTGGTGACTGATGGTCTAAGAGAAATCCGTCAAAAAAAAAAAAAAAAAAAACTCCTTCAGAGAGTAGTATAGAAATTCGAATCGTGCATTTTGCACCAGTTACAGATACCCGTGAAGTGACGTTTTTTCCAGAGCCTCTCAGTCACTTTTGGTGACTGATGGTCTCTAGGAGAAATCGGTAAAAAAAAAAAAATCTCCAAATAGTAGTATAGAAATTCGAACCGTGCATTTTGCACCAGTTCTAGATACGCGTGGAGTGACGTTTTTTCCAGACCCTCTCATCCGATTTGGTGACTGATGGTCCAAGAGAAATCCGTCGAAAAATAAAAAAAAATAAAAAAAACTCCTCCAGAGAGTAGTATAGAAGTTCGAATCGTGCATTTTGCACCAGTTCTAGATACCCGTGGAGTAACGTTTTTTCCAGACCCCCTCAGTCACTTTTGGTGACCGATGGTCTCTAGGAGAAATCCGTAAAAAAAAAAAATCTCCAGAGAGTAGTATAGGAATTCGAATCGTGCATTTTGCACTAGTTTTAGATACTCCTGGAGTGACGATTTTTCCAGACCTTCTAAGTCACTCTTGGTGACTGATTGTCTAGGAGAGATCCGTAAAAAAAAAAAAAGTCTCCAGAGAGTAGTATAGGAATTTCAATCGTGCATTTTGCACCAGTTTTAGATACTCGTGGAGTGACGTTTTTTCCAGACCTTCTCAGTCAATTTGGTGACTGATGGTCTAAGAGAAATCCGTCAAAAAAAAAAAAAAAACTTCCAGAGAGTAGTATAGAAATTCGAATCGTGCATTTTGCATCAGATCTAGATACTCGTGGAGTGACGTTTTTTCCAGACCCTCTCAGTCACTTTTGGTGACTGATGGTCTCCAGGAGAAATCCGTAAAAAAAAAAAAGTCTCCAGAGAGTGGTATAGGAATTCGAATCGTGCATTTTGCACCAGTTTTCGATACTCGTCGAGTAACGTTTTTCCCAGACCCTCTCAGTCAATTTAGTGACTGATGGTCTGAGAGATATCCGTAAAAAAAAAAAAAAAAAAACTTCTCCAAATAGTAGTATAGAAATTTGAACCGTGCATTTTGCACCAGTTCTAGATACGCGTGGAGGGACGTTTTTTCCAGACCCTCTCATCCGATTTGGTGACTGATGGTCTAAGAGAAATCCGTCAAAAAAAAAAAAAAAAAAAACTCCTCCAGAGAGTAGTATAGAAATTCGAATCGTGCATTTTGCACCAGTTACAGATATCCGTGAAGTGACGTTTTTTCCAGAGCCTCTCAGTCACTTTTGGTGACTGATGGTCTCTAGGAGAAATCCGTAAAAAAAAAATCTCCAGAGTGTAGTATAGGAATTCGAATCGTGCATTTTGCACCAGTTTTAGATACTCGTGGAGTGACGTTTTTTCCAGACCCTCTCAGTCAATTTGGTGACTGATGATCTCTAGGAGAAATCCGTAAAAAAAAAAAAAAACTTCTCCAAAGAGTAGTATAGAAACGCAAATCGTGCATTCTGCACCAGATCCAGTTACTCGTGGAGTGACGTTTTTTCCAGACCCTCTCATCGAAATTGGTGACTGATTGTCGGAGAGAAATCCGTCAAAAAAAAAAAAAAACTTTTCCAGAGGGTAGTATAGGAATTCGAATCGTGCATTTTGCACCGGTTTTAGATACTCGTGGAGTGACGTTTTTTCCAGACCCTCAGTCACTTTTGGTGACTGATGATCTCTAGGAGAAATCCGTAAAAAAAAAAAATCTCCAGAGAGTTGTATAGGAATTAGAATCGTGCATTTTGCACCAGTTTTAGATACTCGTGGAGTGACGATTTTTCCGGACCCTTTAGGTCACTCTTGGTGACTGAATGTCTAGGAGAGATCCGTAAAAAAAAAAAGTCTCCAGAGAGTAGTATAGGAATTCGAATCGTGCATTTTGCACCAGTTTTAGATACCCGTAGAGTATCGTATTTTCCAGACCTTCTCAGTCAATTCGGTGACTGATGGTCTAAGAGAAATTCGTCAAAAAAAAAAAAAAACTCTTAGAGAGTAGTATAGAAATTTGAATCGTGCATTTTGCACCAGATCTAGATACTCGTGGAGTAACGATTTTTCCAGACCCTCTCAGTCCTTTTTGGTGACTGATGGTCTCTAGGAGAAATCCGTAAAAAAAAAAAAAAACTTCTCCAAAGAGTAGTATAAAAATTGGAATCGTGCATTTTGCACCAGATCTAGTTTGTCGTGGAGTGACGTTTTTTCCAGACCCTCTCAGTCAATTTGGTGACTGATTGTCGAAGAGAAATCCATCAAAAAAAACTTTTTCAGAGAGTAGTATAGGAATTCGAATCGTGCATTTTGCACCAGTTTTAGATACTCGTGGAGTGACGTTTTTTCCAGACCCTCTCAGTCACTTTTGGTGACCGACGGTCTTGAAGAGAAAGCCGTCAAAAAAAAAGACTACAGAGAGTAGTATAGAAATTCGAATTGTGCATTTTGCACCAGTTCTAGATACTCGTGTAGTGACGTCTTTTCCAGACCCTCTCAGTAAATTTGGTGACTGATGGTCTAAGAGAATCCCGTCAAGAAAAAAGGTCTTTAGAGAGTAGTATAGAAGTTCGAATCGTGCATTTACCACCAGTTCTAGATACTCGTAGAGTGACGTTTTTTCCAGACCCTCTCAGTCACTTTTGGTGACTGATGGTCTCCAGGAGAAATCCGTAAAAAAAAAAGTCTCCAGAGAGTAGTATAGGAATTTGAATCGTGCATTTTTCACCAGTTTTAGATACTTCTCGAGTAACGTTTTTTCCAGACACTCTCAGTCAATTTAGTGACTGATGGTCTGAGAGAAATCCGTAAGAAAAAAAAAAAGGTCTCCAAAGAGTAGTATAGGAATTCGAATCGTGCATTTTGCACCAGTTTTCGATACTTGTCGAGTAACGTTTCTTCCGGACCCTCTCAGTCAATTTGGTGACTGATGGTCTAAGAGAAATCCGTCAAAAAAAAAGGTCTTTAGAGAGTTGTAGAGAAGTTCGAATCGTGCATTTACCACCAGTTCTAGATACTCGTGGAGTGACGTTTTTTCCAGACCCTCTCAGTCACTTTTGGTGACTGATGGTCTCCAGGAGGAATCCGTAAAAAAAAAAAAGTCTCCAGAGAGTAGTATAGGAATTCGAATCGTGCATTTTTCACCAGTCTCAGATACTTCTCGAGTGACGTTTTTTCCAGACACTCTCAGTCAATTTAGTGACTGATGGTCTGAGAGAAATCCGTAAGAAAAAAAAAGGTCTCCAGAGAGTAGTATAGGAATTCGAATCGTGCATTTTGCACCAGTTTTCGATACTCGTCGAGTAACGTTTTTTCCAGACCTTCTCAGTCAATTTAGTGACTGATGGTCTGAGAGATATCCGTAAAAAAAAAAAAAAAAACTTCTCCAAATAGTAGTATAGAAATTCGAACCGTGCATTTTGCACCAGTTCTAGATACGCGTGGAGTGACGTTTTTTCCGGACCCTTTCATCCGATTTGGTGATTGATGGTCTAAGAGAAATCCGTCAGAAAAAAAAAAAAACTCCTCCAGAGAGTAGTATAGAAATTCGAATCGTGCATTTTGCACCAGTTACAGATATCCGTGAAGTGACGTTTTTTCCAGAGCCTCTCAGTCACTTTTGGTGACTGATGGTCTCTAGGAGGAATCCGTAAAAAAAAAAATCTCCAGAGAGTAGTACAGGAATTCGAATCGTGCATTTTGCACCAGTTTTAGATACTCGTGGAGTGACGATTTTTCCAGACCCTCTAAGTCACTCTTGGTGACTGATTGTCTAGGGGAGATCCGTAAAAAAAAAAAAAAGTCTCCAGAGAGTAGTATCGGAATTCGAACCGTGCATTTTGCACCAGTTTTAGATACTCGTGGAGTGACGTTTTTTCCAGATCTTCTCAGTCAATTTGGTGACTGATGGTCTAAGAGAAATCCGTCAAAAAAAAAAAAAACTTCCAGAGAGTCGTATAGGAATTCGAATCGTGCATTTCGCACCAGATCTAGATACTCGTGGAGTGACGATTTTTCCAGACCCTCTCAGTCCTTTTGGTGACTGATGGTCTCCAGGAGAAATCCGTAAAAAAAAAGTCTCCAGAGAGTAGTATAGGAATTTGAATCGTGCATTTTTCACCAGTTTTAGATACTTCTCGAGTAACGTTTTTTCCAGACACTCTCAGTCAATTTAGTGACTGATGGTCTGAGAGAAATCCGTAAGAAAAAAAAAAAAGGTCTCTAAAGAGTAGTATAGGAATTCGAATCGTGCATTTTGCACCAGTTTTCGATACTTGTCGAGTAACGTTTCTTCCGGACCCTCTCAGTCAATTTGGTGACCGATGGTCTAAGAGAAATCCGTCAAAAAAAGAGGTCTTTAGAGAGTTGTAGAGAAGTTCGAATCGTGCATTTACCACCAGATCTAGATACTCGTGGAGTGACGTTTTTCCCAGACCCTCTCAGTCACTTTTGGTGACTGATGGTCTCCAGGAGGAATCCGTAAAAAAAAAAAGTCTCCAGAGAGTAGTATAGGAATTCGAATCGTGCATTTTTCACCAGTTTCAGATACTTCTCGTGTGACGTTTTTTCCAGACACTCTCAGTCAATTTAGTGACTGATGGTCTGAGAGAAATCCGTAAGAAAAAAAAAGGTCTCCAGAGAGTAGTATAGGAATTCGAATCGTGCATTTTGCACCAGTTTTCGATACTCGTCGAGTAACGTTTTTCCCAGACCTTCTCAGTCAATTTAGTGACTGATGGTCTGAGAGATATCCGTAAAAAAAAAAAAAAACTTCTCCAAATAGTAGTATAGAAATTCGAACCGTGCATTTTGCACCAGTTCTAGATACGCGTGGAGTGACGTTTTTTCCGGACCCTTTCATCCGATTTGGTGACTGATGGTCTAAGAGAAATCCGTCAGAAAAAAAAAAAACTCCTCCAGAGAGTAGTATAGAAATTCGAATCGTGCATTTTGCACCAGTCACAGATATCCGTGAAGTGACGTTTTTTCCAGAGCCTCTCAGTCACTTTTGGTGACTGATGGTCTCTAGGAGGAATCCGTAAAAAAAAAAATCTCCAGAGAGTAGTACAGGAATTCGAATCGTGCATTTTGCACCAGTTTTAGATACTCGTGGAGTGACGATTTTTCCAGACCCTCTAAGTCACTCTTGGTGACTGATTGTCTAGGGGAGATCCGTAAAAAAAAAAAAAAGTCTCCAGAGAGTAGTATCGGAATTCGAACCGTGCATTTTGCACCAGTTTTAGATACTCGTGGAGTGACGTTTTTTCCAGATCTTCTCAGTCAATTTGGTGACTGATGGTCTAAGAGAAATCCGTCAAAAAAAAAAAAAACTTCCAGAGAGTCGTATAGGAATTCGAATCGTGCATTTCGCACCAGATCTAGATACTCGTGGAGTGACGATTTTTCCAGACCCTCTCAGTCCGTTTGGTGACTGATCGTCTCCAGGAGAAATCCGTAAAAAAAAAGTCTCCAGAGAGTAGTATAGGAATTTGAATCGTGCATTTTTCACCAGTTTTAGATACTTCTCGAGTAACGTTTTTTCCAGACACTCTCAGTCAATTTAGTGACTGATGGTCTGAGAGAAATCCGTAAGAAAAAAAAAAAGGTCTCCAAAGAGTAGTATAGGAATTCGAATCGTGCATTTTGCACCAGTTTTCGATACTTGTCGAGTAACGTTTCTTCCGGACCCTCTCAGTCAATTTGGTGACCGATGGTCTAAGAGAAATCCGTCAAAAAAAGAGGTCTTTAGAGAGTTGTAGAGAAGTTCGAATCGTGCATTTACCACCAGATCTAGATACTCGTGGAGTGACGTTTTACCCAGACCCTCTCAGTCACTTTTGGTGACTGATGGTCTCCAGGAGGAATCCGTAAAAAAAAAAAGTCTCCAGAGAGTAGTATAGGAATTCGAATCGTGCATTTTTCACCAGTTTCAGATACTTCTCGTGTGACGTTTTTTCCAGACACTCTCAGTCAATTTAGTGACTGATGGTCTGAGAGAAATCCGTAAGAAAAAAAAAGGTCTCCAGAGAGTAGTATAGGAATTCGAATCGTGCATTTTGCACCAGTTTTCGATACTCGTCGAGTAACGTTTTTCCCAGACCTTCTCAGTCAATTTAGTGACTGATGGTCTGAGAGATATCCGTAAAAAAAAAAAAAACTTCTCCAAATAGTAGTATAGAAATTCGAACCGTGCATTTTGCACCAGTTCTAGATACGCGTGGAGTGACGTTTTTTCCGGACCCTTTCATCCGATTTGGTGACTGATGGTCTAAGAGAAATCCGTCAGAAAAAAAAAAAAACTCCTCCAGAGAGTAGTATAGAAATTCGAATCGTGCATTTTGCACCAGTCACAGATATCCGTGAAGTGACGTTTTTTCCAGAGCCTCTCAGTCACTTTTGATGACTGATGGTCTCTAGGAGGAATCCGTGAAAAAAAAAATCTCCAGAGAGTAGTACAGGAATTCGAATCGTGCATTTTGCACCAGTTTTAGATACTCGTGGATCGACGATTTTTCCAGACCCTCTAAGTCACTCTTGGTGACTGATTGTCTAGGGGAGATCCGTAAAAAAAAAAAAACTTCCAGAGAGTCGTATAGGAATTCGAATCGTGCATTTCGCACCAGTTTTAGATACCCGTAGAGTGACGTTTTTTCCAGACCTTTTCAGTCAATTTGGTGACTGATTGTCGAAGAAAAATCCGTCAAAAAAAACTTTTCCAGAGAGTAGTATAGGAATTCGAATCGTGCATTTTGCACCAGTTTTAGATACTCGTGGAGTGACGTTTTTTCCCGACCCCCTCAGTCACTTTTGGTGACCGACGGTCTTGAAGAGGAAGCCGTCAAAAAAAAAAAAGACACCAGAGAGTAGTATAGAAATTCGAATTGTGCATTTTGCACCAGTTCTAGATACTCGTGTAGTGACGTCTTTTCCAGACCCTCTCAGTCAATTTGGTGACGGATGGTCTAAGAGGAATCCGTCAAAAAAAAGGTCTTTAGAGAGTAGTATAGAAGTTTGAATCGTGCATTTACCACCAGTTCTAGATACTCGTGGAGTGACGTTTTTCCCAGACCCTCTCAGTCACTTTTGGTGACTGATGGTCTCCAGGAGAAATCCGTAAAAAAAAAAGTCTCCAGAGAGTAGTATAGGAATTCGAATCGTGCATTTTGCACCAGATCTAGATACTCGTGGAGTGACGATTTTTCCAGACCCTCTCAGTCACTTTTGGTGACTGATGGTCTCTGGGAGAAATCCGTAAAAAAAAAAAAAACTTTTCCAAAGAGTAGTATAGAAATTCGAATCGTGCATTTTGCACCAGATCTAGTTTGTCGTGGAGTGACGTTTTTTCCAGACCCTCTCAGTCAATTTGGTGACTGATTGTCGAAGAGAAATCCATCAAAAAAAACTTTTTCAGAGAGTAGTATAGGAATTCGAATCGTGGATTTTGCACCAGTTTTAGATACTCGTGGAGTGACGTTTTTTCCAGACCCTCTCAGTCACTTTTGGTGACTGATGGTCTCCAGGAGAAATCCGTAAAAAAAAAAAAAGTCTCCAGAGAGTAGTATAGGAATTTGAATCGTGCATTTTTCACCAGTTTTAGATACTTCTCGAGGAACGTTTTTTCCGGACACTCTCAGTCAATTTAGTGACTGATGGTCTGAGAGAAATCCGTAAGAAAAAAAAAAGGTCTCCAAAGAAGAGTATAGGAATTCGAATCGTGCATTTTGCACCAGTTTTAGATACTCGTGGAGTGCCGATTTTTCCCGACCCTCTAAGTCACTCTTGGTGACTGATTGTCTAGGGATGATCCGTAAAAAAAAAAAAAAGTCTCCAGAGAGTAGTATCGGAATTCGAACCGTGCATTTTGCACCAGTTTTAGATACTCGTGGAGTGACGTTTTTTCCAGATCTTCTCAGTCAATTTGGTGACTGATGGTCTAAGAGAAATCCGTCAAAAAAAAAAAAAAAACTTCCAGAGAGTCGTATAGGAATTCGAATCGTGCATTTCGCACCAGTTTTAGATACCCGTAGAGTGACGTTTTTTCCAGACCTTTTCAGTCAATTTGGTGACTGATTGTCGAAGAAAAATCCGTCAAAAAAAACTTTTCCAGAGAGTAGTATAGGAATTCGAATCGTGCATTTTGCACCAGTTTTAGATACTCGTGGAGTGACGTTTTTTCCCGACCCCCCAGTCACTTTTGGTGACCGACGGTCTTGAAGAGGAAGCCGTCAAAAAAAAATAAGACTCCAGAGAGTAGTATAGAAATTCGAATTGTGCATTTTGCACCAGTTCTAGATACTCGTGTAGTGACGTCTTTTCCAGACCCTCTCAGTCAATTTGGTGACGGATGGTCTAAGAGGAATCCGTCAAAAAAAAAGGTCTTTAGAGAGTAGTATAGAAGTTCGAGTCGTGCATTTACCACCAGTTCTAGATACTCGTGGAGTGACGTTTTTCCCAGACCCTCTCAGTCACTTTTGGTGACTGATGGTCTCCAGGAGAAATCCGTAAAAAAAAAAAGTCTCCAGAGAGTAGTATAGGAATTCGAATCGTTCATTTTGCACCAGATCTAGATACTCGTGGAGTGACGATTTTTCCAGACTCTCTCAGTCACTTTTGGTGACTGATGGTCTCTAGGAGAAATCCTTAAAAAAAAAAAAAACTTTTCCAAAGAGTAGTATAGAAATTCCAATCGTGCATTTTGCACCAGATCTAGTTTGTCGTGGAGTGACGTTTTTTCCAGACCCTCTCAGTCAATTTGGTGACTGATTGTCGAAGCGAAATCCATCAAAAAAAACTTTTTCAGAGAGTAGTATAGGAATTCGAATCGTGGATTTTGCACCAGTTTTAGATACTCGTGGAGTGACGTTTTTTCCAGACCCTCTCAGTAAATTTGGTGACTGATGGTCTAAGAGAATCCCGTCAAAAAAAAAGGTCTTTAGAGAGTAGTATAGAAGTTCGAATCGTGCATTTACCATCAGTTCTAGATACTCGTGGAGTGACGTTTTTTCCAGACCCTCTCAGTCACTTTTGGTGACTGATGGTCTCCAGGAGAAATCCGTAAAAAAAAAAAAGTCTCCAGAGAGCAGTATAGGAATTTGAATCGTGCATTTTTCACCAGTTTTAGATACTTCTCGAGTAACGTTTTTTCCGGACACTCTCAGTCAATTTAGTGACTGATGGTCTGAGAGAAATCCGTAAGAAAAAAAAAGGTCTCCAAAGAAGAGTATAGGAATTCGAATCGTGCATTTTGCACCAGTTTTCGATACTCGTCGAGTAACGTTTTTCCGAGACCCTTTCAGTCAATTTAGTGACTGATGGTCTGAGAGATATCCGTAAAAAAAAAAAAAAAAAACTTCTCCAAATAGTAGTATAGAAATTCGAACCGTGCATTTTGCACCAGTTCTAGATGCGCGTGGAGGGACGTTTTTTCCAGACCCTTTCATCCGATTTGGTGACTGATGGTCTAAGAGAAATCCGTCAAAAAAAAAAAAAAAAAACTCCTCCAGAGAGTAGTATAGAAATTCGAATCGTGCATTTTGCACCAGTTACAGATACCTGTGAAGTGACGTTTTTTCCAGAGCCTCTCAGTCACTTTTGGTGACTGATGGTCTCTAGGAGAAATCCGTAAAAAAAAAAAAACTCCAAAAAGTAGTATAGAAATTCGAACCGTGCATTTTGCACCAGTTCTAGATACGCGTGGAGTGACGTTTTTTCCAGACCCTCTCATTCGATTTGGTGACTGATGGTCCAAGAGAAATCCGTCAAAAAATAAAAAAAACTCCTCCAGAGAGTAGTATAGAAATTCGAATCGTGCATTTTGCACCAGTTCTAGATACCCGTGGAGTGACGTTTTTTCCAGACCCTCTCAGTCACTTTTGGTGACTGATGGTCTCTAGGAGAAATCCGTAAAAAAAAAAAAATCTCCAGAGAGTAGTATTGGAATTCGAATCGTGCATTTTGCACCAGTTTTAGATACTCGTGGAGTGACGATTTTTCCAGACCCTCTAAGTCACTCTTGGTGACTGATTGTCTAGGAGAGATCCGTAAAAAAAAAAAAAGTCTCCAGAGAGTAGTATAGGAATTTGAATCGTGCATTTTTCACCAGTTTTAGATACTTCTCGAGTAACTTTTTTTCCGGACACTCTCAGTCAATTTAGTGACTGATGGTCTGAGAGAAATCCGTAAGAAAAAAAAAGGTCTCCAAAGAAGAGTATAGGAATTCGAATCGTGCATTTTGCACCAGTTTTCGATACTCGTCGAGTAACGTTTTTCCGAGACCCTTTCAGTCAATTTAGTGACTGATGGTCTGAGAGATATCCGTAAAAAAAAAAAAAAAAAACTTCTCCAAATAGTAGTATAGAAATTCGAACCGCGCATTTTGCACCAGTTCTAGATGCGCGTGGAGGGACGTTTTTTCCAGACCCTTTCATCCGATTTGGTGACTGATGGTCTAAGAGAAATCCGTCAAAAAAAAAAAAAAAAAAAAACTCCTCTAGAGAGTAGTATAGAAATTCGAATCGTGCATTTTGCACCAGTTACAGATACCCGTGAAGTGACGTTTTTTCCAGAGCCTCTCAGTCACTTTTGGTGACTGATGGTCTCTAGGAGAAATCCGTAAAAAAAAAAAATCTCCAAAACGTAGTATAGAAATTCGAACCGTGCATTTTGCACCAGTTCTAGATACGCGTGGAGTGACGTTTTTTCCAGACCCTCTCATTCGATTTGGTGACTGATGGTCCAAGAGAAATCCGTCAAAAAATAAAAAAAACTCCTCCAGAGAGTAGTATAGAAATTCGAATCGTGCATTTTGCACCAGTTCTAAATACCCGTGGAGTGACGTTTTTTCCAGACCCTCTCAGTCACTTTTGGTGACCGATGGTCTCTGGGAGAAATCCGTAAAAAAAAAAAAATCTCCAGAGAGTAGTATAGGAATCCGAATCGTGCATTTTGCACCAGTTTTAGATACTCGTGGAGTGACGATTTTTCCAGACCCTCTAAGTCACTCTTGGTGACTGATTGTCTAGGAGAGATCCGTAAAAAAAAAAAAAGTCTCCAGCGAGTAGTATAGGAATTCGAATCGTGCATTTTGCACCAGTTTTGGATACTCGTGGAGTGACGTTTTTTCCAGACTGTCTCAGTCAATTTGGTGACTGATGGTCTAAGAGAAAACCGTCAAAAAAAAAAAAAAAACTTCCAGAGAGTAGTATAGAAATTCGAATCGTGCATTTTGCATCAGATCTAGATACTCGTGGAGTGACGATTTTTCCAGACCCTCTCAGTCACTTTTGGTGACTGATGGTCTCTAGGCGAAATCCGTAAAAAAAAAAAAAACTTCTTCAAAGAGTAGTATAGAAACTCGAATCGTGCATTTTGCACCCGATCTAGTTACTCGTGGAGTGACGTTTTTTCCAGACCCTCTCAGTCAATTTGGTGACTGATTGTCGAAGAGAAATCCGTCAAAAAAAAAACACTTTTCCAGAGAGTAGTATAGGAATTCGAATCGTTCATTTTGCACCAGTCTTAGATACTCAAGGAGTGACGTTTTTTCCAGACCCTCTCAGTCACTTTTCGTCACCGACGGTCTTGAAGAGAAAGCCTTCCAAAAAATAAAAGACTCCAGAGAGTAGTATAGAAATCCGAATCGTGCATTTTGCACCAATTCTAGTTACTCGTGGAGTGACGTTTCTTCCGGACCCTCTCAGTCAATTTGGTGACTGATGGTCTAAGAGAAATCCGTCAAAAAAAGGTCTTTGGAGAGTTGTAGAGAAGTTCGAATCGTGCATTTACCAACAGGTCTAGATACTCGTGGATTGACGTTTTTTCCAGACCCTCTCAGTCACTTTTGGTGACTGATGGTCTCCAGGAGAAATCCGTAAAAAAAAAAAAGTCTCCAGACAGTAGTATAGGAATTCGAATCGTGCATTTTTCACCAGTTTTAGATACTTCTCGAGTGACGTTTTTTCCAGACACTCTCAGTCAATTTAGTGACTGATGGTCTGAGAGAAATCCGTAAGAAAAAAAAGGTCTCCAGAGAGTAGTATAGGAATTCGAATCGTGCATTTTGCACCAGTTTTCGATACTTGTCGAGTAACGTTTTTTCCAGACCTTCTCAGTCAATTTAGTGACTGATGGTCTGAGAGATATCCGTAAGAAAAAAAAAAAACTTCTTCAAATAGTAGTATAGAAATTCGAACCGTGCATTTTGCACCAGTTCTAGATACGCGTGGAGTGACGTTTTTTCCGGACCCTCTCATCCGATTTGGTGACTGATGGTCCAAGAGAAATCCGTCAAAAAACAAAAAAAAGAAAAAAACTGCTCCAGAGAGTAGTATAGAAATTCGAATCGTGCATTTTGCACCAGTTCTAGATACCCGTGGAGTGACGTTTTTTCCAGACCCTCTCAGTCACTTTTGGTGACTGATGGTCTCTAGGAGAAATCCGTAAAAAAAAAAAAATCTCCAGAGAGTAGTATTGGAATTCGAATCGTGCATTTTGCACCAGTTTTAGATACTCGTGGAGTGACGATTTTTCCAGACCTTCTAAGTCACTCTTGGTGACTGATTGTCTAGGAGAGATCCGTAAAAAAAAAAAAAGACTCCAGAGAGTAGTATAGGAATTCGAACCGTGCATTTTGCACCAGTTTTAGATACTCGTGGAGTGACGTTTTTTCCAGATCTTCTCAGTCAATTTGGTGACTGATGGTCTAAGAGAAATCCGTCAAAAAAAAAAAAAAACTTCCAGAGAGTCGTATAGGAATTCGAATCGTGCATTTTGCACCAGTTTTAGATACCCGTGGAGTGGCGTTTTTTCCAGACCTTCTCATTCAATTTGGTGACTGATTGTCGAAGAAAAATCCGTCAAAAAAAACTTTTCCAGAGAGTAGTATAGGAATTCGAATCGTGCATTTTGCACCAGTTTTAGATACTCGTGGAGTGACGTTTTTTCCCGACCCCCGCAGTCACTTTTGGTGACCGACGGTCTTAAAGAGGAAGCCGTCAAAAAAAAAAAAGACTCCAGAGAGTAGTATAGAAATTCGAATTGTGCATTTTGCACCAGTTCTAGATACTCGTGTAGTGACGTCTTTTCCAGACCCTCTCAGTCAATTTGGTGACTGATGGTCTAAGAGAAATCCGTCAAAAAAAAGGTCTTTAGAGAGTAGTATAGAAGTTCGAATCGTGCATTTACCACCAGTTCTAGATACTCGTGGAGTGACGTTTTTTCCAGACCCTCTCAGTCACTTTTGGTGACTGATGGTCTCCAGGAGAAATCCGTAAAAAAAAAAAGTCTCCAGAGAGTAGTATAGGAATTCGAATCGTGCATTTTGCACCAGATCTAGATACTCGTGGAGTGACGATTTTTCCAGACCCTCTCAGTCACTTTTGGTGACTGATGGTCTCTAGGAGAAATCCGTAAAAAAAAAAAAACTTCTCCAAAGAGTAGTATAGAAATTCGAATTGTGCATTTTGCACCAGATCTAGTTTGTCGTAGAGTGACGTTTTTTCCAGACCCATTCAGTCAATTTGGTGACTGATTGTCGAAGAGAAATCCATCAAAAAAAACTTTTTCAGAGAGTAGTATAGGAATTCGAATCGTGCATTTTGCACCAGTTTAAGATGCTCGTGGAGTGACGTTTTTTCCAGACCCTCTCAGTCACTTTTGGTGACCGACGGTCTTGAAGAGAAAGCCGTCAAAAAAAAAAGACTACAGAGAGTAGTATAGAAATTCGAATCGTGCATTTACCACCAGTTCTAGATACTCGTGGAGTGTCGTTTTTTCCAGACCCTCTCAGTCACTTTTGGTGACTGATGGTCTCCAGGAGAAATCCGTAAAAAAAAAAAAATCTCCAGAGAGTAGTATAGGAATTTGAATCGTGCATTTTTCACCAGTTTTAGATACTTCTCGAGTGACGTTTTTTCCAGACACTCTCAGTCAATTTAGTGACTGATGGTCTGAGAGAAATCCGTAAGAAAAAAAAAAGGTCTCCAGAGAGTAGTATAGGAATTCGAATCGTGCATTTTGCACCAGTTTTCGATACTCGTCGAGTAACGTTTTTCTGAGACCCTTTCAGTCAATTTAGTGAGTGATGGTCTGAGAGATATCCGTAAAAAAAAAAAAAAACTTCTCCAAATGGTAGTATAGAAATTCGAACCGTGCATTTTGCACCAGTTCTAGATGCGCGTGGAGGGACGTTTTTTCCAGACCCTCTCATCCGATTTGGTGACTGATGGTCTAAGAGAAATCCGTCAAAAAAAAAAAAAAAAACTCCTCCAGAAAGTAGTATAGAAATTCGAATCGTGCATTTTGCACCAGTTACAGATACCCGTGAAGTGACGTTTTTTCCAGAGCCTCTCAGTCACTTTTGGTGACTGATGGTCTCTAGGAGAAATCCATAAAAAAAAAAAATCTCCAAATAGTAGTATAGAAATTCGAACCGTGCATTTTGCACCAGTTCTAGATACGCGTGGAGTGACGTTTTTTCCAGACCCTCTCATCCTATTTGGTGACTGATGGTCCAAGAGAAATCCGTCAAAAAATAAAAAAAAAATAAAAAAAACTCCTCCAGAGAGTAGTATAGAAATTCGAATCGTGCATTTTGCACCAGTTCTAGATACCCGTGGAGTAACGTTTTTTCCAGACCCTCTCAGTCACTTTTGGTGACCGATGGTCTCTAGGAGAAATCCGTAAAAAAAACAATCTCCAGAGAGTAGTATAGGAATTCGAATCGTGCATTTTGCACCAGTTTTAGATACCCGTGGAGTGGCGTTTTTTCCAGACCTTCTCATTCAATTTGGTGACTGATTGTCGAAGAAAAATCCGTCAAAAAAAACTTTTCCAGAGAGTAGTATAGGAATTCGAATCGTGCATTTTGCACCAGTTTTAGATACTCGTGGAGTGACGTTTTTTCCCGACCCCCGCAGTCACTTTTGGTGACCGACGGTCTTAAAGAGGAAGCCGTCAAAAAAAAAAAAGACTCCAGAGAGTAGTATAGAAATTCGAATTGTGCATTTTGCACCAGTTCTAGATACTCGTGTAGTGACGTCTTTTCCAGACCCTCTCAGTCAATTTGGTGACTGATGGTCTAAGAGAAATCCGTCAAAAAAAAGGTCTTTAGAGAGTAGTATAGAAGTTCGAATCGTGCATTTACCACCAGTTCTAGATACTCGTGGAGTGACGTTTTTTCCAGACCCTCTCAGTCACTTTTGGTGACTGATGGTCTCCAGGAGAAATCCGTAAAAAAAAAAAGTCTCCAGAGAGTAGTATAGGAATTCGAATCGTGCATTTTGCACCAGATCTAGATACTCGTGGAGTGACGATTTTTCCAGACCCTCTCAGTCACTTTTGGTGACTGATGGTCTCTAGGAGAAATCCGTAAAAAAAAAAAAACTTCTCCAAAGAGTAGTATAGAAATTCGAATTGTGCATTTTGCACCAGATCTAGTTTGTCGTAGAGTGACGTTTTTTCCAGACCCATTCAGTCAATTTGGTGACTGATTGTCGAAGAGAAATCCATCAAAAAAAACTTTTTCAGAGAGTAGTATAGGAATTCGAATCGTGCATTTTGCACCAGTTTAAGATGCTCGTGGAGTGACGTTTTTTCCAGACCCTCTCAGTCACTTTTGGTGACCGACGGTCTTGAAGAGAAAGCCGTCAAAAAAAAAAGACTACAGAGAGTAGTATAGAAATTCGAATCGTGCATTTACCACCAGTTCTAGATACTCGTGGAGTGTCGTTTTTTCCAGACCCTCTCAGTCACTTTTGGTGACTGATGGTCTCCAGGAGAAATCCGTAAAAAAAAAAAAATCTCCAGAGAGTAGTATAGGAATTTGAATCGTGCATTTTTCACCAGTTTTAGATACTTCTCGAGTGACGTTTTTTCCAGACACTCTCAGTCAATTTAGTGACTGATGGTCTGAGAGAAATCCGTAAGAAAAAAAAAAGGTCTCCAGAGAGTAGTATAGGAATTCGAATCGTGCATTTTGCACCAGTTTTCGATACTCGTCGAGTAACGTTTTTCTGAGACCCTTTCAGTCAATTTAGTGAGTGATGGTCTGAGAGATATCCGTAAAAAAAAAAAAAAACTTCTCCAAATGGTAGTATAGAAATTCGAACCGTGCATTTTGCACCAGTTCTAGATGCGCGTGGAGGGACGTTTTTTCCAGACCCTCTCATCCGATTTGGTGACTGATGGTCTAAGAGAAATCCGTCAAAAAAAAAAAAAAAAACTCCTCCAGAAAGTAGTATAGAAATTCGAATCGTGCATTTTGCACCAGTTACAGATACCCGTGAAGTGACGTTTTTTCCAGAGCCTCTCAGTCACTTTTGGTGACTGATGGTCTCTAGGAGAAATCCATAAAAAAAAAAAATCTCCAAATAGTAGTATAGAAATTCGAACCGTGCATTTTGCACCAGTTCTAGATACGCGTGGAGTGACGTTTTTTCCAGACCCTCTCATCCTATTTGGTGACTGATGGTCCAAGAGAAATCCGTCAAAAAATAAAAAAAAAATAAAAAAAACTCCTCCAGAGAGTAGTATAGAAATTCGAATCGTGCATTTTGCACCAGTTCTAGATACCCGTGGAGTAACGTTTTTTCCAGACCCTCTCAGTCACTTTTGGTGACCGATGGTCTCTAGGAGAAATCCGTAAAAAAAAAAATCTCCAGAGAGTAGTATAGGAATTCGAATCGTGCATTTTGCACCAGTTTTAGATACTCGTGGAGTGACGATTTTTCCAGACCCTCTAAGTCACTCTTGGTGACTGATTGTCTAGGACAGATCCGTAAAAAAAAAAAAAGTCTCCAGAGAGTAGTATAGGAATTCGAATCGTGCATTTTGCACCAGTTTTAGATACTCGTGGAGTGACGTTTTCTCCAGACCTTCTCAGTCAATTTGGTGACTGATGGTCTAAGAGAAATCCGTCAAAAAAAAAAAAAAAAAACTTCCGGAGAGTAGTATAGAAATTCGAATCGTGCATTTTGCATCAGATTCAGATACTCGTGGTGTGACGTTTTTTCCAGACCCTCTCAGTCACTTTTGGTGACTAATGGTCTCCAGGAGAAATCCGTAAAAAAAAAAAAAGTCTCCAGAGAGTAGTATAGGAATTCGAATCGTGCATTTTGCACCAGTTTTCGATACTCGTCGAGTAACGTTTTCCCCAGACCCTCTCAGTCAATTTAGTGACTGATGGTCTGAGAGATATCCGTAAAAAAAAAAAAAAAGTCTCCAGAGAGTAGTATAGGAATTTGAACCGTGCATTTTGCATCAGTTCTAGATACGCGTGGAGGGACGTTTTTTCCAGACCCTCTCATCCGATTTGGTGACTGATGGTCTAAGAGAAATCCGTAAAAAAAAAAAAAAAAAACTCCTCCAGAGAGTAGTATAGAAATTCGAATCGTGCATTTTGCACCAGTTACAGATATCCGTGAAGTGACGTTTTTTCCAGAGCCTCTCAGTCACTTTTGGTGACTGATGGTCTTTAGGAGAAATCCGTAAAAAAAAATCTCCAGAGAGTAGTATAGGAATTCGAATCGTGCATTTTGCACCAGTTTTAGATACTCGTGGAGTGACGTTTTTCCCAGACCATCTCAGTCGATTTGGTGACCGATGGTCTAAGAGAAATCCGTCAAAAAAAAAAAAAAAAAAACTTCCAGAGAGTAGTATAGAAATTCGAATCGTGCATTTTGCACCGGATCTAGTTACTCGTGGAGTGACGTTTTTTCCAGACCTTCTTAGTCAATTTGGGGACTGATTGTCGAAGAGAAATCCGTCGAAAAAAAAAAACTTTTCCAGACAGTAGTATAGGAATTCGAATCGTGCATTTTGCACCAGTTTCAGATACTCGTAGAGTGACGTTTTTTCCAGACCCTCTCAGTCACTTTTGGTGACCGACGGTCTTGAAGAGAAAGCCGTCAAAAAAAAAAAGACTCCAGAGAGTTGTATAGAAGTTCAAATCGTGCATTTAACACCAGTTCTAGATACTCGTGGAGTGACGTTTTTTCCAGACCCTCTCAGACACTCTTGGTGACTGTCTAGGAGAGATCCGTAAAAAAAAAAAAAGTCTCCAGAGAGTAGTATAGGAATTTGAATCGTGCATTTTGCACCAGTTTTTGATACTCGTGGAGTGACGTTTTTTCCAGACCTTCTCAGTCAATTTGGTGACTGATGGTCTAAGAGAAATCCGTCAAAAAAAAAAACTCCCAGAGAGTAGTATAGGAATTCGAATCGTGCATTTTGCACCAGTTTTAGATACTCGTGGAGTGACGATTTTTCCAGACCCTCTAAGTCACTCTTGGTGACTGATTGTCTAGGAGAGATCCGTAAAAAAAAAAAAAAGTCTCCAGAGAGTAGTATAGGAATTCGAATCGTGCATTTTGCACCAGTTTTAGATACTCGTGGAGTGACGTTTTTTCCAGACCTTCTCAGTCAATTTGGTGACTGATGGTCTAAGAGAAATCCGTCAAAAAAAAAAAACAAAAAACTTCCAGAGAGTAGTATAGAAATTCGAATCGTGCATTTTGCATCAGATCTAGATACTCGCGGAGTGACGATTTTTCCAGACCCTCTCAGTCACATTTGGTGACTGATGGTCTCTAGGAGGAATCCGTAAAAAAAAAAAAACTTCTCCAAAGAGTAGTATAGAAACGCGAATCGTGCATTCTGCACCAGATCCAGTTACTCGTGGAGTGACGTTTTTTCCAGACCCTCTCAGTCACTTTTGGTCACCAACGGTCTTGAAGAGAAAGCCGTCAAAAAAAAAAAAAGACTCCAGAGAGTAGTATAGAAATTCGAATCGTGCATTTTGCACCAGTTCTAGATACTCGTGGAGTGACGTTTTTTCCAGACCCTCTCAGTCAATTTGGTGACTGATGGTCTAAGAGAAATCCGTCAAAAAAAAAGGTCTTTAGAGAGTAGTATAGAAGTTCGAATCTTGCATTTACCACTAGTTCTAGATACTCGTGGAGTGACGTTTTTTCCAGACCCTCTCAGTAACTTTTGGTGACTGATGGTCTCCAGGAGAAATCCGTAAAAAAAAAAAAGTCTCCAGAGAGTAGTATAGGAATTCGAATCATGCATTTTTCACCAGCTTTAGATACTTCTCGAGTGACGTTTTTTCCAGACACTCTCAGTCAATTTAGTGACTGATGGTCTGAGAGAAATCCGTAAGAAAAAAGAAAGGTCTCCAGAGAGTATTATAGGAATTCGAATCGTGCATTTTGCACCAGTTTTCGATACTTGTCGAGTAACGTTTTTTCCAGACCTTCTTAGTCAATTTAGTGACTGATGGTCTGAGAGATATCCATAAAAAAAAAAACAAAAACTTCTCCAAATAGTAGTATAGAAATTCGAACCGTGCATTTTGCACCAGTTCTAGATACGCGTGGAGTGACGTTTTTTCCAGACCCTCTCATCCGATTTGGTGACCGATGGTCTAAGAGAAATCCGTCAAAAAAAAAAAAAAACTCCTTTAGAGAGTAGTATAGAAATTAGAATCGTGCATTTTGCACCAGTTCTAGATATCCGTGGAGTGACGTTTTTTCCAGACCCTCTCAGTCACTTTTGGTGACTGATGATCTCTAGGAGAAATCCGTAAAAAAAAAATCTCCAGAGAGTAGTATAGGAATTCGAATCGTGCATTTTGCACCAGTTTTAGATACTCGTGGAGTGACGATTTTTCCGGACCCTTTAGGTCACTCTTGGTGACTGAATGTCTAGGAGAGATCCGTAAAAAAAAAAAAAAGTCTCCAGAGAGTAGTATAGGAATTCGAATCGTGCATTTTGCACCAGTTTTAGATACTCGTGGAGTGACGATTTTTCCAGACCCTCTAAGTCACTCTTGGTGACTGATTGTCTAGGAGAGATCCGTAAAAAAAAAAAAAAGTCTCCAGAGAGTAGTATAGGAATTCGAATCGTGCATTTTGCACCAGTTTTAGATACTCGTGGAGTGACGTTTTTTCCAGACCTTCTCAGTCAATTTGGTGACTGATGGTCTAAGAGAAATCCGTCAAAAAAAAAAAAAAACTTCCAGAGAGTAGTATAGAAATTCGAATCGTGCATTTTGCATCAGATCTAGATACTCGTGGAGTGACGATTTTTCCAGACCCTCTCAGTCACTTTTGGTGACTGATGGTCTCTAGGCGAAATCCGTAAAAAAAAAAAACTTCTCCAAAGAGTAGTATAGAAACTCGAATCGTGCATTTTGCACCCGATCTAGTTACTCGTGGAGTGACGTTTTTTCCAGACCCTCTCAGTCAATTTGGTGACTGATTGTCGAAGAGAAATCCGTCAAAAAAAAAAAACTTTTCCAGAGAATAGTATAGGAATTCGAATCGTGCATTTTGCACCAGTCTTAGATACTCAAGGAGTGACGTTTTTTCCAGACCCTCTCAGTCACTTTTCGTCACCGACGGTCTTGAAGAGAAAGCCTTCCAAAAAATAAAAGACTCCAGAGAGTAGTATAGAAATCCGAATCGTGCATTTTGCACCAATTCTAGTTACTCGTGGAGTGACGTTTCTTCCGGACCCTCTCAGTCAATTTGGTGACTGATGGTCTAAGAGAAATCCGTCAAAAAAAAGGTCTTTGGAGAGTTGTAGAGAAGTTCGAAACGTGCATTTACCACCAGGTCTAGATACTCGTGGAGTGACGTTTTTTCCAGACCCTCTCAGTCACTTTTGGTGACTGATGGTCTCCAGGAGAAATCCGTAAAAAAAAAAGTCTCCAGACAGTAGTATAGGAATTCGAATCGTGCATTTTTCACCAGTTTTAGATACTTCTCGAGTGACGTTTTTTCCAGACACTCTCAGTCAATTTAGTGACTGATGGTCTGAGAGAAATCCGTAAGAAAAAAAAGGTCTCCAGAGAGTAGTATAGGAATTCGAATCGTGCATTTTGCACCAGTTTTCGATACTTGTCGAGTAACGTTTTTTCCAGACCTTCTCAGTCAATTTAGTGACTGATGGTCTGAGAGATATCCGTAAGAAAAAAAAAAAAAACTTCTTCAAATAGTAGTATAGAAATTCGAACCGTGCATTTTGCACCAGTTCTAGATACGCGTGGAGTGACGTTTTTTCCGGACCCTCTCATCCGATTTGGTGACTGATGGTCCAAGAGAAATCCGTCAAAAAACAAAAAAAAGAAAAAAACTGCTCCAGAGAGTAGTATAGAAATTCGAATCGTGCATTTTGCACCTTTTCAGTCAATTTGGTGACTGATTGTCGAAGAAAAATCCGTCAAAAAAAACTTTTCCAGAGAGTAGTATAGGAATTCGAATCGTGCATTTTGCACCAGTTTTAGATACCCGTGGAGTGACGTTTTTTCCAGACCCTCTCAGTCACTTTTGGTGACTGATGGTCTCTAGGAGAAATCCGTTAAAAAAAAAAAATCTCCAGAGAGTAGCACAGGAATTCGAACCGTGCATTTTGCACCAGTTTTAGATACTCGTGGAGTGACGATTTTTCCAGACCCTCTCAGTCACTTTTGGTGACTGATGGTCTCCAGGAGAAATCCGTAAAAAAAAAAGTCTCCAGAGAGTAGTATAGGAATTCGAATCGTGCATTTTGCACCAGATCTAGATACTCGTGGAGTGACGATTTTTCCAGACCCTCTCAGTCACTTTTGGTGACTGATGGTCTCTAGGAGAAATCCGTAAAAAAAAAAAAAACTTTTCCAAAGAGTAGTATAGAAATTCCAATCGTGCATTTTGCACCAGATCTTGTTTGTCGTGGAGTGACTTTTTTTCCAGACCCTCTCAGTCAATTTGGTGACTGATTGTCGAAGCGAAATCCATCAAAAAAAACTTTTTCAGAGAGTAGTATAGGATCTCGAATCGTGGATTTTGCACCAGTTTTAGATACTCGTGGAGTGACGATTTTTCCAGACCCTCTCAGTCACTTTTGGTGACTGATGGTCTCCAGGAGAAATCCGTAAAAAAAAAAAGTCTCCAGAGAGTAGTATAGGAATTCGAATCGTGCATTTTGCACCAGATCTAGATACTCGTGGAGTGACGATTTTTCCAGACCCTCTCAGTCACTTTTGGTGACTGATGGTCTCTAGGAGAAATCCGTAAAAAAAAAAAAACTTTTCCAAAGAGTAGTATAGAAATTCCAATCGTGCATTTTGCACCAGATCTTGTTTGTCGTGGAGTGACGTTTTTTCCAGACCCTCTCAGTCAATTTGGTGACTGATTGTCGAAGCGAAATCCATCAAAAAAAACTTTTTCAGAGAGTAGTATAGGATCTCGAATCGTGGATTTTGCACCAGTTTTAGATACTCGTGGAGTGACGTTTTTTCCAGACCCTCTCAGTAAATTTGGTGACTGATGGTCTAAGAGAATCCCGTCAAAAAAAAAGGTCTTTAGAGAGTAGTATAGAAGTTCGAATCGTGCATTTACCACCAGTTCTAGATACTCGTGGAGTGACGTTTTTTCCAGACCCTCTCAGTCACTTTTGGTGACTGATGGTCTCCAGGAGAAATCCGTAAAAAAAAAGTCTCCGGAGAGTAGTATAGGAATTTGAATCGTGCATTTTTCACCAGTTTTAGATACTTCTCGAGTAACGTTTTTTTCGGACACTCTCAGTCAATTTAGTGACTGATGGTCTGAGAGATATCCGTAAAAAAAAAAAAAAAAAAAAACTCTCCAAATAGTAGTATAGAAATTCGAACCGTGCATTTTGCACCAGTTCTAGATGCGCGTGGAGGGACGTTTTTTCCAGACCCTTTCATCCGATTTGGTGACTGATGGTCTAAGAGAAATCCGTCAAAAAAAAAAAAAAAAAACTCCTCCAGGGAGTAGTATAGAAATTCGAATCGTGCATTTTGCACCAGTTACAGATACCCGTGAAGTGACGTTTTTTCCAGAGCCTCTCAGTCATCTTTGGTGACTGATGGTCTCTAGGAGAAATCCGTAAAAAAAAAAAATCTCCAAAAAGTAGTATAGAAATTCGAACCGTGCATTTTGCACCAGTTCTAGATACGCGTGGAGTGACGTTTTTTCCAGACCCTCTCATTCGATTTGGTGACTGATGGTCCAAGAGAAATCCGTCAGAAAATAAAAAAAACTCCTCCAGAGAGTAGTATAGAAATTCGAATCGTGCATTTTGCACCAGTTCTAGATACCCGTGGAGTGACGTTTTTTCCAGACCCTCTCAGTCACTTTTGGTGACCGATGGTCTCTAGGAGAAATCCGTAAAAAAAAAAAATCTCCAGAGAGTAGTATAGGAATTCGAATCGTGCATTTTGCACCAGTTTTAGATACTCGTGGAGTGACGATTTTTCCAGACCCTCTAAGTCACTCTTGGTGACTGATTGTCTAGGAGAGATCCGTAAAAAAAAAAAAAAAGTCTCCAGAGAGTAGTATAGGAATTCGAATCGTGCATTTTGCACCAGTTTTAGATACTCGTGGAGTGACGTTTTTTCCAGACCTTCTCAGTCAATTTGGTGACTGATGGTCTAAGAGAAATCCGTCAAAAAAAAAAAAAAACTTTCAGAGAGTAGTATAGAAATTCGAATCGTGCATTTTGCATCAGATCTAGATACTCGTGGAGTGACGATTTTTCCAGACCCTCTCAGTCACTTTTGGTGACTGATGGTCTCTAGGCGAAATCCGTAAAAAAAAAAAAACTTCTTCAAAGAGTAGTATAGAAACTCGAATCGTGCATTTTGCACCTGATCTAGTTACTCGTGGAGTGACGTTTTTTCCAGACCCTCTCAGTCAATTTGGTGACTGATTGTCGAAGAGAAATCCGTCAAAAAAAAAAAAAAAAACTTTTCCAGAGAGTAGTATAGGAATTCGAATCGTGCATTTTGCACCAGTCTTAGATACTCAAGGAGTGACGTTTTTTCCAGACCCTCTCAGTCACTTTTCGTCACCGACGGTCTTGAAGAGAAAGCCTTCCAAAAAATAAAAGACTCCAGAGAGTAGTATAGAAATCCGAATCGTGCATTTTGCACCAATTCTAGTTACTCGTGCAGTGACGTTTCTTCCGGACCCGCTCAGTCAATTTGGTGACTGATGGTCTAAGAGAAATCCGTCAAAAAAAAAGGTCTTTGGAGAGTTGTAGAGAAGTTCGAATCGTGCATTTACCACCAGGTCTAGATACTCGTGGAGTGACGTTTTTTCCAGACCCTCTCAGTCACTTTTGGTGACTGATGGTCTCCAGGAGAAATCCGTAAAAAAAAAAAAGTCTCCAGACAGTAGTATAGGAATTCGAATCGTGCATTTTTCACCAGTTTTAGATACTTCTCGAGTGACGTTTTTTCCAGACACTCTCAGTCAATTTAGTGACTGATGGTCTGAGAGAAATCCGTAAGAAAAAAAAGGTCTCCAGAGAGTAGTATAGGAATTCGAATCGTGCATTTTGCACCAGTTTTCGATACTTGTCGAGTAACGTTTTTTCCAGACCTTCTCAGTCAATTTAGTGACTGATGGTCTGAGAGATATCCGTAAGAAAAAAAAAAAAAACTTCTTCGAATAGTAGTATAGAAATTCGAACCGTGCATTTTTTACCAGTTCTAGATACGCGTGGAGTGACGTTTTTTCCGGACCCTCTCATCCGATTTGGTGACTGATGGTCCAAGAGAAATCCGTCAAAAAACAAAAAAAAGAAAAAAACTGCTCCAGAGAGTAGTATAGAAATTCGAATCGTGCATTTTGCACCAGTTCTAGATACCCGTGGAGTGACGTTTTTTCCAGACCCTCTCAGTCACTTTTGGTGACTGATGGTCTCTAGGAGAAATCCGTAAAAAAAAAAAAATCTCCAGAGAGTAGTATTGGAATTCGAATCGTGCATTTTGCACCAGTTTTAGATACTCGTGGAGTGACGTTTTTTCCAGACCTTCTCAGTCAATTTGGTGACTGATGGTCTAAGAGAAATCCGTCAAAAAAAAAAAAAAAAAACTTCCGGAGAGTAGTATAGAAATTCGAATCGTGCATTTTGCATCAGATTCAGATACTCGTGGTGTGACGTTTTTTCCAGACCCTCTCAGTCACTTTTGGTGACTAATAGTCTCCAGGAGAAATCCGTAAAAAAAAAAAAAGTCTCCAGAGAGTAGTATAGGAATTCGAATCGTGCATTTTGCACCAGTTTTCGATACTCGTCGAGTAACGTTTTCCCCAGACCCTCTCAGTCAATTTAGTGACTGATGGTCTGAGAGATATCCGTAAAAAAAAAAAAAAGGTCTCCAGAGAGTAGTATAGGAATTTGAACCGTGCATTTTGCATCAGTTCTAGATACGCGTGGAGGGACGTTTTTTCCAGACCCTCTCATCCGATTTGGTGACTGATGGTCTAAGAGAAATCCGTAAAAAAAAAAAAAAAAAACTCCTCCAGAGAGTAGTATAGAAATTCGAATCGTGCATTTTGCACCAGTTACAGATATCCGTGAAGTGACGTTTTTTCCAGAGCCTCTCAGTCACTTTTGGTGACTGATGGTTTTTAGGAGAAATCCGTAAAAAAAAAATCTCCAGAGAGTAGTATAGGAATTCGAATCGTGCATTTTGCACCAGTTTTAGATACTCGTGGAGTGACGTTTTTCCCAGACCATCTCAGTCGATTTGGTGACCGATGGTCTAAGAGAAATCCGTCAAAAAAAAAAAAAAAAAAAATTCCAGAGAGTAGTTTAGAAATTCGAATCGTGCATTTTGCACCGGATCTAGTTACTCGTGGAGTGACGTTTTTTCCAGACCTTCTCAGTCAATTTGGGGACTGATTGTCGAAGAGAAATCCGTCGAAAAAAAAAAACTTTTCCAGACAGTAGTATAGGAATTCGAATCGTGCATTTTGCACCAGTTTCAGATACTCGTAGAGTGACGTTTTTTCCAGACCCTCTCAGTCACTTTTGGTGACCGACGGTCTTGAAGAGAAAGCCGTCAAAAAAAAAAGACTCCAGAGAGTTGTATAGAAGTTCAAATCGTGCATTTAACACCAGTTCTAGATACTCGTGGAGTGACGTTTTTTCCAGACCCTCTCAGACACTCTTGGTGACTGTCTAGGAGAGATCCGTAAAAAAAAAAAAAATCTCCAGAGAGTAGTATAGGAATTTGAATCGTGCATTTTGCACCAGTTTTAGATACTCGTGGAGTGACGTTTTTTCCAGACCTTCTCAGTCAATTTGGTGACTGATGGTCTAAGAGAAATCCGTCAAAAAAAAAAAAAAAAAAAACTTCCAGAGAGTAGTATAGGAATTCGAATCGTGCATTTTGCACCAGTTTTAGATACTCGTGGAGTGACGATTTTTCCAGACCCTCTAAGTCACTCTTGGTGACTGATTGTCTAGGAGAGATCCGTAAAAAAAAAAAAAAGTCTCCAGAGAGTAGTATAGGAATTCGAATCGTGCATTTTGCACCAGTTTTAGATACTCGTGGAGTGACGTTTTTTCCAGACCTTCTCAGTCAATTTGGTGACTGATGGTCTAAGAGAAATCCGTCAAAAAAAAAAAAAAAAAAAACTTCCAGAGAGTAGTATAGAAATTCGAATCGTGCATTTTGCATCAGATCTAGATACTCGCGGAGTGACGATTTTTCCAGACCCTCTCAGTCACATTTGGTGACTGATGGTCTCTAGGAGGAATCCGTAAAAAAAAAAAAAAAACTTCTCTAAGGAGTAGTATAGAAACGCGAATCGTGCATTCTGCACCAGATCCAGTTACTCGTGGAGTGACGTTTTTTCCAGACCCTCTCAGTCACTTTTGGTCACCAACGGTCTTGAAGAGAAAGCCGTCAAAAAAAAAAGACTCCAGAGAGTAGTATAGAAATTCGAATCGTGCATTTTGCACCAGTTCTAGATACTCGTGGAGTGACGTTTTTTCCAGACCCTCTCAGTCAATTTGGTGACTGATGGTCTAAGAGAAATCCGTCAAAAAAAAAGGTCTTTAGAGAGTAGTATAGAAGTTCGAATCTTGCATTTACCACTAGTTCTAGATACTCGTGGAGTGACGTTTTTTCCAGACCCTCTCAGTAACTTTTGGTGACTGATGGTCTCCAGGAGAAATCCGTAAAAAAAAAAAAGTCTCCAGAGAGTAGTATAGGAATTCGAATCATGCATTTTTCAGCAGTTTCAGATACTTCTCGAGTGACGTTTTTTCCAGACACTCTCAGTCAATTTAGTGACTGATGGTCTGAGAGAAATCCGTAAGAAAAAAAAAGGTCTCCAGAGAGTAGTATAGGAATTCGAATCGTGCATTTTGCACCAGTTTTCGATACTCGTCGAGTAACGTTTTTTCCAGACCTTCTCAGTCAATTTAGTGACTGATGGTCTGAGAGATATCCGTGAAAAAAAAAAAAAAACTTCTCCAAATAGTAGTATGGAAATTCGAACCGTGCATTTTGCACCAGTTCTAGATACGCGTGGAGTGACGTTTTTTCCGGACCCTCTCATCCGATTTGGTGACTGATGGTCCAAGAGAAATCCGTCAAGAAACAAAAAAAAGAAAAAAACGCCTCCAGAGAGTAGTATAGAAATTCGAATCGTGCATTTTGCACCAGTTACAGATATCCGTGAAGTGACGTTTTTTCCAGAGCCTCTCAGTCACTTTTGGTGACTGATGGTCTCTAGGAGGAATCCGTAAAAAAAAAAATCTCCAGAGAGTAGTACAGGAATTTGAATCGTGGATTTTGCACCAGTTTTAGATACTCGTGGAGTGACGTTTTTTCCAGACCCTCTCAGTAAATTTGGTGACTGATGGTCTAAGAGAATCCCGTCAAAAAAAAAGGTCTTTAGAGAGTAGTAGAGAAGTTCGAATCGTGCATTTACCACCAGTTCTAGATACTCGTGGAGTGCCGTTTTTTCCAGACCCTCTCAGTCACTTTTGGTGACTGATGGTCTCCAGGAGAAATCCGTAAAAAAAAAAAAGTCTCCAGAGAGTAGTATAGGAATTTGAATCGTGCATTTTTCACCAGTTTTAGATACTTCCCGAGTAACGTTTTTTCCGGACACTCTCAGTCAATTTAGTGACTGATGGTCTGAGAGAAATCCGTAAGAAAAAAAAAAGGTCTCCAAAGAAGAGTATAGGAATTCGAATCGTGCATTTTGCACCAGTTTTCGATACTCGTCGAGTAACGTTTTTCCGAGACCCTTTCAGTCAATTTAGTGACTGATGGTCTGAGAGATATCCGTAAAAAAAAAAAAAAAAAACTTCTCCAAATAGTAGTATAGAAATTCGAACCGTGCATTTTGCACCAGTTCTAGATGCGCGTGGAGGGACGTTTTTTCCAGACCCTTTCATCCGATTTGGTGACTGTTGGTCTAAGAGAAATCCGTAGAAAAAAAAAAAAAAAACTCCTCCAGAGAGTAGTATAGAAATTCGAATCGTGCATTTTGCACCAGTTACAGATACCCGTGAAGTGACGTTTTTTCCAGAGCCTCTCAGTCACTTTTGGTGACTGATGGTCTCTAGGAGAAATCCGTAAAAAAAAAAAATCTCCAAAAAGTAGTATAGAAATTCGAACCGTGCATTTTGCACCAGTTCTAGATACGCGTGGAGTGACGTTTTTTCCAGACCCTCTCATTCGATTTGGTGACTGATGGTCCAAGAGAAATCCGTCAAAAAATAAAAAAAACTCCTCCAGAGAGTAGTATAGAAATTCGGATCGTGCATTTTGCACCAGTTCTAGATACCCGTGGAGTGACGTTTTTTCCAGACCCTCTCAGTCACTTTTGGTGACCGATGGTCTCTGGGAGAAATCCGTAAAAAAAAAAAAATCTCCAGAGAGTAGTATAGGAATTCGAATCGTGCATTTTGCACCAGTTTTAGATACTCGTGGAGTGACGATTTTTCCAGACCCTCTAAGTCACTCTTGGTGACTGATTGTCTAGGAGAGATCCGTAAAAAAAAAAAAAAGTCTCCAGAGAGTAGTATAGGAATTCGAATCGTGCATTTTGCACCAGTTTTAGATACTCGTGGAGTGACGTTTTTTCCAGACCTTCTCAGTCAATTTGGTGACTGATGGTCTAAGAGAAATCCGTCAAAAAAAAAAAAAAAACTTCCAGAGAGTAGTATAGAAATTCGAATCGTGCATTTTGCATCAGATCTAGATACTCGTGGAGTGACGATTTTTCCAGACCCTCTCAGTCACTTTTGGTGACTGATGGTCTCTAGGCGAAATCTGTAAAAAAAAAAAAACTTCTCCAAAGAGTAGTGTAGAAACTCGAATCGTGCATTTTGCACCCGATCTAGTTACTCGTGGAGTGACGTTTTTTCCAGACCCTCTCAGTCAATTTGGTGACTGATTGTCGGAGAGAAATCCGTCAAAAAAAAAAAAAAACTTTTCCAGAAAGTAGTATAGGAATTCGAATCGTGCATTTTGCACCAGTCTTAGATACTCAAGGAGTGACGTTTTTTCCAGACCCTCTCAGTCACTTTTCGTCACCGACGGTCTTGAAGAGAAAGCCTTCCAAAAAATAAAAGACTCCAGAGAGTAGTATAGAAATCCGAATCGTGCATTTTGCACCAATTCTAGTTACTCGTGGAGTGACGTTTCTTCCGGACCCTCTCAGTCAATTTGGTGACTGATGGTCTAAGAGAAATCCGTCAAAAAAAAGGTCTTTGGAGAGTTGTAGAGAAGTTCGAATCGTGCATTTACCACCAGGTCTAGATACTCGTGGAGTGACGTTTTTTCCAGACCCTCTCAGTCACTTTTGGTGACTGATGGTCTCCAGGAGAAATCCGTAAAAAAAAAAAAGTCTCCAGACAGTAGTATAGGAATTCGAATCGTGCATTTTTCACCAGTTTTAGATACTTCTCGAGTGACGTTTTTTCCAGACACTCTCAGTCAATTTAGTGACTGATGGTCTGAGAGAAATCCGTAAGAAAAAAAAGGTCTCCAGAGAGTAGTATAGGAATTCGAATCGTGCATTTTGCACCAGTTTTCGATACTTGTCGAGTAACGTTTTTTCCGGACCTTCTCAGTCAATTTAGTGACTGATGGTCTGAGAGATATCCGTGAGAAAAAAAAAAAAAACTTCTTCAAATAGTAGTATAGAAATTCGAACCGTGCATTTTGCACCAGTTCTAGATACGCGTGGAGTGACGTTTTTTCCGGACCCTCTCATCCGATTTGGTGACTGATGGTCCAAGAGAAATCCGTCAAAAAACAAAAAAAAGAAAAAAACTGCTCCAGAGAGTAGTATAGAAATTCGAATCGTGCATTTTGCACCAGTTCTAGATACCCGTGGAGTGACGTTTTTTCCAGACCCTCTCAGTCACTTTTGGTGACTGATAGTCTCTAGGAGAAATCCGTTGAAAAAAAAAAATCTCCAGAGAGTAGTACAGGAATTCGAACCGTGCATTTTGCACCAGTTTTAGATACTCGTGGAGTGACGATTTTTCCAGACCCTCTAAGTCACTCTTGGTGACTGATTGTCTAGGGGAGATCCGTAAAAAAAAAAAAAAGTCTCCAGAGAGTAGTTTCGGAATTCGAACCGTGCATTTTGCACCAGTTTTAGATACTCGTGGAGTGACGTTTTTTCCAGATCTTCTCAGTCAATTTGGTGACTGATGGTCTAAGAGAAATCCGTCAAAAAAAAAAAAAAACTTCCAGAGAGTCGTATAGGAATTCGAATCGTGCATTTCGCACCAGTTTTAGATACCCGTAGAGTGACGTTTTTTCCAGACCTTTTCAGTCAATTTGGTGACTGATTGTCGAAGAAAAATCCGTCAAAAAAAACTTTTCCAGAGAGTAGTATAGGAATTCGAATCGTGCATTTTGCACCAGTTTTAGATACTCGTGGAGTGACGTTTTTTCCCGACCCCCTCAGTCACTTTTGGTGACCGACGGTCTTGAAGAGGAAGCCGTCAAAAAAAAAAAAGACTCCAGAGAGTAGTATAGAAATTCGAATTGTGCATTTTGCACCAGTTCTAGATACTCGTGTAGTGACGTCTTTTCCAGACCCTCTCAGTCAATTTGGTGACGGATGGTCTAAGAGGAATCCGTCAAAAAAAAAGGTCTTTAGAGAGTAGTATAGAAGTTCGAATCGTGCATTTACCACCAGTTCTAGATACTCGTGGAGTGACGTTTTTCCCAGACCCTCTCAGTCACTTTTGGTGACTGATGGTCTCCAGGAGGAATCCGTAAAAAAAAAAGTCTCCAGAGAGTAGTATAGGAATTCGAATCGTGCATTTTGCACCAGATCTAGATACTCGTGGAGTGACGATTTTTCCAGACCCTCTCAGTCACTTTTGGTGACTGATGGTCTCTAGGAGAAATCCGTAAAAAAAAAAAAACTTTTCCAAAGAGTAGTATAGAAATTCCAATCGTGCATTTTGCACCAGATCTTGTTTGTCGTGGAGTGACGTTTTTTCCAGACCCTCTCAGTCAATTTGGTGACTGATTGTCGAAGCGAAATCCATCAAAAAAAACTTTTTCAGAGAGTAGTATAGGAATTCGAATCGTGGATTTTGCACCAGTTTTAGATACTCGTGGAGTGACGTTTTTTCCAGACCCTCTCAGTAAATTTGGTGACTGATGGACTAAGAGAATCCCGTCAAAAAAAAAGGTCTTTAGAGAGTAGTATAGAAGTTCGAATCGTGCATTTACCACCAGTTCTAGATACTCGTGGAGTGACGTTTTTTCCAGACCCTCTCAGTCACTTTTGGTGACTGATGGTCTCCAGGAGAAATCCGTAAAAAAAAAAAGTCTCCGGAGAGTAGTATAGGAATTTGAATCGTGCATTTTCCACCAGTTTTAGATACTTCTCGAGTAACGTTTTTTCCGGACACTCTCAGTCAATTTAGTGACTGATGGTCTGAGAGAAATCCGTAAGAAAAAAAAAGGTCTCCAAAGAAGAGTATACGAATTCGAATCGTGCATTTTGCACCAGTTTTCGATACTCGTCGAGTAACGTTTTTCCGAAACCCTTTCAGTCAATTTAGTGACTGATGGTCTGAGAGATATCCGTAAAAAAAAAAAAAAAAAAAAACTCTCCAAATAGTAGTATAGAAATTCGAACCGTGCATTTTGCACCAGTTCTAGATGCGCGTGGAGGGACGTTTTTTCCAGACCCTTTCATCCGATTTGGTGACTGATGGTCTAAGAGAAATCCGTCAAAAAAAAAAAAAAAAAAACTCCTCCAGGGAGTAGTATAGAAATTCGAATCGTGCATTTTGCACCAGTTACAGATACCCGTGAAGTGACGTTTTTTCCAGAGCCTCTCAGTCATTTTTGGTCACTGATGGTCTCTAGGAGCAATCCGTAAAAAAAAAAATCTCCAAAAAGTAGTATAGAAATTCGAACCGTGCATTTTGCACCAGTTCTAGATACGCGTGGAGTGACGTTTTTTCCAGACCCTCTCATTCGATTTGGTGACTGATGGTCCAAGAGAAATCCGTCAAAAAATAAAAAAAACTCCTCCAGAGAGTAGTATAGAAATTCGAATCGTGCATTTTGCACCAGTTCTAGATACCCGTGGAGTGACGTTTTTTCCAGACCCTCTCAGTCACTTTTGGTGACCGACGGTCTTGAAGAGAAAGCCGTCAAAAAAAAAAGACTCCAGAGAGTTGTATAGAAGTTCAAATCGTGCATTTAACACCAGTTCTAGATACTCGTGGAGTGACGTTTTTTCCAGACCCTCTCAGACACTCTTGGTGACTGTCTAGGAGAGATCCGTAAAAAAAAAAAAAGTCTCCAGAGAGTAGTATAGGAATTTGAATCGTGCATTTTGCACCAGTTTTAGATACTCGTGGAGTGACGTTTTTTCCAGACCTTCTCAGTTAATTTGGTGACTGATGGTCTAAGAGAAATCCGTGAAAAAAAAAAAAAAAACTTCCAGAGAGTAGTATAGGAATTCGAATCGTGCATTTTGCACCAGTTTTAGATACTCGTGGAGTGACGTTTTTTCCAGACCTTCTCAGTCAACTTGGTGACTGATGGTCTAAGAGAAATCCGTCAAAAAAAAAAAAAAAAAACTTCCAGAGAGTAGTATAGAAATTCGAATCGTGCATTTTGCATCAGATCTAGATACTCGCGGAGTGACGATTTTTCCAGACCCTCTCAGTCACATTTGGTGACTGATGGTCTCTAGGAGGAATCCGTAAAAAAAAAAAAAAAACTTCTCCAAAGAGTAGTATAGAAACGCGAATCGTGCATTCTGCACCAGATCCAGTTACTCGTGGAGTGACGTTTTTTCCAGACCCTCTCAGTCACTTTTGGTCACCAACGGTCTTGAAGAGAAAGCCGTCAAAAAAAAAAAAGACTCCAGAGAGTAGTATAGAAATTCGAATCGTGCAATTTGCACCAGTTCTAGATACTCGTGGAGTGACGTTTTTTCCAGACCCTCTCAGTCAATTTGGTGACTGATGGTCTAAGAGAAATCCGTCAAAAAAAAAGGTCTTTAGAGAGTAGTATAGAAGTTCGAATCTTGCATTTACCACTAGTTCTAGATACTCGTGGAGTGACGTTTTTTCCAGACCCTCTCAGTAACTTTTGGTGACTGATGGTCTCCAGGAGAAATCCGTAAAAAAAAAAGTCTCCAGAGAGTAGTATAGGAATTCGAATCATGCATTTTTCACCAGCTTTAGATACTTCTCGAGTGACGTTTTTTCCAGACACTCTCAGTCAATTTAGTGACTGATGGTCTGAGAGAAATCCGTAAGAAAAAAAAAAGGTTTCCAGAGAGTAGTATAGGAATTCGAATCGTGCATTTTGCACCAGTTTTCGATACTTGTCGAGTAACGTTTTTTCCAGACCTTCTTAGTCAATTTAGTGACTGATGGTCTGAGAGATATCCATAAAAAAAAAAAACAAAAACTTCTCCAAATAGTAGTATAGAAATTCGAACCGTGCATTTTGCACCAGTTCTAGATACGCGTGGAGTGACGTTTTTTCCAGACCCTCTTATCCGATTTGGTGACCGATGGTCTAAGAGAAATCCGTCAAAAAAAAAAAAAAAAACTCCTTTAGAGAGTAGTATAGAAATTCGAATCGTGCATTTTGCACCAGTTCTAGATACGCGTTGAGTGAGGTTTTTTCCAGACCCTCTCATCCGATTTGGTGACTGATGGTCTAAGAGAAATCCGTCAAAAAAAAAAAAAAACTCCTCCAGAGAGTAGTATAGAAATTCGAATCGTGCATTTTGCACCAGTTCTAGATATCCGTGGAGTGACGTTTTTTCCAGACCCTCTCAGTCACTTTTGGTGACTGATGATCTCTAGGAGAAATCCGTAAAAAAAAAAATCTCTAGAGAGTAGTATAGGAATTCGAATCGTGCATTTTGCACCAGTTTTAGATACTCGTGGAGTGACGATTTTTCCAGACCCTCTAAGTCACTCTTGATGACTAATGGTCTCCAGGAGAAATCCGTAAAAAAAAAAAAGTCTCCAGAGAGTAGTATAGGAATTCGAATCGTGCATTTTGCACCAGTTTTCGATACTCGTCGAGTAACGTTTTCCCCAGACCCTCTCAGTCAATTTAGTGACTGATGGTCTGAGAGATATCCGTAAAAAAAAAAAAAAAAAAAAAACTTCTCCAAATAGTAGTATAGAAATTTGAACCGTGCATTTTGCATCAGTTCTAGATACGCGTGGAGAGACGTTTTTTCCAGACCCTCTCATCCGATTTGGTGACTGATGGTCTAAGAGAAATCCGTAAAAAAAAAAAAAAAAAAACTCCTCCAGAGAGTAGTATAGAAATTCGAATCGTGCATTTTGCACCAGTTACAGATATCCGTGAAGTAACGTTTTTTCCAGAGCCTCTCAGTCACTTTTGGTGACTGATGGTCTCTAGGAGAAATCCGTAAAAAAAAAATCTCCAGAGAGTAGTATAGGAATTCGAATCGTGCATTTTGCACCAGTTTTAGATACTCGTGGAGTGACGTTGTTCCCAGACCATCTCAGTCGATTTGGTGACCGATGGTCTAAGAGAAATCCGTCAAAAAAAAAAAAAAAAAAACTTTCAGAGAGTAGTATTGAAATTCGAATCGTGCATTTTGCACCGGATCTAGTTACTCGTGGAGTGACGTTTTTTCCAGACCTTCTCAGTCAATTTGGGGACTGATTGTCGAAGAGAAATCCGTCGAAAAAAAAAAAAACTTTTTCAGACAGTAGTATAGGAATTCGAATCGTGCATTTTGCACCAGTTTCAGATACTCGTAGAGTGACGTTTTTTCCAGACCCTCTCAGTCACTTTTGGTGACCGACGGTCTTGAAGAGAAAGCCGTCAAAAAAAAAAAAGACTCCAGAGAGTTGTATAGAAATTCGAATCGTGCATTTTGCACCAGTTCTAGATACTCGTGGAGTGACGTCTTTTCCAGACCCTCTCAGTCAATTTGGTGACTGATGGTCTAAGAGAAATCCGTCAAAAAAAAGGTCTTCAGAGAGTAGTATAGAAGTTCAAATCGTGCATTTAACACCGGTTCTAGATACTCGTGGAGTGACGTTTTTTCCAGACCCTCTCAGACACTCTTGGTGACTGTCTAGGAGAGATCCGTAAAAAAAAAAAAAGTCTCCAGAGAGTAGTATAGGAATTTGAATCGTGCATTTTGCACCAGTTTTAGATACTCGTGGAGTGACGTTTTTTCCAGACCTTCTCAGTCAATTTGGTGACTGATGGTGTAAGAGAAATCCGTCAAAAAAAAAAAAAAAAAAAAACTTCCAGAGAGTAGTATAGGTATTCGAATCGTGCATTTTGCACCAGTTTTAGATACTCGTGGAGTGACGATTTTTCCAGACCCTCTAAGTCACTCTTGGTGACTGATTGTCTAGGAGAGATCCGTAAAAAAAAAAAAAGTCTCCAGAGAGTAGTATAGGAATTCGAATCGTGCATTTTGCACCAGTTTTAGATACTCGTGGAGTGACGTTTTTTCCAGACCTTCTCAGTCAATTTGGTGACTGATGGTCTAAGAGAAATCCGTCAAAAAAAAAAAAAAAAAAAAAACTTCCAGAGAGTAGTATAGAAATTCGAATCGTGCATTTTGCATCAGATCTAGATACTTGCGGAGTGACGATTTTTCCAGACCCTCTCAGTCACATTCGGTGACTGATGGTCTCTAGGAGGAATCCGTGAAAAAAAAAAAAACTTCTCCAAAGAGTAGTATAGAAACGCGAATCGTGCATTCTGCACCAGATCCAGTTACTCGTCGAGTGACGTTTTTTCCAGACCCTCTCAGTCACTTTTGGTCACCAACGGTCTTGAAGAGAAAGCCGTCAAAAAAAAAAAAAAGACTCCAGAGAGTAGTATAGAAATTCGAATCGTGCATTTTGCACCAGTTCTAGATACTCGTGGAGTGACGTTTTTTCCAGACCCTCTCAGTCAATTTGGTGACTGATGGTCTAAGAGAAATCCGTCAAAAAAAAAGGTCTTTAGAGAGTAGTATAGAAGTTCGAATCTTGCATTTACCACTAGTTCTAGATACTCGTGGAGCGACGTTTTTTCCAGACCCTCTCAGTAACTTTTGGTGACTGATGGTCTCCAGGAGAAATCCGTAAAAAAAAAAGTCTCCAGAGAGTAGTATAGGAATTCGAATCATGCATTTTTCACCAGCTTTAGATACTTCTCGAAAGACGTTTTTGCCAGACACTCTCAGTCAATTTAGTGACTGATGGTCTGAGAGAAATCCGTAAGAAAAAAAAAAGGTCTCCAGAGAGTAGTATAGGAATTCGAATCGTGCATTTTGCACCAGTTTTCGATACTTGTCGAGTAACGTTTTTTCCAGACCTTCTTAGTCAATTTAGTGACTGATGGTCTGAGAGATATCCATAAAAAAAAAAAACAAAAACTTCTCCAAATAGTAGTATAGAAATTCGAACCGTGCATTTTGCACCAGTTCTAGATACGCGTGGAGTGACGTTTTTTCCAGACCCTCTCATCCGATTTGGTGACCGATGGTCTAAGAGAAATCCGTCAAAAAAAAAAAAAAACTCCTTTGGAGAGTAGTATAGAAATTCGAATCGTGCATTTTGCACCAGTTCTAGATACGCGTTGAGTGAGGTTTTTTCCAGACCCTCTCATCCGATTTGATGACTGATGGTCTAAGAGAAATCCGTCAAAAAAAAAAAAAAACTCCTCCAGAGAGTAGTATAGAAATTCGAATCGTGCATTTTGCACCAGTTCTAGATATCCGTGGAGTGACGTTTTTTCCAGACCCTTTCAGTCACTTTTGGTGACTGATGATCTCTAGGAGAAATCCGTAAGAAAAAAAATCTCCAGAGAGTAGTATAGGAATTCGAATCGTGCGTTTTGCACCAGTTTTGGATACTCGTGGAGTGACGATTTTTCCGGACCCTTTAGGTCACTCTTGGTGACTGAATGTCTAGGAGAGATCCGTAAAAAAAAAAAAAGTCTCCAGAGAGTAGTATAGGAATTCGAATCGTGCATTTTGCACCAGTTTTAGATACTCGTGGAGTATCGTATTTTCCAGACCTTCTCAGTCAATTCGGTGACTGAAGGTCTAAGAGAAATTCGTCAAAAAAAAAAAAAAAAACTCTTAGAGAGTAGTATAGAAATATGAATCGTGCATTTTGCACCAGATCTAGATACTCGTGGAGTGACGATTTTTCCAGACCCTCTCAGTCCTTTTTGGTGACTAATGGTCTCTAGGAGAAATCCGTAAAAAAAAAAAAAACTTCTCCAAAGAGTAGTATAGAAATTCGAATCGTGCATTTTGCACCAGATCTAGTTTGTCGTGGAGTGACGTTTTTTCCAGACCCTCTCAGTCAATGTGGTGACTGATTGTCGAAGAGAAATCCATCAAAAAAAACTTTTTCAGAGAGTAGTATAGGAATTCGAATCGTGCATTTTGCACCAGTTTTAGATACTCGTGGAGTGACGTTTTTTCCAGACCCTCTCAGTCACTTTTGGTGACCGACGGTCTTAAAGAGAAAGCCGTCAAAAAAAAAAGACTACAGAGAGTAGTATAGAAATTCGAGTTGTGCATTTTGCACCAGTTCTAGATACTCGTGTAGTGACGTCTTTTCCAGACCCTCTCAGTAAATTTGGTGACTGATGGTCTAAGAGAATCCCGTCAAAAAAAAAGGTCTTTAGAGAGTAGTATAGAAGTTCGAATCGTGCATTTACCACCAGTTCTAGATACTCGTGGAGTGACGTTTTTTCCAGACCCTCTCAGTCACTTTTGGTGACTGATGGTCTCCAGGAGAAATCCGTAAAAAAAAAAAAAGTCTCCAGAGAGTAGTATAGGAATTTGAATCGTGCATTTTCCACCAGTTTTAGATACTTCTCGAGTGACGTTTTTTTCAGACACTCTCAGTCAATTTAGTGACTGATGGTCTGAGAGAAATCCGTAAGAAAAAAAAAGGTCTCCAAAGAGTAGTATAGGAATTCGAATCGTGCATTTTGCACCAGTTTTCGATACTCGTCGAGTAACGTTTTTCCGAGACCCTTTCAGTCAATTTAGTGACTGATGGTCTGAGAGATATCCGTAAAAAAAAAAAAAAAAACTTCTCCAAATAGTAGTATAGAAATTCGAACCGTGCATTTTGCACCAGTTCTAGATGCGCGTGGAGGGACGTTTTTTCCGGACCCTTTCATCCGATTTGGTGACTGATGGTCTAAGAGAAATCCGTCAAAAAAAAAAAAAAAAACTCCTCCAGAGAGTAGTATAGAAATTGGAATCGTGCATTTTGCACCAGTTACAGATACCCGTGAAGTGACGTTTTTTCCAGAGCCTCTTAGTCACTTTTGGTGACTGATGGTCTCTAGGCGAAATCCGTAAAAAAAAAAAAAACTTCTCCAAAGAGTAGTATAGAAACTCGAATCGTGCATTTTGCACCCGATCTAGTTACTCGTGGAGTGACGTTTTTTCCAGACCCTCTCAGTCAATTTGGTGACTGATTGTCGAAGAAAAATCCGTCAAAAAAAAAAAAAAACTTTTCCAGAGAGTAGTATAGGAATTCGAATCGTGCATTTTGCACCAGTTTTAGATACTCGTGGAGTGACGTTTTTTCCAGACCCTCTCAGTCACTTTTGGTCACCGACGGTCTTGAAGAGAAAGCCTTCCAAAAAATAAAAGACTCCAGAGAGTAGTATAGAAATCCGAATCGTGCATTTTGCACCGGTACTAGATACTCGTGGAGTGACGTTTCTTCCGGACCCTCTCAGTCAATTTGGTGACTGATGGTCTAAGAGAAATCCGTCAAAAAAAAAGGTCTTCAGAGAGTTGTAGAGAAGTTCGAATCGTGCATTTACCACCAGTTATAGATACTCGTGGAGTGACGTTTTTTCCAGACCCTCTCAGTCACTTTTGGTGACTGATGGTCTCCAGGAAAAATCCGTAAAAAAAAAAAAAGTCTCCAGAGAGTAGTATAGGAATTCGAATCGTGCATTTTTCACCAGTTTTAGATACTTCTCGAGTGACGTTTTTTCCAGACACTCTCAGTCAATTTAGTGACTGATGGTCTGAGAGAAATCCGTAAGAAAAAAAAAAGGTCTCCAGAGAGTAGTATAGGAATTCGAATCGTCCATTTTGCACCAGTTTTCGATACTTGTCGAGTAACGTTTTTTCCAGACCTTCTCAGTCAATTTAGTGACTGATGGTCTGAGAGATATCCGTAAAAAAAAAAAAAAAAAACTTCTCCAAATAGTAGTATAGAAATTCGAACCGTGCATTTTGCACCAGTTCTAGATACGCGTGGAGTGACGTTTTTTCCAGACCCTCTCATCCGATTTGGTGACTGTTGGTCCAAGAGAAATCCGTCAAAAAACAAAAAAAAGAAAAAAACTCCTCCAGAGAGTAGTATAGAAATTCGAATCGTGCATTTTGCACCAGTTCTAGATACCCGTGGAGTGACGTTTTTTCCAGACCCTCTCAGTTACTTTTGGTGACTGATGGTCTCTAGGAGAAATCCGTAAAAAAAAAAAATCTCCAGAGATTAGTATAGGAATTCCAATCGTGCATTTTGCACCAGTTTTAGATACTCGTGGAGTGACGATTTTTCCAGACCCTCTAAGTCACTCTTGGTGACTGATTGTCTAGGAGAGATCCGTAAAAAAAAAAAAAGTCTCCAGAGAGTAGTATAGGAATTCGAATCGTGCATTTTGCACCAGTTTTAGATACTCGTGGAGTGACGTTTTTTTCAGATGTTCTCAGTCAATTTGGTGACTGATGGTCTAAGAGAAATCCGTCAAAAAAAAAAAAAAAACTTCCAGAGAGTAGTATAGAAATTCGAATCGTGCATTTTGCATCAGATCTAGATACTCGTGGAGTCAAGATTTTTCCAGACCCTCTCAGTCACTTTTGGTGACTGATGGTCTCTAGGAGAAATCCGTAAAAAAAAAAAAAACTTCTCCAAAGAGTAGTATAGAAACTCGAATCGTGCATTTTGCACCAGATCTAGTTATTCGTGGAGTGACGTTTTTTCCAGACCCTCTCAGTCAATTTGGTGACTGATTGTCGAAGAGAAATCCGTCAAAAAAAAAAAAAAAAAACTTCTCCAGAGAGTAGTACAGGAATTCGAATCGTGCATTTTGCACCAGTTTTAGATACTCGTGGAGTGACGTTTTTCCCAGACCCTCTCAGTCACTTTTGGTCTTCGACGGTCTTGAAGAGAAAGCCGTCAAAAGAAAAAAAAGACTCCAGAGAGTAGTATAGAAATTCGAATCGTGCATTTTGCACCAGTACTAGATACTCGTGGAGTGACGTTTTTTCCAGACCCTCTCAGTCAATTTGGTGACTGATGGTCTAAGAGAAATCCGTCAAAAAAAAAGGTCTCTAGAGAGTAGTATAGAAGTTCGAATCGTGCATTTACCACCAGTTCTAGATCTTCGTGGAGTGACGTTTTTTCCAGACCCTCTCAGTCACTTTTGGTGACTGATGGTCTCCAGGAGAAATCCGTAAAAAAAAAAAAGTCTCCAGAGAGTAGTATAGGAATTCGAATCGTGCATTTTTCACCAGTTTTAGATACTTCTCGAGTGACGTTTTTTCCAGACACTCTCAGTCAATTTAGTGACTGATGGTCTGAGAGAAATCCGTAAGAAAAAAAAAGGTCTCCAGAGAGTAGTATAGGAATTTGAATCGTGCATTTTGCACCCCTTTTCGATACTCGTCGAGTAACGTTTTTTCCAGACCTCCTCAGTCAATTTAGTGACTGATGGTCTGAGAGATATCCGTAGAAAAAAAAAAAAAAACTTCTCCAAATAGTAGTATAGAAATTCGAACCGTGCATTTTGCACCAGTTCTAGATACGCGTGGAGTGACGTTTTTTCCAGACTCTCTCATTCGATTTGGTGACCGATGGTCTAAGAGAAATCCGTAAAAAAAAAAAAAAAACTCCTTCAGTGAGTAGTATAGAAATTCGAATCGTGCATTTTGCACCAGATCTAGATACTCGTGGAGTGACGATTTTTCCAGACCCTCTCAGTCCTTTTTGGTGACTAATGGTCTCTAGGAGAAATCCGTAAAAAAAAAAAAAACTTCTCCAAAGAGTAGTATAGAAATTCGAATCGTGCATTTTGCACCAGATCTAGTTTGTCGTGGAGTGACGTTTTTTCCAGACCCTCTCAGTCAATGTGGTGACTGATTGTCGAAGAGAAATCCATCAAAAAAAACTTTTTCAGAGAGTAGTATAGGAATTCGAATCGTGCATTTTGCACCAGTTTTAGATACTCGTGGAGTGACGTTTTTTCCAGACCCTCTCAGTCACTTTTGGTGACCGACGGTCTTGAAGAGAAAGCCGTCAAAAAAAAAAGACTACAGAGAGTAGTATAGAAATTCGAGTTGTGCATTTTGCACCAGTTCTAGATACTCGTGTAGTGACGTCTTTTCCAGACCCTCTCAGTAAATTTGGTGACTGATGGTCTAAGAGAATCCCGTCAAAAAAAAAGGTCTTTAGAGAGTAGTATAGAAGTTCGAATCGTGCATTTACCACCAGTTCTAGATACTCGTGGAGTGACGTTTTTTCCAGACCCTCTCAGTCACTTTTGGTGACTGATGGTCTCCAGGAGAAATCCGTAAAAAAAAAAAAAGTCTCCAGAGAGTAGTATAGGAATTTGAATCGTGCATTTTCCACCAGTTTTAGATACTTCTCGAGTGACGTTTTTTCCAGACACTCTCAGTCAATTTAGTGACTGATGGTCTGAGAGAAATCCGTAAGAAAAAAAAAGGTCTCCAAAGAGTAGTATAGGAATTCGAATCGTGCATTTTGCACCAGTTTTCGATACTCGTCGAGTAACGTTTTTCCGAGACCCTTTCAGTCAATTTAGTGACTGATGGTCTGAGAGATATCCGTAAAAAAAAAAAAAAAAAACTTCTCCAAATAGTAGTATAGAAATTCGAACCGTGCATTTTGCACCAGTTCTAGATGCGCGTGGAGGGACGTTTTTTCCGGACCCTTTCATCCGATTTGGTGACTGATGGTCTAAGAGAAATCCGTCAAAAAAAAAAAAAAAAAACTCCTCCAGAGAGTAGTATAGAAATTGGAATCGTGCATTTTGCACCAGTTACAGATACCCGTGAAGTGACGTTTTTTCCAGAGCCTCTCAGTCACTTTTGGTGACTGATGGTCTCTAGGCGAAATCCGTAAAAAAAAAAAAACTTTTCCAAAGAGTAGTATAGAAACTCGAATCGTGCATTTTGCACCCGATCTAGTTACTCGTGGAGTGACGTTTTTTCCAGACCCTCTCAGTCAATTTGGTGACTGATTGTCGAAGAGAAATCCGTCAAAAAAAAAAAAAAACTTTTCCAGAGAGTAGTATAGGAATTCGAATCGTGCATTTTGCACCAGTTTTAGATACTCGTGGAGTGACGTTTTTTCCAGACCCTCTCAGTCACTTTTGGTCACCGACGGTCTTGAAGAGAAAGCCTTCCAAAAAATAAAAGACTCCAGAGAGTAGTATAGAAATCCGAATCGTGCATTTTGCACCGGTACTAGATACTCGTGGAGTGACGTTTCTTCCGGACCCTCTCAGTCAATTTGGTGACTGATGGTCTAAGAGAAATCCGTCAAAAAAAAAGGTCTTTAGAGAGTTGTAGAGAAGTTCGAATCGTGCATTTACCACCAGTTATAGATACTCGTGGAGTGACGTTTTTTCCAGACCCTCTCAGTCACTTTTGGTGACTGATGGTCTCCAGGAAAAATCCGTAAAAAAAAAAAAAGTCTCCAGAGAGTAGTATAGGAATTCGAATCGTGCATTTTTCACCAGTTTTAGATACTTCTTGAGTGACGTTTTTTCCAGACACTCTCAGTCAATTTAGTGACTGATGGTCTGAGAGAAATCCGTAAGAAAAAAAAAAGGTCTCCAGAGAGTAGTATAGGAATTCGAATCGTCCATTTTGCACCAGTTTTCGATACTCGTCGAGTAACGTTTTTTCCAGACCTTCTCAGTCAATTTAGTGACTGATGGTCTGAGAGATATCCGTAAAAAAAAAAAAACTTCTCCAAATAGTAGTATAGAAATTCGAACCGTGCATTTTGCACCAGTTCTAGATACGCGTGGAGTGACGTTTTTTCCAGACCCTCTCATCCGATTTGGTGACTGATGGTCCAAGAGAAATCCGTCAAAAAACAAAAAAAAGAAAAAAACTCCTCCAGAGAGTAGTATAGAAATTTGAATCGTGCATTTTGCACCAGTTCTAGATACCCGTGGAGTGACGTTTTTTCCAGACCCTCTCAGTTACTTTTGGTGACTGATGGTCTCTAGGAGAAATCCGTAAAAAAAAAAAATCTCCAGAGATTAGTATAGGAATTCGAATCGTGCATTTTGCACCAGTTTTAGATACTCGTGGAGTGACGATTTTTCCAGACCCTCTAAGTCACTCTTGGTGACTGATTGTCTAGGAGAGATCCGTAAAAAAAAAAAAAGTCTCCAGAGAGTAGTATAGGAATTCGAATTGTGCATTTTGCACCAGTTTTAGATACTCGTGGAGTGACGTTTTTTTCAGATGTTCTCAGTCAATTTGGTGACTGATGGTCTAAGAGAAATCCGTCAAAAAAAAAAAAAAACTTCCAGAGAGTAGTATAGAAATTCGAATCGTGCATTTTGCATCAGATCTAGATACTCGTGGAGTCACGATTTTTCCAGACCCTCTCAGTCACTTTTGGTGACTGATGGTCTCTAGGAGAAATCCGTAAAAAAAAAAAAAACTTCTCCAAAGAGTAGTATAGAAACTCGAATCGTGCATTTTGCACCAGATCTAGTTATTCGTGGAGTGACGTTTTTTCCAGACCCTCTCAGTCAATTTGGTGACTGATTGTCGAAGAGAAATCCGTCAAAAAAAAAAAAAAAAAAACTTTTCCAGAGAGTAGTACAGGAATTCGAATCGTGCATCTTGCACCAGTTTTAGATACTCGTGGAGTGACGTTTTTTCCAGACCCTCTCAGTCACTTTTGGTCTTCGACGGTCTTGAAGAGAAAGCCGTCAAAAGAAAAAAAAGACTCCAGAGAGTAGTATAGAAATTCGAATCGTGCATTTTGCACCAGTACTAGATACTCGTGGAGTGACGTTTTTTCCAGACCCTCTCAGTCAATTTGGTGACTGATGGTCTAAGAGAAATCCGTCAAAAAAAAAGGTCTTTAGAGAGTAGTATAGAAGTTCGAATCGTGCATTTACCACCAGTTCTAGATCTTCGTGGAGTGACGTTTTTTCCAGACCCTCTCAGTCACTCTTGGTGACTGATGGTCTCCAGGAGAAATCCGTAAAAAAAAAAAAGTCTCCAGAGAGTAGTATAGGAATTCGAATCGTGCATTTTTCACCAGTTTTAGATACTTCTCGAGTGACGTTTTTTCCAGACACTCTCAGTCAATTTAGTGACTGATGGTCTGAGAGAAATCCGTAAGAAAAAAAAAGGTCTCCAGAGAGTAGTATAGGAATTTGAATCGTGCATTTTGCACCCCTTTTCGATACTCGTCGAGTAACGTTTTTTCCAGACCTCCTCAGTCAATTTAGTGACTGATGGTCTGAGAGATATCCGTAAAAAAAAAAAAAAAAACTTCTCCAAATAGTAGTATAGAAATTCGAACCGTGCATTTTGCACCAGTTCTAGATACGCGTGGAGTGACGTTTTTTCCAGACCCTCTCATTCGATTTGGTGACCGATGGTCTAAGAGAAATCCGTAAAAAAAAAAAAAAAAACTCCTTCAGTGAGTAGTATAGAAATTCGAATCGTGCATTTTGCACCAGTTCTAGATACCCGTGGAGTGACGTTTTTTCCAGACCCTCTCAGTCACTTTTGGTGACTGATGGTCTCTAGGAGAAATCCGTAAAAAAAAAAATCTTCAAATAATAGTATAGAAATTCGAACCGTGCATTTTGCACCAGTTCTAGATACGCGTGGAGTGACATTTTTTCCAGACTCTCTCATCTGATTTGGTGACTGATGGTCTAAGAGAAATCCGTCAAAAAAAAAAAAAAAAAAAACTCCAGACAGTAGTATAGAAATTCGAATCGTGCATTTTGCACCAGTTCTAGATACCCGTGGAGTGACGTTTTTTCCAGACCCTCTCAGTCACTTTTGGTGACTGATGGTCTCTAGGAGAAATCCGTAAAAAAAAAAAATCTCCAGAGAGTAGTATAGGAATTCGAATCGTGTATTTTGCACCAGTTTTAGATACTCGTGGAGTGACGTTTTTTCCAGACCTTCTCAGTCAATTTGGAGACTGATGGTCTAAGAAATCCGTCAAAAAAAAAAAAAAAAAAAACTTCCAGAGAGTAGTATAGAAATTCGAATCGTGCATTTTGCACCAGATCTAGATACTCGTGGAGTGACGATTTTTCCAGACCTTCTCAGTCACTTTTGGTGACTGATGGTCTAGGAGAAATCCGTAAAAAAAAAAAACTTCTCCAAAGAGTAGTATAGAAATTCGAATCGTGCATTTTGCTCCAGATCTAGTTACTCGTGGAGTGACGTTTTTTCCAGACCTTCTCAGTCAATTTGGTGACTGATTGTCGAAGAGAAATGAGTCAAAAAAAAAAAATAAAACTTTTCCAGAGCGTAGTATAGGAATTCGAATCGTGCATTTTGCACCAGTTTTAGATACTCGTGGAGTGACGTTTTTTCCAGACCCTCTCGGTCACTTTTGGTGACCGACGGTCTTGAAGAAAAAGCCGTCAAAAAAAAAAATACTCCAGAGAGTAGTATAGAAATTCGAATCGTGCATTTCGCACCAGTTCTAGATACTCGTGGAGTGACGTCTTTTCCAGACCCTCTCAGTCAATTTGGTGACTGATGGTCTAAGAGAAATCCGTCAAAAAAAAAGGTCTTTAGAGAGTAGTATAGAAGTTCGAATCGTGCATTTACCACCAGTTCTAGATACTCGTGGAGTGACGTTTTTTCCAGACCCTCTCAGTCACTTTTCGTGACTGATGGTCTCCAGGAGAAATCCGTAAAAAAAAAAAAGTCTCCAGAGAGTAGTATAGGAATTCGAATCGTGCATTTTTCACCAGTTTTAGATACTTCTCGAGTGACGTTTTTTCCAGGCACTCTTAGTCAATTTAGTGACTGATGGTCTGAGAGAAATCCGTAAGAAAAAAAAAGGTCTCCAGAGAGTAGTATAGGAATTTGTAATGATTTTCTTCCTCTTTCGCTTAAAATGACCAAATTTTACTTATATGTTATTCCAGAATTTGATCATTACTTCCAACAGTTCCAATTTATGCATTTGGTGGGATTAATTGTATTACGAAATATAATGTGAGGGAAAAAGATTGCCGGATATAAATAAAAATTAACACCAGAAAGATTATGACGACGATGATGGGAGTTTGTATATTCAATCGCCACGGCATTACAAAAATACGTATCAATCACCTCGCTGCTCTCCCATCCCCAATACAAGGGAAATAAATATCAGTGCGACGATTACAATATTATATATAAGACAAATGATTGCTGCGCCTCAATTTAATTATCGCGAACGAACACGGTCGGACTATTTCAGGAATTCGTATTAATTTGCGTTCCTTATATGAATTTAAACGCTTACGGCTATGCCTCTCCTTTTTTACTTATCTTATTTTCTCTTTAGGCGTCTCTTATGATAATGGTGTAGACGTCGTAGCCTAAAAATAGCCAGGCCTGATGTCCACATACAGTCGTCGTTGACAAAACAGTGTCACTCGATGATTGTAACGAAAATAATAGCGATGCCCGCGTACAATCGTCGTCGATAAAACGATGTCGCTCGATGATTATAATAACAATAATAATAATAGTATATTCGTATATGAGATAGACAGAGAAAATGAGAGGTCGTCCGACCGGTTCACGGGTCGCGACTGCAATGATTTTGAACAAGATCATCTCTTGCTCACTGATTCGATTATTCGCACCTACACAATCATACGAGTCGCACATCGATAAGGAGTACCCCCATATCGATGAATTAAAATTATATCAGTCCAGCGTGTGGCGCGCTCTGTTCTTATGTGCTATAAAAATCCATAAATTCCACCATCACATTATCCCCCTCACTTTGTGCATCATCTATGTCATGTGCAAAGTGACGTTGCATTTTCTCTCTTTTTTTTTTACAATATAACAACAAATACGCTGGTGACTCCATCCCACTAAGGATCTCGTTCTACCATAATGTTAGTTTACAAATACTATATGCTATATAATACGATCATCAAATTCTCCCTCATATCACATATGCAACGTCCCTTATCTTTATTTTTCCAGTCATTTGTATATAGGAGTTCTGTCTTTTGTCTCTCGATTCGCATGTCGTCAATCTCGATTGAATATCCGATTCCATTCAAACCCGTTTAATTTGCTTCTGAGAACAGTATTACCCATCTGAAACGTCTACCATCTCTACGTTAAACTCAAAATATTGCTGATCAATAAATAAATAAACAAATAAATAAAATGGCCCACATATATCTACTTTGCGCATCTAAAACTAATTGATAACTGATTATTTTTACAAGAGTTCTTATATTTTCCATTCTTACTTTGCATTGCATTCGCTAAATACATCGCATTCGCGATAGAGTCAACATCCCCCTTTTATTTTCTCCTTTTTTTTTTTAATATATACATATATACAGTTCAATCGAATGAATCATAGTCACGCACATGGTCACAAGAACTACAAATAGAGCTTATTATATATATATATACATTACGGGAAATAGATCCGCCTGAGAGAGATCTTCAACAAATGCTACTAAAATTTATTTAGGAGAACCCTCGTCAACGGATTGGTAATATCTACGTAAACTCGTTCGATTATAGGTTCCCTTAAGTTTACCGTCATCTATACATACAAGAACGAACGCGTTTGAGCCAATTCTCTTTTTAATTCTATAAGGACCTTCGTACAAGTGAAAAAACTTGTGAGTCACGTGGTCAGCGATGCTCGAAAGATGTGGTACGCGCAATAACACGAGGTCACCAACATCCATTTGGATAGGAGGTCACACCCTTTGCTGCTTTTTACGATATTCAAAGTTTCTCTGCAAATTCTCCTTTGCTAGCAATAGTTTTCTCTCGTATGATACACTGTCATTGTTGGGAAATTTTATGATCTTGTGTAATTCATCGTTCGCTCGCTTTCCATGATAAACTTCATACGGTATTAATCCAGTACTACAATGTGTTGTAATATTTAACAGTGTCTCGATCTCAGGGACATACTTTGCCCATTTCGTGTGCCTATTGGAAACTAACGTACGGAATAAACGTCCCAATTCCCTCATTACCCTTTCTGTTGGATTTGATTGGGGATGGCGTACAGATGAATACACGACTCTTACTCCCGCCTTCTGTAACTCATGACGCCATGCGGATGCGGTGAATTGAGACCCGTTGTCCGACAAAATGCGCTTCGGCTTACCAAAATGAGGAAAATAGTCATCAAATAATTTCTTCAATACTATACTTGTTGTAGCTTTCTTGATTGAATATAACCTCACTAATTTCGAGAATGCATCAATAACAACAAATAAATATTGTACACCGCCGATTGAACGAGGAAGAGGCCCGTAAAAATCGACAGTGATGAGATCGCTGGGATGATCCGAGCGGACAAAGCAGTACTCGCCATCTGCAGACTGACTGAGATGCTTCACCCGCTGGCACAAATCGCATCGCATCACGTACCGTTTCACGTCCCTCGCCATTCCTCTCCAATAAAAAAATCTTTTCAAATGACACAATGTTTTATACGTCCCAATATGTCCTAATCGGCTGTGCTCAGAAATTACTATAAGCTTTTGCAATGCAAGTAGAACCATTACCGTCCAGATTTCACCCGTTTTATTTCGATGAAACCAGATGTTATTATATTGTTGATACTCAGAGTTTTTGAGATCTTTTTTCATTGAAGTTTGTTTTATTATAGCCGGATCTAACCGTTGTAACTCAGCCAAATCGCGCAATTGTTGCCTCACATGTGAAGAGACTTCAAGATTACAAATTACAACTAAGACGTTAATCAATCGCCCGTCGACTTCCGATGTATCGAGCGATATTAACGTAGAAATAGTTAACCTATCAGACTCTTCACCGTGGAACGTACAATCCGGATTACGGCTAAAAATATCAGCAACAGTATTCTCTTTTCCACTGCAATGCACAACCTTGAAACTATATTCTTGAATCAACAAACTCCACCTTGAAAGTCGAGCGGTGCGAAAAGGGGTTCTATTTAAAAATGTCAAACTTTGATGATCTGTGATTATCTCAAACGGCTTTCCCAACAAATAAACGCGAAATTTCATGAGTGCATATACATTGCCAACAACTCTTTTTCAGTTGTTGTGTAATTGATTTCGGCTGGGATCAGGCAACGGCTAACTATGGATATCAGCCTTTGGTTTCCCTCATCGTCCAATTGATACAAAATTCCGCTAATTCCCTTGTCGGACGCGTCTGTTTGAACTTTGAACACCCTGTCGGTATAATAATGCGACAATCGGACGACCTTGAGAAAGTTGTCCTTTAAATCCCGAAAAGCTTTACTACTATCCTCATTCCAGGTCCATGGACTATCTTTCTTTAATAGGCATCTAAAAGGATCGACATACTTGGCATGACATAAACTGAATTGACGATAATAGTTGCAAATTCCTAGGAATTGTTGCAATTGCAATCTATTATGCGGCTCCTCAAAGTTTAGTATGATGTCAAGCTTCGCTGGGTCTGGTGTTATCCCTTCCTCCGATAGTATGAACCCTAAGAATAACACCGATTTTTGACAGAGTGACGCTTTATCCAATTTAATAGTGAAGTTGTTCTTCAAAAGCTTCAAAAAAACGCATTCCAAGTGATACAAATGCTCGTCAAAAGTTACTGATGTAATTAACAAATCGTCAACATAAAAGGTCAAAAAGTCGTTAAATTCATCCCCCATAGCAAGGCTCAGCGCACGTACAAAGCCACTCTCCGCTGTTTTCAGTCCAAAGGGTATTCGTTTGAACTGATAGAGGGTCGACCCGTGGAGAAAAGCAGTGTATGGACGAGATTCCACCGCCAAGGGAATCTGCCAATATCCACATGTTAAATCTAACGTCGACATTATTTTCTTCGAATTATATTTTTGCATGATGTCATTGATTTGAGGGGGAGACTCATTATCTCCCTCGATAACCTCATTTAGAAACCTCGCGTCCAGACACAATCGAATTTTCCCGTCCTTTTTTTTTACTATGCGGAGCGGGTTGCAATATGGGCTAACAGACCGTTCGATAATGCCTGCGGCCAACATATTTTTTATTTCGTCATTGACGGCGTCACGATACGCTAACGGAACTGGGTATGAGCGCCGCACATACGCCTTTGAGTTAATCAATTTTATGCGATGCTCATAGTTTGATACACAACCTGGCCTATCCGAAAATAGTTGTCTGAATCGCACGATTAAATTTAGCACACCCCTTGATTGACTCGGCTCCAGCGCTATTAGCTTTCGCGCGACAGAATCCAATTCGACGGAGAATGCTTGCACCTCATCAATATTATTTTTCACATCATCTTTCATGCCATTTGCATAATCAATCGTCGCACAATGAGAAACGCATGAAATAACGTGTACTTCGTCAATATTTTGTTCAACCTGAACATGATCATTTTTATACAAATCCATTCTATCGATAGTAATCCTTCCAGAATCATTAATAACATTGGGTGATTGTTTTCCGAGATCATCCTCACCATTAAATAACTCTATCATTTTAAACGAGTCATCAGACTCATCAACATCTTCTATTTCCTCAATTGGCTTTACTTTATCGCTTAAAACTAAACTCAACGACTCATTCGTTTTAGAATTTTCAACGAAATTCGCACATATCATTTCGATATTAGTGGCAGACTCAATTTGAGACTCGTTTATCACAAGCGTATTTACGTTGACCTTCATTTGACTCTCAAAACCTGTACCGAGATTGACATTTTCTTCAATAATTCTTACATCCATGTGATCTTGTTTATTATTAAATATTGTTATATATGTTACTTGATTTTTGATGCAAGATACAACCCTCTCCGCCGAATTGTCTTCAAATAACACTATTGCCGAATTCAATATGGCATTTTGCACCTTAATTGTTCTCACGTCATAATTAATAATCGCACGATTCGACATGAGCCAGTCATTACCAAGTATGACTTGGGATGTCAAGTGTGGTATCACCAAAAAGACATGCGGTATTCTTTGCTCGCCCATCCAAATGTCTACAAATATCTGTTTTTTCACGCACGATGCCTTTTTACCGATAGCTGTACTCACGAAAATATTCGAAACCGGCATTTCTTTCAGGATATTTTTTGCAACGATCTGTTTATAAAAATCCTCCGAAATCCCTGTAACCTGGCTACCTGTGTCGACGAGAACTTTTACCATATAGCCAGCAATACTTGATATTATATGCGGCAATGGTGCCACTAAAGCTCTCGTGCGCTTAGAAAGAGAATTATTTCCGTCTATATCAGTTTTGAGGTCCTCTACGAAATCAAAAAAACGGCGACACGATACCGGACCACTCTTGATCGTGTCTATTGGGAGTTTAAATGCGTCTGCATATTTGGTTGATTGAGATGACTAGGCTGCTGATTATTCGAATTATTTGCGTTCAAATTAGGTGGGGGAAATCGAGTGTCTGGCAACGGAATTTGTACCCATTGTGAGTGTGGTAGAAATTGAGAGTGTGTAGCCTGATTGAAATTTCCTGAATTGTACGCGTTAAATCGCGGACAAGGGTAATAACCGGAAAAATCGCTTTGATTATGGTATCCCCCTTGACCTCCATTGTTTACATGATTCGCATTATTTCCGCCATAATTTGAATCTTTAAAGCCCGCTCTCATCGAATTCAAGCGTGGTTGTTTGACTTGTTGATTATTTTGGGTCTGATTATTCGACTGTTTCCACGAGTCTTTGTTTTTCTCCCGATCGTATTCGCTTTGAGCGCTATCTAATTGCGATAGAGCCTGGGCCACTAAATTCGTTTCACCAAAATTCACAGTTGACAACGCTACTTGAATTCTTGACGAAAACTGCTGAATTATGGTGTAATTTATCTCGTATGGGGTCAAAGGCGGCTCAAAATACTGCGTTTCACGTATTTGCTTGAAAAAATATGCATGCATCGTGCCTTCTTTAACTTTATATCGACGAGCAAGCCATTGATTCTTAAAGCGCACTCTCACTGGAATCAAATAAAATTCATCAAGAAATGCGGCTTTGAACAGCTCAAACGTTGTTAATTGAGCCTTTTTTACATCGTACCAAATCTTTACGCATCCCTCCAACCAGCTTTCGACAACTAATATCTTGTGCTCAGCGCGAACGTTCTTGAATTTAAAATAACGTTCGATATCTTCTACAAATTCACGAGGATTCACATCCTCCGAAAATTTGGGGATTTTCACATTAATATTCAAATACTGGAGGTGATTTACCAATCCGTCCACAATGCGTTCACCGACGTTATCTCCTTGATCTCGTGGTACATTATTTGCACCTTGCTGTCGTTCGGCAAGTAAACGAGCGTTATCCGCACGAATTCTCTCCAACTCGATGCGCTGTTCTTCTAATTGCTCTTGAATCTCTCTCAGACGTATCGCTTCCGCCGTTTCTTCATCGCCAGCCATATCGTCGTGAGTTATATTTAATTCTGGATCGGACCTGCTAATATCACGAGTATTATTAGGACAGTTATCTACATCGATCGAGCCTAATTGCTTTTTTCCCTTGTAATTATGTTTACGTCGACCAGAAGATGGTGAAGACGTTTGAGCTATATTTGATTTCAAACGGGATCGGGTGACTCGATTCGTTTGCATGTGTTATGAGCTATTAATTACGGTCGTAAATCGTGCTTCGAGTCAGGCGCCAAATGTAATGATTTTCTTTCTCTTTCGCTCAAAATGACCAAATTTTACTTATATGTTATTCCAGAATTTGATCATTACTTCCAACAGTTTCAATTTATGCATTTGATGGGATTAATTGTATTACGAAATATAATGTGAGAGAAAAAGATTGCCGGATATAAATAAAAATTAACACCAGAAAGATTATGACGACGATGATGGGAGTTTGTATATTAAACCGCCACGGCATTACAAACATACGTATTAATCACCTCGCTGCTACCCCGTCCCCAATACAAGGGAAATAAATTACAATACAATATTATATATAAGACAAATGATTGCTGCGCCTCAATTTAATTATCGCGAACGAACACGGTCGGACTATTTAAGGAATTCGTATTAATTTGCGTTTCTCATATGAAATTTAACGCTTACGGCCATGCCTCTCCTTTTTTTACTTATCTTATTTTCTCTTTAGGCGTCTCTCATGATGACGGTGTAGACGTCGTAGCCTAAAAATAGCCAGGCCTGATGTCCATATACAGTCGTCGTTGACAAAACAGTGTCACTCGATGATTGTAACAAAAATAATAGCGATGCCCGCGTACAATCGTCGTCGATAAAACGATGTCGCTCGATGATTATAATAACAATAATAATAATAGTATATTCGTATATGAGATAGACAGAGAAAGTGAGAGGTCGTCCGACCGGTTCACGGGTCGCGACAGCAATGATTTTGAGCAAGATCATCTCTTGCTCACCGATTCGATTATTCGCAACTACACAATCATACGAGTCGCACATCGATAAGGAGTACCCCCATATCGATGAATTAAAATTATATCAGTCCAGCGTGTGACGCGCTCTGTTCTTATGTGCTATAAGAATCCATAAATTCCACCATCACAGACCCCATTTGAAGGGGTGAAAATTTCAAAAAAATCTCTCTAAGAGCGACGATCTTAAGCCAACGAGTTTTTTGACGTTATACGCTCAGGGACCTCGTACGATGTTGAAAAAAAAATATCAATAATTTTCGATTCCCGGAAAGACCCCATTAAAGGGGTTGAAAAGTTCAAAAGAATCTACTCCGGAGCGACGATCTTAAGCCAACGAGTTTTTTGACGTTATACGCGCAGGGACCTCGTACTATGTTAGAAAAAAAATATCAATAATTTTCGATTCCCGGAAAGACCCCATTTAAGGGGGTGAAAATTTCAAAAAAATCTATCTCGGAGCGACGATCTGAGGCCAACGAGTTTCTTGACGTTATACGCTTAGGGACCTCGTACTATGTTGGAAAAAGAATATCAATAATATTTGATTTTCGGAAAGACCCCATTTAAGGGGGTTAAAATTTCAAAAAAATCTATCTCGGAGCGACGATCTTAGGCCAACAAGTTTTTTCACGTCATACGCTCAGGGACCTCGTGCGATGTTGGAAAAAAAATATCAATAATTTTCAATTCATGGAAAGACCCCATTTAAGGGGGTGAAAATTTCAAAAAAATCTATCTCGGAGCGACGTTCTTAGGCCAACAAGTTTTTTGGAGTTATACGCTCAGGGACCTCGTACTATGTGCGAAAAAAAATATCAATGATTTTTGATTCCTGGAAAGACCCCATTTAAGGGGGTGAAAATTTCAAAAAAATCTCTTACAGAGCGACGATCTTAGGCCAACGAGTTTTTTGACGTTATACGCTCAAAGACCTCGTACGATGTTGGAAAAAAAAAATCAATAATTTTCGATTCTCCGGAAACACCCCATTAATGGGGGTGAAAATTTCAAAAAAATCTATCTCGGAGCGACTATCTTGGGCCAACGAGTTTTTTGACGTTCTACGCTCAGGGACCTCGTACGATGTTGGAAAAAAAATATCAATAATTTTCGATTCCCGGAAAGACCCCATTTAAAGGAGTGAAAATTTCAAAAAAATCTATCTCGGAGCGACGATCTTAGGCCGACGAGTTTTTTGACGTTATACGCTCAGAGACCTCGTACTATGTTGGTAAAAAAATATCGATAATTTTCGATCCCCGGAAAGACCCCATTTAAGGGGGTGAAAATTTAAAAAAAATCTATCTCGGAGCGACGATCTCAGGCCAACGAGTTTGTTGACGTTATACGCTCAGGGACCTCGTACTATGTTGGAAAAAAAATATTAATGATTTTCGATTCCTGGAAAGACCCCATTAAAGGGGGTGAAAATTTCATAAAAATCTATCTCGGAGCGACGATCTTAGGCCAACGAGTTTTTTGACGTTATACGCTCAGGGACCTCGTACTATGTTGGAAAAAAATATCAATAATTCTCGATTCCCGGAAAGACCCCATTTAAGGGGGTGAAAATTTGAAAAAAATCTATCTCGGAGCGACGATCTGAGGCCAACGAGTTTTTTGACGTTATACGCTCAGGGACCTTGTACTATGTTGAAAAAATAATATCAATAATTTCCAATTCCCGGAAAGATCTCATTTAAAGGGGTGAAAATTTCAAAAAAATCTCCCTCGGAGCGACGATCTTAGGCCAACGGGTTTTTCGACGTTATACGCTCAAGGACCTCGTACGATGTTGGACAAAAAATATCAATAATTTTTTATTCCCGGAAAGACCCCATTTAAGGCGGTGAAAATTTCAAAGAAATCTATCTCGGAGCGACGATCTTAGGCCGTCGAGTTTTTTGACATTATACGCTTAGGGACCTCGTACTATGTTGGAAAAAAATGACAATAATTTTTGATTCCTGGAAAGACCCCATTTCAAGGGGTGAAAATTTCAAAAAAATCTATCTCAGAGCGACGATCTTAGGCCAATTGGTTTATTGACGTTATACGCTCAAGGACCTCGTTCTATGTTGGAAAAAAAATATAAATAATTTTCGATTTCCGGAAAGACCCCATTTAAGGGGGTGAAAATGTCAAAAAAATCTATCTCGGAGCAACGATCTTAGGCCAACGAGTTTTTTGATGTTATACGCTTAGGGACCTCGTACTATGTTGGAAAAAAAATATCAATAATTTTCGATTTCCGGAAAGACCCCATTTGAGGGGGTAAAAATTTCAAAAAAATCTATCTCGGAGCGACGATCTTAGGCCAACAAGTTTTTTGACGTTATACGCTCAGGGACCTCGTACGATGTTGGAAAAAAAATATTAATAATTTTCGATTCCCGGAAAGACCCCATTTAAGGGGGTGAAAAATTCAAAAAAATCTATTTCGGAGCGACGATCTTAGGCCAACGAGTTTTTTAACGTTATACGCTTAGAGACCTCCTACTATGTTGGAAAAAAAATATCAATAATTTTCGATTTCCGGAAAGACCCCATTTAAGGGGGTGAAAATTTCAAAAAAATATATCTCGGAGCAACGATCTTAGGCCAACGAGTTTTTGACGTTATACGCTCAGGGACCTCGTACTATGTTGGAGAAAAAATATCAATAATTTTCGATTCCCGGAAAGACCCCATTTAAGGGGGTGAAAATTTCAAAAAAATCTATCTCGGAGCGACGATCTTGAGCCAACGAGTTTTTTAACGTTATACGCTTAGGGACCTCGTACTATGTTGGAAAAAAAATATCAATAATTTTCGATTTTCCGGAAAGACCCTATTTAAGGGGGTAAAAATTTCAAAAAAAACTATCTCGGAGCGACGATCTTAGGTCAACGAGTTTTTTGACGTTATACGCACAGGGACCTCGTACTATGTTGGAAAAAAAATATTAATAATTTTTGATTCCCGGAAAGACCCCATTCAAGGGGGTGAAAATTTCAAAAAAATCTATCTCGGAGCGACGATCTTGGGCCAACGAGTTTTTTGACGATATACGCATAGAGACCTCGTACTGAGTTGGAAAAAAAATATCAATAATTTTCGATTCCCGGAAAGACCCCATTTAAGGAGGTAAAAATTTCGAAAAAATCTATCTCGGAGCGACGATCTTAGGCCGACGAGTTTTTTGACGTTATACGCTTAGGGACCTCGTACTATGTTGGAAAAAAAATATCAATAATTTTCGATTCCCAGAAAGACCCCATTTAAGGGGGTTTAAAATTTCAAAAAAATCTATTTCGGAGCGACGATCTTAGGCCAACGAGTTTTTTGACGTTATACGCTCAAGGACCTCGTACTTTGTTGGAAAAGAGAATCAATAATTTTCGATTCCCGGAAAGACCCCATTTAAGGAAGTGAAAATTTCAAAAAAGTCTATCTCGGAGCGATGACCTTAGGCCAACAAGTTTTTTGACGTTAGACGCTCAGGGACCTCGTACTATGTTGGAAAAAAAATATCAATGATTTTCGATTCCCGGAAAGACCTCATTTAAGGGGGTGAAAATTTCAAAAAAATCTATCTCGGAGCAACGATCTTAGGCCAACGAGTTTTTTGACGTTATACGCTCAGAGACCTCGTACTATGTTGGAAAAAAAATATCAATAATTTTCGATTCCTGGAAAGACCCTATTTAAGGGGGTGAAAATTTCAAAAAAATCTATCTCGGAGCGACGATCTTGGGCCAACGAGTTTCTTGCGGTTATACGCTCAGGGACCTCGTACTATGTTGGGAAAAAAATATCAACAATTTTCGATTCCCGGAAAGACCCCATTTGAGGGGGTTAAAATTTCAAAAAAATCTATCTCGGAGCGACGATCTTAGGCCAACGAGTTTTTTGACGTTATACGCTCAAGGACCTCGTACTATGTTGGAAAAAAAATATCAATAATTTTCGATTCCCGGAAAGACCCCATTTGAGGGGGTTAAAATTTCAAAAACATCTATCTCGGAGCGACGATCTTAGGCGAACAAGTTTTTTGACGTTGTTTGATCAGGGACCTCGTACTATGTTGGGAAAAAAATATCAATAATTTTCGACTCCCGGAAAGACTCCATTTAAGGAGGTGAAAATTTCAAAAAAATCTATCTCGGAGCGATGACCTTAGGCCAACGAGTTTTTTGACGTTAGACGCTCAGAGACCTCGTACTATGTTGGAAAAAAAATATCAATAATTTTTTATTTCCGGAAAGACCTCATTTAAGGGGGTGAAAATTTCAAAAAAATCTATCCCGGAGCGACGATCTTAGGCCAACGAGTTTTTTGACGTTATACGCTCAGGGATCTCGTACTATGTTGAGAAAAAAATGTCAATAATTTTCGATTCCCGGAAAGACCCCATTTGAGGGGGTTAAAATTTTAAAAAAATCTATCTCGAAGCGACGATCTTAGGCCAACGAGTCTTTTGACGTTATACGCTCAGGGAACTCGTTCTATGTTGGAAAAAAAATATCAATCATTTTCGTTTCCCGGAAAGACCCCATTAGAGAGGGTTAAAATTTCAAAAAAATCTGACTCGGAACGACGATCTTAGGCCAACGAGATTTTTGACGTTATACGCTTAGGGACCTCGTACTATGTTGGAAAAAAAATATCAATAATTTTCGATTCCCGGAAAGACCCCATTTGAGGGGGTGAAAATTTCAAAAAAAACTATCTCGGAGCGACGATCTTAGGCCAACGAGTTTTTTGATGTTATACGCTCAGGGACCTTGTACTATGTTGGAAAAAAAATATCAATAATTTTCGATACCCGGAAAGACCCCATTTAAGAGGGTGAAAATTTTAAAAAAATCTATCTCGGAGCGACGATCTTAGGCCAACAAGTTTTTCGACGTTATACGCTCAGGGACCTCGTACGATGTTGGAAAAAAAATATCAATAATTTTCGATTCCCGGAAAGACCCCATTAAGGTGGTGAAAATTTGAAAAAAATCTATTTCGGAGCGACGATCTTAGGCCAACAAGTTTTTTGACGTTATACGCTTAGAGACCTCGTACTATGTTGGAAAAAAAATATCAATAATTTTCGATTCCCGGAAAGACCCCATTTAAAGGGGTGAAAATTTCGAAAAAATCTATCTCGGAGCGACGATCTTGGGCCAACGAGTTTTTTGACGTTATACGCTCAGGGACCTCGTACGTTATTGGAAAAAAAATATCAATAATTTTCGATTCCCGGAAAAACCCCATTAAAGGGGGTGAAAATTTCAAAAAAATCGATTTCGGAGCAACGATTTTAGGCCAACGAGTTTTTCGACGTTATACGCTGAGAGACTTCTCACCATGTTGGAAAAAAAATATCAATAATTTTCGATTCCCGGAAAGACTCCATTTAAGGAAGTGAAAATTTCAAAAAAATATATCTCGGAGCGATGACCTTAGGCCGACGAGTTTTTTGACGTTAAAAGCTCAGGGACCTCGTACTATGTTAAAAAAAATATTAATAATTTTCGATTCCCGAAAAGACCTTATTTAAGGGGTTGAAAATTTCAAAAAAATCTATCTCGGAGCGACGATCTTAGGCCAACAAGTTTTTTGACGTTATACGCTCAGGGACCTCATACTATGTTGGAAAAAAAATATCAATAATTTTCGATTCCTGAAAAGACCCCATTTGAGGGGGTGAAAATTTTAAAAAAATCTATGTCGAAACAACGATCTTGAGTCAACGAGTTTTTTGACGTTATACGCTCAGAGACTTCGTACTATGTTGGAAAAAAAATATCAATTATTTTCGATTCCCGGAAAGACCCCGTTTAAGGGGGTGAAAATTTTAAAAAAATCTCTTTCGGAGCAACGATCTTAGGCCAACGAGTTTTTTGACGTTATACGCTTAGGGACCTCGTACTAAGTTGAAAAAAAAATATCAATAATTTTCGATTCTCGGAAAGACCCCATTTAAGGGGGTAAAAACTTCAAAAAAATCTCTCTCGGAGCGACGATTTTAGGGCAACGAGTTTTTTGACGTTATACGCTCAGAAACCTCGTACGATGTTGGAAAAAAAATATCACTTATTTTCGATTTCCGGAAAGACCCTATTTAAGGGGGTGAAAATTTCAAAAAAATCTATCTCGGAGCGACGATCTTAGGCCATCGAGTTTTTTGACGTTAGACGCTCAGGGACCTCGTACTATGTTGGAAAAAAAATATCAATAATTTCCGATTTCCGGAAAGACCTCCTTTAAGGAAGTGAAAATTTCAAAAGAATCTATCTCGGAGCGACGATATTAGGCTAACAAGTTTTGTGACGTTATACGCTCAGGGACCTCGTACTATGTTGGAAAAAAAATATTAATAATTTTCGATTCCCGGAAAGACCCCATTTGAGGAGGTAAAAATTTCAAAAAAATCTATTTTGGAGCGAGGATCTTAAGCAAACGAGTTTTTTGACGTTATACGCTCAGGGACCTCGTACTATAGTGGAAAAAAAATATCAATAATTTTCGATTCCCGGAAAGACCCCATTTAAGGAAGTGAAAATTTCAAAAAAATCTATCTCGGAGCGACGATCTTCGGCCAATGAGTTTTTTGACGTTATACGCTTAACGACCTCGTACTATGTTGGAAAAAAATATCAATAATTTTCGATTCCCGGAAAGACCCCATTTGAGGGGTGAAAATTTAAAAAAAAAACTATCTCGGAGCGACGATCTTAGGCCAACGAGTTTTTTGACGTTATACGCTCAAGGACCTCGTACTATGTTGGGAAAAAAATATCAATAATTTTTAATTTCCGGAAAGACTCCATTTAAGGGGGTGAAAATTTCAAAAAAATCTATCTCGGAGCGACGATCTTAGGCCAACGAGTTTTTCGACGTTATACGCTCAGGGACCTCATACTATGTTGGAAAAAAAATATCAAGAATTTTCGATTCCCGGAAAGACCCTATTTAAGGGAGTGAACATTTCAAAAAATCTATCTCGGAGCGATGACCTTGTGCCAACGAGTTTTTTGACGTTGGAAGCTTAGGGACCGTGTACTATGTTGGAAAAAAACATCAATAACATTCGATTCTAGAAAAGACCTCATTTAAGGGGGTGAAATATTCAAAATAATCTATCTCGGAGCGACGATCTTAGGCCAACGAGTTTTCCGACGTCATACGCTCAGGGACCTCGTACTATGTTGGAAAAAAAATATCAATAATTTTCGATTCCTGGAAAGACCCCAATTAAGGGGGTGAAATGTTCAAAAAAAACTATCTCAGAGCGACGATCTTAGGCCAACGAGTTTTTTGACGTCATACGCTCAGAAACCTCGTACTATGTTGGAAAAAAAATATCAACAATTTTCAATTCCCGGAAAGACCTCATTTAAGGGGGTGAAAATTTCAAAAAAATCTATCTCGGAGCGACGATCTTAGGTCAACGAGTTTTTTGACGGTAGACGCTCAGGGACCTCGTACTATGTTGGGAAAAAAATATCAATAATTTTTGATTTCCGGAAAGAACTCATTTAAGGGGGTGAAAATTTCAAAAAAATCTATCCCGGAGCGACGATCTTAGGCCAACGAGTTTTTTGACGTTATACGCTCAGGGACCTCGTACTATGTTCAGAAAAAAATGTCAATAATTTTCGATTCCCGGAAAGACCCCATTTGAGGGGGTTAAAATTTTAAAAAAATCTATCTCGAAGCGACGATCTTAGGCCAACGAGTCTTTTGACGTTATACGCTCAGGAAACTCGTTCTATGTTGGAAAAAAAATATCAATAATTTTCGTTTCCCGGAAAGACCCCATTAGAGAGGGTTAAAATTTCAAAAAAATCTGACTCGGAACGACGATCTTAGGCCAACGAGTTTTTCGACGTTATACGCTTAGGGACCTCGTACTATGTTGGAAAAAAAATATCAATAATTTTCGATTCCCGGAAAGACCCTATTTAAGGGGGTAAAAATTTCAAAAAAAACTATCTCGGAGCGACGATCTTAGGCCGACGAGTTTTCTGACGTTATACGCTTAGGGACCTCGTACTATATTGGAAAAAAAATATCAATAATTTTCGATTTCCGGAAAGACCCCATTTAAGGGGGTGAAAATTTCAAAAAAATCTATCTCGGAGCGACGCTCTTAGGCCAACAAGTTTTTTGACGTTATACGCTCAGGGACCTCGTACTATGTTGGAAAAAAAATATCAATCATTTTCGATTCTCGGAAAGACCCCATTTAAGGGGGTGGAAATTTCGAAAAAATCTATCTTGGAGCGACGATCTTAGGCGAACGAGTTTTTTGACGTTATACGCTCAGGGACCTCGTACTATGTTAGAAAAAAAAATCAGTAATTTTTGATTCCCGGGAAGACCCCATTTAAGGGAGTGAAAATTTCAAAAAAATCTATCTCGGAGCGGCGACCTTAGGCCAACGAGTTTTTTGACGTTAGACGCTCAAGGACCTCGTACTATGTTGGAAAAAAAAATCAATAATTTTCGATTCATGGAAAGACCCCATTTAAGGGGGTGAAAATTTCAAAAAAATTTCTTTCGGAACGACAATCTTAGGCCAACGAGTTTTTTGACGTTATACGCTCAGGGACCTCGTACGATGTTGGAAAAAACAATCGATGATTTTCGAATCCCGGAAAGACCCCATTTAAGGAGGTGAAAATTTTAAAAAAATCTATCTCGGAGCGACGATCTTGGGCCAACAAGTTTTTTGACGTTATACGCTCAGGGACCTCGTACGATGTTGGAAAAAAAATATCAATAATTTTCGATTCCCGGAAAGACCCCATTTGAATGGGTGAAAATTTCAAAAAAATCTATCTCGGAGCGACGATCTTGGGCCAACGAGTTTCTTGCGGTTATACGCTCAGGGACCTCGTACTATGTTGGGAAAAAAATATCAACAATTTTCGATTCCCGGAAAGACCCCATTTGAGGGGGTTAAAATTTCAAAAAAATCTATCTCGGAGCGACGATCTTAGGCCAACGAGTTTTTTGACGTTATACGCTCAAGGACCTCGTACTATGTTGGAAAAAAAATATCAATAATTTTCGATTCCCGGAAAGACCCCATTTGAGGGGGTTAAAATTTCAAAAACATCTATCTCGGAGCGACGATCTTAGGCGAACAAGTTTTTTGACGTTGTTTGATCAGGGACCTCGTACTATGTTGGGAAAAAAATATCAATAATTTTCGACTCCCGGAAAGACTCCATTTAAGGAGGTGAAAATTTCAAAAAAATCTATCTCGGAGCGATGACCTTAGGCCAACGAGTTTTTTGACGTTAGACGCTCAGAGACCTCGTACTATGTTGGAAAAAAAATATCAATAATTTTTTATTTCCGGAAAGACCTCATTTAAGGGGGTGAAAATTTCAAAAAAATCTATCCCGGAGCGACGATCTTAGGCCAACGAGTTTTTTGACGTTATACGCTCAGGGATCTCGTACTATGTTGAGAAAAAAATGTCAATAATTTTCGATTCCCGGAAAGACCCCATTTGAGGGGGTTAAAATTTTAAAAAAATCTATCTCGAAGCGACGATCTTAGGCCAACGAGTCTTTTGACGTTATACGCTCAGGGAACTCGTTCTATGTTGGAAAAAAAATATCAATCATTTTCGTTTCCCGGAAAGACCCCATTAGAGAGGGTTAAAATTTCAAAAAAATCTGACTCGGAACGACGATCTTAGGCCAACGAGATTTTTGACGTTATACGCTTAGGGACCTCGTACTATGTTGGAAAAAAAATATCAATAATTTTCGATTCCCGGAAAGACCCCATTTGAGGGGGTGAAAATTTCAAAAAAAACTATCTCGGAGCGACGATCTTAGGCCAACGAGTTTTTTGATGTTATACGCTCAGGGACCTTGTACTATGTTGGAAAAAAAATATCAATAATTTTCGATACCCGGAAAGACCCCATTTAAGAGGGTGAAAATTTTAAAAAAATCTATCTCGGAGCGACGATCTTAGGCCAACAAGTTTTTCGACGTTATACGCTCAGGGACCTCGTACGATGTTGGAAAAAAAATATCAATAATTTTCGATTCCCGGAAAGACCCCATTAAGGTGGTGAAAATTTGAAAAAAATCTATTTCGGAGCGACGATCTTAGGCCAACAAGTTTTTTGACGTTATACGCTTAGAGACCTCGTACTATGTTGGAAAAAAAATATCAATAATTTTCGATTCCCGGAAAGACCCCATTTAAAGGGGTGAAAATTTCGAAAAAATCTATCTCGGAGCGACGATCTTGGGCCAACGAGTTTTTTGACGTTATACGCTCAGGGACCTCGTACGTTATTGGAAAAAAAATATCAATAATTTTCGATTCCCGGAAAAACCCCATTAAAGGGGGTGAAAATTTCAAAAAAATCGATTTCGGAGCAACGATTTTAGGCCAACGAGTTTTTCGACGTTATACGCTGAGAGACTTCTCACCATGTTGGAAAAAAAATATCAATAATTTTCGATTCCCGGAAAGACTCCATTTAAGGAAGTGAAAATTTCAAAAAAATATATCTCGGAGCGATGACCTTAGGCCGACGAGTTTTTTGACGTTAAAAGCTCAGGGACCTCGTACTATGTTAAAAAAAATATTAATAATTTTCGATTCCCGAAAAGACCTTATTTAAGGGGTTGAAAATTTCAAAAAAATCTATCTCGGAGCGACGATCTTAGGCCAACAAGTTTTTTGACGTTATACGCTCAGGGACCTCATACTATGTTGGAAAAAAAATATCAATAATTTTCGATTCCTGAAAAGACCCCATTTGAGGGGGTGAAAATTTTAAAAAAATCTATGTCGAAACAACGATCTTGAGTCAACGAGTTTTTTGACGTTATACGCTCAGAGACTTCGTACTATGTTGGAAAAAAAATATCAATTATTTTCGATTCCCGGAAAGACCCCGTTTAAGGGGGTGAAAATTTTAAAAAAATCTCTTTCGGAGCAACGATCTTAGGCCAACGAGTTTTTTGACGTTATACGCTTAGGGACCTCGTACTAAGTTGAAAAAAAAAAATCAATAATTTTCGATTCTCGGAAAGACCCCATTTAAGGGGGTAAAAACTTCAAAAAAATCTCTCTCGGAGCGACGATTTTAGGGCAACGAGTTTTTTGACGTTATACGCTCAGAAACCTCGTACGATGTTGGAAAAAAAATATCACTTATTTTCGATTTCCGGAAAGACCCTATTTAAGGGGGTGAAAATTTCAAAAAAATCTATCTCGGAGCGACGATCTTAGGCCATCGAGTTTTTTGACGTTAGACGCTCAGGGACCTCGTACTATGTTGGAAAAAAAATATCAATAATTTCCGATTTCCGGAAAGACCTCCTTTAAGGAAGTGAAAATTTCAAAAGAATCTATCTCGGAGCGACGATATTAGGCTAACAAGTTTTGTGACGTTATACGCTCAGGGACCTCGTACTATGTTGGAAAAAAAATATTAATAATTTTCGATTCCCGGAAAGACCCCATTTGAGGAGGTAAAAATTTCAAAAAAATCTATTTTGGAGCGAGGATCTTAAGCAAACGAGTTTTTTGACGTTATACGCTCAGGGACCTCGTACTATAGTGGAAAAAAAATATCAATAATTTTCGATTCCCGGAAAGACCCCATTTAAGGAAGTGAAAATTTCAAAAAAATCTATCTCGGAGCGACGATCTTCGGCCAATGAGTTTTTTGACGTTATACGCTTAACGACCTCGTACTATGTTGGAAAAAAATATCAATAATTTTCGATTCCCGGAAAGACCCCATTTGAGGGGTGAAAATTTAAAAAAAAAACTATCTCGGAGCGACGATCTTAGGCCAACGAGTTTTTTGACGTTATACGCTCAAGGACCTCGTACTATGTTGGGAAAAAAATATCAATAATTTTTAATTTCCGGAAAGACTCCATTTAAGGGGGTGAAAATTTCAAAAAAATCTATCTCGGAGCGACGATCTTAGGCCAACGAGTTTTTCGACGTTATACGCTCAGGGACCTCATACTATGTTGGAAAAAAAATATCAAGAATTTTCGATTCCCGGAAAGACCCTATTTAAGGGAGTGAACATTTCAAAAAATCTATCTCGGAGCGATGACCTTGTGCCAACGAGTTTTTTGACGTTGGAAGCTTAGGGACCGTGTACTATGTTGGAAAAAAACATCAATAACATTCGATTCTAGAAAAGACCTCATTTAAGGGGGTGAAATATTCAAAATAATCTATCTCGGAGCGACGATCTTAGGCCAACGAGTTTTCCGACGTCATACGCTCAGGGACCTCGTACTATGTTGGAAAAAAAATATCAATAATTTTCGATTCCTGGAAAGACCCCAATTAAGGGGGTGAAATGTTCAAAAAAAACTATCTCAGAGCGACGATCTTAGGCCAACGAGTTTTTTGACGTCATACGCTCAGAAACCTCGTACTATGTTGGAAAAAAAATATCAACAATTTTCAATTCCCGGAAAGACCTCATTTAAGGGGGTGAAAATTTCAAAAAAATCTATCTCGGAGCGACGATCTTAGGTCAACGAGTTTTTTGACGGTAGACGCTCAGGGACCTCGTACTATGTTGGGAAAAAAATATCAATAATTTTTGATTTCCGGAAAGAACTCATTTAAGGGGGTGAAAATTTCAAAAAAATCTATCCCGGAGCGACGATCTTAGGCCAACGAGTTTTTTGACGTTATACGCTCAGGGACCTCGTACTATGTTCAGAAAAAAATGTCAATAATTTTCGATTCCCGGAAAGACCCCATTTGAGGGGGTTAAAATTTTAAAAAAATCTATCTCGAAGCGACGATCTTAGGCCAACGAGTCTTTTGACGTTATACGCTCAGGAAACTCGTTCTATGTTGGAAAAAAAATATCAATAATTTTCGTTTCCCGGAAAGACCCCATTAGAGAGGGTTAAAATTTCAAAAAAATCTGACTCGGAACGACGATCTTAGGCCAACGAGTTTTTTGACGTTATACGCTTAGGGACCTCGTACTATGTTGGAAAAAAAATATCAATAATTTTCGATTCCCGGAAAGACCCCATTTAAGGCGGTGAAAATTTCAAAGAAATCTATCTCGGAGCGACGATCTTAGGCCGACGAGTTTTCTGACGTTATACGCTTAGGGACCTCGTACTATATTGGAAAAAAAATATCAATAATTTTCGATTTCCGGAAAGACCCCATTTAAGGGGGTGAAAATTTCAAAAAAATCTATCTCGGAGCGACGCTCTTAGGCCAACAAGTTTTTTGACGTTATACGCTCAGGGACCTCGTACTATGTTGGAAAAAAAATATCAATCATTTTCGATTCCCGGAAAGACCCCATTTAAGGGGGTGGAAATTTCGAAAAAATCTATCTTGGAGCGACGATCTTAGGCGAACGAGTTTTTTGACGTTATACGCTCAGGGACCTCGTACTATGTTAGAAAAAAAAATCAGTAATTTTTGATTCCCGGGAAGACCCCATTTAAGGGAGTGAAAATTTCAAAAAAATCTATCTCGGAGCGGCGACCTTAGGCCAACGAGTTTTTTGACGTTAGACGCTCAAGGACCTCGTACTATGTTGGAAAAAAAAATCAATAATTTTCGATTCATGGAAAGACCCCATTTAAGGGGGTGAAAATTTCAAAAAAATTTCTTTCGGAACGACAATCTTAGGCCAACGAGTTTTTTGACGTTATACGCTCAGGGACCTCGTACGATGTTGGAAAAAACAATCGATGATTTTCGAATCCCGGAAAGACCCCATTTAAGGAGGTGAAAATTTTAAAAAAATCTATCTCGGAGCGACGATCTTGGGCCAACAAGTTTTTTGACGTTATACGCTCAGGGACCTCGTACGATGTTGGAAAAAAAATATCAATAATTTTCGATTCCCGGAAAGACCCCATTTGAATGGGTGAAAATTTGAAAAAAATCTATCTCGGAGCGACGATCCAAGGCCAACGAGTTTTTTGACGTTATACGCTCAGGGACCTTGTACTATGTTGGCAAAAAAATATCAATAATTTTCAATACCCGGAAAGACCACATTGAAAGGGGTGAAAATTTCAAAAAAATCTCTCTCGGAGCGACGATCTTAGGCCAACGGGTTTTTCGACGTTATACGCTCAGGGACCTCGTACGATGTTGGAAAAAAAAAATCGATGACTTTCGATTCCCGGAAAGACCCCATGTAAGGGGGTGAAAATTTCAAAAAAATCTATCTCGGAGCGACGATTTTAGGCCAACGAGTTTTTTGGCGTTATACGCTCAAGGACCTCGTACAATGTTGGAAAAAAAATATCAATAATTTTTGATTCCCGGAAAGACCCCATTGACGGCGGTGAAAATTTCAAAAAAATCTATCTCGGAGCGACGATCTTAGGCCAACGGGTTTTTTGACGTTATACGCTCAGGGACCTCCTACGATGTTAAAAAAAAATCAATGATTTTCGATTCCTGGAAAGACCCCATTTAAGGGGGTGAAAATTTCAAAAAAATCTATCTCGGAGCGACGATCTTAGGCCAACGAGTTTTTTGACGTTATACGCTCAGAGACCTCGTACTATGTTGGAAAAAAAATATCAATAATTTTCGATTCATGGAAAGACCCCATTTAAGGGTGTGAAAATTTCAAAAAAATCTATCTCTGAGCGACGATTTTCGGCCAACGAGTTTTTTGACGTTATACGCTCAGGGACCTCGTACTATGTCGGAAAAAAAATATCAATAATTTTCGATTCCCGAAAAGACCCCATTGATGGGGGTGAAAATTTCAAAAAAATCTATCTCGGAGCGACGATCTTAGGCCAACAAGTCTTTTACGTTATACGCTCAGAGACCTCGTACCATGTTGGAAAAAAAATATCAATAATTTTCGATTTCCGGAAAGACCCCATTAGAGAGGGTTAAAATTTCAAAAAAATCTATCTCGGAGCGACGATCTTAGGCCAACGAGTTTTTTGACGTTATACGCTCAGAAGCCTCGTACTATGTTGGAAAAAAAATATCAATAATTTTCAATCCCTGGAAAGACCTCATTTAAGGGGGTGAAAATTTCAAAAAAATCTCTCTCGGAGCGACGATCTCGGGCCAACGAGTTTTTTGACGTTATACGCTCAGGGACCTCGCACGATGTTGGAAAAAAAAATCAATAATTTTCGATTCCCGGAAAGACCCCATTTAAGGGGGTGGAAATTTCAAAAAAATCTATCTCGGAGCGACGATCTTAGGCCAATAAGTTTTTCAACGTTATACGCTCAGAGACCACGTACGATGTTGGAGAAAAAATATCAATAATTTTCGATTCTCGGAAAGACCCCATTTAAAGGGGTGAAAGTTTCAAAAAAATCTATTTCGGAGCGACGATCTTAGGCCGACGAGTTTTTTAACGTTATACGCTCAGGGAACTCGTACTATGTTGAAAAAAAAATATCAATAATTTTTGATTCCCGGAAAGACCCTATTTAAGGGGGTGAAAATTTCAAAAAAATCTATCTTGGAGCAACGATCTTTGGCCAACAAGTTTTTTAACGTTATACGCTCAAGGACCTCGTACGATGTTGGAAAAAAATTATTAATAATTTTTGATTCCCGGAAAGACTCCATTTAAGAGGGTAAAACTTTCAAAAAAATCTATCTTGGAGCGACGATCTTAGGCCGACGCGTTTTTTGACGTAATACGCTCAGGGACCTCGTACTATGTCGGAAAAAAAATATCAATAATTTTCGATTCCCGGAAAGACCCCATTGAAGGGGGTGAAAATTTCAAAAAAATCTATCTCGGAGCGACGATCTTAGGCTAACAAGTCTTTTACGTTATACGCTCAGAGACCTCGTACCATGTTGGAAAAAAAATATCAATAATTTTCGATTTCCGGAAAGACCCCATTAGAGAGGGTTAAAATTTCAAAAAAATCTATCTCGGAGCGACGATCTTAGGCCAACAAGTTTTTTGACGTTATACGCTCAGAAGCCTCGTACTATGTTGGAAAAAAAATATCAATAATTTTCAATCCCTGGAAAGACCTCATTTAAGGGGGTAAAAATTTCAAAAAAATCTCTCTCGGAGCGACGATCTCGGGCCAACGAGTTTTTTGACGTTATACGCTCAGGGACCTCGCACGATGTTGGAAAAAAAAAATCAATAATTTTCGATTCCCGGAAAGACCCCATTTAAGGGGGTGGAAATTTCAAAAAAATCTATCTCGGAGTGACGATCTTAGGCCAACAAGTTTTTTAACGTTATACGCTCAGAGACCACGTACGATGTTGGAGAAAAAATATCAATAATTTTCGATTCCCGGAAAGACCCCATTTAAAGGGGTGAAAGTTTCAAAAAAATCTATTTCGGAGCGACGATCTTAGGCCGACGAGTTTTTTAACGTTATACGCTCAGGGAACTCCTACTATGTTGAAAAAAAAATATCAATAATTTTTGATTCCCGGAAAGACCCTATTTAAGGGGGTGAAAATTTCAAAAAAATCTATCTCGGAGCAACGATCTTTGGCCAACAAGTTTTTTAACGTTATACGCTCAAGGACCTCGTACGATGTTGGAAAAAAATATTAATAATTTTTGATTCCCGGAAAGACTCCATTTAAGAGGGTAAAACTTTCAAAAAAATCTATCTTGGAGCGACGATCTTAGGCCGACGCGTTTTTTGACGTTATACGCTCAGGGACCTCGTACTATGTTGGAAAAAAAAAATCAATAATTTTCGATTCCCGGAAAGACCCCATTTAAGGGGGTGAAAATTTCAAAAAAATCTATCTCGGAGCGACGATTTTAGGCCAACAAGTCTTTTACGTTATACGCTCAGAGACCTCGTACCATGTTGGAAAAAAAATATCAATAATTTTCGATTTCCGGAAAGACCCCATTAGAGAGGGTTAAAATTTCAAAAAAATCTATCTCGGAGCGACGATCTTAGGCCAACGAGTTTTTTGACGTTATACGCTCAGAAGCCTCGTACTATGTTGGAAAAAAAATATCAATAATTTTCAATCCCTGGAAAGACCTCATTTAAGGGGGTAAAAATTTCAAAAAAATCTCTCTCGGAGCGACGATCTCGGGCCAACGAGTTTTTTGACGTTATACGCTCAGGGACCTCGCACGATGTTGGAAAAAAAAAATCAATAATTTTCGATTCCCGGAAAGACCCCATTTGAAGGGGTGAAAGTTTCAAAAAAATCTATTTCGGAGCGACGATCTTAGGCCGACGAGTTTTTTAACGTTATACGCTCAGGAAACTCGTACTATGTTGAAAAAAAAATATCAATAATTTTTGATTCCCGGAAAGACCCTATTTAAGGGGGTGAAAATTTCAAAAAAATCTATCTCGGAGCAACGATCTTTGGCCAACAAGTTTTTTTACGTTATACGCTCAAGGACCTCGTACGATGTTGGAAAAAAAATATTAATAATTTCTGATTCCCGGAGAGACTCCATTTAAGAGGGTAAAACTTTCATAAAAATCTATCTTGGAGCGACGATCTTAGGCCGACGCGTTTTTTGACGTTATACGCTCAGGGACCTCGTACTATGTTGGAAAAAAAAAATCAATAATTTTCGATTCCCGGAAAGACCCCATTTAAGGGGGTGAAAATTTCAAAAAAATCTACTCCGGAGCGATGATCCTAGGCCAACGATTTTTTTGACGTTATACGCTTTGGCACCTCGTACTATGTTTGAAAAAAAATGACAACAATTTTTAATTCCTGGAAAGACCCCATTTAGAAGGATGAAAATTTCAAAAAAATCTATCTTGGAGCGACGATCGTGGGCCAATTGGTTTATTGACGTTATACGCTCAGACACCTTGTACTATGTTGGAAAAAAAATATCAATAATTTTCGATACCCGGAAAGACCCCATTTAAGGGGGTAAAAATTTCAAAAAAATCTATCTCGGCGCGACGATCTTAGGCCAACAAGTTTTTTGACGTTAAACGCGCAGGGACCTCGTACTATGTTGGAAAAAAAATATCAATAATTTTCGATTCCCGGAAAGACCCCATTTAAGGGGGTGAAAATTTCAAAAAAATCTATCTCGGAGCGACGATCTAAGGCCAACGAGTTTCTTGACGTTATACGCTTAGGGACCTCGTACTATGTTGGAAAAAGAATATCAATAATATTTGATTTTCGGAAAGACCCCATTTAAGGGGGTTAAAATTTCAAAAAAATCTATCTCGGAGCGACGATCTTAGGCCAACAAGTTTTTTCACGTCATACGCTCAGGGACCTCGTGCGATGTTGGAAAAAAAATATCAATAATTTTCAATTCATGGAAAGACCCCATTTAAGGGGGTGAAAATTTCAAAAAAATCTATCTCGGAGCGACGTTCTTAGGCCAACAAGTTTTTTGGAGTTATACGCTCAGGGACCTCGTACTATGTGCGAAAAAAAATATCAATGATTTTCGATTCCTGGAAAGACCCCATTTAAGGGGGTGAAAATTTCAAAAAAATCTTTTTCAGAGCGACGATCTTAGGCCAACGAGTTTTTTGACGTTATACGCTCAAAGACCTCGTACGATGTTGGAAAAAAAAAATCAATAATTTTCGATTCTCCGGAAACACCCCATTAATGGGGGTGAAAATTTCAAAAAAATCTATCTCGGAGCGACTATCTTGGGCCAACGAGTTTTTTGACGTTCTACGCTCAGGGACCTCGTACGATGTTGGAAAAAAAATATCAATAATTTTCGATTCCCGGAAAGACCCCATTTAAAGGAGTGAAAATTTCAAAAAAATCTATCTCGGAGCGACGATCTTAGGCCGACGAGTTTTTTGACGTTATACGCTCAGAGACCTCGTACTATGTTGGTAAAAAAATATCGATAATTTTCGATCCCCGGAAAGACCCCATTTGAGGGGGTGAAAATTTCAAAAAAATCTATCTCGGAGCGACGATCTCAGGCCAATTGGTTCATTGACGTTATACGCTCAAGGACCTCGTTCTATGTTGGAAAAAAAATATAAATAATTTTCGATTTCCGGAAAGACCCCATTTAAGGGGGTGAAAATGTCAAAAAAATCTATCTCGGAGCAACGATCTTAGGCCAACGAGTTTTTTGATGTTATACGCTTAGGGACCTCGTACTATGTTGCAAAAAAAATATCAATAATTTTCGATTTCCGGAAAGACCCCATTTGAGGGGGTAAAAATTTCAAAAAAATCTATCTCGGAGCGACGATCTTTGGCCAACAAGTTTTTTAACGTTATACGCTCAAGGACCTAGTACGATGTTGGAAAAAAAATATTAATAATTTTTGATTCCCGGAAAGACTCCATTTAAGAGGGTAAAACTTTCAAAAAAATCTATCTTGGAGCGACGATCTTAGGCCGACGCGTTTTTTGACGTTATACGCTCAGGGACCTCGTACTATGTCGGAAAAAAAATATCAATAATTTTCGATTCCCGGAAAGACCCCATTAAAGGGGGTGAAAATTTCAAAAAAATCTATCTCGGAGCGACGATCTTAGGCCAACAAGTCTTTTACGTTATACGCTCAGAGACCTCGTACCATGTTGGAAAAAAAATATCAATAATTTTCGATTTCCGGAAAGACCCCATTAGAGAGGGTTAAAATTTCAAAAAAATCTATCTCGGAGCGACGATCTTAGGCCAACGAGTATTTTGACGTTATACGCTCAGAAGCCTCGTACTATGTTGGAAAAAAAATATCAATAATTTTCAATCCCTGGAAAGACCTCATTTAAGGGGGTAAATATTTCAAAAAAATCTCTCTCGGAGCGACGATCTCGGGCCAACGAGTTTTTTGACGTTATACGCTCAGGGACCTCGCACGATGTTGGAAAAAAAAAATCAATAATTTTTGATTCCCGGAAAGACCCCATTTAAGGGGGTGGAAATTTCAAAAAAATCTATCTCGGAGCGACGATCTTAGGCCAACAAGTTTTTTGAAGTTATACGCTCAGAGACCACGTACGATGTTGGAGAAAAAATATTAATAATTTTCGATTCCCGGAAAGACCCTATTTAAAGGGGTGAAAGTTTCAAAAAAATCTATTTCGGAGCGACGATCTTAGGCCGACGAGTTTTTTAACGTTATACGCTCAGGGAACTCGTACTATGTTGAAAAAAAAATATCAATAATTTTTGATTCCCGGAAAGACCCTATTTAAGGGGGTGAAAATTTCAAAAAAATCTATCTCGGAGCAACGATCTTTGGCCAACAAGTTTTTTAACGTTATACGCTCAAGGACCTCGTACGATATTGGAAAAAAAATATTAATAATTTTTGATTCCCGGAAAGACTCCATTTAAGAGGGTAAAACTTTCAAAAAAATCTATCTTGGAGCGACGATCTTAGGCTGACGCGTTTTTTGACGTTATACGCTCAGGGACCTCGTACTATGTTGGAAAAAAAAATCAATAATTTTCGATTCCCGGAAAGACCCCATTTAAGGGGGTGAAAATTTCAAAATAATCTACTCCGGAGCGATGATCCTAGGCCAACGATTTTTTTGACGTTATACGCTTTGGCACCTCGTACCATGTTTGAAAAAAAATGACAACAATTTTCAATTCCTGGAAAGACCCCATTTAAAAGGATGAAAATTTCAAAAAAATCTATCTTGGAGCGACGATCTTAGGCCAATTGGTTTATTGACGTTATACGCTCAGAGACCTTGTACTATGTTGGAAAAAAAATATCAATAATTTTCGATACCCGGAAAGACCCCATTTAAGGGGGTAAAAATTTCAAAAAAATCTATCTCGGAGCGACGATCTTAGGCCAACAAGTTTTTTGATGTTAAACGCGCAGGGACCTCGTACTATGTTGGAAAAAAAATATCAATAATTTTCGATTCCCGGAAAGACCCCATTTAAGGGGGTGAAACTTTCAAAAAAATCTATCTCGGAGCGACGATCTGAGGCCAACGAGTTTCTTGACGTTATACGCTTAGGGACCTCGTACTATGTTGGAAAAAGAATATCAATAATATTTGATTCTCCGGAAACACCCCATTAATGGAGGTGAAAATTTCAAAGAAATCTATCTCGGAGCGACGATCTTAGGCCGTCGAGTTTTTTGACGTTATACGCTTAGGGACCTCGTACTATGTTGGAAAAAAAATATCAATAATTTTCGATTTCCGGAAAAACCCCATTTGAGGGGGTAAAAATTTCAAAAAAATCTATCTCGAAGCGACGATCTTTGGCCAACAAGTTTTTTAACGTTATACGCTCAAGGACTTAGTACGATGTTGGAAAAAAAATATTAATAATTTTTGATTCCGGAAAGACTCCATTTAAGAGGGTAAAACTTTCAAAAAAATCTATCTTGGAGCGACGATCTTAGGCCGACGCGTTTTTTGACGTTATACGCTCAGGGACCTCGTACTATGTCGGAAAAAAAATATCAATAATTTTCGATTCTCGGAAAGACCCCATTAAAGGGGGTGAAAATTTCAAAAAAATCTATCTCGGAGCGACGATCTTAGGCCAACAAGTCTTTTACGTTATACGCTCAGAGACCCCGTACCATGTTGGAAAAAAAATATCAATAATTTTCGATTTCCGGAAAGACCCCATTAGAGAGGGTTAAAATTTCAAAAAAATCTATCTCGGAGCGACGATCTTAGGCCAACGAGTTTTTTGACGTTATACGCTCAGAAGCCTCGTACTATGTTGGAAAAAAAATATCAATAATTTTCAATCCCTGGAAAGACCTCATTTAAGGGGGTAAAAATTTCAAAAAAATCTCTCTCGGAGCGACGATCTCGGGCCAACGAGTTTTTTGACGTTATACGCTCAGGGACCTCGCACGATGTTGGAAAAAAAAAATCAATAATCTTTGATTCCCGGAAAGACCCCATTTAAGGGGGTGGAAATTTCAAAAAAATCTATCTCGGAGCGACGATCTTAGGCCAACAAGTTTTTTAACGTTATACGCTCAGAGACCACGTACGATGTTGGAGAAAAAATATTAATAATTTTCGATTCCCGGAAAGACCCTATTTAAAGGGGTGAAAGTTTCAAAAAAATCTATTTCGGAGCGACGATCTTAGGCCGACGAGTTTTTTAACGTTATACGCTCAGGGAACTCGTACTATGTTGAAAAAAAAATATCAATAATTTTTGATTCCCGGAAAGACCTTATTTAAGGGGTTGAAAATTTCAAAAAAATTTATCTCGGAGCGACGATCTTAGGCCAACAAGTTTTTTGACGTTATACGCTCAGGGACCTCATACTATGTTGGAAAAAAAATATCAATAATTTTCGATTCTTGAAAAGACCCCATTTGAGGGGGTGAAAATTTTAAAAAAATCTATGTCGAAACAACGATCTTGAGTCAACGAGTTTTTTGACGTTATACGCTCAGAGACTTCGTACTATGTTGGAAAAAAAATATCAATTATTTTCGATTCCCGGAAAGACCCCGTTTAAGGGGGTGAAAATTTTAAAAAAATCTCTTTCGGAGCAACGATCTTAGGCCAACGAGTTTTTTGACGTTATACGCTTAGGGACCTCGTACTAAGTTGAAAAAAAAATATCAATAATTTTCGATTCTCGGAAAGACCCCATTTAAGGGGGTAAAAACTTCAAAAAAATCTCTCTCGGAGCGACGATTTTAGGGCAACGAGTTTTTTGACGTTATACGCTCAGAAACCTCGTACGATGTTGGAAAAAAAATATCACTCATTTTCGATTTCCGGAAAGACCCTATTTAAGGGGGTGAAAATTTCAAAAAAATCTATCTCGGAGCGACGATCTTAGGCCATCGAGTTTTTTGACGTTAGACGCTCAGGGACCTCGTACTATGTTGGAAAAAAAATATCAATAATTTCCGATTTCCGGAAAGACCTCCTTTAAGGAAGTGAAAATTTCAAAAAAATCTATCTCGGAGCGACGATATTAGGCTAACAAGTTTTGTGACGTTATACGCTCAGGGACCTCGTACTATGTTGGAAAAAAAATATTAATAATTTTCGATTCCCGGAAAGACCCCATTTGAGGAGGTAAAAATTTCAAAAAAATCTATTTTGGAGCGAGGATCTTAGGCAAACGAGGTTTTTGACGTTATACGCTCAGGGACCTCGTACTATAGTGGAAAAAAAAATATCAATAATTTTCGATTCCCGGAAAGACCCCATTTAAGGAAGTGAAAATTTCAAAAAAATCTATCTCGGAGCGACGATCTTCGGCCAATGAGTTTTTTGACGTTATACGCTTAACGACCTCGTACTATGTTGGAAAAAAATATCAATAATTTTCGATTCCCGGAAAGACCCCATTTGAGGGGTGAAAATTAAAAAAAAAAACTATCTCGGAGCGACAATCTTAGGCCAACGAGTTTTTTGACGTTATACGCTCAGGGACCTCGTACTATGTTGGGAAAAAAATATCAATAATTTTTAATTTCCGGAAAGACTCCATTTAAGGGGGTGAAAATTTCAAAAAAATCTATCTCGGAGCGACGATCTTAGGCCAACGAGTTTTTCGACGTTATACGCTCAGGGACCTCAAACTATGTTGGAAAAAAAATATCAATAATTTTCGATTCCCGGAAAGACCCTATTTAAGGGAGTGAACATTTCAAAAAAATCTATCTCGGAGCGATGACCTTGTGCCAACGAGTTTTTTGACGTTGGAAGCTTAGGGACCGTGTACTATGTTTGAAAAAAACATCAATAACATTCGATTCTAGAAAAGACCTCATTTAAGGGGGTGAAATATTCAAAATAATCTATCTCGGAGCGACGATCTTAGGCCAACGAGTTTTCCGACGTCATACGCTCAGGGACCTCGTACTATGTTGGAAAAAAAATATCAATAATTTTCGATTCCTGGAAAGACCCCAATTAAGGGGGTGAAATGTTCAAAAAAAACTATCTCAGACCAACGAGTTTTTTGACGTCATACGCCTAGAAACCTCGTACTATGTTGGAAAAAAAATATCAACAATTTTCAATTCCCGGAAAGACCTCATTTAAGGGGGTGAAAATTTCAAAAAAATCTATCTCGGAGCGACGATCTTAGGTCAACGAGTTTTTTGACGGTAGACGCTCAGGGACCTCGTACTATGTTGGGAAAAAAATATCAATAATTTTTGATTTCCGGAAAGACCTCATTTAAGGGGGTGAAAATTTCAAAAAAATCTATCCCGGAGCGACGATCTTAGGCCAACGAGTTTTTTGACGTTATACGCTCAGGGACCTCGTACTATGTTGAGAAAAAAATGTCAATAATTTTCGATTCCCGGAAAGACCCCATTTGAGGGGGTTAAAATTTTAAAAAAATCTATCTCGAAGCGACGATCTTAGGCCAACGAGTCTTTTGACGTTATACGCTCAGGGAACTCGTTCTATGTTGGAAAAAAAATATCAATAATTTTCGTTTCCCGGAAAGACCCCATTAGAGAGGGTTAAAATTTCAAAAAAATCTGACTCGGAACGACGATCTTCGGCCAACGAGTTTTTTGACGTTATACGCTTAGGGACCTCGTACTATGTTGGAAAAAAAATATCAATAATTTTCGATTCCCGGAAAGACCCCATTTAAGGCGGTGAAAATTTCAAAGAAATCTATCTCGGAGCGACGATCTTAGGCCGACGAGTTTTCTGACGTTATACGCTTAGGGACCTCGTACTATATTGGAAAAAAAATATCAATAATTTTCGATTTCCGGAAAGACCCCATTTAAGGGGGTGAAAATTTCAAAAAAATCTATCTCGGAGCGACGATCTTAGGCCAACAAGTTTTTTGACGTTATACGCTCAGGGACCTCGTACTATGTTGGAAAAAAAATATCAATCATTTTCGATTCCCGGAAAGACCCCATTTAAGGGGGTGGAAATTTCGAAAAAATCTATCTTGGAGCGACGATCTTAGGCCAACGAGTTTTTTGACGTTATACGCTCAGGGACCTCGTACTATGTTAGAAAAAAAAATCAATAATTTTTGATTCCCGGGAAGACCCCATTTAAGGGAGTGAAAATTTCAAAAAAATCTATCTCGGAGCGGCGACCTTAGGCCAACGAGTTTTTTGACGTTAGACGCTCAAGGACCTCGTACTATGTTGGAAAAAAAAATCAATAATTTTCGATTCATGGAAAGACCCCATTTAAGGGGGTGAAAATTTCAAAAAAATTTCTTTCGGAACGACAATCTTAGGCCAACGAGTTTTTTGACGTTATACGCTCAGGGACCTCGTACGATGTTGGAAAAAACAATCGATGATTTTCGAATCCCGGAAAGACCCCATTTAAGGAGGTGAAAATTTTAAAAAAATCTATCTCGGAGCGACGATCTTGGGCCAACAAGTTTTTTGACGTTATACGCTCAGGGACCTCGTACGATGTTGGAAAAAAAATATCAATAATTTTCGATTCCCGGAAAGACCCCATTTGAATGGGTGAAAATTTGAAAAAAATCTATCTCGGAGCGACGATCCAAGGCCAACGAGTTTTTTGACGTTATACGCTCAGGGACCTTGTACTATGTTGACAAAAAAATATCAATAATTTTCAATACCCGGAAAGACCACATTGAAAGGGGTGAAAATTTCAAAAAAATCTCTCTCGGAGCGACGATCTTAGGCCAACGGGTTTTTCGACGTTATACGCTCAGGGACCTCGTACGATGTTGGAAAAAAAAAATCGATGACTTTCGATTCCCGGAAAGACCCCATGTAAGGGGGTGAAAATTTCAAAAAAATCTATCTCGGAGCGACGATTTTAGGCCAACGAGTTTTTTGGCGTTATACGCTCAAGGACCTCGTACAATGTTGGAAAAAAAATATCAATAATTTTTGATTCCCGGAAAGACCCCATTGACGGCGGTGAAAATTTCAAAAAAATCTATCTCGGAGCGACGATCTTAGGCCAACGGGTTTTTTGACGTTATACGCTCAGGGACCTCCTACGATGTTAAAAAAAAATCAATGATTTTCGATTCCCGGAAAGACCCCATTTAAGGGGGTGAAAATTTCAAAAAAATCTATCTCGGAGCGACGATCTTAGGCCAACGAGTTTTTTGACGTTATACGCTCAGAGACCTCGTACTATGTTGGAAAAAAAATATCAATAATTTTCGATTCATGGAAAGACCCCATTTAAGGGTGTGAAAATTTCAAAAAAATCTATCTCTGAGCGACGATCTTCGGCCAACGAGTTTTTTGACGTTATACGCTCAGGGACCTCGTACTATGTCGGAAAAAAAATATCAATAATTTTCGATTCCCGAAAAGACCCCATTGAAGGGGGTGAAAAGTTCAAAAAAATCTATCTCGGAGCGACGATCTTAGGCCAACAAGTCTTTTACGTTATACGCTCAGAGACCTCGTACCATGTTGGAAAAAAAATATCAATAATTTTCGATTTCCGGAAAGACCCCATTAGAGAGGGTTAAAATTTCAAAAAAATCTATCTCGGAGCGACGATCTTAGGCCAACGAGTTTTTTGACGTTATACGCTCAGAAGCCTCGTACTATGTTGGAAAAAAAATATCAATAATTTTCAATCCCTGGAAAGACCTCATTTAAGGGGGTGAAAATTTCAAAAAAATCTCTCTCGGAGCGACGATCTCGTGCCAACGAGTTTTTTGACGTTATACGCTCAGGGACCTCGCACGATGTTGGAAAAAAAAATCAATAATTTTCGATTCCCGGAAAGACCCCATTTAAGGGGGTGGAAATTTCAAAAAAATCTATCTCGGAGCGACGATCTTAGGCCAATAAGTTTTTTAACGTTATACGCTCAGAGACCACGTACGATGTTGGAGAAAAAATATCAATAATTTTCGATTCCCGGAAAGACCCCATTTAAAGGGGTGAAAGTTTCAAAAAAATCTATTTCGGAGCGACGATCTTAGGCCGACGAGTTTTTTAACGTTATACGCTCAGGGAACTCGTACTATGTTGAAAAAAAAATATCAATAATTTTTGATTCCCGGAAAGACCCTATTTAAGGGGGTGAAAATTTCAAAAAAATCTATCTCGGAGCAACGATCTTTGGCCAACAAGTTTTTTAACGTTATACGCTCAAGGACCTCGTACGATGTTGGAAAAAAAATATTAATAATTTTTGATTCCCGGAAAGACTCCATTTAAGAGGGTAAAACTTTCAAAAAAATCTATCTTGGAGCGACGATCTTAGGCCGACGCGTTTTTTGACGTTATACGCTCAGGGACCTCGTACTATGTCGGAAAAAAAATATCAATAATTTTCGATTCCCGGAAAGACCCCATTGAAGGGGGTGAAAATTTCAAAAAAATCTATCTCGGAGCGACGATCTTAGGCCAACAAGTCTTTTACGTTATACGCTCAGAGACCTCGTACCATGTTGGAAAAAAAATATCAATAATTTTCGATTTCCGGAAAGACCCCATTAGAGAGGGTTAAAATTTCAAAAAAATCTATCTCGGAGCGACGATCTTAGGCCAACAAGTTTTTTGACGTTATACGCTCAGAAGCCTCGTACTATGTTGGAAAAAAAATATCAATAATTTTCAATCCCTGGAAAGACCTCATTTAAGGGGGTAAAAATTTCAAAAAAATCTCTCTCGGAGCGACGATCTCGGGCCAACGAGTTTTTTGACGTTATACGCTCAGGGACCTCGCACGATGTTGGAAAAAAAAAATCAATAATTTTCGATTCCCGGAAAGACCCCATTTAAGGGGGTGGAAATTTCAAAAAAATCTATCTCGGAGTGACGATCTTAGGCCAACAAGTTTTTTAACGTTATACGCTCAGAGACCACGTACGATGTTGGAGAAAAAATATCAATAATTTTCGATTCCCGGAAAGACCCCATTTAAAGGGGTGAAAGTTTCAAAAAAATCTATTTCGGAGCGACGATCTTAGGCCGACGAGTTTTTTAACGTTATACGCTCAGGGAACTCGTACTATGTTGAAAAAAAAATATCAATAATTTTTGATTCCCGGAAAGACCCTATTTAAGGGGGTGAAAATTTCAAAAAAATCTATCTCGGAGCAACGATCTTTGGCCAACAAGTTTTTTAACGTTATACGCTCAAGGACCTCGTACGATGTTGGAAAAAAATATTAATAATTTTTGATTCCCGGAAAGACTCCATTTAAGAGGGTAAAACTTTCAAAAAAATCTATCTTGGAGCGACGATCTTAGGCCGACGCGTTTTTTGACGTTATACGCTCAGGGACCTCGTACTATGTTGGAAAAAAAAAATCAATAATTTTCGATTCCCGGAAAGACCCCATTTAAGGGGGTGAAAATTTCAAAAAAATCTATCTCGGAGCGACGATCTTAGGCCAACAAGTCTTGTACGTTATACGCTCAGAGACCTCGTACCATGTTGGAAAAAAAATATCAATAATTTTCGATTTCCGGAAAGACCCCATTAGAGAGGGTTAAAATTTCAAAAAAATCTATCTCGGAGCGACGATCTTAGGCCAACGAGTTTTTTGACGTTATACGCTCAGAAGCCTCGTACTATGTTGGAAAAAAAATATCAATAATTTTCAATCCCTGGAAAGACCTCATTTAAGGGGGTAAAAATTTCAAAAAAATCTCTCTCGGAGCGACGATCTCGGGCCAACGAGTTTTTTGACGTTATACGCTCAGGGACCTCGCACGATGTTGGAAAAAAAAAATCAATAATTTTCGATTCCCGGAAAGACCCCATTTGAAGGGGTGAAAGTTTCAAAAAAATCTATTTCGGAGCGACGATCTTAGGCCGACGAGTTTTTTAACGTTATACGCTCAGGAAACTCGTACTATGTTGAAAAAAAAATATCAATAATTTTTGATTCCCGGAAAGACCCTATTTAAGGGGGTGAAAATTTCAAAAAAATCTATCTCGGAGCAACGATCTTTGGCCAACAAGTTTTTTTACGTTATACGCTCAAGGACCTCGTACGATGTTGGAAAAAAAATATTAATAATTTCTGATTCCCGGAGAGACTCCATTTAAGAGGGTAAAACTTTCATAAAAATCTATCTTGGAGCGACGATCTTAGGCCGACGCGTTTTTTGACGTTATACGCTCAGGGACCTCGTACTATGTTGGAAAAAAAAAATCAATAATTTTCGATTCCCGGAAAGACCCCATTTAAGGGGGTGGAAATTTCAAAAAAATCTACTCCGGAGCGATGATCCTAGGCCAACGATTTTTTTGACGTTATACGCTTTGGCACCTCGTACTATGTTTGAAAAAAAATGACAACAATTTTTAATTCCTGGAAAGACCCCATTTAAAAGGATGAAAATTTCAAAAAAATCTATCTTGGAGCGACGATCGTGGGCCAATTGGTTTATTGACGTTATACGCTCAGACACCTTGTACTATGTTGGAAAAAAAATATCAATAATTTTCGATACCCGGAAAGACCCCATTTAAGGGGGTAAAAATTTCAAAAAAATCTATCTCGGCGAGACGATCTTAGGGCAACAAGTTTTTTGACGTTAAACGCGCAGGGACCTCGTACTATGTTGGAAAAAAAATATCAATAATTTTCGATTCCCGGAAAGACCCCATTTAAGGGGGTGAAAATTTCAAAAAAATCTATCTCGGAGCGACGATCTGAGGCCAACGAGTTTCTTGACGTTATACGCTTAGGGACCTCGTACTATGTTGGAAAAAGAATATCAATAATATTTGATTTTCGGAAAGACCCCATTTAAGGGGGTTAAAATTTCAAAAAAATCTATCTCGGAGCGACGATCTTAGGCCAACAAGTTTTTTCACGTCATACGCTCAGGGACCTCGTGCGATGTTGGAAAAAAAATATCAATAATTTTCAATTCATGGAAAGACCCCATTTAAGGGGGTGAAAATTTCAAAAAAATCTATCTCGGAGCGACGTTCTTAGGCCAACAAGTTTTTTGGAGTTATACGCTCAGGGACCTCGTACTATGTGCGAAAAAAAATATCAATGATTTTCGATTCCTGGAAAGACCCCATTTAAGGGGGTGAAAATTTCAAAAAAATCTTTTTCAGAGCGACGATCTTAGGCCAACGAGTTTTTTGACGTTATACGCTCAAAGACCTCGTACGATGTTTGAAAAAAAAAATCAATAATTTTCGATTCTCCGGAAACACCCCATTAATGGGGGTGAAAATTTCAAAAAAATCTATCTCGGAGCGACTATCTTGGGCCAACGAGTTTTTTGACGTTCTACGCTCAGGGACCTCGTACGATGTTGGAAAAAAAATATCAATAATTTTCGATTCCCGGAAAGACCCCATTTAAAGGAGTGAAAATTTCAAAAAAATCTATCTCGGAGCGACGATCTTAGGCCGACGAGTTTTTTGACGTTATACGCTCAGAGACCTCGTACTATGTTGGTAAAAAAATATCGATAATTTTCGATCCCCGGAAAGACCCCATTTAAGGGGGTGAAAATTTCAAAAAAATCTATCTCGGAGCGACGATCTCAGGCCAATTGGTTCATTGACGTTATACGCTCAAGGACCTCGTTCTATGTTGGAAAAAAAATATAAATAATTTTCGATTTCCGGAAAGACCCCATTTAAGGGGGTGAAAATGTCAAAAAAATCTATCTCGGAGCGACGATCTTAGGCCAACGAGTTTTTCGACGTTATACGCTCAGGGACCTCATACTATGTTGGAAAAAAAATATCAATAATTTTCGATTCCCGGAAAGACCCTATTTAAGGGAGTGAACATTTCAAAAAAATCTATCTCGGAGCGATGACCTTGTGCCAACGAGTTTTTTGACGTTGGAAGCTTAGGGACCGTGTACTATGTTAGAAAAAAACATCAATAACATTCGATTCTAGAAAAGACCTCATTTAAGGGGGTGAAATATTCAAAATAATCTATCTCGGAGCGACGATCTTAGGCCAACGAGTTTTCCGACGTCATACGCTCAGGGACCTCGTACTATGTTGGAAAAAAAATATCAATAATTTTCGATTCCTGGAAAGACCCCAATTAAGGGGGTGAAATGTTCAAAAAAAACTATCTCAGAGCGACGATCTTAGGCCAACGAGTTTTTTGACGTCATACGCTCAGAAACCTCGTACTATGTTGGAAAAAAAATATCAACAATTTTCAATTCCCGGAAAGACCTCATTTAAGGGGGTGAAAATTTCAAAAAAATCTATCTCGGAGCGACGATCTTAGGTCAACGAGTTTTTTGACGGTAGACGCTCAGGGACCTCGTACTATGTTGGGAAAAAAATATCAATAATTTTTGATTTCCGGAAAGACCTCATTTAATGGGGTGAAAATTTCAAAAAAATCTATCCCGGAGCGACGATCTTAGGCCAACGAGTTTTTTGACGTTATACGCCCAGGGACCTCGTACTATGTTGAGAAAAAAATGTCAATAATTTTCGATTCCCGGAAAGACCCCATTTGAGGGGGTTAAAATTTTAAAAAAATCTATCTCGAAGCGACGATCTTAGGCCAACGAGTCTTTTGACGTTATACGCTCAGGGAACTCGTTCTATGTTGGAAAAAAAATATCAATAATTTTCGTTTCCCGGAAAGACCCCATTAGAGAGGGTTAAAATTTCAAAAAATCTGACTCGGAACGACGATCTTCGGCCAACGAGTTTTTTGACGTTATACGCTTAGGGACCTCGTACTATGTTGGAAAAAAAATATCAATAATTTTCGATTCCCGGAAAGACCCCATTTAAGGCGGTGAAAATTTCAAAGAAATCTATCTCGGAGCGACGATCTTAGGCCGACGAGTTTTCTGACGTTATACGCTTAGGGACCTCGTACTATATTGGAAAAAAAATATCAATAATTTTCGATTTCCGGAAAGACCCCATTTAAGGGGGTGAAAATTTCAAAAAAATCTATCTCGGAGCGACGATCTTAGGCCAACAAGTTTTTTGACGTTATACGCTCAGGGACCTCGTACTATGTTGGAAAAAAAATATCAATCATTTTCGATTCCCGGAAAGACCCCATTTAAGGGGGTGGAAATTTCGAAAAAATCTATCTTGGAGCGACGATCTTAGGCCAACGAGTTTTTTGACGTTATACGCTCAGGGACCTCGTACTATGTTAGAAAAAAAAATCAATAATTTTTGATTCCCGGGAAGACCCCATTTAAGGGAGTGAAAATTTGAAAAAAATCTATCTCGGAGCGACGATCCAAGGCCAACGAGTTTTTTGACGTTATACGCTCAGGGACCTTGTACTATGTTGACAAAAAAATATCAATAATTTTCAATACCCGGAAAGACCACATTGAAAGGGGTGAAAATTTCAAAAAAATCTCTCTCGGAGCGACGATCTTAGGCCAACGGGTTTTTCGACGTTATACGCTCAGGGACCTCGTACGATGTTGGAAAAAAAAAATCGATGACTTTCGATTCCCGGAAAGACCCCATGTAAGGGGGTGAAAATTTCAAAAAAATCTATCTCGGAGCGACGATTTTAGGCCAACGAGTTTTTTGGCGTTATACGCTCAAGGACCTCGTACAATGTTGGAAAAAAAATATCAATAATTTTTGATTCCCGGAAAGACCCCATTGACGGCGGTGAAAATTTCAAAAAAATCTATCTCGGAGCGACGATCTTAGGCCAACGGGTTTTTTGACGTTATACGCTCAGGGACCTCCTACGATGCTAAAAAAAAATCAATGATTTTCGATTCCCGGAAAGACCCCATTTAAGGGGGTGAAAATTTCAAAAAAATCTATCTCGGAGCGGCGACCTTAGGCCAACGAGTTTTTTGACGTTAGACGCTCAAGGACCTCGTACTATGTTGGAAAAAAAAATCAATAATTTTCGATTCATGGAAAGACCCCATTTAAGGGGGTGAAAATTTCAAAAAAATTTCTTTCGGAACGACAATCTTAGGCCAACGAGTTTTTTGACGTTATACGCTCAGGGACCTCGTACGATGTTAGAAAAAACAATCGATGATTTTCGAATCCCGGAAAGACCCCATTTAAGGAGGTGAAAATTTTAAAAAAATCTATCTCGGAGCGACGATCTTGGGCCAACAAGTTTTTTGACGTTATACGCTCAGGGACCTCGTACGATGTTGGAAAAAAAATATCAATAATTTTCGATTCCCGGAAAGACCCCATTTGAATGGGTGAAAATTTGAAAAAAATCTATCTCGGAGCGACGATCCAAGGCCAACGAGTTTTTTGACGTTATACGCTCAGGGACCTTGTACTATGTTGACAAAAAAATATCAATAATTTTCAATACCCGGAAAGACCACATTGAAAGGGGTGAAAATTTCAAAAAAATCTCTCTCGGAGCGACGATCTTAGGCCAACGGGTTTTTCGACGTTATACGCTCAGGGACCTCGTACGATGTTGGAAAAAAAAAATCGATGACTTTCGATTCCCGGAAAGACCCCATGTAAGGGGGTGAAAATTTCAAAAAAATCTATCTCGGAGCGACGATTTTAGGCCAACGAGTTTTTTGGCGTTATACGCTCAAGGACCTCGTACAATGTTGGAAAAAAAATATCAATAATTTTTGATTCCCGGAAAGACCCCATTGACGGCGGTGAAAATTTCAAAAAAATCTATCTCGGAGCGACGATCTTAGGCCAACGGGTTTTTTGACGTTATACGCTCAGGGACCTCCTACGATGTTAAAAAAAAATCAATGATTTTCGATTCCCGGAAAGACCCCATTTAAGGGGGTGAAAATTTCAAAAAAATCTATCTCGGAGCGACGATCTTAGGCCAACGAGTTTTTTGACGTTATACGCTCAGAGACCTCGTACTATGTTGGAAAAAAAATATCAATAATTTTCGATTCATGGAAAGACCCCATTTAAGGGTGTGAAAATTTCAAAAAAATCTATCTCTGAGCGACGATCTTCGGCCAACGAGTTTTTTGACGTTATACGCTCAGGGACCTCGTACTATGTCGGAAAAAAAATATCAATAATTTTCGATTCCCGAAAAGACCCCATTGAAGGGGGTGAAAAGTTCAAAAAAATCTATCTCGGAGCGACGATCTTAGGCCAACAAGTCTTTTACGTTATACGCTCAGAGACCTCGTACCATGTTGGAAAAAAAATATCAATAATTTTCGATTTCCGGAAAGACCCCATTAGAGAGGGTTAAAATTTCAAAAAAATCTATCTCGGAGCGACGATCTTAGGCCAACGAGTTTTTTGACGTTATACGCTCAGAAGCCTCGTACTATGTTGGAAAAAAAATATCAATAATTTTCAATCCCTGGAAAGACCTCATTTAAGGGGGTGAAAATTTCAAAAAAATCTCTCTCGGAGCGACGATCTCGGGCCAACGAGTTTTTTGACGTTATACGCTCAGGGACCTCGCACGATTTTGGAAAAAAAAATCAATAATTTTCGATTCCCGGAAAGATCCCATTTAAGGGGGTGGAAATTTCAAAAAAATCTATCTCGGAGCGACGATCTTAGGCCAATAAGTTTTTTAACGTTATACGCTCAGAGACCACGTACGATGTTGGAGAAAAAATATCAATAATTTTCGATTCCCGGAAAGACCCCATTTAAAGGGGTGAAAGTTTCAAAAAAATCTATTTCAGAGCGACGATCTTAGGCCGACGAGTTTTTTAACGTTATACGCTCAGGGAACTCGTACTATGTTGAAAAAAAAATATCAATAATTTTTGATTCCCGGAAAGACCCTATTTAAGGGGGTGAAAATTTCAAAAAAATCTATCTCAGAGCAACGATCTTTGGCCAACAAGTTTTTTAACGTTATACGCTCAAGGACCTCGTACGATGTTGGAAAAAAAATATTAATAATTTTTGATTCCCGGAAAGACTCCATTTAAGAGGGTAAAACTTTCAAAAAAATCTATCTTGGAGCGACGATCTTAGGCCGACGCGTTTTTTGACGTTATACGCTCAGGGACCTCGTACTATGTCGGAAAAAAAATATCAATAATTTTCGATTCCCGGAAAGACCCCATTGAAGGGGGTGAAAATTTCAAAAAAATCTATCTCGGAGCGACGATCTTAGGTTAACAAGTCTTTTACGTTATACGCTCAGAGACCTCGTACCATGTTGGAAAAAAAATATCAATAATTTTCGATTTCCGGAAAGACCCCATTAGAGAGGGTTAAAATTTCAAAAAAATCTATCTCGGAGCGACGATCTTAGGCCAACAAGTTTTTTGACGTTATACGCTCAGAAGCCTCGTACTATGTTGGAAAAAAAATATCAATAATTTTCAATCCCTGGAAAGACCTCATTTAAGGGGGTAAAAATTTCAAAAAAATCTCTCTCGGAGCGACGATCTCGGGCCAACGAGTTTTTTGACGTTATACGCTCAGGGACCTCGCACGATGTTGGAAAAAAAAAATCAATAATTTTCGATTCCCGGAAAGACCCCATTTAAGGGGGTGGAAATTTCAAAAAAATCTATCTCGGAGTGACGATCTTAGGCCAACAAGTTTTTTAACGTTATACGCTCAGATACCACGTACGATGTTGGAGAAAAAATATCAATAATTTTCGATTCCCGGAAAGACCCCATTTAAAGGGGTGAAAGTTTCAAAAAAATCTATTTCGGAGCGACGATCTTAGGCCGACGAGTTTTTTAACGTTATACGCTCAGGGAACTCGTACTATGTTGAAAAAAAAATATCAATAATTTTTGATTCCCGGAAAGACCCTATTTAAGGGGGTGAAAATTTCAAAAAAATCTATCTCGGAGCAACGATCTTTGGCCAACAAGTTTTTTAACGTTATACGCTCAAGGACCTCGTACGATGTTGGAAAAAAATATTAATAATTTTTGATTCCCGGAAAGACTCCATTTAAGAGGGTAAAACTTTCAAAAAAATCTATCTTGGAGCGACGATCTTAGGCCGACGCGTTTTTTGACGTTATACGCTCAGGGACCTCGTACTATGTTGGAAAAAAAAAATCAATAATTTTCGATTCCCGGAAAGACCCCATTTAAGGGGGTGAAAATTTCAAAAAAATCTATCTCGGAGCGACGATCTTAGGCCAACAAGTCTTTTACGTTATACGCTCAGAGACCTCGTACCATGTTGGAAAAAAAATATCAATAATTTTCGATTTCCGGATAGACCCCATTAGAGAGGGTTAAAATTTCAAAAAAATCTATCTCGGAGCGACGATCTTAGGCCAACGAGTTTTTTGACGTTATACGCTCAGAAGCCTCGTACTATGTTGGAAAAAAAATATCAATAATTTTCAATCCCTGGAAAGACCTCATTTAAGGGGGTAAAAATTTCAAAAAAATCTCTCTCGGAGCGACGATCTCGGGCCAACGAGTTTTTTGACGTTATACGCTCAGGGACCTCGCACGATGTTGGAAAAAAAAAATCAATAATTTTCGATTCCCGGAAAGACCCCATTTGAAGGGGTGAAAGTTTCAAAAAAATCTATTTCGGAGCGACGATCTTAGGCCGACGAGTTTTTTAACGTTATACGCTCAGGAAACTCGTACTATGTTGAAAAAAAAATATCAATAATTTTTGATTCCCGGAAAGACCCTATTTAAGGGGGTGAAAATTTCAAAAAAATCTATCTCGGAGCAACGATCTTTGGCCAACAAGTTTTTTTACGTTATACGCTCAAGGACCTCGTACGATGTTGGAAAAAAAATATTAATAATTTCTGATTCCCGGAGAGACTCCATTTAAGAGGGTAAAACTTTCATAAAAATCTATCTTGGAGCGACGATCTTAGGCCGACGCGTTTTTTGACGTTATACGCTCAGGGACCTCGTACTATGTTGGAAAAAAAAAATCAATAATTTTCGATTCCCGGAAAGACCCCATTTAAGGGGGTGGAAATTTCAAAAAAATCTACTCCGGAGCGATGATCCTAGGCCAACGATTTTTTTGACGTTATACGCTTTGGCACCTCGTACTATGTTTGAAAAAAAATGACAACAATTTTTAATTCCTGGAAAGACCCCATTTAAAAGGATGAAAATTTCAAAAAAATCTATCTTGGAGCGACGATCGTGGGCCAATTGGTTTATTGACGTTATACGCTCAGACACCTTGTACTATGTTGGAAAAAAAATATCAATAATTTTCGATACCCGGAAAGACCCCATTTAAGGGGGTAAAAATTTCAAAAAAATCTATCTCGGCGAGACGATCTTAGGCCAACAAGTTTTTTGACGTTAAACGCGCAGGGACCTCGTACTATGTTGGAAAAAAAATATCAATAATTTTCGATTCCCGGAAAGACCCCATTTAAGGGGGTGAAAATTTCAAAAAAATCTATCTCGGAGCGACGATCTGAGGCCAACGAGTTTCTTGACGTTATACGCTTAGGGACCTCGTACTATGTTGGAAAAAGAATATCAATAATATTTGATTTTCGGAAAGACCCCATTTAAGGGGGTTAAAATTTCAAAAAAATCTATCTCGGAGCGACGATCTTAGGCCAACAAGTTTTTTCACGTCATACGCTCAGGGACCTCGTGCGATGTTGGAAAAAAAATATCAATAATTTTCAATTCATGGAAAGATCCCATTTAAGGGGGTGAAAATTTCAAAAAAATCTATCTCGGAGCGACGTTCTTAGGCCAACAAGTTTTTTGGAGTTATACGCTCAGGGACCTCGTACTATGTGCGAAAAAAAATATCAATGATTTTCGATTCCTGGAAAGACCCCATTTAAGGGGGTGAAAATTTCAAAAAAATCTTTTTCAGAGCGACGATCTTAGGCCAACGAGTTTTTTGACGTTATACGCTCAAAGACCTCGTACGATGTTGGAAAAAAAAAATCAATAATTTTCGATTCTCCGGAAACACCCCATTAATGGGGGTGAAAATTTCAAAAAAATCTATCTCGGAGCGACTATCTTGGGCCAACGAGTTTTTTGACGTTCTACGCTCAGGGACCTCGTACGATGTTGGAAAAAAAATATCAATAATTTTCGATTCCCGGAAAGACCCCATTTAAAGTAGTGAAAATTTCAAAAAAATCTATCTCGGAGCGACGATCTTAGGCCGACGAGTTTTTTGACGTTATACGCTCAGAGACCTCGTACTATGTTGGTAAAAAAATATCGATAATTTTCGATCCCCGGAAAGACCCCATTTAAGGGGGTGAAAATTTCAAAAAAATCTATCTCGGAGCGACGATCTCAGGCCAATTGGTTCATTGACGTTATACGCTCAAGGACCTCGTTCTATGTTGGAAAAAAAATATAAATAATTTTCGATTTCCGGAAAGACCCCATTTAAGGGGGTGAAAATGTCAAAAAAATCTATCTCGGAGCGACGATCTTAGGCCAACGAGTTTTTCGACGTTATACGCTCAGGGACCTCATACTATGTTGGAAAAAAAATATCAATAATTTTCGATTCCCGGAAAGACCCTATTTAAGGGAGTGAACATTTCAAAAAAATCTATCTCGGAGCGATGACCTTGTGCCAACGAGTTTTTTGACGTTGGAAGCTTAGGGACCGTGTACTATGTTAGAAAAAAACATCAATAACATTCGATTCTAGAAAAGACCTCATTTAAGGGGGTGAAATATTCAAAATAATCTATCTCGGAGCGACGATCTTAGGCCAACGAGTTTTCCGACGTCATACGCTCAGGGACCTCGTACTATGTTGGAAAAAAAATATCAATAATTTTCGATTCCTGGAAAGACCCCAATTAAGGGGGTGAAATGTTCAAAAAAAACTATCTCAGAGCGACGATCTTAGGCCAACGAGTCTTTTGACGTCATACGCTCAGAAACCTCGTACTATGTTGGAAAAAAAATATCAACAATTTTCAATTCCCGGAAAGACCTCATTTAAGGGGGTGAAAATTTCAAAAAAATCTATCTCGGAGCGACGATCTTAGGTCAACGAGTTTTTTGACGGTAGACGCTCAGGGACCTCGTACTATGTTGGGAAAAAAATATCAATAATTTTTGATTTCCGGAAAGACCTCATTTAATGGGGTGAAAATTTCAAAAAAATCTATCCCGGAGCGACGATCTTAGGCCAACGAGTTTTTTGACGTTATACGCCCAGAGACCTCGTACTATGTTGAGAAAAAAATGTCAATAATTTTCGATTCCCGGAAAGACCCCATTTGAGGGGGTTAAAATTTTAAAAAAATCTATCTCGAAGCGACGATCTTAGGCCAACGAGTCTTTTGACGTTATACGCTCAGGGAACTCGTTCTATGTTGGAAAAAAAATATCAATAATTTTCGTTTCCCGGAAAGACCCCATTAGAGAGGGTTAAAATTTCAAAAAATCTGACTCGGAACGACGATCTTCGGCCAACGAGTTTTTTGACGTTATACGCTTAGGGACCTCGTACTATGTTGGAAAAAAAATATCAATAATTTTCGATTCCCGGAAAGACCCCATTTAAGGCGGTGAAAATTTCAAAGAAATCTATCTCGGAGCGACGATCTTAGGCCGACGAGTTTTCTGACGTTATACGCTTAGGGACCTCGTACTATATTGGAAAAAAAATATCAATAATTTTCGATTTCCGGAAAGACCCCATTTAAGGAAGTGAAAATTTCAAAAAAATCTATCTCGGAGCGACGATCTTAGGCCAACAAGTTTTTTGACGTTATACGCTCAGGGACCTCGTACTATGTTGGAAAAAAAATATCAATCATTTTCGATTCCCGGAAAGACCCCATTTAAGGGGGTGGAAATTTCGAAAAAATCTATCTTGGAGCGACGATCTTAGGCCAACGAGTTTTTTGACGTTATACGCTCAGGGACCTCGTACTATGTTAGAAAAAAAAATCAATAATTTTTGATTCCCGGGAAGACCCCATTTAAGGGAGTGAAAATTTGAAAAAAATCTATCTCGGAGCGACGATCCAAGGCCAACGAGTTTTTTGACGTTATACGCTCAGGGACCTTGTACTATGTTGACAAAAAAATATCAATAATTTTCAATACCCGGAAAGACCACATTGAAAGGGGTGAAAATTTCAAAAAAATCTCTCTCGGAGCGACGATCTTAGGCCAACGGGTTTTTCGACGTTATACGCTCAGGGACCTCGTACGATGTTGGAAAAAAAAAATCGATGACTTTCGATTCCCGGAAAGACCCCATGTAAGGGGGTGAAAATTTCAAAAAAATCTATCTCGGAGCGACGATTTTAGGCCAACGAGTTTTTTGGCGTTATACGCTCAAGGACCTCGTACAATGTTGGAAAAAAAATATCAATAATTTTTGATTCCCGGAAAGACCCCATTCACGGCGGTGAAAATTTCAAAAAAATCTATCTCGGAGCGACGATCTTAGGCCAACGGGTTTTTTGACGTTATACGCTCAGGGACCTCCTACGATGTTAAAAAAAAATCAATGATTTTCGATTCCCGGAAAGACCCCATTTAAGGGGGTGAAAATTTCAAAAAAATCTATCTCGGAGCGGCGACCTTAGGCCAACGAGTTTTTTGACGTTAGACGCTCAAGGACCTCGTACTATGTTGGAAAAAAAAATCAATAATTTTCGATTCATGGAAAGACCCCATTTAAGGGGGTGAAAATTTCAAAAAAATTTCTTTCGGAACGACAATCTTAGGCCAACGAGTTTTTTGACGTTATACGCTCAGGGACCTCGTACGATGTTAGAAAAAACAATCGATGATTTTCGAATCCCGGAAAGACCCCATTTAAGGAGGTGAAAATTTTAAAAAAATCTATCTCGGAGCGACGATCTTGGGCCAACAAGTTTTTTGACGTTATACGCTCAGGGACCTCGTACGATGTTGGAAAAAAAATATCAATAATTTTCGATTCCCGGAAAGACCCCATTTGAATGGGTGAAAATTTGAAAAAAATCTATCTCGGAGCGACGATCCAAGGCCAACGAGTTTTTTGACGTTATACGCTCAGGGACCTTGTACTATGTTGACAAAAAAATATCAATAATTTTCAATACCCGGAAAGACCACATTGAAAGGGGTGAAAATTTCAAAAAAATCTCTCTCGGAGCGACGATCTTAGGCCAACGGGTTTTTCGACGTTATACGCTCAGGGACCTCGTACGATGTTGGAAAAAAAAAATCGATGACTTTCGATTCCCGGAAAGACCCAATGTAAGGGGGTGAAAATTTCAAAAAAATCTATCTCGGAGCGACGATTTTAGGCCAACGAGTTTTTTGGCGTTATACGCTCAAGGACCTCGTACAATGTTGGAAAAAAAATATCAATAATTTTTGATTCCCGGAAAGACCCCATTGACGGCGGTGAAAATTTCAAAAAAATCTATCTCGGAGCGACGATCTTAGGCCAACGGGTTTTTTGACGTTATACGCTCAGGGACCTCCTACGATGTTAAAAAAAAATCAATGATTTTCGATTCCCGGAAAGACCCCATTTAAGGGGGTGAAAATTTCAAAAAAATCTATCTCGGAGCGACGATCTTAGGCCAACGAGTTTTTTGACGTTATACGCTCAGAGACCTCGTACTATGTTGGAAAAAAAATATCAATAATTTTCGATTCATGGAAAGACCCCATTTAAGGGTGTGAAAATTTCAAAAAAATCTATCTCTGAGCGACGATCTTCGGCCAACGAGTTTTTTGACGTTATACGCTCAGGGACCTCGTACTATGTCGGAAAAAAAATATCAATAATTTTCGATTCCCGAAAAGACCCCATTGAAGGGGGTGAAAAGTTCAAAAAAATCTATCTCGGAGCGACGATCTTAGGCCAACAAGTCTTTTACGTTATACGCTCAGAGACCTCGTACCATGTTGGAAAAAAAATATCAATAATTTTCGATTTCCGGAAAGACCCCATTAGAGAGGGTTAAAATTTCAAAAAAATCTATCTCGGAGCGACGATCTTAGGCCAACGAGTTTTTTGACGTTATACGCTCAGAAGCCTCGTACTATGTTGGAAAAAAAATATCAATAATTTTCAATCCCTGGAAAGACCTCATTTAAGGGGGTGAAAATTTCAAAAAAATCTCTCTCGGAGCGACGATCTCGGGCCAACGAGTTTTTTGACGTTATACGCTCAGGGACCTCGCACGATGTTGGAAAAAAAAATCAATAATTTTCGATTCCCGGAAAGATCCCATTTAAGGGGGTGGAAATTTCAAAAAAATCTATCTCGGAGCGACGATCTTAGGCCAATAAGTTTTTTAACGTTATACGCTCAGAGACCACGTACGATGTTGGAGAAAAAATATCAATAATTTTCGATTCCCGGAAAGACCCCATTTAAAGGGGTGAAAGTTTCAAAAAAATCTATTTCGGAGCGACGATCTTAGGCCGACGAGTTTTTTAACGTTATACGCTCAGGGAACTCGTACTATGTTGAAAAAAAAATATCAATAATTTTTGATTCCCGGAAAGACCCTATTTAAGGGGGTGAAAATTTCAAAAAAATCTATCTCAGAGCAACGATCTTTGGCCAACAAGTTTTTTAACGTTATACGCTCAAGGACCTCGTACGATGTTGGAAAAAAAATATTAATAATTTTTGATTCCCGGAAAGACTCCATTTAAGAGGGTAAAACTTTCAAAAAAATCTATCTTGGAACGACGATCTTAGGCCGACGCGTTTTTTGACGTTATACGCTCAGGGACCTCGTACTATGTCGGAAAAAAAATATCAATAATTTTCGATTCCCGGAAAGACCCCATTGAAGGGGGTGAAAATTTCAAAAAAATCTATCTCGGAGCGACGATCTTAGGCCAACAAGTCTTTTACGTTATACGCTCAGAGACCTCGTACCATGTTGGAAAAAAAATATCAATAATTTTCGATTTCCGGAAAGACCCCATTAGAGAGGGTTAAAATTTCAAAAAAATCTATCTCGGAGCGACGATCTTAGGCCAACAAGTTTTTTGACGTTATACGCTCAGAAGCCTCGTACTATGTTGGAAAAAAAATATCAATAATTTTCAATCCCTGGAAAGACCTCATTTAAGGGGGTAAAAATTTCAAAAAAATCTCTCTCGGAGCGACGATCTCGGGCCAACGAGTTTTTTGACGTTATACGCTTAGGGACCTCGCACGATGTTGGAAAAAAAAAATCAATAATTTTCGATTCCCGGAAAGACCCCATTTAAGGGGGTGGAAATTTCAAAAAAATCTATCTCGGAGTGACGATCTTAGGCCAACAAGTTTTTTAACGTTATACGCTCAGATACCACGTACGATGTTGGAGAAAAAATATCAATAATTTTCGATTCCCGGAAAGACCCCATTTAAAGGGGTGAAAGTTTCAAAAAAATCTATTTCGGAGCGACGATCTTAGGCCGACGAGTTTTTTAACGTTATACGCTCAGGGAACTCGTACTATGTTGAAAAAAAAATATCAATAATTTTTGATTCCCGGAAAGACCCTATTTAAGGGGGTGAAAATTTCAAAAAAATCTATCTCGGAGCAACGATCTTTGGCCAACAAGTTTTTTAACGTTATACGCTCAAGGACCTCGTACGATGTTGGAAAAAAATATTAATAATTTTTGATTCCCGGAAAGACTCCATTTAAGAGGGTAAAACTTTCAAAAAAATCTATCTTGGAGCGACGATCTTAGGCCGACGCGTTTTTTGACGTTATACGCTCAGGGACCTCGTACTATGTTGGAAAAAAAAAATCAATAATTTTCGATTCCCGGAAAGACCCCATTTAAGGGGGTGAAAATTTCAAAAAAATCTATCTCGGAGCGACGATCTTAGGCCAACAAGTCTTTTACGTTATACGCTCAGAGACCTCGTACCATGTTGGAAAAAAAATATCAATAATTTTCGATTTCCGGAAAGACCCCATTAGAGAGGGTTAAAATTTCAAAAAAATCTATCTCGGAGCGACGATCTTAGGCCAACGAGTTTTTTGACGTTATACGCTCAGAAGCCTCGTACTATGTTGGAAAAAAAATATCAATAATTTTCAATCCCTGGAAAGACCTCATTTAAAGGGGTAAAAATTTCAAAAAAATCTCTCTCGGAGCGACGATCTCGGGCCAACGAGTTTTTTGACGTTATACGCTCAGGGACCTCGCACGATGTTGGAAAAAAAAAATCAATAATTTTCGATTCCCGGAAAGACCCCATTTGAAGGGGTGAAAGTTTCAAAAAAATCTATTTCGGAGCGACGATCTTAGGCCGACGAGTTTTTTAACGTTATACGCTCAGGAAACTCGTACTATGTTGAAAAAAAAATATCAATAATTTTTGATTCCCGGAAAGACCCTATTTAAGGGGGTGAAAATTTCAAAAAAATCTATCTCGGAGCAACGATCTTTGGCCAACAAGTTTTTTTACGTTATACGCTCAAGGACCTCGTACGATGTTGGAAAAAAAATATTAATAATTTCTGATTCCCGGAGAGACTCCATTTAAGAGGGTAAAACTTTCATAAAAATCTATCTTGGAGCGACGATCTTAGGCCGACGCGTTTTTTGACGTTATACGCTCAGGGACCTCGTACTATGTTGGAAAAAAAAAATCAATAATTTTCGATTCCCGGAAAGACCCCATTTAAGGGGGTGGAAATTTCAAAAAAATCTACTCCGCAGCGATGATCCTAGGCCAACGATTTTTTTGACGTTATACGCTTTGGCACCTCGTACTATGTTTGAAAAAAAATGACAACAATTTTTAATTCCTGGAAAGACCCCATTTAAAAGGATGAAAATTTCAAAAAAATCTATCTTGGAGCGACGATCGTGGGCCAATTGGTTTATTGACGTTATACGCTCAGACACCTTGTACTATGTTGGAAAAAAAATATCAATAATTTTCGATACCCGGAAAGACCCCATTTAAGGGGGTAAAAATTTCAAAAAAATCTATCTCGGCGCGACGATCTTAGGCCAACAAGTTTTTTGACGTTAAACGCGCAGGGACCTCGTACTATGTTGGAAAAAAAATATCAATAATTTTCGATTCCCGGAAAGACCCCATTTAAGGGGGTGAAAATTTCAAAAAAATCTATCTCGGAGCGACGATCTGAGGCCAACGAGTTTCTTGACGTTATACGCTTAGGGACCTCGTACTATGTTGGAAAAAGAATATCAATAATATTTGATTTTCGGAAAGACCCCATTTAAGGGGGTTAAAATTTCAAAAAAATCTATCTCGGAGCGACGATCTTAGGCCAACAAGTTTTTTCACGTCATACGCTCAGGGACCTCGTGCGATGTTGGAAAAAAAATATCAATAATTTTTAATTCATGGAAAGACCCCATTTAAGGGGGTGAAAATTTCAAAAAAATCTATCTCGGAGCGACGTTCTTAGGCCAACAAGTTTTTTGGAGTTATACGCTCAGGGACCTCGTACTATGTGCGAAAAAAAATATCAATGATTTTCGATTCCTGGAAAGACCCCATTTAAGGGGGTGAAAATTTCAAAAAAATCTTTTTCAGAGCGACGATCTTAGGCCAACGAGTTTTTTGACGTTATACGCTCAAAGACCTCGTACGATGTTGGAAAAAAAAAATCAATAATTTTCGATTCTCCGGAAACACCCCATTAATGGGGGTGAAAATTTCAAAAAAATCTATCTCGGAGCGACTATCTTGGGCCAACGAGTTTTTTGACGTTCTACGCTCAGGGACCTCGTACGATGTTGGAAAAAAAATATCAATAATTTTCGATTCCCGGAAAGACCCCATTTAAAGGAGTGAAAATTTCAAAAAAATCTATCTCGGAGCGACGATCTTAGGCCGACGAGTTTTTTGACGTTATACGCTCAGAGACCTCGTACTATGTTGGTAAAAAAATATCGATAATTTTCGATCCCCGGAAAGACCCCATTTAAGGGGGTGAAAATTTCAAAAAAATCTATCTCGGAGCGACGATCTCAGGCCAATTGGTTCATTGACGTTATACGCTCAAGGACCTCGTTCTATGTTGGAAAAAAAATATAAATAATTTTCGATTTCCGGAAAGACCCCATTTAAGGGGGTGAAAATGTCAAAAAAATCTATCTCGGAGCGACGATCTTAGGCCAACGAGTTTTTCGACGTTATACGCTCAGGGACCTCATACTATGTTGGAAAAAAAATATCAATAATTTTCGATTCCCGGAAAGACCCTATTTAAGGGAGTGAACATTTCAAAAAAATCTATCTCGGAGCGATGACCTTGTGCCAACGAGTTTTTTGACGTTGGAAGCTTAGGGACCGTGTACTATGTTGGAAAAAAACATCAATAACATTCGATTCTAGAAAAGACCTCATTTAAGGGGGTGAAATATTCAAAATAATCTATCTCGGAGCGACGATCTTAGGCCAACGAGTTTTCCGACGTCATACGCTCAGGGACCTCGTACTATGTTGGAAAAAAAATATCAATAATTTTCGATTCCTGGAAAGACCCCAATTAAGGGGGTGAAATGTTCAAAAAAAACTATCTCAGAGCGACGATCTTAGGCCAACGAGTTTTTTGACGTCATACGCTCAGAAACCTCGTACTATGTTGGAAAAAAAATATCAACAATTTTCAATTCCCGGAAAGACCTCATTTGAGGGGGTGAAAATTTCAAAAAAATCTATCTCGGAGCGACGATCTTAGGTCAACGAGTTTTTTGACGGTAGACGCTCAGGGACCTCGTACTATGTTGGGAAAAAAATATCAATAATTTTCGATTTCCGGAAAGACCTCATTTAAGGGGGTGAAAATTTCAAAAAAATCTATCCCGGAGCGACGATCTTAGGTCAACGAGTTTTTTGACGTTATACGCTCAGGGACCTCGTACTATGTTGAGAAAAAAATGTCAATAATTTTCGATTCCCGGAAAGACCCCATTTGAGGGGGTTAAAATTTTAAAAAAATCTATCTCGAAGCGACGATCTTAGGCCAACGAGTCTTTTGACGTTATACGCTCAGGGAACTCGTTCTATGTTGGAAAAAAAATATCAATAATTTTCGTTTCCCGGAAAGACCCCATTAGAGAGGGTTAAAATTTCAAAAAAATCTGACTCGGAACGACGATCTTCGGCCAACGAGTTTTTTGACGTTATACGCTTAGGGACCTCGTACTATGTTGGAAAAAAAATATCAATAATTTTCGATTCCCGGAAAGACCCCATTTAAGGCGGTGAAAATTTCAAAGAAATCTATCTCGGAGCGACGATCTTAGGCCGACGAGTTTTCTGACGTTATACGCTTAGGGACCTCGTACTATATTGGAAAAAAAATATCAATAATTTTCGATTTCCGGAAAGACCCCATTTAAGGGGGTGAAAATTTCAAAAAAATCTATCTCGGAGCGACGATCTTAGGCCAACAAGTTTTTTGACGTTATACGCTCAGGGACCTCGTACTATGTTGGAAAAAAAATATCAATCATTTTCGATTCCCGGAAAGACCCCATTTAAGGGGGTGGAAATTTCGAAAAAATCTATCTTGGAGCGACGATCTTAGGCCAACGAGTTTTTTGACGTTATACGCTCAGGGACCTCGTACTATGTTAGAAAAAAAAATCAATAATTTTTGATTCCCGGGAAGACCCCATTTAAGGGAGTGAAAATTTCAAAAAAATCTATCTCGGAGCGCCGACCTTAGGCCAACGAGTTTTTTGACGTTAGACGCTCAAGGACCTCGTACTATGTTGGAAAAAAAAATCAATAATTTTCGATTCATGGAAAGACCCCATTTAAGGGTGTGAAAATTTCAAAAAAATCTATCTCTGAGCGACGATCTTCGGCCAACGAGTTTTTTGACGTTATACGCTCAGGGACCTCGTACTATGTCGGAAAAAAAATATCAATAATTTTCGATTCCCGAAAAGACCCCATTGAAGGGGGTGAAAAGTTCAAAAAAATCTATCTCGGAGCGACGATCTTAGGCCAACATGTCTTTTACGTTATACGCTCAGAGACCTCGTACCATGTTGGAAAAAAAAAATCGATGACTTTCGATTCCCGGAAAGACCCCATTTAAGGGGGTGAAAATTTCAAAAAAATCTATCTCGGAGCGACGATCTCAGGCCAATTGGTTCATTGACGTTATACGCTCAAGGACCTCGTTCTATGTTGGAAAAAAAATATAAATAATTTTCGATTTCCGGAAAGACCCCATTTAAGGGGGTGAAAATGTCAAAAAAATCTATCTCGGAGCAACGATCTTAGGCCAACGAGTTTTTTGATGTTATACGCTTAGGGACCTCGTACTATGTTGCAAAAAAAATATCAATAATTTTCGATTTCCGGAAAGACCCCATTTGAGGGGGTAAAAATTTCAAAAAAATCTATCTCGGAGCGACGATCTTTGGCCAACAAGTTTTTTAACGTTATACGCTCAAGGACCTAGTACGATGTTGGAAAAAAAATATTAATAATTTTTGATTCCCGGAAAGACTCCATTTAAGAGGGTAAAACTTTCAAAAAAATCTATCTTGGAGCGACGATCTTAGGCCGACGCGTTTTTTGACGTTATACGCTCAGGGACCTCGTACTATGTCGGAAAAAAAATATCAATAATTTTCGATTCCCGGAAAGACCCCATTAAAGGAAGTGAAAATTTCAAAAAAATCTATCTCGGAGCGACGATCTTAGGCCAACAAGTCTTTTACGTTATACGCTCAGAGACCTCGTACCATGTTGGAAAAAAAATATCAATAATTTTCGATTTCCGGAAAGACCCCATTAGAGAGGGTTAAAATTTCAAAAAAATCTATCTCGGAGCGACGATCTTAGGCCAACGAGTTTTTTGACGTTATACGCTCAGAAGCCTCGTACTATGTTTGAAAAAAAATATCAATAATTTTCAATCCCTGGAAAGACCTCATTTAAGGGGGTAAATATTTCAAAAAAATCTCTCTCGGAGCGACGATCTCGGGCCAACGAGTTTTTTGACGTTATACGCTCAGGGACCTCGCACGATGTTGGAAAAAAAAAATCAATAATTTTTGATTCCCGGAAAGACCCCATTTAAGGGGGTGGAAATTTCAAAAAAATCTATCTCGGAGCGACGATCTTAGGCCAACAAGTTTTTTAACGTTATACGCTCAGAGACCACGTACGATGTTGGAGAAAAAATATTAATAATTTTCGATTCCCGGAAAGACCCTATTTAAAGGGGTGAAAGTTTCAAAAGAATCTATTTCGGAGCGACGATCTTAGGCCGACAAGTTTTTTAACGTTATACGCTCAGGGAACTCGTACTATGTTGAAAAAAAAATATCAATAATTTTTGATTCCCGGAAAGACCCTATTTAAGGGGGTGAAAATTTCAAAAAAATCTATCTCGGAGCAACGATCTTTGGCCAACAAGTTTTTTAACGTTATACGCTCAAGGACCTCGTACGATATTGGAAAAAAAATATTAATAATTTTTGATTCCCGGAAAGACTCCATTTAAGAGGGTAAAACTTTCAAAAAAATCTATCTTGGAGCGACGATCTTAGGCCGACGCGTTTTTTGACGTTATACGCTCAGGGACCTCGTACTATGTCGGAAAAAAAATATCAATAATTTTGGATTCCCGGAAAGACCCCATTTAAGGGGGTGAAAATTTCAAAAAAATCTATCTCGGAGCGACGATCTTAGGCCAACAAGTCTTTTACGTTATACGCTTAGAGACCTCGTACCATGTTGGAAAAAAAATATCAATAATTTTCGATTTCCGGAAAGACCCCATTAGAGAGGGTTAAAATTTCAAAAAAATCTATCTCGGAGCGACGATCTTAGGCCAACGAGTTTTTTGACGTTATACGCTCAGAAGCCTCGTACTATGTTGGAAAAAAAATATCAATAATTTTCAATCCCTGGAAAGACCTCATTTAAGGGGGTAAAAATTTCAAAAAAATCTCTCTCGGAGCGACGATCTCGGGCCAACGAGTTTTTTGACGTTATACGCTCAGGGACCTCGCACGATGTTGGAAAAAAAAAATCAATAATTTTCGATTCCCGGAAAGACCCCATTTGAAGGGGTGAAAGTTTCAAAAAAATCTATTTCGGAGCGACGATCTTAGGCCGACGAGTTTTTTAACGTTATACGCTCAGGAAACTCGTACTATGTTGAAAAAAAAATATCAATAATTTTTGATTCCCGGAAAGACCCTATTTAAGGGGGTGAAAATTTCAAAAAAATCTATCTCGGAGCAACGATCTTTGGCCAACAAGTTTTTTAACGTTATACGCTCAAGGACCTCGTACGATGTTGGAAAAAAAATATTAATAATTTCTGATTCCCGGAGAGACTCCATTTAAGAGGGTAAAACTTTCATAAAAATCTATCTTGGAGCGACGATCTTAGGCCGACGCGTTTTTTGACGTTATACGCTCAGGGACCTCGTACTGTGTTGGAAAAAAAAAATCAATAATTTTCGATTCCCGGAAAGACCCCATTTAAGGGGGTGAAAATTTCAAAAAAATCTACTCCGGAGCGATGATCCTAGGCCAACGATTTTTTTGACGTTATACGCTTTGGCACCTCGTACTATAATTGAAAAAAAATGACAACAATTTTTAATTCCTGGGAAGACCCCATTTAAGAGGATGAAAATTTCAAAAAAATCTATCTTGGAGCGACGATCGTGGGCCAATTGGTTTATTGACGTTATACGCTCAGACACCTTGTACTATGTTGGAAAAAAAATATCAATAATTTTCGATACCCGGAAAGACCCCATTTAAGGGGGTAAAAATTTCAAAAAAATCTATCTCGGCGCGACGATCTTAGGCCAACAAGTTTTTTGACGTTAAAAGCGCAGGGACCTCGTACTATGTTGGAAAAAAAATATCAATAATTTTCGATTCCCGGAAAGACCCCATTTAAGGGGGTGAAAATTTCAAAAAAATCTATCTCGGAGCGACGATCTGAGGCCAACGAGTTTCTTGACGTTATACGCTTAGGGACCTCGTACTATGTTGGAAAAAGAATATCAATAATATTTGATTTTCGGAAGGACCCCATTTAAGGAGGTTAAAATTTCAAAAAAATCTATCTCGGAGCGACGATCTTAGGCCAACAAGTTTTTTCACGTCATACGCTCAGGGACCTCGTGCGATGTTGGAAAAAAAATATCAATAATTTTCAATTCATGGAAAGACCCCATTTAAGGGGGTGAAAATTTCAAAAAAATCTATCTCGGAGCGACGATCTTAGGCCAACGAGTTTTTTGACGTTATACGCTCAGAGACCTCGTACTATGTTGGAAAAAAAATATCAATAACTTTCGATTCATGGAAAGACCCCATTTAAGGGTGTGAAAATTTCAAAAAAATCTATCTCTGAGCGACGATCTTCGGCCGACGAGTTTTTTGACGTTATACGCTCAGGGACCTCGTACTATGTCGGAAAAAAAATATCAATAATTTTCGATTCCCGAAAAGACCCCATTGAAGGGGGTGAAAAGTTCAAAAAAATCTATCTCGGAGCGACGATCTTAGGCCAACAAGTCTTTTACGTTATACGCTCAGAGACCTCGTACCATGTTGGAAAAAAAATATCAATAATTTTCGATTTCCGGAAAGACCCCATTAGAGAGGGTTAAAATTTCAAAAAAATCTATCTCGGAGCGACGATCTTAGGCCAACGAGTTTTTTGACGTTATACGCTCAGAAGCCTCGTACTATGTTGGAAAAAAAATATCAATAATTTTCAATCCCTGGAAAGACCTCATTTAAGGGGGTGAAAATTTCAAAAAAATCTCTCTCGGAGCGACGATCTCGGGCCAACGAGTTTTTTGACGTTATACGCTCAGGGACCTCGCACGATGTTGGAAAAAAAAATCAATAATTTTCGATTCCCGGAAAGACCCCATTTAAGGGGGTGGAAATTTCAAAAAAATCTATCTCGGAGCGACGTTCTTAGGCCAATAAGTTTTTTAACGTTATACGCTCAGAGACCACGTACGATGTTGGAGAAAAAATATCAATAATTTTCGATTCCCGGAAAGACCCCATTTAAAGGGGTGAAAGTTTCAAAAAAATCTATTTCGGAGCGACGATCTTAGGCCGACGAGTTTTTTAACGTTATACGCTCAGGGAACTCGTACTATGTTGAAAAAAAAATTTCAACAATTTTTGATTCCCGGAAAGACCCTATTTAAGGGGGTGAAAATTTCAAAAAAATCTATCTCGGAGCAACGATCTTTGGCCAACAAGTTTTTTAACGTTATACGCTCAAGGACCTCGTACGATGTCGGAAAAAAAATATTAATAATTTTTGATTCCCGGAAAGACTCCATTTAAGAGGGTAAAACTTTCAAAAAAATCTATCTTGGAGCGACGATCTTAGGCCGACGCGTTTTTTGACGTTATACGCTCAGGGACCTCGTACTATGTCGGAAAAAAAATATCAATAATTTTCGATTCCCGGAAAGACCCCATTGAAGGGGGTGAACATTTCAAAAAAATCTATCTCGGAGCGACGATCTTAGGCCAACAAGTCTTTTACGTTATACGCTCAGAGACCTCGTACCATGTTGGAAAAAAAATATCAATAATTTTCGATTTCCGGAAAGACCCCATTAGAGAGGGTTAAAATTTCAAAAAAATCTATCTCGGAGCGACGATCTTAGGCCAACAAGTTTTTTGACGTTATACGCTCAGAAGCCTCGTACTATGTTGGAAAAAAAATATCAATAATTTTCAATCCCTGGAAAGACCTCATTTAAGGGGGTAAAAATTTCAAAAAAATCTCTCTCGGAGCGACGATCTCGGGCCAACGAGTTTTTTGACGTTATACGCTCAGGGACCTCGCACGATGTTGGAAAAAAAAAATCAATAATTTTCGATTCCCGGAAAGACCCCATTTAAGGGGGTGGAAATTTCAAAAAAATCTATCTCGGAGTGACGATCTTAGGCCAACAAGTTTTTTAACGTTATACGCTCAGAGACCACGTACGATGTTGGAGAAAAAATATCAATAATTTTCGATTCCCGGAAAGACCCCATTTAAAGGGGTGAAAGTTTCAAAAAAATCTATTTCGGAGCGACGATCTTAGGCCGACGAGTTTTTTAACGTTATACGCTCAAGGACCTCGTACGATGTTGGAAAAAAAATATTAATAATTTCTGATTCCCGGAGAGACTCCATTTAAGAGGGTAAAACTTTCATAAAAATCTATCTTGGAGCGACGATCTTAGGCCGACGCGTTTTTTGACGTTATACGCTCAGGGACCTTGTACTATGTTGGAAAAAAAAAATCAATAATTTTCGATTCCCGGAAAGACCCCATTTAAGGGGGTGAAAATTTCAAAAAAATCTACTCCGGAGCGATGATCCTAGGCCAACGATTTTTTTGACGTTATACGCTTTGGCACCTCGTACTATGTTTGAAAAAAAATGACAACAATTTTTAATTCCTGGAAAGACCCCATTTAAAAGGATGAAAATTTCAAAAAAATCTATTTTGGAGCGACGATCGTGGGCCAATTGGTTTATTGACGTTATACGCTCAGACACCTTGTACTATGTTGGAAAAAAAATATCAATAATTTTCGATACCCGGAAAGACCCCATTTGAGGGGGTAAAAATTTCAAAAAAATCTATCTCGGCGCGACGATCTTAGGCCAACAAGTTTTTTGACGTTAAACGCGCAGGGACCTCGTACTATGTTGGAAAAAAAATATTAATAATTTTCGATTCCCGGAAAGACCCCATTTAAGGGGGTGAAAATTTCAAAAAAATCTATCTCGGAGCGACGATCTGAGGCCAACGAGTTTCTTGACGTTATACGCTTAGGGACCTCGTACTATGTTGGAAAAAGAATATCAATAATATTTGATTTTCGGAAAGACCCCATTTAAGGGGGTTAAAATTTCAAAAAAATCTATCTCGGAGCGACGATCTTAGGCCAACAAGTTTTTTCACGTCATACGCTCAGGGACCTCGTGCGATGTTGGAAAAAAAATATCAATAATTTTCAATTCATGGAAAGACCCCATTTAAGGGGGTGAAAATTTCAAAAAAATCTATCTCGGAGCGACGTTCTTAGGCCAACAAGTTTTTTGGAGTTATACGCTCAGGGACCTCGTACTATGTGCGAAAAAAAATATCAATGATTTTCGATTCCTGGAAAGACCCCATTTAAGGGGGTGAAAATTTCAAAAAAATCTTTTTCAGAGCGACGATCTTAGGCCAACGAGTTTTTTGACGTTATACGCTCAAAGACCTCGTACGATGTTGGAAAAAAAAAATCGATAATTTTTGATTCTCCGGAAACACCCCATTAATGGGGGTGAAAATTTCAAAAAAATCTATCTCGGAGCGACTATCTTGGGCCAAGGAGTTTTTTGACGTTCTACGCTCAGGGACCTCGTACGATGTTGGAAAAAAATATCAATAATTTTCGATTCCCGGAAAGACCCCATTTAAAGGAGTGAAAATTTCAAAAAAATCTATCTCGGAGCGACGATCTTAGGCCGACGGGTTTTTTGACGTTATACGCTCAGAGACCTCGTACTATGTTGGTAAAAAAATATCGATAATTTTCGATCCCCGGAAAGACCCCATTTAAGGGGGTGAAAATTTCAAAAAAATCTATCTCGGAGCGACGATCTCAGGCCAATTGGTTCATTGACGTTATACGCTCAAGGACCTCGTTCTATGTTGGAAAAAAAATATAAATAATTTTCGATTTCCGGAAAGACCCCATTTAAGGGGGTGAAAATGTCAAAAAAATCTATCTCGGAGCAACGATCTTAGGCCAACGAGTTTTTTGATGTTATACGCTTAGGGACCTCGTACTATGTTGCAAAAAAAATATCAATAATTTTCGATTTCCGGAAAGACCCCATTTGAGGGGGTAAAAATTTCAAAAAAATCTATCTCGGAGCGACGATCTTTGGCCAACAAGTTTTTTAACGTTATACGCTCAAGGACCTAGTACGATGTTGGAAAAAAAATATTAATAATTTTTGATTCCCGGAAAGACTCCATTTAAGAGGGTAAAACTTTCAAAAAAATCTATCTTGGAGCGACGATCTTAGGCCGACGCGTTTTTTGACGTTATACGCTCAGGGACCTCGTACTATGTCGGAAAAAAAATATCAATAATTTTCGATTCCCGGAAAGACCCCATTAAAGGGGGTGAAAATTTCAAAAAAATCTATCTCGGAGCGACGATCTTAGGCCAACAAGTCTTTTACGTTATACGCTCAGAGACCTCGTACCATGTTGAAAAAAAAATATCAATAATTTTCGATTTCCGGAAAGACCCCATTAGAGAGGGTTAAAATTTCAAAAAAATCTATCTCGGAGCGACGATCTTAGGCCAACGAGTTTTTTGACGTTATACGCTCAGAAGCCTCGTACTATGTTTGAAAAAAAATATCAATAATTTTCAATCCCTGGAAAGACCTCATTTAAGGGGGTAAATATTTCAAAAAAATCTCTCTCGGAGCGACGATCTCGGGCCAACGAGTTTTTTGACGTTATACGCTCAGGGACCTCGCACGATGTTGGAAAAAAAAAATCAATAATTTTTGATTCCCGGAAAGACCCCATTTAAGGGGGTGGAAATTTCAAAAAAATCTATCTCGGAGCGACGATCTTAGGCCAACAAGTTTTTTAACGTTATACGCTCAGAGACCACGTACGATGTTGGAGAAAAAATATTAATAATTTTCGATTCCCGGAAAGACCCTATTTAAAGGGGTGAAAGTTTCAAAAGAATCTATTTCGGAGCGACGATCTTAGGCCGACAAGTTTTTTAACGTTATACGCTCAGGGAACTCGTACTATGTTGAAAAAAAAATATCAATAATTTTTGATTCCCGGAAAGACCCTATTTAAGGGGGTGAAAATTTCAAAAAAATCTATCTCGGAGCAACGATCTTTGGCCAACAAGTTTTTTAACGTTATACGCTCAAGGACCTCGTACGATATTGGAAAAAAAATATTAATAATTTTTGATTCCCGGAAAGACTCCATTTAAGAGGGTAAAACTTTCAAAAAAATCTATCTTGGAGCGACGATCTTAGGCCGACGCGTTTTTTGACGTTATACGCTCAGGGACCTCGTACTATGTTGGAAAAAAAAAATCAATAATTTTCGATTCCCGGAAAGACCCCATTTAAGGGGGTGAAAATTTCAAAAAAATCTACTCCGGAGCGATGATCCTAGGCCAACGATTTTTTTGACGTTATACGCTTTGGCACCTCGTACTATGTTTGAAAAAAAATGACAACAATTTTCAATTCCTGGAAAGACCCCATTTAAAAGGATGAAAATTTCAAAAAAATCTATCTTGGAGCGACGATCGTAGGCCAATTGGTTTATTGACGTTATACGCTCAGAGACCTTGTACTATGTTGGAAAAAAAATATCAATAATTTTCGATACCCGGAAAGACCCCATTTAAGGGGGTAAAAATTTCAAAAAAATCTATCTCGGAGCGACGATCTTAGGCCAACAAGTTTTTTGATGTTAAACGCGCAGGGACCTCGTACTATGTTGGAAAAAAAATATCAATAATTTTCGATTCCCGGAAAGACCCCATTTAAGGGGGTGAAACTTTCGAAAAAATCTATCTCGGAGCGACGATCTGAGGCCAACGAGTTTCTTGACGTTATACGCTTAGGGACCTCGTACTATGTTGGAAAAAGAATATCAATAATATTTGATTCTCCGGAAACACCCCATTAATGGGGGTGAAAATTTCAAAGAAATCTATCTCGGAGCGACGATCTTAGGCCGTCGAGTTTTTTGACGTTATACGCTTAGGGACCTCGTACTATGTTGGAAAAAAAATATCAATAATTTTCGATTTCCGGAAAGACCCCATTTGAGGGGGTAAAAATTTCAAAAAAATCTATCTCGGAGCGACGATCTTTGGCCAACAAGTTTTTTAACGTTATACGCTCAAGGACCTAGTACGATGTTGGAAAAAAAATATTAATAATTTTTGATTCCGGAAAGACTCCATTTAAGAGGGTAAAACTTTCAAAAAAATCTATCTTGGAGCGAAGATCTTAGGCCGACGCGTTTTTTGACGTTATACGCTCAGGGACCTCGTACTATGTCGGAAAAAAAATATCAATAATTTTCGATTCTCGGAAAGACCCCATTAAAGGGGGTGAAAATTTCAAAAAAATCTATCTCGGAGCGACGATCTTAGGCCAACAAGTCTTTTACGTTATACGCTCAGAGACCTCGTACCATGTTGGAAAAAAAATATCAATAATTTTCGATTTCCGGAAAGACCCCATTAGAGAGGGTTAAAATTTCAAAAAAATCTATCTCGGAGCGACGATCTTAGGCCAACGAGTTTTTTGACGTTATACGCTCAGAAGCCTCGTACTATGTTGGAAAAAAAATATCAATAATTTTTAATCCCTGGAAAGACCTCATTTAAGGGGGTAAAAATTTCAAAAAAATCTCTCTCGGAGCGACGATCTCGGGCCAACGAGTTTTTTGACGTTATACGCTCAGGGACCTCGCACGATGTTGGAAAAAAAAAATCAATAATTTTTGATTCCCGGAAAGACCCCATTTAAGGGGGTGGAAATTTCAAAAAAATCTATCTCGGAGCGACGATCTTAGGCCAACAAGTTTTTTAACGTTATACGCTCAGAGACCACGTACGATGTTGGAGAAAAAATATTAATAATTTTCGATTCCCGGAAAGACCCTATTTAAAGGGGTGAAAGTTTCAAAAAAATCTATTTCGGAGCGACGATCTTAGGCCGACGAGTTTTTTGACGTTATACGCTCAAGGAACTCGTACTATGTTGAAAAAAAAATATCAATAATTTTTGATTCCCGGAAAGACCTTATTTAAGGGGTTGAAAATTTCAAAAAAATCTATCTCGGAGCGACGATCTTAGGCCAACAAGTTTTTTGACGTTATACGCTCAGGGACCTCATACTATGTTGGAAAAAAAATATCAATAATTTTCGATTCCTGAAAAGACCCCATTTGAGGGGGTGAAAATTTTAAAAAAATCTATGTCGAAACAACGATCTTGAGTCAACGAGTTTTTTGACGTTATACGCTCAGAGACTTCGTACTATGTTGGAAAAAAAATATCAATTATTTTCGATTCCCGGAAAGACCCCGTTTAAGGGGGTGAAAATTTTAAAAAAATCTCTTTCGGAGCAACGATCTTAGGCCAACGAGTTTTTTGACGTTATACGCTTAGGGACCTCGTACTAAGTTGAAAAAAAAATATCAATAATTTTCGATTCTCGGAAAGACCCCATTTAAGGGGGTAAAAACTTCAAAAAAATCTCTCTCGGAGCGACGATTTTAGGGCAACGAGTTTTTTGACGTTATACGCTCAGAAACCTCGTACGATGTTGGAAAAAAAATATCACTTATTTTCGATTTCCGGAAAGACCCTATTTAAGGGGGTGAAAATTTCAAAAAAATCTATCTCGGAGCGACGATCTTAGGCCATCGAGTTTTTTGACGTTAGACGCTCAGGGACCTCGTACTATGTTGGAAAAAAAATATCAATAATTTCCGATTTCCGGAAAGACCTCCTTTAAGGAAGTGAAAATTTCAAAAAAATCTATCTCGGAGCGACGATATTAGGCTAACAAGTTTTGTGACGTTATACGCTCAGGGACCTCGTACTATGTTGGAAAAAAAATATTAATAATTTTCGATTCCCGGAAAGACCCCATTTGAGGAGGTAAAAATTTCAAAAAAATCTATTTTGGAGCGAGGATCTTAGGCAAACGAGTTTTTTGACGTTATACGCTCAGGGACCTCGTACTATAGTGGAAAAAAAAATATCAATAATTTTCGATTCCCGGAAAGACCCCATTTAAGGAAGTGAAAATTTCAAAAAAATCTATCTCGGAGCGACGATCTTCGGCCAATGAGTTTTTTGACGTTATACGCTTAACGACCTCGTACTATGTTGGAAAAAAATATCAATAATTTTCGATTCCCGGAAAGACCCCATTTGAGGGGTGAAAATTTAAAAAAAAAACTATCTCGGAGCGACGATCTTAGGCCAACGAGTTTTTTGACGTTATACGCTCAGGGACCTCGTACTATGTTGGGAAAAAAATATCAATAATTTTTAATTTCCGAAAAGACTCCATTTAAGGGGGTGAAAATTTCAAAAAAATCTATCTCGGAGCGACGATCTTAGGCCAACGAGTTTTTCGACGTTATACGCTCAGGGACCTCATACTATGTTGGAAAAAAAATATCAATAATTTTCGATTCCCGGAAAGACCCTATTTAAGGGAGTGAACATTTCAAAAAAATCTATCTCGGAGCGATGACCTTGTGCCAACGAGTTTTTTGACGTTGGAAGCTCAGGGACCGTGTACTATGTTGGAAAAAAACATCAATAACATTCGATTCTAGAAAAGACCTCATTTAAGGGGGTGAAATATTCAAAATAATCTATCTCGGAGCGACGATCCTAGGCCAACGAGTTTTCCGACGTCATACGCTCAGGGACCTCGTACTATGTTGGAAAAAAAATATCAATAATTTTCGATTCCTGGAAAGACCCCAATTAAGGGGGTGAAATGTTCAAAAAAAACTATCTCAGAGCGACGATCTTAGGCCAACGAGTTTTTTGACGTCATACGCTCAGAAACCTCGTACTATGTTGGAAAAAAAATATCAACAATTTTCAATTCCCGGAAAGACCTCATTTAAGGGGGTGAAAATTTCAAAAAAATCTATCTCGGAGCGACGATCTTAAGTCAACGAGTTTTTTGACGGTAGACGCTCAGGGACCTCGTACTATGTTGGGAAAAAAATATCAATAATTTTTGATTTCCGGAAAGACCTCATTTAAGGGGGTGAAAATTTCAAAAAAATCTATCCCGGAGCGACGATCTTAGGCCAACGAGTTTTTTGACGTTATACGCTCAGGGACCTCGTACTATGTTGAGAAAAAAATGTCAATAATTTTCGATTCCCGGAAAGACCCCATTTGAGGGGGTTAAAATTTTAAAAAAATCTATCTCGAAGCGACGATCTTAGGCCAACGAGTCTTTTGACGTTATACGCTCAGGGAACTCGTTCTATGTTGGAAAAAAAATATCAATAATTTTCGTTTCCCGGAAAGACCCCATTAGAGAGGGTTAAAATTTCAAAAAAATCTGACTCGGAACGACGATCTTCGGCCAACGAGTTTTTTGACGTTATACGCTTAGGGACCTCGTACTATGTTGGAAAAAAAATATCAATAATTTTCGATTCCCGGAAAGACCCCATTTAAGGCGGTGAAAATTTCAAAGAAATCTATCTCGGAGCGACGATCTTAGGCCGACGAGTTTTCTGACGTTATACGCTTAGGGACCTCGTACTATATTGGAAAAAAAATATCAATAATTTTCGATTTCCGGAAAGACCCCATTTAAGGGGGTGAAAATTTCAAAAAAATCTATCTCGGAGCGACGATCTTAGGCCAACAAGTTTTTTGACGTTATACGCTCAGGGACCTCGTACTATGTTGGAAAAAAAATATCAATCATTTTCGATTCCCGGAAAGACCCCATTTAAGGGGGTGGAAATTTCGAAAAAATCTATCTTGGAGCGACGATCTTAGGCCAACGAGTGTTTTGACGTTATACGCTCAGGGACCTCGTACTATGTTAGAAAAAAAAATCAATAATCTTTGATTCCCGGGAAGACCCCATTTAAGGGAGTGAAAATTTCAAAAAAATCTATCTCGGAGCGGCGACCTTAGGTCAACGAGTTTTTTGACGTTAGACGCTCAAGGACCTCGTACTATGTTGGAAAAAAAAATCAATAATTTTCGATTCATGGAAAGACCCCATTTAAGGGGGTGAAAATTTCAAAAAAATTTCTTTCGGAACGACAATCTTAGGCCAACGAGTTTTTTGACGTTATACGCTCAGGGACCTCGTACGATGTTGGAAAAAACAATCGATGATTTTCGAATCCCGGAAAGACCCCATTTAAGGAGGTGAAAATTTTAAAAAAATCTATCTCGGAGCGACGATCTTGGGCCAACAAGTTTTTTGACGTTATACGCTCAGGGACCTCGTACGATGTTGGAAAAAAAATATCAATAATTTTCGATTCCCGGAAAGACCCCATTTGAATGGGTGAAAATTTGAAAAAAATCTATCTCGGAGCGACGATCCAAGGCCAACGAGTTTTTTGACGTTATACGCTCAGGGACCTTGTACTATGTTGACAAAAAAATATCAATAATTTTCAATACCCGGAAAGACCACATTGAAAGGGGTGAAAATTTCAAAAAAATCTCTCTCGGAGCGACGATCTTAGGCCAACGGGTTTTTCGACGTTATACGCTCAGGGACCTCGTACGATGTTGGAAAAAAAAAATCGATGACTTTCGATTCCCGGAAAGACCCCATGTAAGGGGGTGAAAATTTCAAAAAAATCTATCTCGGAGCGACGATTTTAGGCCAACGAGTTTTTTGGCGTTATACGCTCAAGGACCTCGTACAATGTTGGAAAAAAAATATCAATAATTTTTGATTTCCGGAAAGACCCCATTGACGGCGGTGAAAATTTCAAAAAAATCTATCTCGGAGCGACGATCTTAGGCCAACGGGTTTTTTGACGTTATACGCTCAGGGACCTCCTACGATGTTAAAAAAAAATCAATGATTTTCGATTCCCGGAAAGACCCCATTTAAGGGGGTGAAAATTTCAAAAAAATCTATCTCGGAGCGACGATCTTAGGCCAACGAGTTTTTTGACGTTATACGCTCAGAGACCTCGTACTATGTTGGAAAAAAAATATCAATAATTTTCGATTCATGGAAAGACCCCATTTAAGGGTGTGAAAATTTCAAAAAAATCTATCTCTGAGCGACGATCTTCGGCCAACGAGTTTTTTGACGTTATACGCTCACGGACCTCTTACTATGTCGGAAAAAAAATATCAATAATTTTCGATTCCCGAAAAGACCCCATTGAAGGGGGTGAAAAGTTCAAGAAAATCTATCTCGGAGCGACGATCTTAGGCCAACAAGTCTTTTACGTTATACGCTCAGAGACCTCGTACCATGTTGGAAAAAAAATATCAATAATTTTCGATTTCCGGAAAGACCCCATTAGAGAGGGTTAAAATTTCAAAAAAATCTATCTCGGAGCGACGATCTTAGGCCAACGAGTTTTTTGACGTTATACGCTCAGAAGCCTCGTACTATGTTGGAAAAAAAATATCAATAATTTTCAATCCCTGGAAAGACCTCATTTAAGGGGGTGAAAATTTCAAAAAAATCTCTCTCGGAGCGACGATCTCGGGCCAACGAGTTTTTCGACGTTATACGCTCAGGGACCTCGCACGATGTTGGAAAAAAAAATCAATAATTTTCGATTCCCGGAAAGACCCCATTTAAGGGGGTGGAAATTTCAAAAAAATCTATCTCGGAGCGACGATCTTCGGCCAATAAGTTTTTTAACGTTATACGCTCAGAGACCACGTACGATGTTGGAGAAAAAATATCAATAATTTTCGATTCCCGGAAAGACCCCATTTAAAGGGGTGAAAGTTTCAAAAAAATCTATTTCGGAGCGACGATCTTAGGCCGACGAGTTTTTTAACGTTATACGCTCAGGGAACTCGTACTATGTTGAAAAAAAAATATCAATAATTTTTGATTCCCGGAAAGACCCTATTTAAGGGGGTGAAAATTTCAAAAAAATCTATCTCGGAGCAACGATCTTTGGCCAACAAGTTTTTTAACGTTATACGCTCAAGGACCTCGTACGATGTTGGAAAAAAATATTAATAATTTTTGATTCCCGGAAAGACTCCATTTAAGAGGGTAAAACTTTCAAAAAAATCTATCTTGGAGCGACGATCTTAGGCCGACGCGTTTTTTGACGTTATACGCTCAGGGACCTCGTACTATGTTGGAAAAAAAAAATCAATAATTTTCGATTCCCGGAAAGACCCCATTTAAGGGGGTGAAAATTTCAAAAAAATCTATCTCGGAGCGACGATCTTAGGCCAACAAGTCTTTTACGTTATACGCTCAGAGACCTCGTACCATGTTGGAAAAAAAATATCAATAATTTTCGATTTCCGGAAAGACCCCATTAGAGAGGGTTAAAATTTCAAAAAAATCTATCTCGGAGCGACGATCTTAGGCCAACGAGTTTTTTGACGTTATACGCTCAGAAGCCTCGTACTATGTTGGAAAAAAAATATCAATAATTTTCAATCCCTGGAAAGACCTCATTTAAGGGGGTAAAAATTTCAAAAAAATCTCTCTCGGAGCGACGATCTCGGGCCAACGAGTTTTTTGACGTTATACGCTCAGGGACCTCGCACGATGTTGGAAAAAAAAAATCAATAATTTTCGATTCCCGGAAAGACCCCATTTGAAGGGGTGAAAGTTTCAAAAAAAATCTATTTCGGAGCGACGATCTTAGGCCGACGAGTTTTTTAACGTTATACGCTCAGGGAACTCGTACTATGTTGAAAAAAAAATATCAATAATTTTTGATTCCCGGAAAGACCCTATTTAAGGGGGTGAAAATTTCAAAAAAATCTATCTCGGAGCAACGATCTTTGGCCAACAAGTTTTTTTACGTTATACGCTCAAGGACCTCGTACGATGTTGGAAAAAAAATATTAATAATTTCTGATTCCCGGAGAGACTCCATTTAAGAGGGTAAAACTTTCATAAAAATCTATCTTGGAGCGACGATCTTAGGCCGACCCGTTTTTTGACGTTATACGCTCAGGGACCTCGTACTATGTTGGAAAAAAAAAATCAATAATTTTCGATTCCCGGAAAGACCCCATTTAAGGGGGTGAAAATTTCAAAAAAATCTACTCCGGAGCGATGATCCTAGGCCAACGATTTTTTTGACGTTATACGCTTTGGCACCTCGTACTATGTTTGAAAAAAAATGACAACAATTTTTAATTCCTGGAAAGACCCCATTTAAAAGGATGAAAATTTCAAAAAAATCTATCTTGGAGCGACGATCGTGGGCCAATTAGTTTATTGACGTTATACGCTCAGACACCTTGTACTATGTTGGAAAAAAAATATCAATAATTTTCGATACCCGGAAAGACCCCATTTAAGGGGGTAAAAATTTCAAAAAAATCTATCTCGGCGCGACGATCTTAGGCCAACAAGTTTTTTGACGTTGAACGCGCAGGGACCTCGTACTATGTTGGAAAAAAAATATCAATAATTTTCGATTCCCGGAAAGACCCCATTTAAGGGGGTGAAAATTTCAAAAAAATCTATCTCGGAGCGACGATCTGAGGCCAACGAGTTTCTTGACGTTATACGCTTAGGGACCTCGTACTATGTTGGAAAAAGAATATCAATAATATTTGATTTTCGGAAAGACCCCATTTGAGGGGGTTAAAATTTCAAAAAAATCTATCTCGGAGCGACGATCTTAGGCCAACAAGTTTTTTCACGTCATACGCTCAGGGACCTCGTGCGATGTTGGAAAAAAAATATCAATAATTTTCAATTCATGGAAAGACCCCATTTAAGGGGGTGAAAATTTCGAAAAAATCTATCTCGGAGCGACGTTCTTAGGCCAACAAGTTTTTTGGAGTTATACGCTCAGGGACCTCGTACTATGTGCGAAAAAAAATATCAATGATTTTCGATTCCTGGAAAGACCCCATTTAAGGGGGTGAAAATTTCAAAAAAATCTTTTCCAGAGCGACGATCTTAGGCCAACGAGTTTTTTGACGTTATACGCTCAAAGACCTCGTACGATGTTGGAAAAAAAAAATCAATAATTTTCGATTCTCCGGAAACACCCCATTAATGGGGGTGAAAATTTCAAAAAAATCTATCTCGGAGCGACTATCTTGGGCCAACGAGTTTTTTGACGTTCTACGCTCAGGGACCTCGTACGATGTTGGAAAAAAAATATCAATAATTTTCGATTCCCGGAAAGACCCCATTTAAAGGAGTGAAAATTTCAAAAAAATCTATCTCGGAGCGACGATCTTAGGCCGACGAGTTTTTTGACGTTATACGCTCAGAGACCTCGTACTATGTTGGTAAAAAAATATCGATAATTTTCGATCCCCGGAAAGACCCCATTTAAGGGGGTGAAAATTTCAAAAAAATCTATCTCGGAGCGACGATCTCAGGCCAACGAGTTTGTTGACGTTATACGCTCAGGGACCTCGTACTATGTTGGAAAAAAAATATTAATGATTTTCGATTCCTGGAAAGACCCGATTAAAGGGGGTGAAAATTTCATAAAAATCTATCACGGAGCGACGATCTTAGGCCAACGAGTTTTTTGACGTTATACGCTCAGGGACCATGTACTATGTTGGAAAAAAATATCAATAATTCTCGATTCCCGGAAAGACCCCATTTAAGGGGGTGAAAATTTGAAAAAAATCTATCTCGGAGCGACGATCTGAGGCCAACGAGTTTTTTGACGTTATACGCTCAGGGACCTTGTACTATGTTGAAAAAATAATATCAATAATTTCCAATTCCCGGAAAGACCTCATTTAAAGGGGTGAAAATTTCAAAAAAATCTCTCTCGGAGCGACGATCTTAGGCCAACGGGTTTTTCGACGTTATACGCTCAAGGACCTCGTACGATGTTGGACAAAAAATATCAATAATTTTTTATTCCCGGAAAGACCCCATTTAAGGCGGTGAAAATTTCAAAGAAATCTATCTCGGAGCGACGATCTTAGGCCGTCGAGTTTTTTGACGTTATACGCTTAGGGACCTCGTACTATGTTGGAAAAAAAATATCAATAATTTTTGATTTCTGGAAAGACCCCATTAAAGGGGGTGAAAATTTCAAAAAAATCTACTCCGGAGCGACGATCTTAGGCCAACGAGTTTTTTGACGTTATACGCTCAGGGACCTCGTACTATGTTGGAAAAAAATGACAATAATTTTTGATTCCTGGAAAGACCCCATTTCAAGGGGTGAAAAATTCAAAAAAATCTATCTCAGAGCGACGATCTTAGGCCAATTGGTTCATTGACGTTATACGCTCAAGGACCTCGTTCTATGTTGGAAAAAAAATATAAATAATTTTCGATTTCCGGAAAGACCCCATTTAAGGGGGTGAAAATGTCAAAAAAATCTATCTCGGAGCAACGATCTTAGGCCAACGAGTTTTTTGATGTTATACGCTTAGGGACCTCGTACTATGTTGCAAAAAAAATATCAATAATTTTCGATTTCCGGAAAGACCCCATTTGAGGGGGTAAAAATTTCAAAAAAATCTATCTCGGAGCGACGATCTTTGGCCAACAAGTTTTTTAACGTTATACGCTCAAGGACCTAGTACGATGTTGGAAAAAAAATATTAATAATTTTTGATTCCCGGAAAGACTCCATTTAAGAGGGTAAAACTTTCAAAAAAATCTATCTTGGAGCGACGATCTTAGGCCGACGCGTTTTTTGACGTTATACGCTCAGGGACCTCGTACTATGTCGGAAAAAAAATATCAATAATTTTCGATTCCCGGAAAGACCCCATTAAAGGGGGTGAAAATTTCAAAAAAATCTATCTCGGAGCGACGATCTTAGGCCAACAAGTCTTTTACGTTATACGCTCAGAGACCTCGTACCATGTTGGAAAAAAAATATCAATAATTTTCGATTTCCGGAAAGACCCCATTAGAGAGGGTTAAAATTTCAAAAAAATCTATCTCGGAGCGACGATCTTAGGCCAACGAGTTTTTTGACGTTATACGCTCAGAAGCCTCGTACTATGTTGGAAAAAAAATATCAATAATTTTCGATCCCTGGAAAGACCTCATTTAAGGGGGTAAAAATTTCAAAAAAATCTCTCTCGGAGCGACGATCTCGGGCCAACGAGTTTTTTGACGTTATACGCTCAGGGACCTCGCACGATGTTGGAAAAAAAAAATCAATAATTTTTGATTCCCGGAAAGACCCCATTTAAGGGGGTGGAAATTTCAAAAAAATCTATCTCGGAGCGACGATCTTAGGCCAACAAGTTTTTTAACGTTATACGCTCAGAGACCACGTACGATGTTGGAGAAAAAATATTAATAATTTTCGATTCCCGGAAAGACCCTATTTAAAGGGGTGAAAGTTTCAAAAAAATCTATTTCGGAGCGACGATCTTAGGCCGACGAGTTTTTTAACGTTATACGCTCAGGAAACTCGTACTATGTTGAAAAAAAAATATCAATAATTTTTGATTCCCGGAAAGACCCTATTTAAGGGGGTGAAAATTTCAAAAAAATCTATCTTGGAGCAACGATCTTTGGCCAACAAGTTTTTTAACGTTATACGCTCAAGGACCTCGTACGATATTGGAAAAAAAATATTAATAATTTTTGATTCCCGGAAAGACTCCATTTAAGAGGGTAAAACTTTCAAAAAAATCTATCTTGGAGCGACGATCTTAGGCCGACGCGTTTTTTGACGTTATACGCTCAGGGACCTCGTACTATGTTGGAAAAAAAAAATCAATAATTTTCGATTCCCGGAAAGACCCCATTTAAGGGGGTGAAAATTTCAAAAAAATCTACTCCGGAGCGATGATCCTAGGCCAACGATTTTTTTGACGTTATACGCTTTGGCACCTCGTACTATGTTTGAAAAAAAATGACAACAATTTTCAATTCCTGGAAAGACCCCATTTAAAAGGATGAAAATTTCAAAAAAATCTATCTTGGAGCGACGATCGTAGGCCAATTGGTTTATTGACGTTATACGCTCAGAGACCTTGTACTATGTTGGAAAAAAAATATCAATAATTTTCGATACCCGGAAAAACCCCATTTAAGGGGGTAAAAATTTCAAAAAAATCTATCACGGAGCGACGATCTTAGGCCAACAAGTTTTTTGATGTTAAACGCGCAGGGACCCCGTACTATGTTGGAAAAAAAATATCAATAATTTTCGATTCCCGGAAAGACCCCATTTAAGGGGGTGAAACTTTCAAAAAAATCTATCTCGGAGCGACGATCTGAGGCCAACGAGTTTCTTGACGTTATACGCTTAGGGACCTCGTACTATGTTGGAAAAAGAATATCAATAATATTTGATTTTCGGAAAGACCCCATTTAAGGGGGTTAAAATTTCAAAAAAATCTATCTCGGAGCGACGATCTTAGGCCAACAAGTTTTTTCACGTCATACGCTCAGGGACCTCGTGCGATGTTGGAAAAAAAAAATCAATAATTTTCAATTCATGGAAAGACCCCATTTAAGGGGGTGAAAATTTCAAAAAAATCTATCTCGGAGCGACGTTCTTAGGCCAACAAGTTTTTTGGAGTTATACGCTCAGGGACCTCGTACTATGTTGGAAAAAAAATATCAATGATTTTCGATTCCTGGAAAGACCCCATTTAAGGGGGTGAAAATTTCAAAAAATTCTCTTTCAGAGCGACGATCTTAGGCCAACGAGTTTTTTGACGTTATACCCTCAAAGACCTCGTACGATGTTGGAAAAAAAAAATCAATAATTTTCGATTCTCCGGAAACACCCCATTAATGGGGGTGAAAATTTCAAAAAAATCTATCTTGGAGCGACTATCTTGGGCCAACGAGTTTTTTGACGTTCTACGCTCAGGGACCTCGTACGATGTTGGAAAAAAAATATCAATAATTTTCGATTCCCGGAAAGACCCCATTTAAAGGAGTGAAAATTTCAAAAAAATCTATCTCGGAGCGACGATCTTAGGCTGACGAGTTTTTTGACGTTATACGCTCAGAGACCTCGTACTATGTTGGTAAAAAAATATCGATAATTTTCGATCCCCGGAAAGACCCCATTTAAGGGGGTGAAAATTTCAAAAAAATCTATCTCGGAGCGACGATCTCAGGCCAACGAGTTTGTTGACGTTATACGCTCAGGGACCTCGTACTATGTTGGAAAAAAAATATTAATGATTTTCGATTCCTGGACAGACCCCATTAAAGGGGGTGAAAATTTCATAAAAATCTATCTCGGAGCGACGATCTTAGGCCAACGAGTTTTTTGACGTTATACGCTCAGGGACCTCGTACTATGCTGGAAAAAAATATCAATAATTCTCGATTCCCGGAAAGACCCCATTTAAGGGGGTGAAAATTTGAAAAAAATCTATCTCGGAGCGACGATCTGAGGCCAACGAGTTTTTTGACGTTATACGCTCAGGGACCTTGTACTATGTTGAAAAAATAATATCAATAATTTCCAATTCCCGGAAAGACCTCATTTAAAGGGGTGAAAATTTCAAAAAAATCTCTCTCGGAGCGACGATCTTAGGCCAACGGGTTTTTCGACGTTATACGCTCAAGGACCTCGTACGATGTTGGACAAAAAATATCAATAATTTTTTATTCCCGGAAAGACCCCATTTAAGGCGGTGAAAATTTCAAAGAAATCTATCTCGGAGCGACGATCTTAGGCCGTCGAGTTTTTTGACGTTATACGCTTAGGGACCTCGTACTATGTTGGAAAAAAAATATCAATAATTTTTGATTTCTGGAAAGACCCCATTAAAGGGGGTGAAAATTTCAAATAAATCTACTCCGGAGCGACGATCTTAGGCCAACGAGTTTTTTGACGTTATACGCTCAGGGACCTCGTACTATGTTGGAAAAAAATGACAATAATTTTTGATTCCTGGAAAGACCCCATTTCAAGGGGTGAAAAATTCAAAAAAATCTATCTCAGAGCGACGATCTTAGGCCAATTGGTTCATTGACGTTATACGCTCAAGGACCTCGTTCTATGTTGGAAAAAAAATATAAATAATTTTCGATTTCCGGAAAGACCCCATTTAAGGGGGTGAAAATGTCAAAAAAATCTATCTCGGAGCAACGATCTTAGGCCAACGAGTTTTTTGATGTTATACGCTTAGGGACCTCGTACTATGTTGCAAAAAAAATATCAATAATTTTCGATTTCCGGAAAGACCCCATTTGAGGGGGTAAAAATTTCAAAAAAATCTATCTCGGAGCGACGATCTTTGGCCAACAAGTTTTTTAACGTTATACGCTCAAGGACCTAGTACGATGTTGGAAAAAAAATATTAATAATTTTTGATTCCCGGAAAGACTCCATTTAAGAGGGTAAAACTTTCAAAAAAATCTATCTTGGAGCGACGATCTTAGGCCGACGCGTTTTTTGACGTTATACGCTCAGGGACCTCGTACTATGTCGGAAAAAAAATATCAATAATTTTCGATTCCCGGAAAGACCCCATTAAAGGGGGTGAAAATTTCAAAAAAATCTATCTCGGAGCGACGATCTTAGGCCAACAAGTCTTTTACGTTATACGCTCAGAGACCTCGTACCATGTTGGAAAAAAAATATCAATAATTTTCGATTTCCGGAAAGACCCCATTAGAGAGGGTTAAAATTTCAAAAAAATCTATCTCGGAGCGACGATCTTAGGCCAACGAGTTTTTTGACGTTATACGCTCAGAAGCCTCGTACTATGTTGGAAAAAAAATATCAATAATTTTCAATCCCTGGAAAGACCTCATTTGAGGGGGTAAAAATTTCAAAAAAATCTCTCTCGGAGCGACGATCTCGGGCCAACGAGTTTTTTTGACGTTATACGCTCAGGGACCTCGCACGATGTTGGAAAAAAAAAATCAATAATTTTTGATTCCCGGAAAGACCCCATTTAAGGGGGTGGAAATTTCAAAAAAATCTATCTCGGAGCGACGATCTTAGGCCAACAAGTTTTTTAACGTTATACGCTCAGAGACCACGTACGATGTTGGAGAAAAAATATTAATAATTTTCGATTCCCGGAAAGACCCTATTTAAAGGGGTGGAAGTTTCAAAAAAATCTATTTCGGAGCGACGATCTTGGGCCGACGAGTTTTTTAACGTTATACGCTCAGGGAACTCGTACTATGTTGAAAAAAAAATATCAATAATTTTTGATTCCCGGAAAGACCCTATTTAAGGGGGTGAAAATTTCAAAAAAATCTATCTCGGAGCAACGATCTTTGGCCAACAAGTTTTTTAACGTTATACGCTCAAGGACCTCGTACGATATTGGAAAAAAAATATTAATAATTTTTGATTCCCGGAAAGACTCCATTTAAGAGGGTAAAACTTTCAAAAAAATCTATCTTGGAGCGACGATCTTAGGCCGACGCGTTTTTTGACGTTATACGCTCAGGGACCTCGTACGATGTTGGAAAAAAAAAAATCAATAATTTTCGATTCCCGGAAAGACCCCATTTAAGGGGGTGAAAATTTCAAAAAAATCTACTCCGTAGCGATGATCCTAGGCCAACGATTTTTTTGACGTTATACGCTTTGGCACCTCGTACTATGTTTGAAAAAAAATGACAACAATTTTCAATTCCTGGAAAGACCCCATTTAAAAGGATGAAAATTTCAAAAAAATCTATCTTGGAGCGACGATCGTAGGCCAATTGGTTTATTGACGTTATACGCTCAGAGACCTTGTACTATGTTGGAAAAAAAATATCAATAATTTTCGATACCCGGAAAAGCCCCATTTAAGGGGGTAAAAATTTCAAAAAAATCTATCTCGGAGCGACGATCTTAGGCCAACAAGTTTTTTGATGTTAAACGCGCAGGGACCTCGTACTATGTTGGAAAAAAAATATCAATAATTTTCGATTCCCGGAAAGACCCCATTTAAGGGGGTGAAACTTTCAAAAAAATCTATCTCGGAGCGACGATCTGAGGCCAACGAGTTTCTTGACGTTATACGCTTAGGGACCTCGTACTATGTTGGAAAAAGAATATCAATAATATTTGATTTTCGGAAAGACCCCATTTAAGGGGGTTAAAATTTCAAAAAAATCTATCTCGGAGCGACGATCTTAGGCCAACAAGTTTTTTCACGTCATACGCTCAGGGACCTCGTGCGATGTTGGAAAAAAAATATCAATAATTTTCAATTCATGGAAAGACCCCATTTAAGGGGGTGAAAATTTCAAAAAAATCTATCTCGGAGCGACGTTCTTAGGCCAACAAGTTTTTTGGAGTTATACGCTCAGGGACCTCGTACTATGTTGGAAAAAAAATATCAATGATTTTCGATTCCTGGAAAGACCCCATTTAAGGGGGTGAAAATTTCAAAAAATTCTCTTTCAGAGCGACGATCTTAAGCCAACGAGTTTTTTGACGTTATACCCTCAAAGACCTCGTACGATGTTGGAAAAAAAAAATCAATAATTTTCGATTCTCCGGAAACACCCCATTAATGGGGGTGAAAATTTCAAAAAAATCTATCTCGGAGCGACTATCTTGGGCCAACGAGTTTTTTGACGTTCTACGCTCAGGGACCTCGTACGATGTTGGAAAAAAAATATCAATAATTTTCGATTCCCGGAAAGACCCCATTTAAAGGAGTGAAAATTTCAAAAAAATCTATCTCGGAGCGACGATCTTAGGCTGACGAGTTTTTTGACGTTATACGCTCAGAGACCTCGTACTATGTTGGTAAAAAAATATCGATAATTTTCGATCCCCGGAAAGACCCCATTTAAGGGGGTGAAAATTTCAAAAAAATCTATCTCGGAGCGACGATCTCAGGCCAACGAGTTTGTTGACGTTATACGCTCAGGGACCTCGTACTATGTTGGAAAAAAAATATTAATGATTTTCGATTCCTGGACAGACCCCATTAAAGGGGGTGAAAATTTCATAAAAATCTATCTCGGAGCGACGATCTTAGGCCAACGAGTTTTTTGACGTTATACGCTCAGGGACCTCGTACTATGCTGGAAAAAAATATCAATAATTCTCGATTCCCGGAAAGACCCCATTAAAGGGGGTGAAAATTTGAAAAAAATCTATCTCGGAGCGACGATCTGAGGCCAACGAGTTTTTTGACGTCATACGCTCAGGGACCTTGTACTATGTTGAAAAAATAATATCAATAATTTCCAATTCCCGGAAAGACCTCATTTAAAGGGGTGAAAATTTCAAAAAAATCTCTCTCGGAGCGACGATCTTAGGCCAACGGGTTTTTCGACGTTATACGCTCAAGGACCTCGTACGATGTTGGACAAAAAATATCAATAATTTTTTATTCCCGGAAAGACCCCATTTAAGGCGGTGAAAATTTCAAAGAAATCTATCTCGGAGCGACGATCTTAGGCCGTCGAGTTTTTTGACGTTATACGCTTAGGGACCTCGTACTATGTTGGAAAAAAAATATCAATAATTTTTTATTTCTGGAAGGACCCCATTAAAGGGGGTGAAAATTTCAAATAAATCTACTCCGGAGCGACGATCTTAGGCCAACGAGTTTTTTGACGTTATACGCTCAGGGACCTCGTACTATGTTGGAAAAAAATGACAATAATTTTTGATTCCTGGAAAGACCCCATTTCAAGGGGTGAAAATTTCAAAAAAATCTATCTCAGAGCGACGATCTTAGGCCAATTGGTTTATTGACGTTATACGCTCAAGGACCTCGTTCTATGTTGGAAAAAAAATATAAATAATTTTCGATTTCCGGAAAGACCCCATTTAAGGGGGTGAAAATGTCATAAAAATCTATCTCGGAGCAACGATCTTAGGCCAACGAGTTTTTTGATGTTATACGCTTAGGGACCTCGTACTATGTTGGAAAAAAAATATCAATAATTTTCGATTTCCGGAAAGACCCCATTTGAGGGGGTAAAAATTTCAAAAAAATCCATCTCGGAGCGACGATCTTAGGCCAACAAGTTTTTTGACGTTATACGCTTAGGGACCTCGTACGATGTTGGAAAAAAAATATTAATAATTTTCGATTCCCGGAAAGACCCCATTTAAGGGGGTGAAAAATTCAAAAAAATCTATCTCGGAGCGACGATCTTAGGCCAACGGGTTTTTTAACGTTATACGCTTAGAGACCTCCTACTATGTTGGAAAAAAATTATCAATAATTTTCGATTTCCGGAAAGACCCCATTTAAGGGGGTGAAAATTTCAAAAAAATATATCTCGGAGCAACGATCTTAGGCCAACGAGTTTTTTGACGTTATACGCTCAGGGACCTCGTACTATGTTGGAGAAAAAATATCAATAATTTTCGATTCCCGGAAAGACCCCATTTAAGGGGGTGAAAATTTCAAAAAAATCTATCTCGGAGCGACGATCTTGGGCCAACGAGTTTTTTAACGTTATACGCTTAGGGACCTCGTACTATGTTGGAAAAAAAATATCAATAATTTTCGATTTTCCGGAAAGACCCTATTTAAGGGGGTAAAAATTTCAAAAAAAACTATCTCGGAGCGACGATCTTAGGTCAACGAGTTTTTTGACGTTATACGCACAGGGACCTCGTACTATGTTGGAAAAAAAATATTAATAATTTTTGATTCCCGGAAAGACCCCATTCAAGGGGGTGAAAATTTCAAAAAAATCTATCTCGGAGCGACGATCTTGGGCCAACGAGTTTTTTGACGATATACGCACAGAGACCTCGTACTGAGTTGGAAAAAAAATATCAATAATTTTCGATTCCCGGAAAGACCCCATTTAAGGAGGTAAAAATTTCGAAAAAATCTATCTCGGAGCGACGATCTTAGGCCGACGAGTTTTTTGACGTTATACGCTTAGGAACCTCGTACTATGTTGGAAAAAAAATATCAATAATTTTTGATTTCCGGAAAGACCCCATTGAAGGAGGTGAAAATTTCAAAAAAATCTACTCCGGAGCGACGATCTTAGGCCAACGAGTTTTTTAACGTTATACACTCAGAGACCTCGTACTATGTTGGAAAAAAAATATCAATAATTTTCGATTCCCAGAAAGACCCCATTTAAGGGGGTTTAAAATTTCAAAAAAATCTATTTCGGAGCGACGATCTTAGTCCAACGAGTTTTTTGACGTTATACGCTCAAGGACCTCGTACTCTGTTGGAAAAGAGAATCAATAATTTTCGATTCCCGGAAAGACCCCATTTAAGGAAGTGAAAATTTCAAAAAAATCTATCTCGGAGCGATGACCTTAGGCCAACGAGTTTTTTGACGTTAGACGCTCAGAGACCTCGTACTATGTTGGAAAAAAAATATCAATAATTTTTGATTTCCGGAAAGACCTCATTTAAGGGGGTGAAAATTTCAAAAAAATCTATCCCGGAGCGACGATCTTAGGCCAACGAGTTTTTTGACGTTATACGCTCAGGGACCTCGTACTATGTTGGGAAAAAAATGTCAATAATTTTCGATTGCCGGAAAGACCCCATTTGAGGGGGTTAAAATTTCAAAAAAATCTATCTCGAAGCGACGATCTTAGGCCAACGAGTCTTTTGACGTTATACGCTCAGGGAACTCGTTCTATGTTGGAAAAAAAATATCAATAATTTTCGTTTCCCGGAAAGACCCCATTAGAGAGGGTTAAAATTTCAAAAAAATCTGACTCGGAACGACGATCTTAGGCCAACGAGTTTTTTAACGTTATACGCTTAGGGACCTCGTACTATGTTAAAAAAAAAAATATCAATAATTTTCGATTCCCGGAAAGACCTTATTTGAGGGGGTGAAAATTTCAAAAAAAACTATCTCGGAGCGACGATCTTAGGCCAACGAGTTTTTTGACGTTATACGCTCAGGGACCTTGTACTATGTTGGAAAAAAAATATCAATAATTTTCGATACCCGGAAAGACCCAATTTAAGGGGGTAATAATTTCAAAAAAATCTCTCTCGGAGCGACGATCTTAGGCCAACGAGTTTTTTGACGTCATACGCTCAGGGACCTCATACGATGTTGGAAAAAAAATATCAATAATTTTCGATTCCCGGAAAGACCCTATTTAAGGGGCTGAACATTTCAAAAAAATCTATCTCGGAGCGACGATCTTAGGCCAACAAGTTTTTTGACGTTATACGCTTAGAGACCTCGTACTATGTTGGAAAAAAAATATCAATAATTTTCGATTCCCGGAAAGACCCCATTTAAAGGGGTGAAAATTTCGAAAAAATCTATCTCGGAGCGACGATCTTGGGCCAACGAGTTTTTTGACGTTATACGCTCAGAGACTTCGTACTATGTTGGAAAAAAAATATCAATTATTTTCGATTCCCGGAAAGACCCCGTTTAAGGGGGTGAAAATTTTAAAAAAATCTCTTTCGGAGCAACGATCTTAGGCCAACGAGTTTTTTGACGTTATACGCTTAGGGACCTCGTACTAAGTTGAAAAAAAAATATCAATAATTTTCGATTCTCGGAAAGACCCCATTTAAGGGGGTAAAAACTTCAAAAAAATCTCTCTCGGAGCGACGATTTTAGGGCAACGAGTTTTTTGACGTTATACGCTCAGAAACCTCGTACGATGTTGAAAAAAAAATATCACTTATTTTCGATTTCCGGAAAGACCCTATTTAAGGGGGTGAAAATTTCAAAAAAATCTATCTCGGAGCGACGATCTTAGGCCATCGAGTTTTTTGACGTTAGACGCTCAGGGACCTCGTACTATGTTGGAAAAAAAATATCAATAATTTCCGATTTCCGGAAAGACCTCCTTTAAGGAAGTGAAAATTTCAAAAAAATCTATCTCGGAGCGACGATATTAGGCTAACAAGTTTTGTGACGTTATACGCTCAGGGACCTCGTACTATGTTGGAAAAAAAATATTAATAATTTTTGATTCCCGGAAAGACCCCATTTGAGGAGGTAAAAATTTCAAAAAAATCTATTTTGGAGCGAGGATCTTAGGCAAACGAGTTTTTTGACGTTAGTAGTAGGTGTACCACTCTGGCGAAAAAGTGGTGGGGGAAATCCCCCCACCACCCCCCACTACTTTTCGCCAGAGTGGATATCCCCCCACCACTTTGCGCGCCATATTATTATCATCATTATTATTATTATTATTATTATTATTATTATTATTATACCTACTTACCATTTCTGCGCTTCTCGCCCTCAGCTCCTCCTCCTCCTCCTCCTCTTCCTGTCAATGCCACTGAACAATGTTTTTATTTTTATTTTACACTATATTTCAATTATTTTCTTTTCCCACTATTTATCACGCTATTTATTTTTACACTTTTTTATTTCGCGGTTTCATTATTCGCGCACAATGTTTTTAATTTTTCATTTACACTATTTATTATTTTCTTTTTACACTATTTATTACATTATTTATTTATTTATTTTTTTTTATTTTTTTTTTAATTTTTTATTTTTTATTTTTTTTATTTTTTTTTTGGGCAATGTTTTTCTTCCGACGCTTATTTTTTTCACTTTTAATCCCAGCACTCTTCCTCTTCACGCAAATCGCGCCCGAGACCACGCCCCCCGAAAAGACCTCCAACGATTTGCCCATCGCGCAAGAGGTCGCTGCACGAGCGGTAGGGCCTTACCGTATCAAAATATTTATTGTTCGAAGGGTCCAAATCGTCCTGCATATCATCGATATGCAGGTAATCCAGCATACCGTTCGCCGGTGCTCGCTCTTCGCACACAATGTCTTTACACAGCTCCTCCAAGAACAATATTCTGTCCTCGCGAGCGTTCTCTTCTGCGCTCGACGGTCTCATACTTTTTAAATAACTCATCCACTTTGCGTGACCTTCATCTGTATGAAGGCTAAACTGAGTGGCGAATCTCTTCCGTGATTCAAGCTCACAGTCGATAATATTTCGCACGCACTCATTTTCGGCATCTTCATTGAAGTTTTGCCTATAAAAATCTGTATAAAAATCGCGGTACCCCCAAAAATGATAAGCTTCGCAGGCGTTCTTCAACAGTCTCTCGTGATGATCACAATACTTGCGGCGGGTCAACCTTTCGCAAGGTCTCGCGTAAACTTTCGCCGCACACTTATTTACTTGCGCGCACTTGAATTTGTCGACGAAATCGTTGAACTTTTTGGCGAACCAAAGGGACCACTGGTTATCCATAACAAAAAGAAAATGCAAATGCTTCGCGTACACCGGGTAACAAACGACTAATGAGAAGGATGACGGCAACAAGGAGATGCTGCATCTTGGCGAATTACACAGGACACCCCCTCGCCCCGCACAACATATCGTGTTTAATAAACGCCCGATGATCTCAAACCTGGAGACACACGCGCGTTGCTACCGATATGCCATGCGAAATAGATACGCCTTGTGTAGCGTCTGGATGAAACTAATATGCAATTGGAATGTGCAATCCTAAATGCTCGTGATGTTCAACAAGAAAACAGCCTCGATTAGCGGCACGTGGCAGTGACTGAGGCATATAAGGGCGTAATGTTTTCGCGAAGACATGCATTCCATCTTCTTGAAAAAATATAGCGCCCCGTGCTATACCCTATATATGGTCAATTCCTACCCGAGATGACGCCCTTTTCTTCTATTTAGATGAATTTTCAAAAAGTTTTTGGTTTTTGAAAATCCAAGGGCGTGAGTCGATAGGGCTGGCCGAGGACCTTGCCCACCTAGGCCCCGCGAAATTTTACCCGTTTTCGTGTATCTCCAGTCGTTCTCGAGATAGAGCCGTTTTTTCATATTTTTCCCCCAAATGAATTTTCAAAAAGTTTTCGATTTTTGAAAATCCGAGGGCGTGGGTCGCTCGGGCTGCTCGAGGTCCTGCCTCTTTTAATAACTTCCAAATTTCGGCCGTTTTCGCGTATCTCCAGCCGTTCTCGAGATGTCGCCATTTTTTTCATTTTATTCGTGGAAAGGACGTAAGTGAACACGTATTTGTGCGCGATACGCCTTTTTTATTTCAGAAAATTAAAACTTATATTACCCGATCATAATATATATTCATATGCGGTGTTCCGTGTTACGTCCAGAAGAAGAATATATGGGTAATTCCTTCCCGAGATATTACCCTTTTCTTCTATTTATATGGATTTTCAAAAAGTTTTTGGTTTTTGAAAATCCAAGGGCGTGAGTCGATCGGGCTCGCCGAGGACCTATCCCTCTGTACCCCGCGCAAAATTTTATCCATTTTCGTGTATCTCCAGTCGTTCTCGAGATAGAGCCGTTTTTTCATATTTTTCCCCCAAATGAATTTTCAAAAAGTTTTCGATTTATGAAAATCCGAGGGCGTGGGTCGCTCGGGCTGCTCGAGGTCCTGCCTCTTTTAATAACTTCCAAATTTCGGCCGTTTTCGCGTATCTCCAGCCGTTCTCGAGATATCGCCATTTTTTCATTTTATTCGTGGAAAGGACGTAAGTGAACACGTATTTGCGCGCGATACGCCTTTTTTATTTCAGAAAATTAAAACTTATATTACCCGATCATAATATATATTCATATGCGGTGTTCCGTGTTACGTCCAGAAGAAGAATATATGGGTAATTCCTTCCCGAGATATTACCCTTTTCTTCTATTTATATGGATTTTCAAAAAGTTTTTGGTTTTTGAAAATCCAAGGGCGTGAGTCGGTCGGGCTCGCCGAGGACCTATCCCCCTGTACCCCGCGCAAAATTTTATCCGTTTTCATATTTTTTCCCCAAATGAATTTTCAAAAAGTTTTCGATTTTTGAAAATCCGAGGGCGTGGGTCGCTCGGGCTGCTCGAGGTTCTGCCTCTTTTAATAACTTCCAAATTTCGGCCGTTTTCGCGTATCTCCAGCCGTTCTCGAGATATCGCCATTTTTTCATTTTATTCGTGAAAAAGGTTTTAATTGAGCATACATTTGAAATGCACGATACGCTCTTTTTTTATTTTAACAAGGGCGTAAAAGTAAATATGCGCTTTTGCACATACGATACGCCCTTTTTCTGTTTAGATCAATTTTCAAAAAGTTTTTGGCTTTTGAAAACACAAGAGCGTGGACCGCTAGGGTGTTTTCGGAACTCTTACCCCTATGAAGCTCTACGAAAATTTCAGACATTTTCGCGTACCGCCGCCCTCTCTGGAAAAACCGTTTTTTCATTTTTTCAATTCATATAAAATTTTTATAAAATACATAGACCAGCCTGTGTTAACACGAGTGATCTCATATTCATTAAGACACGCACAATGATTCTAGCGCATCTTCGAGAAATGCCAAATCAGCAGTAAAAGAAATGCGCCTTACACACACACACACACACACACACACACACACACACACGCACACACACACACACACACACACACACACACACACACACGCATAGCTCTGCTTTATTAGAATATTATGTATATTCGTTTTGAAAAATGCAAGAGCTCTTCAGTTCTTTTTTGATCGCACTACGTGCCTATTGTTCTATCGGCGTTCACCATGGCCGATAATAATAATATTTTTCTTCTCGGGGGTATTTTAAATATTTTGCGTATGGTAAAATACCACATCCCTCATTTACGCAGGTGGTGCAATAATCAGTGGTGTGCGCAATTACGAGCTTTACCTGAGAAAGCTCTTATAAAACGTCTAAGATATTTGCTCTGGTGGGCACCTCTTCGGGTCATCGTTAGGGCATATACAAGAGGTGTGTTTAAAGGGCTCCGTGTGCTAACGTGCGTGTTTGAAGAGCTACAACGAAGAGGCCTTCATGATGCTCAATGCGTGCGCGCTATAGCCGCCGAAATACGCAGTAAGTAGCCGTGTTATTGATAATTTATATACCGTTATTGTTCTAATGTATATCATTATCTTCGATAATGTAAATTTTATCGCTTAATATTAATTTCTTTATTTCTCAATTTTTATCTCTTAATATTAATTTCTTTATTTCTTAATATTATTGGATGATTTCTTGAACGTGAAACTTTTAATTTATATTATCGAGTAAATAATTTATATCAAGCTGATTTATTAAACCAGATGATCGGAAGCTTACTGTATTTCTCAATTTTATCGCTTCATATTAATTTCTTTATTTCTCAATTTTATCTCTTAATATTAATTTCTTTATTTCTTAATATTATTAGATAATTTCTTAACCGTGATGCTTTTAATTTATATTATCGAGTAAATAATTTATATCAAACTGATTTATTAAACCAGATTATCGGGAGTTTTTCGCTGCCGCGCCTGACGAGGAAGATGAGCTGATAAGAGCAGCGCTCATAGTAGAAAATGCGCAAATAATTCAAGGGGCGCATCAGACAGATGTTGTTTTAAGCGAGCACTCGACCGAATCACGTGAGTAACAACGTATTGTCATATAATATAATAATTAATAATAATAATATATTATATCTATAAACAATAAACGGTATTTTTTTTAACAGCAATAACACAGCGCGATGCAGAAAATAATCGAAGTAGTGCTAACGATGTGTCAGAGCCTTTAGTTCTTGCGATCGCTGGTCCTTCGGGCTTGCAAAACCAAAGACAGCTCGATGTCATATCGTTAAATTCTGATGATGATGATGATGATGAGGGACCAATTCTTTCGCAAGAAAATGGCGGTTGTGCGGGTGTTAACATTCCGTACCCCCTCCAAGAGAGCGGTGGCTGTGAGGTCGTTAACATGCCATTCGCCTTCCAAGAAAATATTTATTACTGGCCGGAGAATCAACTAGGCTTATGCGATGAGTATCTCGCGCAGTTGGAGGGTGAGGACCCCCTACCTATTCAACAGGCTACTCAGCAGCATCAAATTCCAACCATGGAGAATAATGTGCCCGGTAATTATTATTTATTTTTATCTGCATGGGTAAAATGAAATCAGCGGAAATGTGTTTTCACGGGTAGACGCAAGAGCAGTGTTGAAAATGTCAAATGAAAACTGATGCATGTGTTCGTGTATTGTAGAATACCAAACGGATCTCATTCCTGGCAATAATGAAACAGCTTTATAGATACCACACGCTTCGCATGAGGTATTAATAGTCATAATGAATAATAGTGAACAATAATTAATAATAATAATAATGAGTAATAATAGATATTAATATGCATTTTAAATGTTTACAGGTATACAGATGGGTGGCGGTAAGCAACGTCAACGAGCCACTACACCTACTGAGCCTTATGGTGATATACAACCACCCGGCGTACGGTTCAAAGTCACAAAAGATTATTCACGCTACTTCAACCGATTCAAACTTCGCGGCCGCGAGACCACCATGCACATACTTCCACCGCAGCCAAACGTCTCTGTGGTAAATTGGCTCGAAGGAGCTTTTCGCGATCTCCTTACCTATATTACCACCTATTGCGAGGGTAATGATTACGTCGGTATAACATTTGCGGCGAGCGGTTTATCCCATGGGCCGGTATGGTTGTCTTTTCGCCCTGCGCGTGATTACTCGTTCAAGGATGTTTGGGGGCTTATAACTAGCGTTGCTCAAAGTTCAAACGATTTAAACATTGACGATACATGCCGCATCACGACTAATATCATCAGGGGTGTTGAGGGTAGTGGGCGGAAGGGGTTAACGTTTGAGGGTGTCTCAAAACAATCAATTTTAACCATACGGAACAATGATAACTTATGCTTGCCGCGTTCAATAGCTGCTGCACGGGTATACGCGGAGCGGGGGCAGATTCGAGCGGGAGAACTGCACAAGCGCTGGCAAAAAATCAGACAAGCTTTTGGATCGTTGCAAAGAGAAGCGGCGCTAGAACTCACGCGCTGTGCAAATGTAACCATACCGGCCCGCGGATGCGGCATGAGAGAAATCATGCGTTATCAAAAATTTTTATCGCGGAGCGGTATAGCAATCGTTATTTACGAGTTTTTAACGCTGGGTCGTGGAGAGGAAGCCTTATTCGATGGCTCGCAAAGAGTTTTAGATGCCTTTGGATCGATAGTACATGTGCTTTATATATTGTATTACAGGAGCTCTCATCATTTTGAACCTATTTTAAATTTAAAAGGAGCCGTTGGTAGTCGAGATTTTTGTACATTATGCAATAAACGATTCAATCGTCAGCACGAACACAGATGCTCAAAAAAATGCCCTCGTTGTCATGGCTTTCCGCTTTGTCCTGTTACCGACACAATCAAATGTGCTGCGTGCAATCGCGACTTTTTCGGCGATGATTGTTTTCAGAAACATATAGATGCTCACCTCTGTGAGTCAATTAAACGCTGTACTAGCTGCTTTAGAATGATCAAACCTCTGGAAAAAAAACAGCACCAATGTGGTGTGAGTTTTTGCAATACGTGCAAGACAGAGCGGCCATACAATCATCTGTGCTTTATGAATTCAATTCGTGCTGAGCCGTCTGATAAACGAAAAATTCTTTTCATTTTTTACGATTTCGAAACACAGCAGTGTACACCTGTGAAGGGGGATCCAAATACATTCGTGCATATACCAAATCTTTGCGTAGCTCAGCGCGTATGTGCAGGCTGTTGCAATAACGGCACGCTTGCTCAGCCATGCAAAAGCTGCGGCGTGCACGAATTTATTTTTCGGGACAACCCTGTCGGGGAACTCGTTGAATTAGCTATGCAACAGGTAAAGGGTTTCTCGCATACAATTTGCATAGCGCATAACGCTGGTGGTTTTGACGCGCAGTTTATTTTACGCTATCTAATCGAGGAAAAGAAAACGCAACTCCCCACGCTGATCTTGAACGGCACCAAAATTATTAGTATGCGTGTCGAAAAACTCATATTTCTCGACAGCCTGCATTATTTTCACATGCCATTGTCGGCACTCCCCAAAGCCTTCGGTCTCTCAGACATAGTTGGAAAAGGCACGTTTCCACACCTCTTTAACAAGCCTGAAAATCAAAATTACGTCGGGGAGTTGCCAGCCGAAGAGTTCTACTCTATCAATACGATGCGTGTCAAGGAACGCGAGAATTTTTTAAAATGGTATCGCGAATCAAAAGAACAGCGTTATGTGTTTGATTTTTCCAAAGAAATTGTTAGCTATTGCACGATGGATGTTACAATATTGAGACGTGCTTGTATGGCTTTTCGGGATATGTTCATCTCGAGCGGTCGTGTTTGCCCGTTCGACGAGAGTACCACTATTGCGTCCGCTTGTTTCCGCGTTTTCCGAAAAAACTTTTTGAAAGATAATACGATAGGTATTGTTCCATCTACAGGGTATAGATGGGCTCATAAACAGTCGAAAAAAGCCGTCTCATGGCTTGTTTGGATGGAACAATATCTTGGTCACCCGGTTGTGCATGCCGGTCGCTCGCGCGAGTTCAGATTACCGCAAAATTTGCTGGTAGATGGCTACTATGAAAACATTACCGGTAAGCACGTATTGCAGTTTCATGGCTGTTATTGGCACGGGTGTCCGAAATGTTTTCGCGTAAATAGAGATAAAAAACAGACCGATGGTGTATCAATGGATGAGCGCTTTGAAAGAACCATAACAATAGCCAATAAAATCCGCGGCGGTGGTTATGTTTTGAATGAGATTTGGGAATGCGAGTACGATCGAATGATAAAAACAGATGAGCAAATGGCAGCGTTCGTGCAAGGCCACCCCCTAGCCTGCATAGAGCCGTTAAACCCGCGTGACGCGTTCTTTGGCGGTCGTACTGAAAATATGGTCACACTTTATGATGTCAAAGAAGGTGAAGAGATACGCTACGTCGATGTTTGTTCCTTATACCCGTATATCTGTAAATTTGGTAAATATCCCCTCGGGCATCCAAAAGTTTACGTGGGTGATGAGTGTATGGAGCTAACGGGCCCCGATAATACTGATCTCTCACGTGTAGAAGGCCTCGTGAAATGTGTTGTGCTACCTCCGCGCAATCTTTATCACCCTGTATTACCAGTGCGTATGCATCATCGCCTACTATTCGCTCTTTGTCGCAGCTGCTCTGAAATTATGAATCAGGAAAACTGTGTGCATGAAGACCAGGCGGAACGCGTTTTTGAGGGTACGTGGGTTGTCGATGAGGTACGGAAAGCTATTTTGTGCGGGTACAAAGTACTGCGTGTAATAGAAATTTGGCAGTATGAGGTCACTCAATTCAATCGCGATACGGGGGAGGGGGGCTTATTTGCGGAATATATCAATACGTTCCTTAAGATAAAACAGGAAGCGAGCGGGTGGCCTGAGAACTGCCTGCAAGACGATGCGGCAAAAGACCAATACATAGCTGCTTTTGAAAGCTCCGAGGGTGTCAAGCTAAATCGCAATCACATAGAAAAGAACTCGGGTTTAAGATCTGTAGCCAAACTATGTTTAAACTCGTTTTGGGGGAAATTTGGTCAGCGCGAAAATCTACCGCAAACCGTAATAGTTTCGACCCGAAAAGAGCTTATGGAGATGATAGCGGATCCGGAATACGAGGTAACGGGTATATTGCCTGTAAATAATAGAGTCTTGTACGTCAATTATGTCAAAACCGAAGACGCTGTAGAATCATCGCCTATAGCTAACGTTGTCGTTGCTGCATACACTACGGCTCAGGCGCGATTGAAATTGTACAGTTATCTCGAAAAATTGGATCGTCGTGCCCTATACTGTGATACCGACTCTTGTATTTATGTAACGAAAAAAGATCCTAACGAATACGAGCCGCCGATCGGGCAGCTTCTGGGCGATCTAACGGACGAGCTTAGCGAACATGGCGAGGGGAGTTACATTGAATCGTTTGTGTCTGGAGGCCCGAAATTTTATTCTTTCATTGTCCGACGACCCGATGGTTCGAAAAAAGAGGTGTGCAAGGTTAAAGGTGTAACGCTTAATTTTGTAAATAGTTCCTTGATCAATTACCGCTCTATCCGTGAGTTCATCATTGGAGAGAGAAACGAGTCTATTGTATTGGAGTATGATGCGATTCGACGTACAGAATTCCACCAGGTCGTCACGCGACCCGAAAAAAAATCGTGTAAGCCGTCGAGTGTAAAGAGACGTCCCGGTGCTGGATACACATCCTTACCATACGGCTATTATAACTAGGTTAATAATAAAGAATAGACTATAAGTTTTGTTAACCAAAAAATTTATGATTTGTTAATAAAGAACTGTCTATGTTGAATAATGTTGTTTACCAGATTTCTCAATTGAAAATCTTATTAAACAGTCTGAGCAGGAAAATTTTCGCTCATTCTGTAAAATGGATACGCGGTGGAAGCATCCCTGGACATCAATGATCTGCGGTCCCACGGGCTGTGGTAAAACATATTTTGTGAAAAAATTTTTAAAATTCATTACGCAAATGAGCAGTGAACCTTTCCAAAGAATCATTTTTTATTACTCTGAGTGGCAGCCAGCATACGTGGAATATGGTACTTCAATAGAGTTTCACGAGGGGCTGCCTCAAGCTGCAGACTATGCGAACGATTCACGGGCTAAACTCATTATTATCGATGATTTAATGCGCGAGGCATCGAACAATAGCGTTGTCGATCTATTCACCAAGGGTAGCCACCACAAGAATTTAAGCGTAATTTTTATTACGCAAAACTTATTCCATCAAGGCCACGGACAGAGGGATATTTCATTGAATGCTAATTATATAGTTGTTTTCAAGAATCCTCGTGATCGCGCTCAAATACAGCATTTGGCACGCCAAGTGTATCCGGAAAACCCTCGATTTTTACAAGAAGTTTACCACGATGCTACGTCAAAGCCACACGGCTATTTATTGCTAGATTTGAAACAATCCACTCCCGATAATTGTCGATTTCGGACCGCCGTTTTTCCCGATGACCCTCATCATTTCGTTTACATCCCGCGAAAAAAGTTAAAAAGTGGTGACACGAGCGGGGAGCTACCAGTTCTACGGTTGTAATGGCTCGCAGAGGATCACCTCTCTGCAAGAAGCACGTTGTAATATTGCAATCCCTTCAACATCTTAATAAGGAGCAGCGAGACGCTGTTTTGCGTAAAGCGGACCCACAAATAATACGATCTATTTGTGAATGCGCATTAAACGTTCTTCGCGGTAATGTACCTTTGAAGCCGGAACAGCGGAAAAAACTACAACGACACGCGCCTGTTCTTCGACGTTTAGCAGCGAAAAAAGGCTGTTGGAAGACCAAAAAGCGCTTTGTCGTTCAGAACGGCGGCTTTTTACCACTTTTACTGGCGCCAATATTGGGCACCGTTCTCTCCAACCTCATCGGTGGCCGCTGATAATGGAACATGCGAAGAAAATGGTGCTTATACCGGCTGAGAATTTATCAAATGGGCGTGCACCAGATTATCCTCAGACAAATTTCGGCCATGAAGATGTCCAGTCTCCAGCAGCACGAGCTATTGGCTCTACTCTGAGCAGACTAGACATTGAGATGAACGAGATTTTGAATTCCGAATCATACAAAGACGAGCGAGAAAAGTGGGCAGCGTATTTATCTGTACTGCAACGTTATCTCCATTTTGCCGACGGCGAACGAGCTCAGCAGCACCTTGCTCTCTTGAAGCAGGAACCAATTACCCAGAATTTCAAAAAAATCGAACAAGATTTCGCACGTATGAATGATTCCATCATAATTGAAAGCATACCGCTGAAATTTCGCAGCAAAGCAAAACTTCTGCTGAGACGCTTACACGGCGCAGCGCCTACGAAATTCTCGTGGAATTCAGCGGGCGTTGTTTCCGTGGACGGAAAAGAGATCAAGAACTCGAATATTGTTGATCTCGTGAATGATGCCATGCGTGCGCGAAAAGCACCCAAGCCAACAGGCCGATCGACTTTCGCAAAATTTTTGAAATCAATTCAAACACCGAGGGAGTTCATTGGGAATCAGGAATTATGGCTGGAATCCAGAGCCAACTCAACAATGCAAGAAAGACGGAGCGATCACAGCAGCAGCGATGGTGACTCCGAGATCAGCGACATACCTCATTCGGAATTTTACAGTGGTAGCGATAAGAGTGAATTAGAGTGCGGCGTGCAAAGCGGTGCTGGTACTGTTAATAAGAAAAGACGTGTAATCTGGGCTAGCCTTAAATTATAATAATAATAATGAAAACACTGGAAAAGACGTATTTTGATCCTTCCCATGAAGCATCGTTTTCAGGTGCAGCTAAACTGCTACGCGTTGCGCGTGCAAAAAAAATCGCCGATGCTGAGACAATACACTGGCTTGAGGGCCAGGAGGTTTACACCAAACACAAACCTGTGAGGCATCGCTTTCCCCGACGGCACTACAATGTACAGAACATTGATGACGTTTGGGAGGCTGATCTCGTAGATCTCCGCTCAATTAAGAATTACAACGACAATTATGCATATCTGCTTGTGGTCATAGATGTGTTCAGTAAATATGCGTGGGTTGAGCTTCTACGCGATAAGTCCGCCGCGTCTGTGACGAAAGCGTTTGCGCGCATACTAACGAAAAAGAACAGTAATGGCAGGGTACCCGTTTCCCTGCAGACAGACAGAGGGAAAGAATTTGTAGGTTCTGCTTTCCAGAGTTTCTTGAAAACCCGTAATATACAGTTTCGCATTGCGAGAAATCCCGACATAAAAGCCGCTGTTGTGGAGAGGTTCAACAGAACGCTAAAAGAAAGAATGTGGCGCTATTTTACATATTCACGGGATAAACGTTATCTTGACGTTCTACAAAACATTGTTAGGGCGTATAATCACGCGCGACATAGCAGCATAAAAATGGCTCCCTCTGCTGTGACCCTCGTTACAGCTGCTTTGGCGCGATCAAACCTGATGCATCGATACCAAGAGCCACAACAGCAGCAACCTCCTAAATATGGAGTTGGTGATGTTGTACGCATCAGTAGTTCAAAGGCAGCCTTTGCAAAAGGTTACGAGAGTGGCTGGACCAGCGAGTTATTCAAAATACATCGTGTATCATATACACGCTGGCCTGTGGTTTACTTTTTACGCGATCTTCACAACGAGGATATTGACGGTGTCTTTTATGAACCGGAATTATCCAGAGTGCAAACAACGCCTGCTGAGCCAAAGAGCAATAAGAAGAAGAAGAAGAAGAAGAAGGAGAGGCTGGCAAAATGAAAGACGAATTTTTTATTGTTTTACCCAGCAACAGTAGCATGGAATATTATCCTGATAATACGACAACTCGCTACACAACACATTTACCGCAGCCTGTGTCTTTACACGGTAACTGGGCTGTGTCTCTAGCCGAAATACACATACCCATGACAATTTTGCACGTACCTACCGACGCCGAACAAAATTTCATCCATGTCGTAACGAACGTTGTGGATCCTAGCAGCGGCGGTGCAGATATCGATTATAGAGAAGATCGTATTTGCGTACCAGCAGGCGTCTACCACAACGTTGATACGCTTCTCGAAACAATTAACGAGATATCGTGCGTGTCTGGTCATTTGAGATTCCAGCGCACACGCAATGGCTATGTGACGGCGACACGTATCTGTGCCTCCTGCACGAATCAAGAGCATGCTTTCTACTTTTCTCCGGTCTTGAATAAAATTTTAGGATTTACGCATTCTATAGGGATCGTTGTGCAAAGTACCGCAGCGTGTATAGGCCAGCGAATAGCGGGCCTCACCAACGGTATTCCCAATATGCTGTTCGTCTATAGCAACATATGCGAACCCTATATTACAGGAGATGTCCATACACCTTTGCTACGGGTCTTATCGGCCGATGCCTCTGATAATTACAATTACGGGTCAGTGAAAATCAAAAGTTTCTCACCGCCGCGCTACGTGCCTCTTCTGTGCACTAGTTTCCAAACAATTGACATTGATATAAGGGATGAGTTTGGTGCGCCAATACCATTTGAGCACGGGACACTGACCGTGACATTACAATTCAAGCGCGTCGATTAATAACGGTAAACAATGGATTATTACGGTGAGCACTTTGAAGCACAGGTTGGCGGCGGCGGCAGTGGTGCTAGGACAGGCTACGGCGGTATCAGCCATGTATACATCGGTTCACCGAATCAGCGCGGGCATGGCATCGGTAGCTTTCTCGGAGGGCTCTTCCGCAGCATCATACCATTATTAAAGCAAGGGGCTCGGGCTGTCGGTAAGGAAGCGTTGCGCTCGGGTATCAATGTAGCCGGCGATATAATTGACAGTGGGATAAGACCGAGAGATGCTTTCAAAGCGCGCCTGCGTGAATCAGGGCAGAATTTAAAGCGAAAGGCGGAAGAAAAAATGAACACTCTCATGCAGGGCTCCGGTTATAAGCCCGATAAAATCATGAAACTGCTACATTCCGTTAGTGGAAGCTCAGCACGTCGCATCGGTGGAAAGAGAAAGAAATCTACACAAACGAAGAAGAAGAAGAAAAGAAAGAAGAGCGGTAAAACAGCATCGGTGAAGAGGTTAAAGACAAAAGCCCGAGGAAAAAAGAAGAAGAAGAAGAAGAAGGCGCTGAGGACTGTCGCGGATATTTTTGCATAGAAAAAATGGCTTTCTTACACGCCCACTCGTGCGAGTGTTTGAAGTCCGAACTCGAGCTATTTACACTACCTCCAACCCAAACTACGATCGAGGGTACGCAGTGGGTATACTATAAACCGATTTCATCATTGACCGATGATTCCCCTATTGAGTTTGTGGTACCAGGACAGGGTGATGAGTATATCGACCTTGCCCATACCATGCTGAGCCTTCGCGTTCAAATAAATACAAAGGCTGTTCCAAAGGAGGGCGCTGCTGCTACTGATGAAGCTGGTCCCATAAATAATCTGCTACATTCAATGTTCAATCAGGTTGATGTTTTTTTAAACCAAAAGCTTGTATCACCCCCTAACAATGCTTATGCATACCGAGCATACATTGAAACCCTGTTGAATTATGGGTCTGGCGCGAAGAACTCCCACCTTACGAGCGTTCTCTGGTATAACGATACAGCCGGTAAAATGGATGATATAGCGGGTGCTAATACAGGGCTTAAAAGCCGTCGAGAACATTTAAGCGTTGGAAAAACAGTCGATCTGCTTGGGCATCTTCATTGCGACATCTTCAATCAGGAGAGATTTTTGATAAATGGTGTTGAAATGCGTTTGCGTCTAGTGCGTACCAACAACGCCTTTTGCCTCATGACCTCTTCACCGGATTGCAGTATTCGTATAGTGGAAGCATCGCTCCTCGTACGACGTGCTAAGATAGCTCCCGGCGTACTTTTGGCCCACGCAAGAGCTCTTTCTAAAGTAACCGCAAAATATCCGCTGACCCGTGTAGAGGTTAAAGCGATATCAATGCATGCTGGTGTGTATGGTGATACTCTGGATAATGTCATACTCGGCCAGTTACCAAAACGCATAATAATAGGCTTCGTCAATAATAAGGCCTTCAATGGTGATCGCAAGCTGAACCCATTCAATTTTAATAATTACGGTATCAATTATCTTTCGTTGTACGCGGATGGTGTGCAGATACCATCAAAACCTTTGCAGCCTGACTTCCAAAACGACAGCCAATACGTGGATGCCTACCATACTTTGTTTTCCGGCACGGGGATTCATTTTCTCAATCAGGGCAATTGTATTTCGCGTACGTCTTATCCTTTGGGATATTGCCTGTTTGCGTTTGATCTCACCCCCGATCTCTCGGCCAATAGCAGCACTCATTGGAATTTAGTGAGGCATGGTAGCGTCAGAATAGAAGTACGTTTCCAAGAAGCTCTTACATCGACAGTTAATTGCATAGTATACGCGGAGTATGATAACGTGTTGGAAATCGATTCATCCCGACAAGTAATTGTGGACTTCAGTGGCTGATTCGAAAATCATTATACATACACCGAATCACTTGGGTCGGTACGCAGTGCAATACGAATAAGTCTTTAGTATGCGCTGGTGCTTTGACGAATCACAACGCTCATCATGATGAATATCGTGATTGACATACAGGGCCTGAAGGACAAATATAACAACTTTATACCGAAAGAAGTTGCTGTCATCGGTATCGAGTCTGACTTTTATGCTCACTGGCTTGTAGCAGCACCTCATTCGTATGGTGAGCTACAGCCACATATACAACGACAAAACGAGTGGCTGAAAAATAATCATCATGGTATAAAGTGGCGTGAGGGTACTACGCCATTATATGATGTTGAAAATATTCTGAAGAAAATTGCTGCTCGTGCAGCCAGAATATTCACAAGAGGCAGTGATAAATCGTTGTACCTGGCGCATCTCACCGGCTGTTTTATTATAAATTTGGAAGAAGACGATGAAGTACCAACACTCCGTAATCTACCTGCAAGTGAAACGTTCTGCATATACCACGGCCTGCTCCGCAAAAATGAGAAACATCAATGTTCTTTAAATAACGCAACGAGCATCAAGAACTGGCTTTGTCACCGCAATCGCTACAGCTCCTTGTGGGAGTATAGGACGACCACGACGTGGAACGTAGGTCTGACGGAGCAAGAAGATCGAGACAAACGTCTCCGAAAAAAACTATCTGCCCTGGCTTGTTATGAACAGCCTGCAAATTCTACGAGCTTTGCAGCATATTCAAAATCACGAGATAGGGGTGTACCCTGCGGATCGTATCCCGAAGGTGTGGACGAAACCGACAGCCCTTGTTGTTAATACCGATGGCCACAAACAGCCAGGAGCCCACTGGGTCGCCATCTACGTCGATCAAAATGGACACGGATGGTTCTTCGATAGCTACGGGCTCCCTCCAATCGTCCCACAGCATCTCAAACGACTCCGAAGTAACTGCAAACTCTTCCGATTCAACACTACTCAATTTCAAGGTCCGGATTCGCAGTGTTGCGGACAGTATTGCGTTATGTTTCTTCATTATATGTGCACTGGCTTCGGCATTGATAAGTTTAGAAGTGTATTTTCAAATGACTTATCCCGCAACGATAAAATAGCCTACGACTATTACAACGCTTACGCTAAAAAGCTTAATAATTCAAAATCTAGAAATAAGGATCATGATGATTTTAGCTCTAAGTGTTTTCATTGTATGCAAAGCTGTTATCCTCGGACTCGATGATTGTAAATGCTCGATTATTATTGGAAAATATACGGAACGCATAGGCGGTAAAATTGCATTTAAACCTTATTTTTTATATCATAGGAGAGCGGAAAATTCCATCGGGTGATAGTCAGACCCAAGTCGCGCGTGACAATGGCTAAAAATGCTGATTTCAGCAGGTATCATATTCAATACTGGTGGGGGAAGCTGCAGTGTTTTATTGGAGGGGGGTGTCTTGGATGATGATGTATCCGCGAAACATTTTTCAGTCTTGAGCGCTCCTTAATGAGAAGCACACAACAAAAGCAACGTGCTCTAAAAGAAAGAATAGAAGCACTTTTAAAAGATATTGCGGCAATTAAAGAAATTATTCGCACCACGTCGGAATTTCGTCATCTATCGAGAAAATTGAACGCTCTCAGTCTCAATAATAATGGACTTCTCGAGAATCAACAAAGTGGGCCTCTTGACGGATTTTTTACCCGTAAAACGACTTGCTGAACTAACGCCGGAAAAGGAATACAGCGTCACGGATATCAAACGTGTTCAGACGAAATGGGGGTCTCGAATCACCATTGATGTGGAGGACGAATTCTCTTGCTTTCTTCCAACGAGGTTTGTCAAGCTGTTCGAAGAAGACGACGCTCTATTCCGTCAGATGATATCCGTAGCACATGCAAATAATTTAATATTGCAATACTACGGAGGAAAATTCAACAACATGGAGTTCAAAGAGGGGCAAAAATAAAATTATATCAGTGCTCGTATTGGTGCTTATTAAGAATACATAGTTCAAATGTAATTCCTCGTAAACGGTAATGAAGTGCTTCATTCTCATTGTTCAAAATGTAATTCCTCGTAAACGGTATGAAGTGCTTCAATCTCATTGTATAAATTCATTGTATACAACTCATTTTATGAAATTCAATAAATTTTATGTCAAATTTACCGAATACCTCTTCACTCTTCCATACACCCAGCGATCATGATAAAGGCGAATTATTATTATTATTACGTCGTTGACAAACACACGAGCAGCGCTGGGTCTCGGGCTTAAGCTCGTCTTCAGCGTAAGAGAGAGAGAGAGAGAGAGAGAGAGAGGGGTTAAGGTTCACGAGCAGCGTTGGGTCTCGGGCTTAAGCTCGTCTTCAGCGAAAGAGAGAGAGAGAGAGAGAGGGGATAAGGCTCATCACGGGGCTTGTGAGCAAAAAGTGGTGGCGGTGGTGGGGGAAATCTCGCCATTTTGGCGAAAAAGTGGTGGGGGAAGCTCGGGACTTCCCCACCGCTTTTTTCTGAATAATAATAATAATAATAATAATAATAATAATAATAATAATAATAATAATAATAATAATAATAATAATAATAATAATATCTCCGGCGAAAAGTGGAGGGGGAAATAATGCCACTCTGACGACAGTGGTAATAATAATGATGATGATAATAATATGGCGCGCAAAGTGGTGGGGGGATATCCACTCTGGCGAAAAGTAGTGGGGGGTGGTGGGGGGATTTCCCCCACCACTTTTTCGCCAGAGTGGTACACCTACTACTGACGTTATACGCTCAGGGACCTCGTACTATAGTGGAAAAAAAATATCAATAATTTTCGATTCCCGGAAAGACCCCATTTGAGGGGGTGAAAATTTAAAAAAAAAACTATCTCGGAGCGACGATCTTAGGCCAACGAGTTTTTTGACGTTATACGCTCAGGGACCTCGTATTATGTTGGGAAAAAAATATCAATAATTTTTAATTTCCGGAAAGACTCCATTTAAGGGGGTGAAAATTTCAAAAAAATCTATCTCGGAGCGACGATCTTAGGCCAACGAGTTTTTCGACGTTATACGCTCAGGGACCTCATACTATGTTGGAAAAAAAATATCAATAATTTTCGATTCTCGGAAAGACCCTATTTAAGGGAGTGAACATTTCAAAAAAATCTATCTCGGAGCGATGACCTTGTGCCAACGAGTTTTTTGACGTTGGAAGCTTAGGGACCGTGTACTATGTTGGAAAAAAACATCAATAACATTCGATTCTAGAAAAGACCTCATTAAAGGGGGTGAAATATTCAAAATAATCTATCTCGGAGCGACGATCTTAGGCCAACGAGTTTTCCGACGTCATACGCTCAGGGACCTCGTACTATGTTGGAAAAAAAATATCAATAATTTTCGATTCCTGGAAAGACCCCAATTAAGGGGGTGAAATGTTCAAAAAAATCTATCTCAGAGCGACGATCTTAGGCCAACGAGTTTTTTGACGTCATACGCTCAGAAACCTCGTACTATGTTGGAAAAAAAATATCAACAATTTTCAATTCCCGGAAAGACCTCATTTAAGGGGGTGAAAATTTCAAAAAAATCTATCTCGGAGCGACGATCTTAGGTCAACGAGTTTTTTGACGGTAGACGCTCAGGGACCTCGTACTATGTTGGGAAAAAAATATCAATAATTTTTGATTTCCGGAAAGACCTCATTTAAGGGGGTGAAAATTTCAAAAAAATCTATCCCGGAGCGACGATCTTAGGCCAACGAGTTTTTTGACGTTATACGCTCAGGGACCTCGTACTATGTTGAGAAAAAAATGTCAATAATTTTCGATTCCCGGAAAGACCCCATTTGAGGGGGTTAAAATTTTAAAAAAATCTATCTCGAAGCGACGATCTTAGGCCAACGAGTCTTTTGACGTTATACGCTCAGGGAACTCGTTCTATGTTGGAAAAAAAATATCAATAATTTTCGTTTCCCGGAAAGACCCCATTAGAGAGGGTTAAAATTTCAAAAAAATCTGACTCGGAACGACGATCTTAGGCCAACGAGTTTTTTGACGTTATACGCTTAGGGACCTCGTACTATGTTGGAAAAAAAATATCAATAATTTCCGATTCCCGGAAAGACCCCATTTGAGGGGGTGAAAATTTAAAAAAAAACTATCTCGGAGCGACGATCTTAGGCCAACGAGTTTTTTGACGTTATACGCTCAGGGACCTTGTACTATGTTGGAAAAAAAATATCAATAATTTTCGATACCCGGAAAGACCCAATTTAAGGGGGTAAAAATTTCAAAAAAATCTATCTCGGAGCGACGATCTTAGGCCAACGAGTTTTTTGACGTTATACGCTCAGGGACCTTGTACTATGTTGGAAAAAAAATATCAATAATTTTCGATACCCGGAAAGACCCAATTTAAGGGGGTAAAAATTTCAAAAAAATCTATCTCGAAGCGACGATCTTAGGCCAAAGAGTTTTTTGACGTTATACGCTTAAAGACCTCGTACTATGTTGGAAAAAAAATATAAATAATTTTCGATTCCCGGAAAGACCCCATTTAAGGGGGTAAAAATTTCAAAAAAATCTATCTCGAAGCAACGATCTTAGATCAACGGGTTTTTTGACGTTATACGCTCAGAGACCTCGTACTATGTTGGAAAAAAAATATCAATAATTTTCGATTCCCGGAAAGACCCTATTTAAGGGGGTGAAAATTTCAAAAAAATCTATCTTGGAGCGACGATCTTCGGCCAACGAGTTTTTTGACGTTATACGCTCAAGGACCTTGTACTATGTTGGAAAAAAAATATCAATAATTCTCAAATCACGGAAAGACCTCATTTGAAGGGGTGAAAATTTCAAAAAAATCTCTCTTGGAGCGACGATCTTAGGAAAACGGGTTTTTTGACGTTATACGCTCAGGGACCTCGTACGATGTTGGAAAAAAAAAATCAATGATTTTCGATTCCCGGAAAGACCCCATTTAAGGGGGTGAAAATTTCAAAAAAATCTATCTTGGAGCGACGATCTTAGGCCAACGAGTTTTTTGACGTTATACGCTCAGGGACCTCGTACGATGTTGGAAAAAAAATATCAATAAGTTTTGATTCCCGGAAAGACCCCATTTAAAGGGGTGAAAATTTCAAAAAAATCTATCTCATAGCGACGATTTTAGGCTAACGAGTTTTTTGACGTTATACGCTCAGGGACCTCGTACTATGTTGGGAAAAAAATGTCAATAATTTTCGATTCCCGGAAAGACCCCATTTGAGGGGGTTCAAATTTCAAAAAAATCTATCTCGGAGCGACGATCTTAGGCCAACGAGTGTTTTGACGTTATACGCTCAGGGACCTCGTTCTATGTTGGAAAAAAAATATCAATAATTTTCGATTCCCGGAAAGACCCCATTAGAGCGGGTTAAAATTTCAAAAAAATCTATCTCGGAGCGACGATCTTAGGCCAACGAGTTCTTTAACGTTATACGCTTAGGGACCTTGTACTATGTTGGAAAAAAAATATCAATAATTTTCGATTCTTGGAAAGACCCCATTTGAGGGGATGAAAATTTCAAAAAAAACTATCTCGGAGCGACGATCTTGGGCCAACGAGTTTTTTGACGTTATACGCTCAGGGACCTCGTACTATGTTGGAAAAAAAATATTAATAATTTTCGATTCCCGGAAAGACCCCATTTAAAGGGGTGAAAATTTCAAAAAAATCTCTCTCGGAGCGACGATCTTAGGCCAACGAGTTTTTTTACGTTATACGCCTAGGGATCTCATACGATGTTGGAAAAAAAATATCAATAATTTTCGATTCCCGGCAAGACCCCATTTAAGGGGGTGAAAATTTCAAAAAAATCTATCTTGGAGCGACGATCTTGGGCCAACGAGTTTTTCGACGTTATACGCTCAGGGACTTCGTACTATGTTGGAAAAAAAATATCAATAATTTTCGATTCCCGGAAAGACCCCATTTAAGGGAGTGAAAATTTCAAAAAAATCTCTCTTGGAGCGACGATCTTAGGCCAACGATTTCTTTGACGTCATACGCTCAGGGACCTCGTACTATGTTTGAAAAAAAATATCAATAATTTTCGATTCCTGGAAAGACCCCATCTAAGGGGGTGAAAATTTTAAAAAAACCTATCTCGGAGCGACGATCTTGGGCCAACAAGTTTTTTGACGTTATACGCTCAAGGAACTCGTACTATGTTGGAAAAAAAATATCAATAATTTTCGATTCTCGGAAAGACCCCATTTAAGGGGGTGAAAATTTCAAAAAAAACTAACTCGTAGCGACGATCTTAGGCCAACGACTTTTTTGACGTTCTACGCTCAGGGACCTCGTACTATGTTGGAAAAAAAATATCAATAATTTTCGATTCCCGGAAAGATCTCATTTAAGGGGGTGGATATTTCAAAAAAATCTATCTCGGAGCGACGATCTTAGGCCAACGAGTTTTTTGACGTTATACGCTCAGGGACCTCGTACTATGTTGGGAAAAGAATATCAATAATTTTCGATTCCCGGAAAGACCCCATTTAAGGGGGTGAAAATTTCAAAAAAATCTCTCTCGGAGCGTCGATCTTAGGCCAACTGGTTTATTGACGTTATACGCTCAGGGACCTCGTACTATATTGGAAAAAATTATGTCAATAATTTTCGATTCCATGAAAGACCCCATTTAAGGGGGTAAACATTTTTAAAAAATCCATCCTGGAGCGACGATCTTAGGCCAACGAGTTTTTTGACGTTATACGCTCAGGGACCTCGTACTATGTTGGAAAAAAAATATCAATAATTTTCGATTTCTGGAAAGACTCCATTTAAGGGGGTGAAAATTTCAAAAAATTCCGTCTCGGAGCGACGATCTTAGGCGAACAAGTTTTTTGACGTTATACGCTCAGGGACCTCGTACTATGTTGGAAAAAAAATATCGATAATTTTCGATTCCCGGAAAGACCCAATTTAAGGGGGTGGAAATTTCAAAAAAATCTATCTCGGAGCGACGATCTTTGGCCAACGAGTTTTTTGACGTTATACGCTCAGGGACCTCGTACTATGTTGGAAAAAAAATATCAATAATTTTCGATTTCCGGAAAGACCCCATTTAAGAGGGTGAAAATTTCAAAAAATCTATCTCGGAGCGACGATCTTAGGCCAACTGGTTTATTGACGTTATACGCTCGGGGAACTCGTACGATGTTGGAAAAAAAATCTAAATAATTTTCGATTCCCGGAAAGACCCCATTGAAGGGGGTGAAAACTTCAAAAAAATCTATCTCGGAGCGACGATCTTAGGCGAACTGGTTTATTGACGTTATACGCTCAGGGACCTCTTACGATGTTGGAAAAAAAATCTTAATAATTTTCGATCCCCGGAAAGACCCCATTTAAGGGGGTGAACATTTTAAAAAAATCTATCTCGGAGCGATAACCTTAGGCCAACTGTTTTATTGACGTTTTACGCTTGGGTACCTCGTACGATGTTGGAAAAAAAATATTAATAATTTTCGATTTCCGGAAAGACCCCATTTAAGGGGGTGAAAATGTCATAAAAATCTATCTCGGAGCAACGATCTTAGGCCAACGAGTTTTTTGATGTTATACGCTGAGGGACCTCGTACTATGTTGGAAAAAAAATATCAATAATTTTCGATTTCCGGAAAGACCCCATTTGAGGGGGTAAAAATTTCAAAAAAATCCATCTCGGAGCGACGATCTTAGGCCAACAAGTTTTTTGACGTTATACGCTTAGGGACCCCGTACGATGTTGGAAAAAAAATATTAATAATTTTCGATTCCCGGAAAGACCCCATTTAAGGGGGTGAAAAATTCAAAAAAATCTATCTCGGAGCGACGATCTTAGGCCAACGGGTTTTTTAACGTTATACGCTTAGAGACCTCCTACTATGTTGGAAAAAAATTATCAATAATTTTCGATTTCCGGAAAGACCCCATTTAAGGGGGTGAAAATTTCAAAAAAATATATCTCGGAGCAACGATCTTAGGCCAACGAGTTTTTTGACGTTATACGCTCAGGGACCTCGTACTATGTTGGAGAAAAAATATCAATAATTTTCGATTCCCGGAAAGACCCCATTTAAGGGGGTGAAAATTTCAAAAAAATCTATCTCGGAGCGACGATCTTGGGCCAACGAGTTTTTTAACGTTATACGCTTAGGGACCTCGTACTATGTTGGAAAAAAAATATCAATAATTTTCGATTTTCCGGAAAGACCCTATTTAAGGGGGTAAAAATTTCAAAAAAAACTATCTCGGAGCGACGATCTTAGGTCAACGAGTTTTTTGACGTTATACGCACAGGGACCTCGTACTATGTTGGAAAAAAAATATTAATAATTTTTGATTCCCGGAAAGACCCCATTCAAGGGGGTGAAAATTTCAAAAAAATCTATCTCGGAGCGACGATCTTGGGCCAACGAGTTTTTTGACGATATACGCACAGAGACCTCGTACTGAGTTGGAAAAAAAATATCAATAATTTTCGATTCCCGGAAAGACCCCATTTAAGGAGGTAAAAATTTCGAAAAAATCTATCTCGGAGCGACGATCTTAGGCCGACGAGTTTTTTGACGTTATACGCTTAGGGACCTCGTACTATGTTGGAAAAAAAATATCAATAATTTTTGATTTCCGGAAAGACCCCATTGAAGGGGGTGAAAATTTCAAAAAAATCTACTCCGGAGCGACGATCTTAGGCCAACGAGTTTTTTAACGTTATACACTCAGAGACCTCGTACTATGTTGGAAAAAAAATATCAATAATTTTCGATTCCCAGAAAAACCCCATTTAAGGGGGTTTAAAATTTCAAAAAAATCTATTTCGGAGCGACGATCTTAGTCCAACGAGTTTTTTGACGTTATACGCTCAAGGACCTCGTACTCTGTTGGAAAAGAGAATCAATAATTTTCGATTCCCGGAAAGACCCCATTTAAGGAAGTGAAAATTTCAAAAAAATCTATCTCGGAGCGATGACCTTAGGCCAACGAGTTTTTTGACGTTAGACGCTCAGAGACCTCGTACTATGTTGGAAAAAAAATATCAATAATTTTTGATTTCCGGAAAGACCTCATTTAAGGGGGTGAAAATTTCAAAAAAATCTATCCCGGAGCGACGATCTTAGGCCAACGAGTTTTTTGACGTTATACGCTCAGGGACCTCGTACTATGTTGGGAAAAAAATGTCAATAATTTTCGATTGCCGGAAAGACCCCATTTGAGGGGGTTAAAATTTCAAAAAAATCTATCTCGAAGCGACGATCTTAGGCCAACGAGTCTTTTGACGTTATACGCTCAGGGAACTCGTTCTATGTTGGAAAAAAAATATCAATAATTTTCGTTTCCCGGAAAGACCCCATTAGAGAGGGTTAAAATTTCAAAAAAATCTGACTCGGAACGACGATCTTAGGCCAACGAGTTTTTTAACGTTATACGCTTAGGGACCTCGTACTATGTTAAAAAAAAAAATATCAATAATTTTCGATTCCCGGAAAGACCTTATTTGAGGGGGTGAAAATTTCAAAAAAAACTATCTCGGAGCGACGATCTTAGGCCAACGAGTTTTTTGACGTTATACGCTCAGGGACCTTGTACTATGCTGGAAAAAAAATATCAATAATTTTCGATACCCGGAAAGACCCAATTTAAGGGGGTAATAATTTCAAAAAAATCTCTCTCGGAGCGACGATCTTAGGCCAACGAGTTTTTTGACGTCATACGCTCAGGGACCTCATACGATGTTGGAAAAAAAATATCAATAATTTTCGATTCCCGGAAAGACCCTATTTAAGGGGCTGAACATTTCAAAAAAATCTATCTCGGAGCGACGATCTTAGGCCAACAAGTTTTTTGACGTTATACGCTTAGAGACCTCGTACTATGTTGGAAAAAAAATATCAATAATTTTCGATTCCCGGAAAGACCCCATTTAAAGGGGTGAAAATTTCGAAAAAATCTATCTCGGAGCGACGATCTTGGGCCAACGAGTTTTTTGACGTTATACGCTCAGAGACTTCGTACTATGTTGGAAAAAAAATATCAATTATTTTCGATTCCCGGAAAGACCCCGTTTAAGGGGGTGAAAATTTTAAAAAAATCTCTTTCGGAGCAACGATCTTAGGCCAACGAGTTTTTTGACGTTATACGCTTAGGGACCTCGTACTAAGTTGAAAAAAAAATATCAATAATTTTCGATTCTCGGAAAGACCCCATTTAAGGGGGTAAAAACTTCAAAAAAATCTCTCTCGGAGCGACGATTTTAGGGCAACGAGTTTTTTGACGTTATACGCTCAGAAACCTCGTACGATGTTGAAAAAAAAATATCACTTATTTTCGATTTCCGGAAAGACCCTATTTAAGGGGGTGAAAATTTCAAAAAAATCTATCTCGGAGCGACGATCTTAGGCCATCGAGTTTTTTGACGTTAGACGCTCAGGGACCTCGTACTATGTTGGAAAAAAAATATCAATAATTTCCGATTTCCGGAAAGACCTCCTTTAAGGAAGTGAAAATTTCAAAAAAATCTATCTCGGAGCGACGATATTAGGCTAACAAGTTTTGTGACGTTATACGCTCAGGGACCTCGTACTATGTTGGAAAAAAAATATTAATAATTTTTGATTCCCGGAAAGACCCCATTTGAGGAGGTAAAAATTTCAAAAAAATCTATTTTGGAGCGAGGATCTTAGGCAAACGAGTTTTTTGACGTTATACGCTCAGGGACCTCGTACTATAGTGGAAAAAAAATATCAATAATTTTCGATTCCCGGAAAGACCCCATTTGAGGGGGTGAAAATTTAAAAAAAAAACTATCTCGGAGCGACGATCTTAGGCCAACGAGTTTTTTGACGTTATACGCTCAGGGACCTCGTATTATGTTGGGAAAAAAATATCAATAATTTTTAATTTCCGGAAAGACTCCATTTAAGGGGGTGAAAATTTCAAAAAAATCTATCTCGGAGCGACGATCTTAGGCCAACGAGTTTTTCGACGTTATACGCTCAGGGACCTCATACTATGTTGGAAAAAAAATATCAATAATTTTCGATTCTCGGAAAGACCCTATTTAAGGGAGTGAACATTTCAAAAAAATCTATCTCGGAGCGATGACCTTGTGCCAACGAGTTTTTTGACGTTGGAAGCTTAGGGACCGTGTACTATGTTGGAAAAAAACATCAATAACATTCGATTCTAGAAAAGACCTCATTAAAGGGGGTGAAATATTCAAAATAATCTATCTCGGAGCGACGATCTTAGGCCAACGAGTTTTCCGACGTCATACGCTCAGGGACCTCGTACTATGTTGGAAAAAAAATATCAATAATTTTCGATTCCTGGAAAGACCCCAATTAAGGGGGTGAAATGTTCAAAAAAATCTATCTCAGAGCGACGATCTTAGGCCAACGAGTTTTTTGACGTCATACGCTCAGAAACCTCGTACTATGTTGGAAAAAAAATATCAACAATTTTCAATTCCCGGAAAGACCTCATTTAAGGGGGTGAAAATTTCAAAAAAATCTATCTCGGAGCGACGATCTTAGGTCAACGAGTTTTTTGACGGTAGACGCTCAGGGACCTCGTACTATGTTGGGAAAAAAATATCAATAATTTTTGATTTCCGGAAAGACCTCATTTAAGGGGGTGAAAATTTCAAAAAAATCTATCCCGGAGCGACGATCTTAGGCCAACGAGTTTTTTGACGTTATACGCTCAGGGACCTCGTACTATGTTGAGAAAAAAATGTCAATAATTTTCGATTCCCGGAAAGACCCCATTTGAGGGGGTTAAAATTTTAAAAAAATCTATCTCGAAGCGACGATCTTAGGCCAACGAGTCTTTTGACGTTATACGCTCAGGGAACTCGTTCTATGTTGGAAAAAAAATATCAATAATTTTCGTTTCCCGGAAAGACCCCATTAGAGAGGGATAAAATTTCAAAAAAATCTGACTCGGAACGACGATCTTAGGCCAACGAGTTTTTTGACGTTATACGCTTAGGGACCTCGTACTATGTTGGAAAAAAAATATCAATAATTTCCGATTCCCGGAAAGACCCCATTTGAGGGGGTGAAAATTTAAAAAAAAACTATCTCGGAGCGACGATCTTAGGCCAACGAGTTTTTTGACGTTATACGCTCAGGGACCTTGTACTATGTTGGAAAAAAAATATCAATAATTTTCGATACCCGGAAAGACCCAATTTAAGGGGGTAAAAATTTCAAAAAAATCTATCTCGGAGCGACGATCTTAGGCCAACGAGTTTTTTGACGTTATACGCTCAGGGACCTTGTACTATGTTGGAAAAAAAATATCAATAATTTTCGATACCCGGAAAGACCCAATTTAAGGGGGTAAAAATTTCAAAAAAATCTATCTCGAAGCGACGATCTTAGGCCAAAGAGTTTTTTGACGTTATACGCTTAAAGACCTCGTACTATGTTGGAAAAAAAATATAAATAATTTTCGATTCCCGGAAAGACCCCATTTAAGGGGGTAAAAATTTCAAAAAAATCTATCTCGAAGCAACGATCTTAGATCAACGGGTTTTTTGACGTTATACGCTCAGAGACCTCGTACTATGTTGGAAAAAAAATATCAATAATTTTCGATTCCCGGAAAGACCCTATTTAAGGGGGTGAAAATTTCAAAAAAATCTATCTTGGAGCGACGATCTTCGGCCAACGAGTTTTTTGACGTTATACGCTCAGGGACCTTGTACTATGTTGGAAAAAAAATATCAATAATTCTCAAATCACGGAAAGACCTCATTTGAAGGGGTGAAAATTTCAAAAAAATCTCTCTTGGAGCGACGATCTTAGGAAAACGGGTTTTTTGACGTTATACGCTCAGGGACCTCGTACGATGTTGGAAAAAAAAAATCAATGATTTTCGATTCCCGGAAAGACCCCATTTAAGGGGGTGAAAATTTCAAAAAAATCTATCTTGGAGCGACGATCTTAGGCCAACGAGTTTTTTGACGTTATACGCTCAGGGACCTCGTACGATGTTGGAAAAAAAATATCAATAAGTTTTGATTCCCGGAAAGACCCCATTTAAAGGGGTGAAAATTTCAAAAAAATCTATCTCATAGCGACGATTTTAGGCTAACGAGTTTTTTGACGTTATACGCTCAGGGACCTCGTACTATGTTGGGAAAAAAATGTCAATAATTTTCGATTCCCGGAAAGACCCCATTTGAGGGGGTTCAAATTTCAAAAAAATCTATCTCGGAGCGACGATCTTAGGCCAACGAGTGTTTTGACGTTATACGCTCAGGGACCTCGTTCTATGTTGGAAAAAAAATATCAATAATTTTCGATTCCCGGAAAGACCCCATTAGAGCGGGTTAAAATTTCAAAAAAATCTATCTCGGAGCGACGATCTTAGGCCAACGAGTTCTTTAACGTTATACGCTTAGGGACCTTGTACTATGTTGGAAAAAAAATATCAATAATTTTCGATTCTTGGAAAGACCCCATTTGAGGGGATGAAAATTTCAAAAAAAACTATCTCGGAGCGACGATCTTAGGCCAACGAGTTTTTTGACGTTATACGCTCAGGGACCTCGTACTATGTTGGAAAAAAAATATTAATAATTTTCGATTCCCGGAAAGACCCCATTTAAAGGGGTGAAAATTTCAAAAAAATCTCTCTCGGAGCGACGATCTTAGGCCAACGAGTTTTTTTACGTTATACGCCTAGGGATCTCATACGATGTTGGAAAAAAAATATCAATAATTTTCGATTCCCGGCAAGACCCCATTTAAGGGGGTGAAAATTTCAAAAAAATCTATCTTGGAGCGACGATCTTGGGCCAACGAGTTTTTCGACGTTATACGCTCAGGGACTTCGTACTATGTTGGAAAAAAAATATCAATAATTTTCGATTCCCGGAAAGACCCCATTTAAGGGAGTGAAAATTTCAAAAAAATCTCTCTTGGAGCGACGATCTTAGGCCAACGATTTCTTTGACGTCATACGCTCAGGGACCTCGTACTATGTTTGAAAAAAAATATCAATAATTTTCGATTCCTGGAAAGACCCCATCTAAGGGGGTGAAAATTTTAAAAAAACCTATCTCGGAGCGACGATCTTGGGCCAACAAGTTTTTTGACGTTATACGCTCAAGGAACTCGTACTATGTTGGAAAAAAAATATCAATAATTTTCGATTCTCGGAAAGACCCCATTTAAGGGGGTGAAAATTTCAAAAAAAACTAACTCGTAGCGACGATCTTAGGCCAACGACTTTTTTGACGTTCTACGCTCAGGGACCTCGTACTATGTTGGAAAAAAAATATCAATAATTTTCGATTCCCGGAAAGATCTCATTTAAGGGGGTGGATATTTCAAAAAAATCTATCTCGGAGCGACGATCTTAGGCCAACGAGTTTTTTGACGTTATACGCTCAGGGACCTCGTACTATGTTGGGAAAAGAATATCAATAATTTTCGATTCCCGGAAAGACCCCATTTAAGGGGGTGAAAATTTCAAAAAAATCTCTCTCGGAGCGTCGATCTTAGGCCAACTGGTTTATTGACGTTATACGCTCAGGGACCTCGTACTATATTGGAAAAAATTATGTCAATAATTTTCGATTCCATGAAAGACCCCATTTAAGGGGGTAAACATTTTTAAAAAATCCATCCTGGAGCGACGATCTTAGGCCAACGAGTTTTTTGACGTTATACGCTCAGGGACCTCGTACTATGTTGGAAAAAAAATATCAATAATTTTCGATTTCTGGAAAGACTCCATTTAAGGGGGTGAAAATTTCAAAAAATTCCATCTCGGAGCGACGATCTTAGGCGAACAAGTTTTTTGACGTTATACGCTCAGGGACCTCGTACTATGTTGGAAAAAAAATATCGATAATTTTCGATTCCCGGAAAGACCCAATTTAAGGGGGTGGAAATTTCAAAAAAATCTATCTCGGAGCGACGATCTTTGGCCAACGAGTTTTTTGACGTTATACGCTCAGGGACCTCGTACTATGTTGGAAAAAAAATATCAATAATTTTCGATTTCCGGAAAGACCCCATTTAAGAGGGTGAAAATTTCAAAAAATCTATCTCGGAGCGACGATCTTAGGCCAACTGGTTTATTGACGTTATACGCTCGGGGAACTCGTACGATGTTGGAAAAAAAATCTAAATAATTTTCGATTCCCGGAAAGACCCCATTGAAGGGGGTGAAAACTTCAAAAAAATCTATCTCGGAGCGACGATCTTAGGCGAACTGGTTTATTGACGTTATACGCTCAGGGACCTCTTACGATGTTGGAAAAAAAATCTTAATAATTTTCGATCCCCGGAAAGACCCCATTTAAGGGGGTGAACATTTTAAAAAAATCTATCTCGGAGCGATAACCTTAGGCCAACTGTTTTATTGACGTTTTACGCTTGGGTACCTCGTACGATGTTGGAAAAAAAATATTAATAATTTTCGATTTCCGGAAAGACCCCATTTAAGGGGGTGAAAATTTCAAAAAAATCTATCTCGGAGCGACGATCTTAGGCCAACTGGTTTATTGACGTTATACGCTCAAGGACCTCGTACGATGTTGGAAAAAAAATATCCATAATTTTCGATTCTCGGAAAGACCCTATTTAAGGGGGTGAAAAATTTAAAAAAATCTATCTCGGAGCGACGATCTTAGGCCAACTGGTTTATTGTCGTTATACGCTCAGGGACCTCGTACGATGTTGGAAAAAAAAAATCAATAATTTTCGATTCTCAGAAAGACCCTATTTAAGGGGGTGAAAATTTCAAAAAAATCTATCTTGGAGCGATGACCTCAGGCCAACTGGTTTTTTGACGTTATACGCTCGGGTACCTCGTACGATGTTGGGTAAAGAAAATCAATAGTTTTTGATTCCCGGAAAGACCCCATTTAAGGGGGTGAAAACATCAAAAAAAATGTATCTTGAAGCGACGATCTTAGGCCAACTGTTTTATTCACGTTATACGCTCAGGGACCTCGTACGATGTTCGAAAAAAAATATCAATAATCTTCGAATCCCGGAAAGACCCCATTTAAGGGGCTGAAAATATAAAAAAAAATCTATCTCGGAGCGATAGAGGATTCCCAACTTTTGTATTGGCGTAATATGCTTAGGGGCCCGATAAAAAGTGAGAAAATAAATATAAATAATTTTTGATTCCTGGAAAGACCTTATTTAAGGGGGTGTAAATTTGAAAAAAATCTTAGAGGGAAAAAACATTCCCTGCTGATTTCTTCACGTTATACGCTTAGAGACGTCGTAGTAACTTCGAAAAAAAAGAATATTTTGGGACTTCCGGAACGACCACATTGAAGGTGATTACAATTTGAAAAAAATCTATCACGGAGGGTAAAAATATTTTCCGCCTTTATTTTCGTTACACGCCCAGGGATCTTCTGAAAACCCTGAAAACAATTATTAATATTTTTCGACTTTTGGAAAGATTCTAATTAAAGTGGTGATAATTTTCAAAAAAAATCTGTCGTGGAACGCAAAAACATCCCCTGCGTATTTCTTTCCGTTGTTTGTCAGGGACCTCTTGGAAACTGAAAAAAATACGAATATTTTTCGACTCCCGGAACGACCTTATTGAAGGGGGTGAACATTTTTAAAGAAACCGATCTCGGAGCGACAAAACATTCCCCGCCTATTTATTTTCGTTACACGTTCAGGGACGTTGTCTCAAACGCGAAAATGAATAACAATTATTTTTCATTCCCGGAAACACTCAATTCGTGGAGGTGAAAATGTCAGAAAATTACACGAACCTTGTAGTTTGTTTTTGGTACTCTTTTTGATTTGAATTTATTTTTCAATACATTTTTTTATTTTCAAACAAAACTCACAAACAATTTGAGATTTAAGAATAAATGATATGTCAAAAACACCCCCTTTATCTTGGCCTTTTTCCTGGTGGACCACTCTGTAACAGATAGAAAAAAGTTTTAAGAAATCGCAAATCATTTGTTGTCAAGCAATTATTATTATAATAAAATATCCAGAGACGCGGCTGCGTTTCGTCGCTAATTATTAAAGAAAGCTCGGAATATCTCAGTCGAGATCACCGCCTCCTCTTATATACGCGAATATGCCTTGGCTAACGCCGCTTTAACATTTTAATTCCATTATACCGAAAAACGCGACAACTTTTTGAACATCTACGAACTATGGTGATGTAACTAAAAAAATTGGCTTCTCATTGATACAATTTTTATGATGATCCGTCTTCATAATGCCGAGATATTATGGTATCGATGGACCAAATTTCGGTCGCGCTTATACATGGGTAGTACATCTATAGCCATGAGAATTATATTCAGCGAGTACTATATGTACAGCTATGACGTCATGTACGCCGAAAATATATCCGCAGCTATGAGCGTAATGCACGGCGATTATATATAATATTTGGCATCGATTCGGCCGCCGCGTCTCTTGATCCTATCTATATTCATATATAAAAGAATGAGTGTGCCAGTGTGTCCGAGAATGTGCAAGTGTGTGCAAGTATGTACGAGTGCGTGGGAGAGTGTGCGAGTATGTCCGAGTGTGTGCGACAGTCTGCAAGAGTGTCCGAGTTTGTGCGACTCTGCAGCAGTCTACGAGAGTGTGCTAATGTGTGCGAGTGTGCGGGAAAGGGTGCGAGTGTGTCTGAGTGTCTGCGAGAATGCGCGTCAGTCTGCAAGAGTGTGCGTGAGCGTGCAAACGTTCGCCTGAATGTGCGAGTGTGTGCGAAAGTGTGGGCGAGTGTGCGAAAGTTTACAAGTGTGTGCGAGAGTGTGCGAGTGTATGTGAGAGTGTGCCAGTACATCTGCTTACATCACGCTGCGTGCTGATTTCATAGTGCTGCTTGTACCATTGGAGTTCAGTCTCCATTCTCCGATTTTTTTTCCGTTCAATATTGAATTTCTGAAAAAAAATTCCATTTATTATTTTCCCAAACGTTACAATTTGTTTTCGTCAACAATAATTCAGCTTCATTTTTAGTTTTTTTCATTACTCACTTTTTTAAACTTTTCAGCTTCCACTTCGAAATATTGCCAATTCTCATTGGCTGAATCCAATTGTCTAAAAAAAAATTTAAAAATTGTTTATGCCGAATACAGTAATTAAAAATGACAGAAATATCAATGAAAGAGATTATACTTACGCTTGGAGTGGATTGCGCAATTGAAACGGATCAGGTGGCCTCGCAGAAACGAGCATTTCATCAATTCAATATAACAATTGGTAGAATAGACATAAACCTAGCAGCAGGCTATACATATATATATAGGAGGCTTTCCATACTCATTTGACCTGTGTATGATCCTGCACCTCTGGGATTTTGACCGCAATTTTGTAAGCGTAGTACCTGTTAATAGCACTCGGGTTCTTTCAGATTCTTTTGGAGCAACTTGATTTGAATAGTGTTTCGTGTTTTTTGAAAAAGCTTTTTATAGATAGAAGGAAAACCCTGCTTACTTTTGCTCAATGCTTGAAAATTTCCTCATAAAAAACTGAATGTTAGTCATTTTTGTTAGACTTTCAATTTCTGGCTACAAGTAATTTATACAATTACTTTTTTGGGAAAAATTACTTTCAGCCCAAATTTACAAATCCGAACAAAATGACAAAAACCCCGTTTTTCATATTGACAATTTCAAGTATTGAGCCAAAGTAGGAAAGGGTTTCGTTCTGGTTATAACAAAGCGTTTTCGAAAAATAACATTAAGAAAAAAATTCGAAGGAGGAACCGGAACCGAGTGAACGGTTTAAAAAAATATTTTGATAAGGGTTTCAATCCAGCTCTCTCCTTCTATTTAAAAAGAAAATCGAAAAAGCTTGTTTCAGACGGATGGAAACCCCTACTCACTTTTGCTGAAGGCTTCAAAATTTCTACATAAACAACGGCATTTTTGTGATTTTTTCAGTTCTTTAAATTTCTACTGAAAGTAACTAGTCCATAACATTATAATTTTATCAACAAATTACTTTTAGCCCCCAATTAAAAATGTGAAAAAATAACCAACAACCCCGTGTCTTATATTGAAAATTTCAATCGTTCGGTCAAAGTGGACAGGAATTTTCTTCCGTCTATAACAATTTTTTTTGAAAAAAAAAAATTCCAAAGTACGGTTGAATCGCTGCAAAAAAATCTGAACAAAATCCTGAGTCTTTTAAGAGGTACTACAAAACCATAAATTTGTTTGGACCTAACTAGACATGTGAAGGACGAGACCCAGGTCGTATCGGTGCGGAATGCCTCATATTCATATATAACACTCTATTCATTAAGCTCGATGACTGATTGGAAAACTATTTTTTTTTGTACCAATATCACAGAAAGAGAATATTATTTTTGTACTTAAATAATGCAAAAATCTTATAGCATACAATTTTTCAGCATGTTGCATTTATACATATGCTATTAAATTTTTGCAATCTTTTATGTAGGAAATTTATGTTCGATTACTATAATGTAGGTACCAAAGATTTTCATCTTCAAATCACTTATCGAGTTTAATTGATCAAGTGTCCAATATGCGTAGGTACATATGGGGTAATCCAGCGCAGGTTTGTTAATCAAAATAATTTTGAAATAAGGGATGTTTGAAAAAATCTGAAAAAATTATGAGGGTGTATTTTACACTCGATGCGATCATATAAAAAAAAAGATACAAATCCGAGAGGGTGAGGGAAACGGGTTTACACACTTCGGCTGGATTACCTCATATATATGAGGGATTCCACGCCATTTCGATCAAAATCTTGCCTTCATGATTCGGAATCTCGTCTAATTTTTTTTTCAGATAAAAACCGGATTGAAAAAAAAATCACCAATTATTTAAGAATTTTTTGGTCACGCGTTTTTTGTATTTTTTTTCTTAAAAAAGAGACCACTTTGTAAAATCTGAAAAATTCGGAATAATATAATAAAATAAAAAATTTTGGGCTTTGTTCCAAAATGGAGATTTTTATACTCTATGAGTAAAATTCCAAAAAACGCAATTAAAAAATGTAGTCATAGAGTCTTAAAATCTCCATTTTGGAACAAAGCTCAAAAATTTTCTTATATTTTATTATATTATTCTAAATTCTCTAAGATTTTACAAAGGTGTAGCTTTTTCCAAATAAAAATAACAATCTAAAGAAGCGTGACCGAAAAATTCGGAAATAATTTGGAAATTTTTTTTTAAATGTGTTTTTTTATATAAAAAATTTAGAGAAAAATCGAAATTTTGATCGGAATGTCGTGAAATGACACGAAAAAATCTTGTGTTGATTATTTCGATTTGACAAAAAATTTCCGAAATTTTTTCATAATTTTTTGGGCACGCGTTCTTTGGATTATTTCTTTTTTCTAAAGTATCCCTTTGTAAAATTGGAAAAAAATTTTAATAATCTAATAGAATATAACAACATTTTTGGGCTTTGTTCACAAATGGAGATTTTAATACTCTATGGGTAACATTTTTTTTCCAATTTTTTAAATTTTACTCATAGAGTATTAGAACCTTCATTTTGGAATCAAGCGCAACAATTTTGTTATATTTTATTGGATCATTCTGAATTTTTTCAGATTTTCCAAAGTGGTCATTTCAAAACAAAATAAAAAATAACAAAAATACAAAAATTTCATATTTCAATGCGTTTTTGTTTATATAGAAAATGTAGAGGAATATCGGAATTATGAAGGCACGATTTTTATCGAAATGGCGTGAAATGCCTCCTATATATATATGTATACGTACATACATATATATTTATATACATTGTAGACTGTTTAAAAAAAAAATTCATTCTTCATGCTCCTACCCCTCAAAACTTGAGTTTTGATAGATAAAAACATCCTCGCGAATTCGGGCCTCTGTGGCTCCATTGGAAGCCGCCCCTCATTGGACGTTCCCAATTTAAGGATGCTTTGCCCCTGCAGTCCCATCCAAAAATACAATGTAAATCTGAAAAAATTCAGCAACATTTGGCATGCTATAAACAACAATTACCAGTAATGGGATTGCCGAAAAATTATTAATAAATTGTTTAAACAAATAATTATACAACAATTTTTCCATAAATCATTTTTGTTCTGAAACAAATTGAATGCGTTGATTTTTCTAAACCCATATGAATTTTTTCAGAATTTTCTCCCTATTTTGAAATATTATAAAAAACATTTTGAAATACAAATAAACAACTGCCAATTTTTTATACGTTTTGCATTCAGGTTTATCATCAGCGTTGAAAAGTTTTCAAGACACTAGGCCAAAACATATATATCCATACAGCCATTCTATAAATTTCAAAACGGAAATTTCAAAATAGAGAGAAAATTCTGAAGAAATCCATATGCGTTCAGAAAAATCAACGCATTTGATCTGTGCAAGAAAAGAAAGAACTTATAGAAAAATGGTTGAATCATTATTTGCTTCATCAATTTTTTAATAACTGTTGGGCAATATTATAATTGATAATTGTTTTTTACGACATGCTTAGTGTATGATGTTAAAGTTTGCATCATTTCAATGCAACGAAAATAATTTTTTTAATTCAATTGATATTTAAACTTTGACCGTGCATTTGGCATTGCGAGTCCTTGATAAAGACCCCAAAATCCAACGATTTTTCACGTTGAAAACTTTTTGGAAAGAAGGAATTTTGTTTTCAAACGAACTATTTTCGTTGTATTTGAACGATGCAAACTTCAACCTCATTCTAAATTTTTCAGATTTTTATTGTATCACGAAGTTCGGAAATTTCGATCAGATACAAATTTTGGCTGGGACGGTCGGGGCCACGCATCCTTAACAGCCAATTAACGTCCTTTTGGAAAGAACCATTTGAAACCGTGGAGATTGTATTTGGAATTGAGAAAAAAACATCTCTTCAAATAAAACAATTTTTTGTTTCCAAATTCGATTTTTTTAAATATTCGAAACAATTTTCAGTAGAAATTTTTTGTTACAGTATTGTATTCTGAATAAATGTTGAGATCCATTTTATTCCTAATAATAATTTTGCGGCTAAAAATTGTCATAAACGATTCGAATAAAGTAAAATTGGTTTTTTCGTGATCATTTTTTTTCTTGATTCAAACACCCAGCGCGGTAGCTAGCTCTGTTATATTGTTTTATTGAGAGATCTTTTTTCTCAACTCCAAATACAATCCCCATGGTTTCAAATGTTTACTTCCAAAAAGGACGTTAATTGGCTGTTATAATTAGAAACGTCCTATGAGAGGCGGATGTGGGCAAGGGTATTTTTTTTTCTATAAAAACTCAAGTTTTTAGGGGTTGGAGCATGAAAAATTGTAAACAAAATTTTTTTAAGACAACCTAGTATATACACACTACCGGCGGCAAGTTTGTGGACAAAAATTCAAAAAAAAGGTGTAGAACGTTTTTTATGTTATTTTGCCGGAAGTCAACGTAAACCAATTTAACAAGCGGCATTTTAACGGGGAATAATTTGACTTAATTTCTTGTATTTTTCATGATTTTTACAATTAGTTTTCCGATTTGGACTCTATTTTGAAAAAAAACTGTGTTTCGCCTTTTTTCGCCCTCTTCAGATGTACCCATCTTCTAGACGAAATTTTTCTTCTACATTTTTACGATTGTTATCATATAGGGGAAAGTTTAAGCTTTAATTTCCTTTTTTTCGATAATTTTGAGCGACTTTTCTTTGCCAAGTTGTTCTGTTTATATGAAAAAGGGCAAATGTAAAAAATCCTGTATACTACGAAAACAAAGAGGACTCATTAAAAACATGAAGATAGCAAAAAGTTGGTCTTTCTTCGTTGGGTTCAGAGGATATTTTTATTTTTTTATTATTTTTGTTTATTGTCGCTTCAGCTGCCGGGGCTATTAGCGACAGTACGATACAATAAAATATATATAATATATAAAGTTACAATATTCGTGAGGGTCGTCGCGAGTGTGAATTACATATGATTAATTATAACGTTACATTAGATCGTGTTGTATATGTTAGTATCTTTGAGAAATTTCAGGGTTATTTCACAATTTTGTAAGTTCATCAGGCATTGTTTTAATGATGGAGGGAGATTTCTTTTTTTGCGCTCTTCTTTGTATTGTTTACAATTTATCACGATGTGTTCCACTGTGAGCGGTGTGTCGCATTTCGTGCATTGTGGTTTTTCGTTGTTTTTAATGAGGTGGATGTGTGTGGCGTTTGTGTGTCCAATTCGCAGTTGGGTTATTATACATTGATCTTGTCTTTTCAGAGCGTCGGGGGTCTCTTCGTGTATATTTTCCCTGATGTCGTGTAGTTTTGTGAGGCGACTTGTGCTCCATTGTTCATTCCATTTGTTCTTGATAACTCGCGTTAAAAGGTGTTTGTATTCTGAGAGAGTTAAAGGCACAGTGTTATCGGCTATCTTGTTGGTTGCGCTTTTTGCAGCTGCGTCTGCCTGTTCATTCCCTGGAATTCTTTGGTGAGAGGGAATCCACATTAGGGTTATAGTTAATCCCAATCTTTGAAGGTCATTGATCTTTTTTTGGGTGTTTTGGATGAGTTCATTGCGATTAGCGGAGTTGCGTAGTGCGTCTAGTGTGGATTTTGAGTCGGTAAGATTAATTGCTGAGAATGTTTTGGTTTCTTCTATTATGTTAATTGTGAGCCAGATTGCGTACGCTTCACAGGAGAATATTGACGAAGCCTGTGGGAGTCCAATTAAAAGTTCTTGGCCTGCTGCGATGATAGTACATCCGCACCTTTCGTTTATCTTCGAACCATCGGTGTAATATGTTACGGCATTTCCATATTGTTCGGACATTCGATGTTTGAAAAGTGTTTGATATTCGGTTGAGGTGGTGACTCCATTTTTTGGGTGTAAATCGGCCATATACATGTCTGTGTTAATATTCGGTGGATCCCATGGCGGTAGCGGATGACAGGATCTGTTTTGCACTCGAGGTGTTTGGAGGTCAAGATTAGCTAGGATTTCGTTGTATCGAGTAGAGAATGGGCGCGGAAGTTGCGGTCGGTTATTGTAACGGATATCTTCTTTCATTGTGCAGGACCGGGGGAATAGAGCGTGTCTGTGCGAAAGGACTTGGTAAACCGGAGCATATCTGAGTGTGAGCTCGGCTCTTCTAAGCTCAATAGGTATCTCTCCGCTTTCAGCTATAACGCTCGTGTTTGGACTGGTACGAAATGCACCGATGGCCAGCCGAAGAGCAGTTGTCTGAACAGTGTCTAAGGATTTAAGTACGCGTTGTGAGGCTGATGCATAGACAATTGCTCCATAATCGAGTTTGCTTCTAATTATTGCTCTATAAGTGTTAAGGATAGTTTTTTTGTCGGCGCCCCACTTTTTTGACGCGAGAGCTTTCAGGACGTTTCTTCGCTGTAGGCATTGGGCTTTTAAGAGTTTGACGTGGGGTGCCCACGATAATGTTTCGTTGAAAGTCATCCCGAGAATTTTCAGAGAAGTGACCCTTCGGATATTTGAGTTATTTATGGAAAATACGGGGTGAAGTTGTCGAACTTGAGGTGATCTTGACAAGAGGATAAATTCGGTTTTTGTTTGGGAGAATTTAAAGCCAGATGTCCCCGACCATTTTGAGAGGTTGTTTAATGCTTTTTGGAGAATTCCTTGTGTAGTTTTAACGTTTTTTCCGGCGCAAAAGATAGTCAAATCATCGGCGTACAGTAATCCTCTTACCGGAACATTTAAATGGTCAATAATGTCATTGATTGCGATAAGAAACATGGTTACGCTGATCACGGAGCCCTGAGGGACTCCGTTTTTAATTATTGTTTCATTTGATAACGTGTTGCTAAATTTTACCTTAATGGATCGATTTTGTAGAAAATTGTTGAGATACGAGATTAGTTGACCATTAAATCCTTTCTTTTTCATAATTTCTATTATTCTATATCTCCACGTCATTTCGTACACTTTTTCGATATCAATTGATACTGCTATAACGTGTTGGTTATTCGCGAAGGAGTTGCAAATAAATGTTTCGAGCACGGTAAGGTGGTCCATGGTTGATCGGAATTGTCTGAAGCCGTTTTGGTGAGGGGAAATCCATTGGTTTTGCTCGAGTGTCCATATAAGGCGTCGGTTTATCATTTTTTCTAGAATTTTTCCTATGTTACACGTCAGAGTGATCGGGCGGTAATTTGTTGCTTGAGTCCAGTCCTTGCCAGGTTTGGGAATCGGTACAATCGTTGCTTGATTCCATATTTTGGGGTACGTTTCTTGTGTCCATATAAAATTGTATATATCCAGTAACACTTTTTTTCCCTCTTCTTGTAGGTGCTTGATTAATAAACTGGGGATACCATCGGGACCTGGGCTGGAATTTTTGCACGTTGATAAAGCTATATTTAGTTCGTCCATGCATAGAGCTGAGTTGATGAGGGTCTCTTCATTTTGGTCCTTGTTTTGGTTATTCTCAATAGTTTCCTTTTCTCTTTCATCTTTGTATTTTTTAAAATCGGGATTATAGTTATCATCATCGGAATTTGATGCGAATGTTTTTGCGAGGGCGTTTGCTATGTTATTCGCTTCTAGGATGACGTCGCCGTTATTGTCTTTGAGAAAGGGTGTAGGTATCGAATATTTCTGACCTTGGATATTTTTGATAGCCGTCCACAGTTTTTCACTTGGAGTCTGTCTGTTTAGTGAGCTAATAAATTTTGACCAGGCTTCTCTTTTGCTGTCCTTGAGTATTCGCCGAGACATAGCTTTTAGTTTTTTGAACTGTATTTTGTTCTCCATGATTGTATGTCGTTTGTAGATATAGAGAGCATGTTTGGCTTCTTTAACAGCTCTTTCACATTCCAGATTCCACCAGGGAACTTCATTGTTTTGTCCTCTCGGTTGTAATGAGATTTATCCGTATATATATAACGAAGGACTATAACCGGTTTGTATACTGGTTTGTCCCGAATTATAGAGAGTACGAATAAATGTGGGCGAAGTCGTTACTCTCAGGACAGTCGTAATCTCGCTCTCGAAGCGTCTGGTCATCTTAATCTCTCTCGTCTAGTTTTTCTCTCTTACTTGCGTGAATCAGAATTCCGCGATCAATACGTCGAGTCTCTTCTAATTTTTCTACGTTTGCGTATAACTATTTCGAATATACGTTTTATCGTCGGATCATCGTTAATCGAAGGGGAACAATCGCTGGAAGGAGAAAAAGAGAATCGGGATCGCTCCACTCGTCTACTTCTCATTTTTCTTTCTTCGAACGCTGGTAAACGGAGCACCTTCGCTACGACATGATCGTCGGTATCTACGCCAGCTCAAAAAGATGAGTAATTCAATTAATTATATATTGGTCCTTGAATCGAAAGGCCATATATGATGAAGAGACATTTTAAATAAAGTAAAAGAGAAAGAGAGAGAAAGACAAAATAGACATCCCCTAAGATTACATCGACTAATTCATCTATGTAGAATTATTATCTCATTCGACTAAGAAATAATCGGGTATAATTGTATGTATGTATGTGTGTGTGCGTGACAATCAAGCCTCTGAGCTATTTTCGATCTCATATTTATAAAGGGGGCCATTTACACCTTCTACATTGTACGCTAAATGGGATAAAATAAATGTTCATTTCGTGATCACGTTTATATATATATATGTGTAACCCTATGTGTACTGATATCAAATATGCCTTTGCATATCAACGTAAATTTTCACCCGATCATTTGCCTGATTTTGGTCATTTTGGTAATTATCTATATTCGTCAATATGTCTCATTCGTCGCTTTCTTTCTGTTTGAGATAAGACGTCCGTGAAATTATTCGTAAATGCGACTTATTTAATATTAAAGTAATAAGCAAATATTACACGGTTTTGCTTTTGGTATAGCTACATCCGTTGCTCTGGTTATTGCAGATGTGAAAGAATCAACCAGTGTATCAATACCGATATTTGTCCACGCAGTGCGTGGTGGCAAGTTAGTAAGGTATTCGCTTGTAAGTTTACTGTATGTGTTCCAGTCAGCTTTTTTGAGACTCCATGCTATTGAAGGTGAAGCGTTTAGTTCAGATCTGGTAGAGTTATGGATTATAATATGGATAGGGTAATGGTCGCTGTCATTTAGGTCCTCGTCTACAAACCAATCCAGCGTATGGGCAATATTTGCACTACATATGCTCAGGTCTATAGCACTGCTTATGCCAGAAGCACAAGTGAAATGCGTAGGGGCGCCGGTATTAGCTAGTGCATAATCTGGGTTTAGTAGCAACCGTTCCATGATTTTTCCCCTTCCGTCGATTCGGGACGATCCCCACATGGGATTGTGGCTGTTGAAATCGCCTACGATGATGAACGGTTTTGGTAATTGCTGGATGATATCTTCCAGATCTTTTAGATTCAGCGACTGGCTGTTCGGTACATAGATGTTGCAGATCGTAGTTTTGTGAGGGATAGAGACTCTTACGGCTACGGCTTCAAGGAGTGTTGTGATATTTACGTTTTCAGACAGGATGTTATTTTTAACGTAGATTGCGACTCCCCCACTCGCGTGGGAATTGTTTATTCGATTTTGAAAGTATTTGATATAGTTTCTTATGTTAGCACAACCATTGGCTTTAAAATTTGTTTCTTGTAAACAAACGATTTCAGGTGTATTTGCCTTCATCAGGACCTGAAGGCTTTCGCGACGTGTGTAAAAGCCGTTTAGATTCCACTGGAGTAGTCTCATTCTCTCCTTATTTTGTTTAGTTTATTCTGCGTCCACTGAGCTGGTATCTGAGGGTGATTCATCGAGTGGACAGGTTGTCTCACTTTCGATCTCTTGATCGCTTATTTTTTCGAATCTGCTGATGAGTTTTTTGGAGATTTTAGTGAATCTTGTTTTCAAGCTTCGTCCCAGGAGCTTCGGGTATAGCTCTTTGAGCGTATTCGCTAGGACGTTGTGCGGTATGCGTAATTCATTTGTAGTATCCTCGAGATTCTGAATTCCTTGCGAGTTTTCGAGTAGGTGTACCAGTTCTATTGGGTATTTGTTGGGATTTGTTGTCATTTCGATTTCAACGTTAGCGAGGGCGTCTTTTGTTGATAATTTCGAAGGTTCGGTAGTTTTTTTGGGTTTTTTCTTTGGGCGTAGGGCTGGAAAGTTCTCAGGCATAAGCGGGTTTGGTTTGATCGTGGAAGAAATTTCGCAGGATGGATGATTGACTGGAGAGGGGGGGTCTGATGCTGGTCTCTTAATTCCTGTGATTACATGTTCGGGATTATCTGTGACTTGCTGCGAGTCTATAATAGTCTCCATTGTGTTGTCACTTTCATTTATTATGTCTCGTGTGAGGTCTCTCTCGGGTGTATTGTCATTTGCTTGTCCGGAAGCGGGGGTTTCACGAGGTGAATCGTTGCGGAGCGATGGGCAATTTTTGGCGATATGTCCTTCATTTTTGCAATGATAGCATCCCGGGCTATCAGTAGAGCAGTAGATCCAGTAGGTTGTATCCTCATAGGTTATTTGAAAAGATTCCGGTATTTTGTTTGCGTCGTTGTGTTGAACGTAGAGTTGCCGACGGAAACTCATAATGTGAGCGAATCTGAGATCGTTGAGTCCGGCTCTTAGAAACGTTATGGCGGATGAGATTTCGATGTGAAAAGAATTGAAGGTCTTTTCGATTTCGGAGTGAGGTATTATTGGGGGGACGTTCGAGAGAACGACTCTTTTGTTTCGTGCGATCAGCGGTCGTAGCGTGAATACTTTGGTTTTTATTGTAATAGTCTTGTGTTGTTCCACTAGCGCGTCGGCTATAGATTTATTCGCCACATATATACACACTCGGTTGTTCGATATTCTTGAAGCGAATCGTATTTATTGGGGGGGGGGGATCTTTTCGGCAATTGCGAGGATATATTCTTTGATCCGGATTCCTTCGGTTGCATCTATTACTATTGCTTGGTCTTTTGATGGGAAGGATTCCGTTTTAGCCGCTAGCGCATAGTTTGGTGGAGTCGTCATGTTGGTTCGGCTTTTGGTGAATTTCTCTGTACTCAGAGACGATTCACCGAGAGGGGAATTTGCTTGTTATTGCACTTCAGAATCTTACTCTTCACTATAAATGTCTCAATTTGGTTACAGGCTTCGAGAGTAAATACATTTCTCGGCTCTGACGAGCTTATTTATAATCACTCTCACTTTCACTATATCCACTTTAATTCGGATGATCTACGCACCGCAAATTCGCGTGAGGTAAACACGACCGGTCGCTTCGAGAGCTGGATCGAAACTGTCAGAGGATATTCTTTTCTAACATTTGTTCTCCGCTTGTTGAGGCTGTCAAAGAAACGAAAAAAAATTGGAAAAAAAATCAAACGGCTTGAAAATGGTGAAATAAAGTATTTTCCCCTCTTGAAATTTTATCAATAATTCAATTTAGTTCACGAGTTATGGTAATTGGATGATATAAGCTCCGTCCCAGAACATAAGAATCAACAAATTTGGAAAAAAAAGTATATATTCCCCTCAACTTTACGAAAACAGACGCATTTTTTTGCTAGATTACAGTTTTTTATCAATCCGCTTTGTTTTCGAGTGTCACGGTATTGTTGAAGTTTCTTCTTTTTTCACAAAAAACATAATAAGTTTGGAAAAAAAGACTAATAGTTTTTGAAATAAGGAAATCGAAGCTGAAACTTTCCCCTTTATGAATATATTCGTATAAATATATTTCAAAAAAAAAACCTCTAGAAGATGGGTGCACCTCAAGAGAGGAGAAAAAAGGCAAAAATCAATTGATTTCAAAATTGATTCCAAATTGAAATACAAATGGTAAAAATAATTAAAAATACTGAAAATAAAGCCGAATTCATCCCTTTTAAAATGACGCTTGTTACATTAGTTTACGTTGACTTGCGGCGAAATGGCATAATAAAACGTTCGAGACCTTTTTTGAACATTTGTCCGAAAACTTGAGGCCGGTAGTGTATATATATATATTTTAGGGTGGGTCAAATGAAATGACTAATTTTTTTTCTCCGTACAATGAAAAATGTATTGTTCGGCATCTCAAAAAAACTCTCTGCAAGTGTTAACCCTTCGTATTTAAATTAAGAGGTCCCCCATCGCAAATATTTATTTCCCATTGAAGTGACATAGGCAATTTGTTTTCAACGTGGGAATTTTATTACGCTTTAACCGTTGAGGTTATAAAAGGTTTTTCAGCATATTTTTGTAGAAAATTCGATGCTCTACAAAAAAGCTCTCTTGTGTCGAATCGATAAAACTAACCGTTTAAGAAATCTATTTCCATTTAAATTAAGTTTTAGCAGCGGTTATTTTTGGAATGGTTAGTTTTATCGATTAAACACAAGAGAGATTTTTTGTAGAACATCCAATTATCGACAAAAATATGCTAAAAAACTCTCATAACCTCAATGGTTCTAGTCTAAGAAAATTCAAAAGAAAAAAAAACCTTTGTTATTGGAATGGGAAATAAAAATTTGCGATGAGGAACCTTTTTATTTGAATATGAACGGCTAGTTGCAGAGGGTTTTTGAGATGCCAAACAATACATTTTTCATTATATCGAGGAAAGAAAACATAAGTCATTTTATTTGACCCACCCTCATATATATATGGGTCATTTCATGTAAAATCAACCAAGAGTTGGTATCAACCCCTTTCAATTTTGATAAAATTTTGTCCGAAGTTTTCGTTTATAATAAGACAAAGTTCTACCAAAGCAAAAAATATGAAATTCTTTTTTTTTTTTGTTAAATTATGCAAAACTTAAAATTTCATAATTTTTCAAATCTTTCAAGTTATTATTCTTTAAATATCTCGAAAACTATTATAGTTACGACAAATCGTTCTGAATTCGTCTTAAAGAGTATATTTGGGGCTACATATAAAAATATTTTGAAAAAAAACATTGAAAAATGATGAACTAGGAGAATTTTGAAGTTTCAAAAATCGTGTAAATCCAAGTTCCGTTTTACATTTTTGGAGTAATTTCTTTTATTACAATACCTTGTACTGATCTTCAAAGATCCTGAAATTTTCAGGAAGGGGTTTTGTTGTTCTTTAAAAAATATTAATGCGGAATTTTCAAAAATCGTGTAAATCCACGCTCAACATTAATGTTTTGGTGAGTTTTTTTTTCATATCATAACTTGTCCTCATCTTCGAAAATCCATAAATTTTCAGGATGGTGTTTTTTTGATTAAAAAATGTACATTTATGAATTTTGGTAAAAGAAATTTTTTTACCGCTCGGTTAAGTATAGTTAAGCAATCATGTCGTTTTGTAATTTTGAGCAGTAAAAAAAAGTTAAAGTAACATTATTTGGGTAAAAAATCGAAAAAAAATTTATTACCAAAATTCAAAAATTTATATTAAAAAAAAAACACCATCCTGAAAATTTCTAGATCTTTTAAGATCAGTACAAGGTATTCTATTTTAAATAAAATAACCCAAAATTTAATGGTAATCGTGGATGTATACGATATTTTAAAATTCAAAAATTAATATTAAAAAAAAAACAAAACACTTTTTCGTAACTGTTCAGAAAAGCGTGTAGTTGCCAGAGCTCCCGCGAAAGACCCTATTCCTATTGAAGAGCCCAAAAACCGAAAAAACGAAGTACGCGCACACACTCGGCGACGAGAATGTTCGTGTGACGCACTTGAAGAGCCCAAAAACCGAAAAAACGAAGTACGCGCACACACTCGGCGACGAGAATGTTCGTGTAACGCGCACGAAAATCAAAACCGAAAAAAGAACGAAGTACGCGCACACACTCCCTTCTTCAACTTCAAAAGCGGCTCTCGCTTAATTCAACGTATCGAGAGTTGTATCGTACCGAGGGAGCGACGAGAATGTTCGTGTAACGCGCACGAAAAGCGGCTCTCGCTTAATTCAACGTATCGAGAGTTGTAACGTATCGAGGGAGCGACGAGAATGTTCGTGTAACGCGCACGAAAACCAAAACCGAAAAAAGAACGAAGTACACGAACATTCTCGTCGCCGAGTGTGTGCGCGTACTTCGTTCTTTTTTCGGTTTTGGTTTTCGTGCGCGTTACACGAACATTCTCGTCGCCGAGTGTGTGCGCGTACTTCGTTCTTTTTTCGGTTTTGGTTTTCGTGCGCGTTACACGAACATTCTCGTCGCCGAGTGTGTGTGCGTACTTCGTTCTTTTTTCGGTTTTGGTTTTCGTGCGCGTTACACGAACATTCTCGTCGCCGAGTGTGTGCGCGTACTTCGTTCTTTTTTCGGTTTTGATTTTCGTGCGCGTTACACGAACATTCTCGTCGCCGAGTGTGTGCGCGTACTTCGTTTTTTCGGTTTTTGGGCTCTTCAAGTGCGTCACACGAACATTCTCGTCGCCGAGTGTGTGCGCGTACTTCGTTTTTTCGGTTTTTGGGCTCTTCAAGTGCGTCACACGAACATTCTCGTCGCCGAGTGTGTGCGCGTGCTTCGTTTTTTCGGTTTTTGGGCCCTTCAAGTGCGTCACACGAACATTCTCGTCGCCGAGTGTGTGCGCGTACTTCGTTTTTTCGGTTTTTGGGCTCTTCAAGTGCGTCACACGAACATTCTCGTCGCCGAGTGTGTGCGCGTACTTCGTTTTTTCGGTTTTTTGGGTTTTCAAGTACGTCACACGAACATTCTCGTCGCCGAGTGTGTGCGCGTACTTCGTTGTCGCTTCCATTATGACGACTAACGTCGCGAAGATGGAACGCCGAATCACAGGGCTCCTCAGCACTTTCAAGTGCATCGAGGGCATCGCTGAGAAGTCTGCCTCCGCAACTCCCCAGACGATGTCCAAAACTCTGGCGTCGACTCGGCTAGACCTTCTTGAGGCCAATTGGACGCGGTTTCAGCACGAGCACGCCAGTTTACTCGACATGAACTGCGAGAATCTCGCCGAACATGAGTACTTCGTGGAGGGGATCGAAGCGCAATGCCAAAGCGCTTACGAGACCGCCAAGGTCAGCCTCCTCGTGATCAAGGAGCACTTCGAGCGAGTCGAACCCAGCGGGGCCAACCTCGCAGACGTTTCTGCCATCGGGCCATCCTCTATTCGGCGAACCCTTCCGGACATAAAACTTCCGGTCTTCGATGGAGATTTTCGAGCTTGGCGTTCCTTCCACGATCTCTTCGTCTCGATGGTTGGCAGCAATTCGGACATCACTTCCGTTGAGAAAATGCATTACCTGCGCACTTCTCTCAAGGGCGATGCTGCGCAACTGATCGCCAATCTTCCGGTCTCTTCAGAGTCGTTTGCTTCAGCTTGGGACACCCTTCAGGAGAGGTATGAAAACAAGCGAATTTTAATCAACTCTCAGCTTGACAGACTCTTCGGTATTCCTCGGGTCACCTCACGGTCAGCCAAGGCGCTCAATAACCTCATCAACACCACGGCTGAGGTTACTAACGCTCTTCGGGCGCTCGACGCTCCAGTAGATCACTGGGATCTGGTTTTGGTTCACTTCCTGGCGTCACGGCTTGACCAACACCTTCGAGAGCAGTGGGAGGTCAAATTGGGCGCTTCAACCGACCCTGTGACGTTCGCCCAGTTTCGAGCATTCCTCATAGCTCGTGCCAGAGCTCTTGAGAGTCTGGTGGCGCGGATGGCCGAGGCGCCACCACAGTCGGCCACTTCAGCCCAAGGTTCTCGCGCCGTGGGAGCCAAGACATCTCGCCAAGCAGCCAGCGCGAGGTCCTATACTTCACGGGCTGAAGACTCATCGGAAAGGTCGGACAAACAAGAGAAGCCCTCGGATCTGGACAAGAAGTCGGCGGCGGCTGTTCTTTCAAAAGGCCCTCTTCATCCGGCTGGATCGGCCACCCAGCAGTGTCACTTCTGCCTTAAGGGACACGTCATCGCTTCATGTCCGCTCTTTCGGCAAAAAAGCGCCAAGGAGCGGCGTGAAGTAGCAGAGCAACGGCGGCTCTGCTACAACTGCCTCGGGCCGCATTCCGCTGTCAACTGCCGAGTCGACAAGCGGTGCTTCGAGTGCGGAGAAAAGCACCACACCTTAATCCACGTGGGAGCCAAAAGGAATTCAGGCGCTTCAAACCGTCAGGCAGCCGCCTCGACGCCAACGGCAACATCGTCGCCAACCGAGCCTCAAGCTTGACTCCGCAAAGGTCACCAATGCGACGGAACTTCGAGTCCCTTCAACCTAGCCTCGATCGGTCTCACTTCTCTCGGCCATTCTTCAACTTCAGCGGCACCACTTCGAAGCGCTTCGTCATCTTCAACTTCGACGTCGGTGCATCCAGCGCCACGGCAGCGAGCTCTTCGACCTTCAGTCTTCTTGGCGACGAGTCAAGCCATGGCCTCTTCAGCATCGGGCTCTTCACAACGGATTCGGCTCCTCATTGACCCTGGCGCTGAGCTGTCTTTCGTATAGGAGCGAATTGTGCAGCTTCTTCGCCTCAAGCGCGTGTCAGCCTCGCTGAATATTCTCGGCATTGGCAATCAATCAGCAGGTCGCACGCGGGGAGCTGTCACCTTCAGGATCTCTTCAATACACGATGCGGCTCTTTTCGTCAACGTCACAGCCTTTGTGCTCAAAGTCTTGACAGCGTCACTTCCGTCATTCTCGTTCAACGGGAAATGGGCACACCTTCAAAACCTTGACCTCGCCGACCCTGATTTTCAGACGCCAGGGCCGATTGACATCATCATCGGAGCTGATTCATACGGCCTCCTCATCGAATCAGAAGTGAAAAAGGGCCGACCAACCGACCCGATCGCGCAACGGACTCTTCTCGGGTGGATGATACTTAGTCCGGTAGACGCTTCAACTTCAACCTCAGTTCGGGTTCAGCACGCCTCCGTCGAGGAGGATGTCGCGTCGCTTCTCTAAAAATTCTGGGAACAGGAGGAAATTCCGTCGGACTCAGCCCCTACATCTGAGCCCGAGAATTCCGCCTGTGAGGAGCACTTCAAGGAAACACATTCACGAGACGAAGACGGGCGATATACAGTCCGTCTCCCCGTCAAAACTTCGTCGTCGTCTCTCGGGGATTCCTTCACGGCAGCTCGGCGCTCTCTGGTACAACTTCAGAAGCGGCTCTCACTTAACGCAAGTTATCGAGAGTTGTATCACGGCTTTCTTCAGGAGTACGAGACGTTGTCTCACATGGTACGAGCCTCCACGGGGCCAGCTTCAACTCCCGTGTATTATTTGCCTCATCACGCGGTCTTTCGGGCTCACAGTACCACCACCAAGCTTCGAGTGGTCTTCAACGGGTCGTGCAAGACGAGCAGTGGTGCCTCACTTAACGACCTCCTCTACACGGGCGCCAAACTTCAGCAGGACACTTCTGACGTACTTCTTTGGATCCGACGGCATCGCTTCATCTTTGCGACGGACATCACAAAGATGTACCGTCAAATCAACCTTCATTCGGATGATTGGAACCTTCAACGGATCCTGTGGGTTGATGAGCAGGAGCACATCATCCCCTTCTGCCTCACCACCGTCACGTACGGCCTCAGTTGCGCCCCGTTCTTGGCAATTCGAGTCATGCTGCAACTTGTCGAGGACGAAGGGCACAACTTTCCATTGGCGGTACTTCCGTTGACGAAGGGCAGGTACGTCGATGATATCTTCGGAGGTGCCGATTCAACGGCGGAACTTCAAGCATCCTCACTTCAACTTCAGGAGATCTGCAACCAAGGGTGCTTTCCACTTCAAAAATGGTCGTCAAACTCCATGGAACTTCTTCAAAGGGTGAGCCATCCCACTTCAGAATCACAAGCAGTCGTGATTCAACCAGAGGACTCCAGCGTCAAACTTCTCGGGCTCGTTTGGAACCCCCAAACCGACCACTTCAAGTTCACGCTTCAGCCGAACTTCAGTCAATCTGTGACAAAACGGACAATCCTCTCGGAAACGGCGCAATTATTTGATCCGTTGGGCTTCATTTCGCCAATCATCATCACGGCAAAGATGTTTCTTCAAGAGCTCTGGTTGGCAAAACTTCACTGGGACGACCCTCTTCCGGTTTCGCTTCAACAACGGTGGCTTCACTTCCGAGAGAACTTGGCGGATCTCTCGCTCATTTCTCTCCCACGGTGGCTTCAACTAAATTCCTCGGCAACGGTTCAGCTTCACGGTTTTTCGGACGCCTCGCAATTGGCCATGTCAGCCGTGGTTTACCTTCGGTCAACTTCAGATGATGGCTCTTCAACCATCACGCTTGTCGCTTCAAAGACGAAGGTTGCACCTCTCAAGCGACTGACAATTCCGCGGCTTGAGCTCACCGCTGCATTACTTCTTTCACGGCTGGTTTCGTACGTCCAGAAGACACTCGAACTTGGAACTGTTCCAGTGTTCCTTTGGACCGACTCGTCGGTAACCTTAACTTGGATCACGTCGCCTTCGGCTCGTTGGAAGGACTTCGTCCGAAATCGAGTTACTTCAATCCAAGAAATCACTTCGCAAGCGACGTGGCGTTTCATTTCAGGCAAGGAAAATCCCGCAGACTGGGCGTCTCGCGGAATGACACCTCGGCAACTTTCTCGGCATCCCCTCTGGTGGAATGGACCAACCTGGCTTTCGCAGCCTTGCACCAGTTGGCCCACTTCGTCGTTCGAGGTCGTAACCGACTGCGACCTCGAACAGCGTCCAGGTCTCGCCTTCACTTCAACTTCAGGGGCTCTTCTACCGGTTTGGGACCTTCTGGAGCGATATTCGTCCCTAAATCGGCTACTTCGAATCACGGCCATTTGCAAAAGAGCTCTTGGCCGCTTCAGGCGAGTTCCACATACTTCAATGACCAACCCGATATCACCGGGAGACCTGGAAGACGCAACAATTTTCTGGATACGCCTCATCCAACAGTCGTACTTTACTGCTGAGCTACGGATAATTTCAAGCGGAGCGATACTTCAACGGAGCAATGCAATGGCCGCCCTCACACCTTTCATCGACCAACTCGGAGTCCTTCGTGTGGGTGGACGCCTCCAGCATTCGATCCTTCACTCCGAGGCGAAACATCCACCTGTCTTGCCTCGGAATTCACGGCTAACTACATTGATAATTTCAGATGCTTATCTCCGGACTCTTCACGGCGGCACACAAGCAACACTGGCCTATCTCCGCAGATCGTACTGGATTTTGGGTGGTCGAGCGCCAGTACGATCATACATTCTTCGCTGCACCACTTGCGCACGGTTTCGAGGCCTCAGAGCTCAGCAGTTGATGGGGCAACTTCCCTCGCCACGAGTCACACCTTCACGTGCCTTCCTTCATTCGGGCTTAGATTATGCTGGACCCTTCACGGTTAAGACTTGGCGAGGAAGAGCAGCAAAAACATACAAGGGTTATCTCGCAGTTTTTGTCTGTTTCTCTACTTCAGCGGTGCACCTCGAATTGGTAACGGACTACACTTCAGAAGCCTTCATCGCAGCATATCGGCGGTTCTCTGGTCGACGGGGCATTTGTCACACGCTGTATAGTGACTGTGGAACGAACTTCAGCGGTGCAGATGCCACTCTTCAGGCTCTCTTCAAGGCTGGCTCAATGGAATTGAGTCACACCATTTCCGCATTAACCAGCCTTGGCACAAAGTGGTCCTTCAATCCCCCGGCAGCCCCTCACATGGGTGGAAAATGGGAGGCTGCCGTGAAATCGGCAAAATATCATCTTCGACGGGTCATCGGTGAGACTGCACTTACGTATGAAGAATTTACGACTCTTCTTACGCAAGTCGAGGCAGTGCTCAATTCAAGGCCGCTTTGTGCTCTCTCGGACGACCCGGAGGACTTGTCATCCTTAACTCCGGGTCACTTCATCGTCGGTGAGGCACTGACTACAGTGCCTGAGCCATCTCTGACTTCAACGGCGGAATCTCGGTTGTCTCGGTGGCAACTTCTTCAGGCACGGCTTCAGCACTTCTGGCAGAGATGGTCAAGAGAGTACCTCCATCAAAGTCTCTCTACTTCAAAATGGCATCATCCTTCGAATGAGATACGAGTGGGGTCACTCGTTCTCATAACCGACGAAAGACTTCCTCCGACGCGGTGGCCACTCGCGCGGATCCTCGAACTTCACCCTGGCGAAAACGGCCTCACTCGAGTCGTCACACTTCGAAGGGCAACTTCCACCTTCAAGCGGCCGGTCGCAAAATTATGCGTTCTGCCGACGGACTCTTCGTCAACGGAGTTTGCCGAAGGCGGGGAGTGTGTTCAGAAAAGCCTGTAGATGCCAGAGCTCCCGCGAGAGACCCTCAGTGAACGGTCAAGCTCTCGCTGGACTCTGCATTACCCGTGGCTCTCGCGACTCTATCCCCTCCAAACGGCGGCTCTCTCGCGGTGATCGATGATCGCCTCGTGACTTCGTTTTGGCGAGCCCTTCGATTATCATCGATTTTCGGCCATCTTTCAATTTCTCGGCTTTCAGTATTCCTTTTCACAAGCTCTTGGACGATTTACGCCCGGCCAAGAGAGAAAACCGGTTTGGCTTCACGCGATAATTTCACGGAAAGTATTCACTTCAATTCGGTGCGGTTTTCTTCAATAATTCGCAAGAAAAGATAATTAACGCGACACGTGGCGTCTACCGTGACGACCGCCATTTTCCGGCATCGCTTCGATTGTGCGTAGTCATCGCCGAGACGAGACTATCGATTATTTGAACTTTGATTATATACTTTGCTTTGATTAAAACCTGTATTGTTAATAATAACCGAAATATTGTATGCACGCGAGTGAGTTTTTTCTTCGTCCGCAACGAATTTCCGGCCACTTCGATCCCTTCTCTCTTCCGCATTTCTCGCCCAATTTCCCAACCAGGTCAATTCTGGCACTTTTCCGAACAGTAACAATAATAGTTTTAGATCTTTAAAAAATGAATTGAAATATATGAAATATGACGAACTTTTGATTTTTGCATAGCTCTCGAGAAAACATTTCGAAATATTTTTCCTTCGGTACTACTTCATTTTATTGAAAACGAGGACTTGTGACTAAATTTCATCGAAATTGAAAGGGGTCGATTCGACATGGAATGACCCATATATGTAATACGTACATTGGACTAATTCGAAAAAGCGACTACTTTTTGTTTTTCGAAGAAACGCATTAAATACTTTCGGGAAAGTGAAAAAAGATGCCTGTTAAAATTAGAGCTCTTAATAAAAATGTTCAGAGGTACCTCTTCGCATATTCTCATTTCCCATTTAAATAACACGGGGAAAAAAAATTTCAAACTTTGACCTTTTATATCTCAGCTCCAAGTCAATGCACCAAAATCAACGATACATATTCTTGTGGAGAATTGAACGCTCTACAAAAAAGACCGCTTATAATTTTTCAATAAACTCACTCATTCAAAAGTTATTCACGTTCTAATATATATGTATATCAGACTGTGAATTGGGTGAACTTATGTTGGTAATTTATTTAAAAAATAAGAAATTGATGTTAATGCAATGTAAACTTTTGTTCCAGGAAAGATTTTACGATATTTAGTAATAAGTTTCAACATTTTGCCTGAAACTAAAACAAAAAGTGAAATTTACTCTATATTTAAATTTTACCTTCAATAACTTTTGAAGGAGTGAGTGTCTCGAAAAATCACAAGAGATCTTTTTTGTAGAGCGTTCAATTCTCGACAAGAATATGTGTCGTTCATTTTGGTGCATTCACTTGAAACCGTCATATAAAATGTCAAAGTTTGATTTTTTTTTCACGTGTTATTTAAATGGGACATAAGAATATGCGATGAGGGACCTCTAAATATTTTTATTAAGAGCTCTAATTTTAACAGGCATCATTTTTCACCTTCCCGAAAGTATTAAATGCGTTTTTTCGAAAAACAACACACCCAGCAAACACACTTGGATGATTTACGAAATATTTACTTATAATTGAAATGTAATAACTACGTCATATAATGTTCATCACAAATTCGTAACTTTTTCATAACGCACGTAAACGAGATGTATATAATACGTCCTGACGATATGTAGTAAGGATGTCAATGAAAGATGTAGGGATTACGAAAAAATATAGACATCACAAATACGTAATATTGATACGTCAAAATTTCGTCACTCTTATACGAGATATTTACATGTACTGTAAACTTGTCAAACTGTTACGAGTCAATGCTGTAACAATTATAGAACATTGGTGATATTATAATCTCGTAGTATAGGCTACGTCGCAAAGATGTCACACTGTGACATAAATGTTATAAGACATTTCTTGTAACAAATCCGTAACAATTATAGAACATTGCTGTAAGAATTATAGAACATTGGTGATATTATAATCTCGTAGTATAGGCTACGTAGCAAATATGTATAATGTGTGACATAAATGTCACAAGTCATTTCTTGTAACAAATCCGGAACATATACGTATCATATATTACGAGAAATGTCTTCAATCATTTTAAGGTTATGTCGATTAAGGAACGTAAACAATATGTGAGTGTAAAGTACAAGGAGGTGATATCGAATAATCCAGCGTAATACAGAATAAACCAGAATAATATAGCATGCATTGCGAGAGGTAAGTTTAATGTAATCCCTTTATTTAAAAGAAAGAAATAAGTTATATGGGTATTTGCCGTGATGGAAAAACACCCAGGAATTTCCCTTACTCGGTTTATAACCTTATTCGCGTTGCACGTTCGCTTAATTTCTCTTTGCCCTTTATTTCTGTGTTGCAGGCCTGTTTTCAAATTGATAGCCTATTTTCAATTTTCCAGGCATTGTCCTGGTCACAATTTTGACTTTAATCAAAATTTGCCGCGCTCATCCCATAATAAAAAGTGTTACGAAGGAAATGTGACGTCGTAGAACAAAATCTATCCAGCAATTCTTTCTGAATCGGGCGCAGAGTGTAAGAACCCAGTTTTGAGTTTTTACACTCTGTGTAAAAACCTAGCTTTGAGTTTTTACACTCTGCCGCTGATTCAGAAAGAATTGATAAACAGATTTTGTTCTACGACGTCTCATTTCCTTCGTAACTCATTTTCCCATGGGATGAGCATGACACATGTTTTTTGCTCTTTATTTCAGAGTTGCAGGCTTGCTTTGAAATTGTTAGCCTATTTTGAACTTTCCAGGCATTGTCCTGGTCGAAATTTTGACTTTAATCAAAATGTGCCACGCTCATCCCATAGGAAAAAGTGTTACGAAGGAAATGAGACGTCGTAGAACAAAATCTATCTAGCAATTCTTTCGGAATCATGCGCAGAGTGTAAGAACCCAGTTTTGAGTTTTTACACTCTGCGTAAAAACCTAGCTTTGAGTTTTTACACTCTGCGCATGATTCAGAAAGAATTGATAGACAGATTTTGTTCTACGACGTCTCATTTCGTTCGTAACTCGTTTTCCCATGAGATGAGCACGGCATATGTGTTTGCTCTTTATTTCAGAGTTGCAGGCCTGCTTTAAAATTGTTAGCCTATTTTGAACTTTCCAGACATTGTCCTGGTCACAATTTTGACTTTAATCAAAATGTGCCGCGCTCATCCCATAGGAAAAAGTGTTACGAAGGAAATGAGACGTCGTAGAACAAAATCTATCTAGCAATTCTTTCGGCATCATGCACAGAGTGTAAGAACCCAGTTTTGAGTTTTTACACTCTGTGTAAAAACCTAGCTTTGAGTTTTTATACTCTGCGCATGATTCAGAAAGAATTGATAGACAGATTTTGTTCTACGACGTCTCATTTCCTTCGTAACTCATTTTTCCATGAGATGAGCATGACACATGTTTTCTGCTCTTTATTTCAGAGTTGCAGGCCTGCTTTGAAATTGTTAGCCTATTTTGAACTTTCCAGGCATTGTCCTGGTCACAATTTTGACTTTTATCGAAATGTGCCACGCTCATCCCGTGGGAAAAAGTTTACAAAGGAAATGAGACGTCGCTAGCAGTTTATTAGCGTAGAGTATAAAAACTCAAAACTAGGCTTTTCAGGACACCGGTGCACCTTGAGGGTTCTAACTAGTCCCAAAAAATTGTTCATTTGGTACCTCAAATGGTGGACGATACATCATATTTGTAGGTATTCTACAAAAATTATAAATTATAATTAAAATGTACTTTTCAAATGTTAAAATAAAAATAAAACTCCAACCTAATATGTAGGTTGGAAATACATAAATTTCTTGTAATTTGTTCATAAAATATGTATATACGTAAATTACCTGTAACCACGAAATCACATTGACATCATTGTTACGAGTATTATGCGTTACCAGGGTTACGCTTCGTTTCGTAGGAGTTACATCAATGAGCTGAGTTTGTTACAACTATGATCTGAGTTTGTTACATCTATTATCTGAGTTTGTTATGGCTATGTGATGAGTTTGTTACATCTATGAGCTGAATATGTAACATCTTGGGTATGAGTTTATTTCATTATTATTTCTCGTAGATGTTTTGTATCTGTGACTTGCTTATAGGATGACATATTTGAGAACAAACTCTGCTTCATTCACGGAGTTTGTGACAGAAATGTTATGTCCAATGTAACACACGTTACGTAACATTTTCGTAACTATTTCGGAACTGTGTTTGCTGGGCATAGTCGCTTCTTTTGAATCAGTAATGTACATGTTATACTCGATCGATGAAACTCGACGAGTTATTGGGATATTAATTTTTTTGTTACGTACATTTCAGAAACAAAATAAAAATTTTGCACATGAAATATTACAAAAATCTTATAGTATGTACTTTTTCAACATTGCATGTTGCATTATACATGTGCAATAAAATTTGCAATCTTTCAGTACAAAATCAATATTTTATTACTGTAATGTACGTACCAAAGATATTCATTTTCGAATCTCTTATCCAGTTTCATCGATCGAGTGTTATATATTGAGACGGCCCTGGCAAGCCAGGGCGCCCAAAGCGCAAGCGACGGCCCTCATCATCATGAAAAAAGCACGAGATCCAGCATCCAATGAGCAACAAGCCGCGGAATGGCGACACGAAGCACCAATCCGGAAGACAGCGACGTCACCTAGCACGAATCCGGACCTCGGAAAACCCACGCGATCTGAAAAGGCAAATCAGGAAATATTAAAAATACAAAATACACACCAAACACTAACACAATGACGAGGACGGAACGACCAATGAGGAAAAACGAGCATCGGGGAAAACGGGTATAAAAAGGCGACCAAAACCGAGGAAAGACACTCGAGAACGAGCAAGACTGCGAGCGATACCTTCTGGCATTAAGTAAGAAGGTAAAGCCAACAGTTGAGCCATTCACGATAAAGAGGAAAGAAAGCGGCGCTGGCAACGAGTCCAGACGACGGCCGACAGCCGAGATACAAGAAGCAGAGAGGGTCGCTGCGAGAAGCGACAGTGGAGGCAACAGTTTGCTCGGCAAACGTATGCAACGAGAGGAAGAGGAGGGGATAGACGACACGTCACACACACACACACACACACACACACACACACACACACACACACACACACACACACTGTCACGAAAAAGTCACTAGGATGATGTCGAGCAAAGAAAAACACTTTAGAAATATAAAAAGTACATGAACACACAGCGGAGAAGGCCAGGAACAAAGTAAAAATCCCTCAGGCCGGGGAACGGACCATAACACAAGGAATCACGGTTGAATCGAGAGCGAGGGACACAGACACGCACCAACACCCACCAACGGGCCACGCGACGACGCCACACACAAAAAAAACAAAGAAAACGGGGGTATTTTAACCCAGGAGCCTTGCACAGCCGACCACGAGAGACGAAACAAACACACGGCCGATATCAGCACAAGAAAACACAAAAACACGCGAGAATAAAACCAAATCACGCACCAAAAGGCGACGACGTGAAGGAACACGCCGTCACCGCACCACGAACCGCCGCCATCTTGTGCCGGGTATTCCGCAATCGATTAAACATCGACCACATCGATCCAGGGGAAATCACTAGGAGAGCGCCAGCCAATCAGAGCAGCGCGACAGCAAGGAACGGTGGAACGAGGGAGAACAGCAAGGCGCGCTCCCCTCCACCACGCAGCCCGAGCCAACGGAGAGTATATAGAGAGCGTCCGTGAACCAGAGCCCGCGCGCACAGCACGAGAGCACGGCCAACCCGTACGCCGTGAGAGCGAGAGCAACCCCCACCAGGCAGCTCACATTCGCGAGGAGCTGAGCGAGAGAATCACGAACGAGAGAGGGCAGCAGCGTACAACGGACAGCTAACCACAACACCGAGCTACAAGCCCGCCCAAATATTATTTTCAAACAAATCTACGCGGCGCAACCTGTCAATACACAAATAAACGAGTACGACTACTTAGTTTAGATCAGAAAATAAATAAATTTGGGAGTTTCACCCTAAACTTGGTCTATCGCGCTTTATTTCCGAGTCGAGACCCGAATCCTGCCGGTACGTCAGTGCACTACCGCATAATTTGATGATAACGATATTTGCTACCGTTACATTTGGCGCCCGAATAGGGACTCGACTTGAATAAAGACAGACCAATTAAGGGAAACCTGAGCAAAGAACTCTGATGACGGAAAAAAGCCTCGCAGACGAGATTGAAGAGCTTCGCATAATGGAGGAACTCGAGGATCGCCATAGGCAAGCCCGGGTCAACGACCTAGACGCAGCAGCATCTCTGCAATGGGAATCTACCACAGCAGACGGAGTTTTGGAGGAGGCACGCCGAAGAGATCGACGCACGATGGGACGCATATCGAGCATCCTACCAAGCAACGAGGTAATCATCCCAGAGACGGTGAACGAAACAGAAGATTGGAGCCTAAATACAGAAACAACAGTCGACGCGCCGGATAAGGAACTACCGAGCGGTCTAAAACGAGTCGTCCGAGCGATCAACAAAATTAAAGACGAACAGCGGAAGGAATACCAACAAATAAGGAGTAAGCTCCAGCAAACAAGTGACGAGGCGGTCGCCAGAACGGCGCTCCTTCGGGAAGAAATGCGAGAAAGACTCACCAAAGAAATAGAAGATAACGACGCCCGAACCATGAGGAACATAGCCCTAATGCGGGAGGCACTCCATCGAGACAATCAGGTTTTCCAAGATTACGCCCGGGAGAAAATCGCCACACACAGCGCGGCCATCTCAGACATTTCAGAGAATGTCATGAAGACAACATCTGAGATGAAGAAAAAGATCGAACAGAGCGAAGTCAGGATCAGAAGCTGCGAAGAACAATTGAGGAAAGGACCTAGTGTAACCAACGCCACGGGTTATAGAGGTCTAAACATGAGCCGATTCTGCGCAGCCAACCTTCGACCACCGATGTACAACGGAGACGGAAAGGAGAGACCAATGCGGTTCCTCCGAGAATTCGAGGAGTACCACCGGGTCACAGATGGGGAAGACCTAAAATACACGGTGGGACAATCTCTAAAAGGTACTGCGAAAGATTGGTGGATGCTAATTGGAGACGAGGTGCACACCATCGAGGATTTTTACCGAAAATTTACGGCAAGATACTGGACACAAGAGATCCAAGACAAGGTCCGAAGACACTTAGAATTCGGAGCTTATGAATGGGACCGACAGCAACTAACACGGGCCGAATATGCAACCCGAGTAATCGGAAACGCCAGGGACCTCACCCAAACCCTCACAGATGAAGAAATTATCCGAAAACTAGCAAATCACTTCGACGAGCATGTTAGAACGGCGGTTATGGTCAGGGGAATTCATACCATCGACAAACTGCTTGAACTACTGGAAAGCACCGATTATGGGATCACTAAACTCAAAAAAAGGACCACCCGAAAATCAAGGGCAGTACCCACGATACGAAGGATATGTTCAAGGGGGACGACCACCACATTCAGGGAACGGGAGAGGGAATACTATACCCCAACAGCGGCAAATACAACCACAGGGAGAATGGCCGAACAACGGACAGAATAGGCCAGAATATCAAACGGCCATGTCACCAACGCCCCAAGGAGACACCACGGCGACGAGCAAACGCGAGTATACGGCGCATGCAATCAGCAACGCGCCATGGGCAACAGCACCTCAGCAGTCAGGAATCCCACCGGGACCGTTCATGGGTCAGCCGAACCCATGGAAAGGGGGACCCTCTAAAACGAACCAGGGAAGCGAGTAGACGTTGCGCCCGAAGCAGGGAACTCCGTACAAAGAAGTGAACAACGAGGCGCAACGGAAGACGATGAAACTACAAAATGGGCACTGGAGGAAGCGCAAGCAAGACAGAAAAGAAACACCAAGAAAAGAGAGAGGAAAAGGAGACAGCACGAACAGAAAACCATGATAGCTAACATATTCCGGGGAAGGAAAGATGAAAGTAACGAGAAAAGAGAACAAGAGGGAAAAGAGGAGGGGAGAGTGATCGATGCGCTGGAAAAAGGAGTCGTCGTGAGAAAGGAGAACACGGACGCCCAGGACCCGGACGAGACGCTGCCCAGAGAACGAGAAGAGGGGAGACAAGAGAAAACAATACAAGAGCAACAATACGGCACAGACATGGTTCGAGGATCCAAGAGAGTACCTCCAAGAAGAAGGAAACACACAACAAGAAAAAGGGTACGATGACGTTCACCCCAGATGCCCAGAGATCCAGATCAAGATAGAAGAACTAGAGATCACGGCGCTAGTAGACAGCGGAAGCGAGGTATCGTGCCTCGCGGAGGAGGTCCACGAGAAAAACCAGAACGGATTAAAAAAATGCCCGGCCCTGCCAGTGATGGGCACGGAGATTTTTGAGGCATTCGGGGGACAGTCAGGAAGGATCAAGAAACAGATCTTAGCGGAAGTAACCGCGGACGAAGTAAAGGAGGCGGTACAGCTCCTGGTAGTCCCAAAGCTCATGAGACCCGCCATCATTGGATTCGATGGGATGGTGCAACTGAAGATAACGGTGGACACAATGGAGGGTGTCGTCAAGATAAAGAATAAAATCATAAAAAGGCTGGTCGGGGGGCAATGGGAAAAGGAAAAACCCGACGACGCAGAGGAACACAAGGCTGAACAGCCAGCAACAAGGACAAAAGGAGAACGAATGATAGCCACCACTCAAATAGAAGAGCGAACGGGAGAAGAAGACCTAACGGAGGAAGATGTCAACAAGAAGCTAGCAGAGAACCCGGAGTTACCAACGCAAGTACGAGACTGCCTCAGAGGACTCATCTACCGGTACCGAAGGATCTTCCGGAAGCAGCGCGGAAGAATAGAGGCATACCAGCACAAATTAATACTCAAAGGGGCAGAACCTTACGTACACCGATCATACCCAGTACCAATGAAATACCGAGAAAAAGTTGCAACGGAAATACAGAGAATGCTGGATTTTAGAGTAATACAGAAAGCCACGAGCCGGTACATCAACCCACTCGTGACAGTAATTAAGAAAGATGGATCAGTTCGACTGTGCCTGGACGCCAGACAACTGAACAAATACCTGGTCGAGGACCATGACACCGCACAACCGACGGAAGAGATCTTCCAAAAATGTGGGGGCAGGCGGGTGATGTCGAGCTTGGACATGACAAGCAGCTTCTGGCAAGTACCACTACAAGAAGAATCAAGGCAGTACACGGCATTTCAATACAAAGGGAAATGCTACCAATTCACGGTGACACCCTTTGGATTAAAGACGAGCACAGCAAGCTTAGTAAAAGCGTTGGACAGAGTGCTGCAAGGACTGGGGGACAGCGTGATCAATTTTGTAGATGATCTACTATGCCTCTCAAGGACATACGCGGATCATATCCAGGATCTGGCGACAATCTTCCAGCGGATGGAGACCCACCATGTGACACTGAATTTCAGTAAATCAAAATTCTTCCGCGAAGAAGTAGCATTCCTGGGACACATTCTCACAATCAAGGGTATAAAACCCCAAGCGGAGAAGATTCAAGCTATAAGGAATTACCCCCACCCCAAGACAATAAAACAACTACGGGGATTCCTCGGGCTGGTGAACTTCTACACGAAATTCACGCAGAAACACGCACAGGAAATAATACCACTGCTCGAGCTATTAAAAAAGGAGCAACCTTGGGAATGGAACAACGCCCGAGAAACAGCATTCAACAGAGTAAAAGGCCTCTTCTGCGACTCGGTTTTGCTCAAACACGCAGACGACAAGAGACCATACACACTAACAACGGACGCGAGCGACTACGCGCTAGGGGCAACCCTCACGCAGGAAGACGACCAAGGCGAGACGGGAATAATTGCAATGGCCAGCAGGACGCTGAAAGGAGCGGAGATCGGATACAACACGACCGAGAAAGAGCTGCTGGCAATCGTTTGGGCACTACAAAAGTTCAGAACATACCTACTCGGGGCGAAGATCAAGATCATCACGGACCACAAGGCGCTCATGTTCATGAAATCATGCCGCTTTGTAGGGGACCGCCTCATGAGATGGGCCCTCTTAATCCAGGATTACGACCTGGAAGTGGAGCACTGTCTAGGAAAACGGAACAGAGTCGCAGACACGCTGAGCAGACTCCGCGAAAAAGACGGGGAAGGTGGACGAGAACGCCAAGAGAAAATCTCCATAGCAGCACTACTAGCACAAAAACCCTCGAAGGAGCTGGCAAACGAATTGAAGAATATTGGAAGACGACAACGGGAACAGGAAGGATGGAACCAGATCATCGAGAGCCTCGAAAATAAGAAGGCGAGCGAGGAAACAAGAAAAAAGTATCGATGGGAGGATGCAAGCCTACAGAAAAGAACAAGGAGGGCACATGGAAAGTCATGCTACCCATACCAGCGGCCGACCAACTAATCAAAGAATGCCACGAAATGTACGGGCATCTAGGCGCACGGAAAATCTTCAGGATGCTAGATGAAGACTTTACGTCCCCAAAGTTGGCAAAACGGACACGACAAATCATCGCCAGCTGCGATATCTGCCAACGTAACAAAATAGCGACACAAACCAACTACGCGAACATGCAAACAATCATCCCAAAAGGACCGGGGGACTTATTGTCAATAGATTTCTACGGGCCACTCCCGGCATCGGTAGGAGGGGTTAAACACATCCTAGTCACGATAGACGCATTCACAAAATATGTCGTGCTATATCCTCTACGAAAGGCAAACACGGCGGCAACGATCAAACGCATCTTCGAGGACTACGCCCCGAAATACGGAAAACCAAAGCGGATTCAGTTCGACCACGGGACCCAATTCACAGCCAAAGCCTGGAAAGAGAAACTCAAAGAGGAGAACGTAGAAGGAGTGTTCTCATCAATCCGACACCCACAGGGAAATATAGTCGAACGCACAAACCGGGAACTCGGGCGATTTTTCCGGACATTCCTGGAGGAAAAACACTCAGGGTGGTCAAAATGGGTACCAATCATACAGAGATGCATAAACGAAACCCACCACGAGACGACGGAATACACCCCAAAAGAGTTACATTTAAAAAAGAAGCCACACCGGGTGTGGAAAGATTGGGTCAAAGCGCTACGAGAAAACCAAGATGGAGGAATGACATATGAACAAAAATGTGAAATGGTCAAGGAGAGGATAATAAGAAAAGGCCGATGGCGAGCTGAGAGATTCGATGCGACACACAAGACAACAACGTTCGAGGAAGGAGAAACGGTCCTGGTCCGAGCCCTAAACGTATCTGACCCAGCAAAGAACATCACAGCAAAATTCCTACCGTTATACGAAGGCCCATATCACATAAAGAAATGCGTGGGAATCGCAACATACCTATTGGTGGACCCTAAGACCAAAAGAGAGCGAGGAAAATTCCACGCGAGCCTCCTGAAACGATATGTCAAGGGAACATCTGAGGAACGGGAACCAGAACTGGAAACGGGAGAAGAATGATAAATGAAAACCAGCCAATAGAAAACACAACAAGTATAAAACAAAGACCGAAACGAAGGCATAAAAGGGCACGCAGACCAGGAAACGAACAGAAGAAAGCATGGAAACCGGAAAGAAAGGACCAAGCGAGAACGAAGTAAGGAGAGAGCACCAATCACCAAGAGAAAATAAAGAAACGACCGGAGGAATACCGTGGGTACTAAGGGAAATCACCATGAGCCCCGTAAAGGAACTTAAAAGACGGTGGAGAAGGAGGATTAAAACGGCATGGAAAAATCACGATAAAACAAAAAGGGAGGAGGAAGCAATGGAGACATGGAAACGGACAACCCGTCATGGTTCTACATATACCTCGAGGACCCTTTCGGCGTCAGGGCGAGCAAGCTTAAAACGTTCGAGGAGCTCCGGGGCGAGATTGACGAAGTCTTTCCCTTGGTAGAAGAAGAAAGCCACGAGGGAGCGAACATATTGTACAAATATGAGGGTAAATTTAACCGAGGGATCCTGACGAAGGCCGGCCGGAACGGAGGAGGCCGAGTATGGCTCGGCGATTACGCGGTAAACGTGGAGGCAACGCTAGACGAGCTGTTCACCGCCCCGGATTACGTAAGGACAATACCGTTCTTCGCGATCCCATGTGGCCTGCACGAGACAAGGCCAACCACGGAGGACGGAAAATGGCGACCGGGGATCACGGAGTTGTTCCAGCCCCTCATGGAAGGGATCGCATGGAGGATGACGATCCGGGGGACCATGTGGCCAGGAGCAGCATGGTGGGTCGACCTTAAAACGATGGCCACCGACCAAGACCTCGGACGCACCATGCGGTGTGAAAACCTGGCAAGACGAGGGGAGAACCCCGTTATTCAATCATGGACCCGCGACGGAGGGGCCTGGGCGAACCGGAACACGCTGCAGGAAAAATGGAGTAGGCTCACAAGAACTACGGTGGGGAATACCGGCCACAGGGGCACGGGAGCAAACGAGAGAATCGAGGACGAGCGGCAAGGAGAAATGGAGGTCGACGAAGACCCGTGGAGGGAGGACTGGGAGAATGACGACGAAGCAGCCGGAGAATCGCAGGACGAGGGCCCGCTGTACGACAGCGACACCATCACCATGCCAGGCGCAAACGACAACGACAGCGACGGTGACAGCGATGATGACCGATCCAACGCGTCGACAGGCATATGAAAAAAAGAAATACACATGAATAAAGAAAAAAAAAAATTTTTGTTTGAAATGGTAATTCCCCCGCCACGCACCTCTCCCAGCTGACAGGAAGCCTCCCAAACCAACCTAAGATAAAAGAAAAAAAAAGCAGCAAAAAGAAAACTACTCCCTTTCGCTTCCGAGGCCGCGGGCGGCGCAAGCAAAGAGCACAAAAGTCGAGGAGAAGAAAAAGGGGAAGGAGGAAAAATAAAATAAAACCCTATCTGCGACAAGCGAACGTAAATCGGAAGCGCCCCAAGCTGCACCTGCAACAAAAAAAAAAAATAGATACAATAAGTTTATTATTACAAACAAGCAAGCAAAGAAAAACTTGGCAGCGGGAGCAGCAAAATAAACGCCAAAAAGAAAAATTTTATTAAAATGGGAGAAACAAGAAGCAGGAAGATAGGAAATCTTCGCCGTGACAGGCACGACAAAGATTTCGGGGGACGATGAGACGGCCCTGGCAAGCCAGGGCGCCCAAAGCGCAAGCGACGGCCCTCATCATCATGAAAAAAAGCACGAGATCCAGCATCCAATGAGCAACAAGCCGCGGAATGGCGACACGAAGCACCAATCCGGAAGACAGCGACGTCACCTAGCACGAATCCGGACCTCGGAAAACCCACGCGATCTGAAAAGGCAAATCAGGAAATATTAAAAATACGAAATACACACCAAACACTAACACAATGACGAGGACGGAACGACCAATGAGGAAAAACGAGCATCCGGGAAAACGGGTATAAAAAGGCGACCAAAACCGAGGAAAGACACTCGAGAACGAGCAAGACTGCGAGCGATACCTTCTGGCATTAAGTAAGAAGGTAAAGCCAACAGTTGAGCCATTCACGATAAAGAGGAAAGAAAGCGGCGCTGGCAACGAGTCCAGACGACGGCCGACAGCCGAGATACAAGAAGCAGAGAGGGTCGCTGCGAGAAGCGACAGTGGAGGCAACAGTTTGCTCGGCAAACGTATGCAACGAGAGGAAGAGGAGGGGATAGACGACACGTCACACACACACACACACACACACACACACACACACACACACACACTGTCACGAAAAAGTCACTAGGATGATGTCGAGCAAAGAAAAACACTTTAGAAATATAAAAAGTACATGAACACACAGCGGAGAAGGCCAGGAACAAAGTAAAAATCCCTCAGGCCGGGGAACGGACCATAACACAAGGAATCACGGTTGAATCGAGAGCGAGGGACACAGACACGCACCAACACCCACCAACGGGCCACGCAACGACGCCACACACAAAAAAAACAAAGAAAACGGGGGTATTTTAACCCAGGAGCCTTGCACAGCCGACCACGAGAGACGAAACAAACACACGGCCGATATCAGCACAAGAAAACACAAAAACACGCGAGAATAAAACCAAATCACGCACCAAAAGGCGACGACGTGAAGGAACACGCCGTCACCGCACCACGAACCGCCGCCATCTTGTGCCGGGTATTCCGCAATCGATTAAACATCGACCACATCGATCCAGGGGAAATCACTAGGAGAGCGCCAGCCAATCAGAGCAGCGCGATAGCAAGGAACGGTGGAACGAGGGAGAACAGCAAGGCGCGCTCCCCTCCACCACGCAGCCCGAGCCAACGGAGAGTATATAGAGAGCGTCCGTGAACCAGAGCCCGCGCGCACAGCACGAGAGCACGGCCAACCCGTACGCCGTGAGAGCGAGAGCAACCCCCACCAGGCAGCTCACATTCGCGAGAAGCTGAGCGAGAGGATCACGAACGAGAGAGGGCAGCAGCGTACAACGGACAGCTAACCACAACACCGAGCTACAAGCCCGCCCAAATATTATTTTCAAACAAATCTACGCGGCGCAACCAGTCAATACACAAATAAACGAGTACGACTACTTAGTTTAGATCAGAAAATAAATAAATTTGGGAGTTTCACCCTAAACTTGGTCTATCGCGCTTTATTTCCGAGTCGAGACCCGAATCCTGCCGGTACGTCAGTGCACTACCGCATAATTTGATGATAACGATATTTGCTACCGTTACAATATGTATGTATGGGGGGTTTATTTCATCCATTTTTTTTTATTTTTTAGTACCTATCAAAAGACCGTTCCTGATATATTTTAAGATTTTTTTGATTACCCGTTCAAAAGATATTAAATTAACAGAAAACCCGCTCTTTTTTGGTATTTTGGTCATAACTTCTTTAATAATGGTCCAAATTGAAAGTTGTTTTTTCAATTTTTTTTTATGGCCTTTTTCGAAAAAAAATACAACAAAAAAATTCGACGTGTTTTTGAATGAGTTTTTTAAGTTGTAAACTTTAAATGGCGTTTTTAAAAGTGATTGTCATTTTTGATTATTATTGTAAATTTTTGGTTTTAAGCATCAATCTATTCAACAATTTTTAAGAATAGGCCGATCGTGGGATCTCAATAACAACTATTTTTTTGTTGAGAATTGAACTTTTTTTTTAAATATATTATTATGAATCCCAAATTTTCTTACTGTATAGTATTTTTTTCAATACTTAGAATTTATTTTGACGTAATTTTAGTTACTGTATAATTTTTTTCAATCGTTAGAATTTACTTTGACACTTTTGTATTGTTAACAGGTTCTGAAAAATAATAACTAATAGTTAAGTCTGTTGATGAACAATAATAACAACATTTTGTATTTATTCACGTATATTTTTGTTAACTGCAACCTTACATATACGAATATTTCCTGAACTAGAATATTCCTTTGCCAATACGTTTCCGTTGCTCATTGGAATATGTAATTGAACGAAATTTTTGTGTCCCCCTGTGATTGATTTCGCAGTATTTTATCGCAAATAAAATCTTTCCTTTGCATCTGAGTAATGTTTGTCATGTGAAAATTTAACAGCAATATTGTGTAGATTATTTAGGTTCAATGCCCACTGATACAATTCTTGATCTGTTGTTATTTGCCCATCGATTAATTATTAATTTTAACCATTTGTCAACAATGAAAAAGTGTCCAAATTAATTCACAACGATTCAAAAAATACTATACAGTAACAAACATTGCTATTTAAAATAATTTATTTTTAAACAAATATTTATAATTTTTCAAAATCGGAAAAAAGTAGTTGTCCAGATCCCACGATTGGACTAGTCTTGAAAATGGTTGAATAGATACATGTTTAAAACCAATAATTGAAAAAAAAATCAAAAATGACACTGACTTTTAAAAACGCGATTTAAAGTTGAGAACTTAAAAAACTCATTCCAAAACATGTCGAATATTTTTGTTGTATTTTTTCGGAGAAGGCCATGAAAAAACAATAATTTTGAAAAAACAACTTGTAATTTGGACCATTATTAAAGAAGTTATGACCAAGATACCAAAAAAAAAGTGGTTTTTTTGTTAATTTAATATCTTTCAAACGGGTAATAAACAAAATCACAGAATTGAACAGGAAGGGTCTTTTGATGGGTACTCAAAACTATAAAAAAATTGAGGAAATTAATTTCTTTTTTTTTTTTATAAACAGTCCGATTTGGGATAGAATGCCCCATATATATATTTATATTTATCATTGCATGTCAAAATCACCAACAGTTGGAATCGACCCCTTTCACTTTCTATGAAATTCGGTCGGAAGTTTTCTTTTATCATAAAACGAAAATCTACCGAAGGAAAAATTTGTTTTAAAAAATTATCCATTTCACCATTTTTTCAATTTTTAAAGTTCATGTTTTAAATATCTTGAAAACTATTATAGTTACGAAGCAATTGTTGTGGGTTAATCTTAAGGCCAGGCGAAAGACCCTCTCTCTCGCTCTCACAGGCCCCCTATAGGCGCCCTCTCTCGCACTCGCAAGAGCGGAAAGGCTGGGGGGAGGGTGTTTAGCCTGCCCTTAAAGAGTGTTCTTGGGGCTACGAAAAAGAAATATTTATCATTTAATCATTTCAAAAATGATGAATTTGGCGAATTTACAATTTTTTCAAATACTGAACATCACGGATCAAAATTAATTTTTTGGTTTTATTTCTTTTATATAATACCTTGTACTGATCTGAAAGGTCATGTTATTTTTCGAAACGTTTTTTTTTTTCAAAAAAATATGAATTTTCCAATTTTGGTAAACAAATTATTTTTTATCTCAAAGTTCAGTGAAGTTCAGCAATCATGTCATTTTTACTCCTCGAATTTACAAAATTACATTATTGCCCAACTTTACTGTACTTAGAAGTAAACAAAAAAATTTGTTGACAAAAATTCAATAATTTTTATTTTTTAAAGAAGAGAACATCTTTCTGAAAACTTCAGGATCTGTTAAGACTAGTACAAGGTATTATGCAAAAAACAGGTCAACCAACAATAATGATGATCGTGGATGAAGCTTCATTTTTTTAAGAAACCCAAAGTTCTCCAAACTCATCATTTTTTAAAAATTTTGTTCTGCAATTTTTTTTTCGTACCCCAAAGTATACTTTTTAAGACCAACTCAAAACGATTTTTTCGTAACTATAATAGTTTTCAAGATGTTTAAAAAATAAACTTGAAAAATTCAAAAGATCGTGGAATTTTCATTATTGCATAACTTTTGTTTTTTTTTTTCATTTTTTTTTGACTGACCAAATTTCATCGAAATAGAAAGTGGTTGATTCCAACTATTGGTCTATTTGACATGGAATGACCCATATATATATATATAACACCTGTTCGATAAAAATCGATGAAATATTACAAAATGAATTTTTTTTCGTACATACATTACAGTAATACAATATTCATTTCGTAAATGAAAGATTGCAAACATTTCCTAGTATATGTATCAAGAGTCGCGGCAGCGACTCGACGCCAAGTATTAAAGAAACGGAGAGTCCCAGTCGAGATTGCCGCGCACTCTTATATACGCGAATATGCCTCAATCCACGCCCTTTTTACATTTCAATTCGTTATTACTAAAAAACGAGATAACTTTTTTAACATTTACGAACTATGGTCATCTTAAAAAAAAATTAGCTTTCCATTGATACCATTTTTATTTTTTTCCGCCCACGTGATACTGAGATATCATAATATTGGGCGAATTATTCCGAATATTTATCATCAGAAAATAGTTCAAGTCACGTCTCTATAGATATAGAGCCCGTGTATAAGCGGTGTAATACGATTTTACAGAGAGGGGCTTGCATGAGTAGTGGGAAAATATGAGTGTGTGCGAGTCGCGCTCTCTCTCGCCTGCTCTCGCCCCACCATCGATAGATATACAATATGCCCGTGTATAAGCGGTGTGAGATTTTACAGAGATATTATATTATATTATATTATATTATATTATATTATATTATATTATATTATATTATATTATATTATATTATATTATATTATATTATATTATATTATATTATATTATATTATATTATATTATATTATATTATATTATATTAAATTATATTATATTATATTATATATATTATATATATTATATTATATATTATATAATATATAAGTAAGTATATACTGGTATATACGGGTATATATAGGTACGTACAGGTATATACGGGTATACTCAGGTATATACAGGTATATACATGTATATTCAGGTATATACATGTATATTCAGGTATATATTAGGTATATACTGGTATATACGGGTATATTCAGGTATATACAGGTATATACGGGTATATACTGGTATATACGGGTATATTTAGGTATGTACGAGTATATTCAGGTATATACGCGTATATTCAGGTATATACAGGTACATACGCTCTCTTTTTCTCTCTATTAAAAATGAAAATTACAAATAAAAATTGAAATTGAAATTGAAAATTGAAATTGAAAATTGAAATTGAAAATTGAAATTGAAAATTGAAATTGAAAATTGAAATTGAAAATTGAAATTGAAAATTGAAATTGAAAATTGAAATTGAAAATTGAAATTGAAAATTGAAATTGAAAATTGAAATTGAAAATTGAAATTAAAAATTGAAATTGAAAATTGAAATTGAAAATTGAAATTGAAAATTGAAATTGAAAATTGAAATTGAAAATTGAAATTGACAATTGAAATTGAAAATTGAAATTGAAAATTGAAATTGAAAATTGAAATTGAAAATTGAAATTGAAAATTGAAATTGAAAATTGAAATTGAAAATTGAAATTGAAAATTGAAATTGAAAATTGGAATTGAAAATTGAAATTGAAAATTGAAATTGAAAATTGAAATTGAAAATTAAAATTGAAAATTGAAATTGAAAATTGAAATTGAAAATTGAAATTGAAAATTGAAATTGAAAATTGAAATTGAAAATTGAAATTGAAAATTGAAATTGAAAATTGAAATTGAAAATTGAAATTGAAAATTGAAATTGAAAATTGAAATTGAAAATTGAAATTGAAAATTGAAATTGAAAATTGAAATTGAAAATTGAAATTGAAAATTGAAATTGAAAATTGAAATTGAAAATTGAAATTGAAAATTGAAATTGAAAATTAAAATTGAAAATTGAAATTGAAAATTGAAATTGAAAATTGAAATTGAAAATTGAAATTGAAAATTGAAATTGAAAATTGAAATTGAAAATTGAAATTGAAAATTGAAATTGAAAATTGAAATTGAAAATTGAAATTGAAAATTGAAATTAAAAATTGAAATTGAAAATTGAAATTGAAAATTGAAATTGAAAATTGAAATTGAAAATTGAAATTGAAAATTGAAATTGAAAATTGAAATTGAAAATTGAAATTGAAAATTGAAATTGAAAATTGAAATTGAAAATTGAAATTGAAAATTGAAATTGAAAATTGAAATTGAAAATTGAAATTGAAAATTAAAATTGAAAATTGAAATTGAAAATTGAAATTGAAAATTGAAATTGAAAATTGAAATTGAAAATTGAAATTGAAAATTGAAATTGAAAATTGAAATTGAAAATTGAAATTGAAAATTGAAATTGAAAATTGAAATTGAAAATTGAAATTGAAAATTGAAATTGAAAATTGAAATTGAAAATTGAAATTGAAAATTGAAATTAAAAATTGAAATTGAAAATTGAAATTGAAAATTGAAATTGAAAATTGAAATTGAAAATTGAAATTAAAAATTGAAATTGAAAATTGAAATTGAAAATTGAAATTGAAAATTGAAATTGAAAATTGAAATTGAAAATTGAAATTGAAAATTGAAATTGAAAATTGAAATTGAAAATTGAAATTGAAAATTGAAATTGAAAATTGAAATTGAAAATTGAAATTGAAAATTGAAATTGAAAATTGAAATTGAAAATTGAAATTGAAAATTGAAATTGAAAATTGAAATTGAAAATTGAAATTGAAAATTGAAATTGAAAATTGAAATTGAAAATTGAAATTGAAAATTGAAATTGAAAATTGAAATTGAAAATTGAAATTGAAAATTGAAATTGAAAATTGAAATTGAAAATTGAAATTGAAAATTGAAATTGAAAATTGAAATTGAAAATTGAAATTGAAAATTGAAATTGAAAATTGAAATTGAAAATTGAAATTGAAAATTGAAATTGAAAATTAAAATTGAAAATTGAAATTGAAAATTGAAATTGAAAATTGAAATTGAAAATTGAAATTGAAAATTGAAATTGAAAATTGAAATTGAAAATTGAAATTGAAAATTGAAATTGAAAATTGAAATTGAAAATTGAAATTGAAAATTGAAATTGAAAATTGAAATTGAAAATTGAAATTGAAAATTGAAATTGAAAATTGAAATTGAAAATTGAAATTGAAAATTGAAATTGAAAATTGAAATTGAAAATTGAAATTGAAAATTGAAATTGAAATTGAAATTGAAAATTGAAATTGAAAATTGAAATTGAAAATTGAAATTGAAAATTGAAATTGAAAATTGAAATTAAAAATTGAAATTGAAAATTGAAATTGAAAATTGAAATTGAAAATTGAAATTGAAAATTGAAATTGAAAATTGAAATTGAAAATTGAAATTGAAAATTGAAATTGAAAATTGAAATTGAAAATTGAAATTGAAAATTGAAATTGAAAATTGAAATTGAAAATTGGAATTGAAAATTGAAATTGAAAATTGAAATTGAAAATTGAAATTGAAAATTGAAATTGAAAATTAAAATTGAAAATTGAAATTGAAAATTGAAAATGAAAATTGAAATTGAAAATTGAAATTGAAAATTGAAATTGAAAATTGAAATTGAAAATTGAAATTGAAAATTGAAATTGGAAATTGAAATTGAAAATTGAAATTGAAAATTGAAATTGAAAATTGAAATTGGAAATTGAAATTGAAAATTGAAATTGAAAATTGAGATTGAAAATTGAAATTGAAAATTGAAATTGAAAATTGAAATTGAAAATCGAAATTGAAATTGAAAATTGAAATTGAAAATTGAAATTGAAAATTGAAATTGAAAATTGAAATTGAAAATTGAAATTGAAAATTGAAATTGAAAATTGCAATTGAAAATTGAAATTGAAAATTGAAATTGAAAATTGAAATTGAAAATTGAAATTGAAAATTGAAATTGAAAATTGAAATTGAAAATTGAAATTGAAAATTGAAATTGAAAATTGAAATTGAAAATTGAAATTGAAAATTGAAATTGAAAATTGAAATTGAAAATTGAAATTGAAAATTGAAATTGAAAATTGAAATTGAAAATTGAAATTGAAAATTGAAATTGAAAATTGAAATTGAAATTGAAATTGAAAATTGAAATTGAAAATTGAAATTGAAAATTGAAATTGAAAATTGAAATTGAAAATTGAAATTGAAAATTGAAATTGAAAATTGAAATTGAAAATTGAAATTGAAAATTGAAATTGAAAATTGAAATTGAAAATTGAAATTGAAAATTGAAATTGAAAATTGAAATTGAAAATTGAAATTGAAAATTGAAATTGAAAATTGAAATTGAAAATTGAAATTGAAAATTGAAATTGAAAATTGAAATTGAAAATTGAAATTGAAAATTGAAATTGAAAATTGAAATTGAAAATTGAAATTGAAAATTGAAATTGAAAATTGAAATTGAAAATTGAAATTGAAAATTGAAATTGAAAATTGAAAATTGAAATTGAAAATTGAAATTGAAAATTGAAATTGAAAATTGAAATTGAAAATTGAAATTGAAAATTGAAATTGGAAATTGAAATTGAAAATTGAAATTGAAAATTGAAATTGAAAATTGAAATTGAAAATTGAAATTGAAAATTGAAATTGAAAATTGAAATTGAAAATTGAAATTGAAAATTGAAATTGAAAATTGAAATTGCAAATTGAAATTGCAAATTGAAATTAAAAATTGAAATTGAAAATTGAAATTGAAAATTGAAATTGAAAATTGAAATTGAAAATTGAAATTGAAAATTGAAATTGAAAATTGAAATTGAAAATTGAAATTGAAAATTGAAATTGAAAATTGAAATTGAAAATTGAAATTGAAAATTGAAATTGAAAATTGAAATTGAAAATTGAAATTGAAAATTGAAATTGAAAATTGAAACTAAAAATTGAAATTGAAAATTGAAATTGGAAATTGAAATTGAAAATTGAAGGTTGGTGTTAGCATTTTCTATACTATATATGAAGCATATCTATGAATATATCTATGATATACATATAAGATATACATTAGGGTGGTCATTCGAGATTCAAATTTTCTTTATTTTTATATATATGTATTTATAAGATGTATATAGCTCTATATAAAGGATTGTCTATATATTAAGTATATTTATGAATATATCGCACAGATATCATTTATCTATACATATAAAGCATATATATGAATTTATAGCTTTATATATTATACTATACACTAGGGTGGTGTCTATTCGAGATTTTTTTCTTTAAATATTTTTATATACGTATATTTATATTATGATGTATATTAGGGTGGTCATAATTCGAGATTCGAATGTTGTTTTATATACGTTCTTTATATTTATATACGATGTATATTAGGTCGACTCGTTATTTTCTCATGGTCAATTTATATTACGCTGGTCATTTATTTGATGTATATTGGGGTGGCCGCTATTTAAGGTCTCAATTTATATAATGGTGGTCATGATTCGATTTCCGATGTCTTGAATTATTTATATATGAGGCAATCCACGCCATTTCGAACGGTTCAAAAGTTGTCCACTCTCAAAAAAATAGGAATTTTGTCAAATTGTCTAATTATATGAAAAAAACATAGTGATTTTTTTCAAAATGTTTAGATAAAAGAATATCTACAATGATAATATTAATGTTTTGGAGCTTATTGGAGCATTTTTTAAAAAAAACAAAAAAAATGTTATTAATAACGCAAGGCATAGCTTTGGAACATCTACCCGAGCCATTCTGAAAAATATAGATGTTACTGTACACACTTCAAAGTATTTTCTGGAATTTTTTAAGAAAAATCGAAAATGACATACCAACCGAACAAAAAATATTTTCGTATAGTTTTGGGGAAAATGAACATTTTTTGAACTCGAAAAATTCAAAACAAAATTTTTTCACAAAGTTTATGCAAAACTGAAACTCTTTTGCCTTAAAAGTATTTCTGTTAAATCAAATGCTCACGAGATGTAACGGGATTTGAAAATTGTGAAATTTTGAAAAACTCGATTTTGAAAATTTTGAAAAGATGTATATAGCTCTATATATAAGATTATCTATATACATATAAAGCATATTTATGAATATATAGTTAATAAGTCAAAATCGAACTTTAATTTCAGTCCAAACCAAAATTTAACTTTAATTTTAGGCTAAACCAAAATCTAACTTTAATTTTAGACCCTACCAAAATCGAACTTAAATTTTGAGCTAAATTTTTCAACACTATAAACAAGATCGGAATGAAGATTTGCGTGAGCTGAGCCGTTTCGGAGTTATCAAGCCTGAACCATTGAAACGTTTATAATAACGATGTTATTTACTTATAAACACGTCAAAGTAGACTCATATCACTTATATACCGCATAATATCAACTTTGAAACAAATATTTACAGATTTTCAATGCAATGTTGATGAAAAAAACGGGTCAATTACAAAACATGATGATATTTCATTATTCATTTTATTTTTTATAAATCAACAATTTATTTCGAAATTTTATAAATTTGTTGAGTCTTTTCAGAATAAGTTCTTTAAGTATTTATAAGTTTTATCAAGAGTCGCGGCAGCGACTCGACGCCAAGTATTAAAAAAACTGAGAGTCTCAGTCGAGATTGCCGCGCACTCTTATATACGCGAATATGCCTCAATCCACGCCGCTTTTACACTTCAATTCGATATTACTAAAAAACGAGACAACTTTTTTAACATTTACGAATATCCTATTCTTAAAAAAAAATTAGCTTTCCATTGATACCATTATTTTTTTTTCCGCCCACGCGATGCTGAAATATCATAATATTGGGCAAATTATTCCGAATATTTATCATCGCGAAAATGTTCAAGTCACGTCGCTATAGATATAGAGCCCGTGTATAAGCGGTGTAATACGATTTTACAAAGAAGGGCTTGCATATGCGTTAGTATGAATATGAGTGTGTGCGGTAGACACGGCGCGCGCCGCTGTCTTTCGCCTCACTATGCATAAGCGCTCTTGTATGCATTATTAATGCATTTATCTGTACACATAACAGCATATGTACGAATATGTATGCAGCTTTATATATACTGGTATATACAGGTATATACAGGTATATACTGGTATATGCAGGTATATATAGGTACATACAAGTATATACAGGTATATACAGATATATACTGGTATATACAGGTACATACAGATATATACTGGTATATACAGGTATATACAGACATATACAAGTATATACTGGTATATACAAGTATATACAGGTATATACTAGTATCTACTGATATATACAAGTATATACTGATATATACAAGTATATACAGGTATATACAAGTATATCAAGAGTCGCGGCAGCGACTCGACGCCAAGTATTAAAAAAACTGAGAGTCCCAGTCGAGATGCCGCGCCCTCTTATATACGCAAATATGCCTCAATCCACGCCGCTTTTACATTTCAATTCGATATTACTAAAAAACGAGACAACTTTTTTTAACATTTGACGATTATTTTTTTCTTAAAAAAAAATTAGCTTTCCATTGATACCATTATTATTTTTTTCCGCCTACGCGATGCCGAGATATCATAATATTGGGCGAATTATTCCGAATATTTATCATCAGAAAAATTCTCCAACCGGTCACGTCTCTATAGGTATACAAGCCCGTGTATAAGCGATGTAATACGATTTTACAGAGAAGGGCTTGCATTAGTGTGGAAAAATATGAGTGTGTGCGAGAACACGGCGTATCCCCACCCTGCCAACCGTAGTCTCGGGCTCATACACAGGCTTGCATAAATATTCTATCTCTCTATATAAAAACGAGTATATGTGTGTATGTGCGAGTGTGTCGAGTATTTTTTTATATATACGATGTATATTAGGGTGGTCGTTACTTCAGGTATCAACTTACATTTGGGTGGTCATTCGAGATTTGATGCTTTAAATATTCTATCCCTATATATAAAAGAGTGCATGTGTGTGTGAGCGAGTATTTTTTTATATATATGTACGATGTATATTAAGGTGGTCGTTATTTCAGGTATCAACTCACATTTGGGTGGTCATTCGAGATTCAAATTTTCTTTATTATTTACATATATATGTTTTTTAATGGCACATTAGAGTGGTCGTTATTTCAGGTCTCTATCAATATTAGGGTGGTCCTCCGAGATTCAATGCTTTAAATATTTATATACATATTTATTGAGTTATACATTAGGGTGGTCAGTTATTCAGGCCTGAATTTATATTAGAGTGGTCATTCTAGATTCGAATTTTCTTAATCATTTATATATATGTATTTATAAGATGTATATTAGAGTGGTCGTTGTTTCAGGTCTCAATTAATATAAGGGTGGTCCTTTGAGATTTAATTTCTTTAAATATAGTATTATCTACACGTATGCAGCATATCTATGTATATATAGCATTATATACAGGATTTTCTATATATATAGATCACCTATGTACATATATACATATCCTTATCTATATGTATAACATATCCATGAATATATAGCATTATACATAGCTAATAAGTCAAAATGAAACTTGAATTTTAGGCTAACCCAAAACCTAACTAATATTTTAAGCTAAATCAAAATCTAAATTTAATTTTAGGCCTAACCAAAATCTAACTTAAATTTTAGGTTAAACCGAAATCCAACTTTAATTTGACGCTCAACCAAAATCTAACTTCAATTTTAGGCTAAACCAAAATCTATCTTAAATTTTAAGCTAAACTAAAATCTAACTCAAATTTTAGGCTTAACCAAAATCGAACTCAAATTTTAAGCTATAGTAAAATATAACTTAAATTTTAGGTTAAACTGAAATCCAACTTTAAGTTGACGCTAAACCAAAATCTAACTTAAATTTTAGCCTAAACCAAAATCTACCTTAAATTTAAAGCTAATCTAAAATCTAACTTAAATTTTAGGCTAAATCAACATCAAGCTCAAATTTTAAGCTAAATCAAAATCTAACTTTAATTTTGGGTTTGACCGAAATCCAACTTTAATTTGACGCTAAATCAAAATCTGACTTCAATTTTAGGCCAAACCAAAATCTAACTCAAATTTTATGCTTCATATTCATAGATAAGTATTAGCCTGGTCGTTAAAAATTGAATTTTTTGCGACGGCCCCTAAAAAGCTTCCGCTAAATGAAAAAACGCGAGGTACTTTTTTTTTAAATTAAAAATAACACGTGCCGCAAGACGATCTAAGTTGTTTTTCATTGAAGAACAATTTTTTTATAAACGGCTAGACTGATTTAAATGAAATTCGGACACGTTACAAAGGTATGAAAAGGCTACTTACAGAAAAAATAACGGCTCATAATCCTCATAATAACTAATGAAAACTGCAATCAGTAATTATTATTTTTCTCCAGGATAACGTTCTGGCACAATTATGAAAATAATTTTTTTTCTGTGTTTTACTATTTCATATAATGTCCCCAAATTTAAAATTCATCGAAGAGGTACTTCATATTAAAGAAAAATAGAAACCCATTTTTTAATTAAAATTTTTTTTTTAAATATGAAGTACCTCTCCGATCAATTTGAAATTTGGAGATATTATCTGGGATAGTGAAACACAATAAAAAAATTGTTTTCATAATTGTGTCAAAAACACGACAAAAAATCTATATTATCTATATCTATCTATATCTTCTGTCTATCTTCTATCTGTATCTTCTCTATCTATTTATATCTACTTATCTATATCTATATAAAATCTTTTTTTACGACAAAAAATCTATATTTCTGTGGAGTTTGATCTAGTTCTGACCAATAGATTTTATAAATAGGTTTCATGCACATGGGTGTATAATGGGTGTATACTAGAGTGGTCCTTATTTAGGCCATGTTGTTTTTTATTTTGACAATAGTGCTAAATCAGTTTTAAATAAACAAATAAAAATGCATAACAAATTTCAGCTCGATATCTCAATTTTAACCTGGCTCCCACGGCAGTCGAAGTTTTAAAGGAGAAATACGTGTATTTTATACGGTCAATGATTTTTACATTTTTTCAACTTAGTTAATATAATATCGTCAAAAGAAAAAACAACATAGCCTAAATAAGGACCACCCTAGTGTATACACAACAAGCCATGCATTTTCATTTTTTGTTCTTCTGTATATTGGACGATTTCAACACTAATTTATATAAAATTCATGTAAATAAATTGAATCAGGAAAGATACTTCGAAAGAACTTTCAAAAAGAAGTGAAATCAATCACAAAATACTTCTGAGAAGTAAAAAAAGGACGCCAAGTATTAAATACCAAAAATTCGAATTTAAAAAAAATCCCAAAAATTCGAATTTAAAAAAAAATCCCAAAAATTTAAAATTTAAAGGAAATCCTAAAAATTTGAAATCTGAAATTAAAAAAAAAACACAAATCACACAAGCCAAGCCAAAAATTTTGCGTACGTAAATTATTAAAAATCAAGCCAAACTAGAAAACTTGGCGTGCAGGGTTAAGAACCAATACGCTCGGCGAGGGAAAACGGAGTCCAGTCGCCCTTACCGTTTAACGAAGGAGTGAATGAACGAGAAAATAAAAAAGAAAACAATTCATCAAGTGCACTAGTAAGCAACCATGAGAAAAAACACAAGAGGTAACGGCCGAGTAAGCTAGTGAATAACTCTGAGAAAAGTTCACTGAGAAAAATCTTGTACAAGGTTTATATTTAACCGAATTTCTGGAATAGTTGATAATCTTTTATTGACCTTTTGTTATGTCCGAATTTGATAAATCATAGCAGCATCACTGCACATAATGGTTGCAATAATCATACATATCGTTGCTACTTCTTTGTCATAAATTTTCTTGGTGTAATATATGTAACGTTATTATATTTTCCTAACGATTTATTTTTTATTTTCCTCTCTTAACGGCCAATCGTTTAAATATCGAATACTCATCTTAACGATTGAACGTCGATGACATCCGCGACGTCCGCAGAAATGCGACCTGGCCTGGATTTGCGATGATTTTCGTGGATGCACGTGACGATTGAGCGAGTGTATTAGAATATTCAAGATTCTAATTGACCATATAAAGAGCGATGCTTTAATTACGGTTAAATTCAAAAAACGCATAACGATCACTGTACATAATGCGTCAGTAATCGTGAGCAAACTGCAGTAGACGATCAGATAACTTAACGCGACGGGACCGGAAACGTTCGCATAACTTAACTTTCCCCTCATTCTCCCACTCACGTGTCTAAGCGCATGCACACTGCGCATATTGGCAATACGCATGCTCATAGATGTTTCGCCGTCGGTCGAAGGTTTGAATTGAGGAGAAACGGTCATAGGGGGAGTAACGATATGCAAATGTGTTCCCATGGTAATGAGTTGAGTTATGGGAGCGTTCAAGTTATCTGATCGTCTACTGTACTTGACAGTAAAATACACACGTGATAATAATCTGTGTTAACACTATATGAGTAGGTATAATAATTTTCTACCTTATCTCGTGGAAATCCTACGGCACCTTCCGGGCTTATTTTTCTTAACCCTGCACGCCAAGTTTTCTAGTTTGGCTTGATTTTTAATAATTTACGTACGCAAAATTTTTGGCTTGGCTTGTGTGATTTGTGTTTTTTTTTTAATTTCAGATTTCAAATTTTTAGGATTTCCTTTAAATTTTAAATTTTTGGGATTTTTTTTTAAATTCGAATTTTTGGGATTTTTTTTAAATAAATGCAACATGCAATGTTGAAAAATTGTATGCCGTCAGATTTTTGCAATATCTGATCTACAAAATTTATTGTTTTTCTATAATGTTTGTACCAAAATAATTCATTTTTGAATCACCCATCGAGTTTAATGAATCAAGTCTTACATAAATATCTGTATATGTATGGGTCATTCCATGTCAAATCGACCAAGAGTTGGAATTTCAATTTCGATGAAATTTGGTCACAAGTTTTCATTTCAATAAAACGAAGTCCTACCAAAACGAAAGCATGTAAAAAAAATTTTTCGAAAGCTATGCAAAATTCAAAATTTTACAGTTTTCCAAATCTTTCAAATTCATTTTTAAAATTTCTCAAAAACTATTATAGTTAGGAAAAATCGTTGTCAATTCGTTTTGAAGAGTATACTTGGGTATACGATAACAAATGTTTCGAAGAAAATATTGAAAAATGATGAATTTGGCGAATTTTTAATTGTCAACAGTCGTGAAAATCCAAGTTCCGTGTTATTTTTAGGTTCATTTTTTTTTACCTTATACTGATATTGAAAGATCCCGAACTTTTCAGAAACATATTGTTGGTTTTTTCAAAAATATAAATTCTTAAATTTTTAACAATCGTGTAAATCCACAATGAACATTATTTTTTTTGTCACATTTTTTTGTATATAACACCTTGTACTGATCTCAAAAGATCCTGAAATTTTCAGGATGGTGTTTCTTTGTTTCAAAAGTTTACATTTTTCAATTTTGGTAAACGAAATTTTTTTTTACCTCTCAGTTAAGTAAAGTTTAGTAATCATGTCGTTTTGTAATCTTAAGCAGTTGAAAAAATTAAAAGTAACAGTATTTTGGTAGATAGGAAAACAAAATTGTATACCCCAATCCAAAATGTTCAATTTTGGAAACGAAAAAACACCATCCTCAAAATTTGAGGATCTTTTAAGATCAGTACCGGGTGTTATATTTTAAAAAAATTGAAGCAAAAATGTTGATCGTAGATTTGCACGATTTTGAAAAAATTTCCAAATTCATATTTTTGAAAAAAAACCCCGTTCATAAAATGATTTTTGAACATCAGTATAAGGTATTATATTTAAAAAACTGAATCATATATTTAATACGAAACTTGGATTTTCACGATTTTTGAAAAATGAAAATTCTCCAAATTCATCATTTTTCAATTTTTTTTCGGAACATTTTTTTTTGGTAGCCCCAAGTATACTCTTTAATATGAAATCATAACGATTTTTCGTAACTATCATAGTTTTCGAGATATAAAAAAAGAAATTCAAAGAATTGAAAAATTGTGAAACTTTAAATTGTGCATAACTTTCGAACAAAATTTTTTCATTGTTTTTCCATGAGTAGAACTACGTTTCATTAAAAACGATAACTTCTGACCCAATTTCACCGAATTTGAAAGAGGTCGATTTTAACTCTTGATCGATTTTACATGGAATGACCCACATATATATAGATGAGAGAGACATTTTACTCACAGTCGTTGTTGTTGCGGCTGCAGTAGGGGCTCATGCGGCTGCAGGACCTGATGCGGCTGCAGGCGCTGCTGCGGCTGCAGGGGCTGCTGCTGCTGCTGCTGGTGCAGGGGCTGCTGCGGCTGCAGGGGCTCATGTTGCTGCAGGGGCTGCGGCTGCTGCTGCTGCAGGGGCTGCTGCAGGGGCTGCAGGGACTCCTGCGGCCGCCAGATCTGCTGTGGGGCATACTGCATGACAGCATATCGATAAATATACTGCTGCTTGTATTGTGATGCCCAGTACGCAGCTCCCCCGGCTACCTGTTGCTGCTGAGGGGCCACTACTTGTTCCGGCGGAGCCGCTAGCGCCTGTGCCCGTGGCAGGTGTCCCTGTTGTAGATGCTCTGCTGGTGGCGGTGGCGGATTATTATCAATGGAACCCATGTTCTTTTTTTCAAAATAAATAAAACAATTTATTAATTCCGAAATCTAGATGGCTCATTCCATGTCAAATCGACCTGAAGCTGGAATCGACCCCTCTCAATTTCGATGAAATTCGGTCAGAAGTTTTCGTTTTCAATAAAGCGAAGTTCTACCAAAGGAAAAAAAAATATATGTTTTCGAAAGTTATGCAAAATGCAAAATTTCACAATTTTTTGAATCTGTCAAGTTCATTTTTTAAATATCTTGAAAACTATTATAGTCACGAACAATCTTTCGGAATTCGTTAGAAAGAGTCGACTTGGGGCTTGGAAAAAAAAAGATTCCGAAATTTTCTTTTGAAAAATAATGAATTTCTCGAATTTTTAATTTTCAGAAACCGTAAAAATCCTAGTTCCATATCTCATGTTTGGTTTAGTTTTTTTTCTATTGTACTGATTATACTGTACTGGTCCTAAAAGATCCTGAAATTTTCAGATAACTGTTTATTTTGTTTAAAAAATATACATTTTTGAATTTTTAAATATCGTGCAAATCCACGATAAACATTTAATTTTTGGTTCCATTTTTTTTATATAACACCTTGTACTAATCTTAAAATATCCGGAAATTTTCAGGATGGTGTGTTTTTGTTTCAAAAAGAAATATTTTCGAATTTTGGTAAAAATTTTTTTTTTGTTTTTCCTCCTAGTCCAGTTAAGTTGAACAATTACAATGACAAGAAAAAAAAAATGTTGTTTCCAAGATTCAAAAATTTTGATTTCTGAAACAGAAACACACCATCCTGAAAATTTTTAGGATCTTTTAAGATCAGTGCAAGGTGTTATATTAAAAAAATGTAACAAAAAATTTGACGTTGATCGTGGATTTGCACCATTTAAACAAAAAATTTATATTTTCGAAACAAAAAAACACCCCTCTGAAAATTTCCGGATCTTTTAAGATCAGTACAAGGTATTATATACAAAAAATGAAACCAAAAATAAAATATAGTACTTGGATTTGTACGATTTTTGAGAATTAAAAATTCTCAAAAATCATCATCAAAATTTTTTTTTTTTCGTAATATTGTTTTTTTCGTAGCCCGAAGTATACTCTTTAAAACGAATTCATAACGATTTTTCGTAACTATAATAGTTTTCAAGATATTTAATACAACTAACTTGACAGATTTGAAAAATTGTGAAATTTTAAATTTTGCATAACTTTCAAAATGCAATTTTAATTTTTTTTCCTTTGGTAGAACTTAGTTTTATTGAGAACGAAAAGTTCTGACCAAATTTCATCGAATTCGAGCGGGGTCGATTACAACTCTTGGTCGATTTGACATGGCAAGAGCCAGGTACAAATGGTTTTTACGTACTTTACGTCCGCCGTTTCAGGCCCGGCCCGCACATGTGCACAAATACAGCCGCGACACACAGTAGGAGAAAAGCCCAAAAACCTGGCCAAAACCCCAAAAAATAAATTTTCGGAATAGGGTCAGTTGAGTAGTCATTCAGGTAGAGGACTAGTAACTGCATTCTATTGTGGAAGGGAAAGCCCTTTAAGTGTATACCTGTGCCGCAGCGTCAGTTGGCAGTTAGTGTTCGTGAAGAGTGTACGTGTCACGTGCTAAACAGACGAAAATAACGCTGACTTCAAAAACCCATAACTTTAAAGTGACGGGTTTAATTTCAATTCTTCAACATGGATACGACTTCTGGAGGTATGTAGAACATATTTTTACATCGGTTGAATCTAAACTTTATGTATAAATAATTGAAATGTAGTATAGCCTTCGGCATAAATAAAATTGAATAATTTTGAAAACTTATATTTTCAACGGTCCGAAAAGTTATATATTTTGTCACATTTTGCAAAGCTCCTAGTCTCTGCCTTTAGTTTAATGTATAAGCTTTCGAAATTTACAAGAGTTACCTGCGGAAAACGTGCGTCTTGTCCGTTATGATTTTTTTCGCATCGTGCGGTAGCCGAGCGTGCACGCGGCACTATTGAGCAGCCTCTGCGCCTCTACCTGAGAATGGGTGAAGTAGCATCATAACGGACAAGACGGCTGTTATACGCTTGAAATAAATTATTTTAATATATATGTATGTGTATATATATATATATATATATATATATATATATATGTATATATATAAATTTTCTGTGATTTAATTATGATATATACGTATGCATATATATATATATATATATATATATATACATATTAAAATCAACCACATAAAAATTTCTTAAATATGAATGAAATGTTATAACATTCAAATAAAATATTTGAATATATATATATTATATAGTAAGCAAAGCTTTCTTTTAACCAAATCCATGTCAATATTTTCTGTCTATTTTTTTCTAAATTATTTCAATTATTGCGGTTATTTATTTGGTAGAATAATGTACATTGTTCAAGTTATTGTATTAATTGGAAATTTTATCTTTCCCTTTAACACCAATTTTCTACAATTTTATGTCTTTATTACAGGATCCGGTTACAAAGAATTGGTGCTGACAAGGAAAGAAGTATTTCTGATAATCAGCGAGCATTTATCCGATAAATTCGCTTCCTTGATCGAATTTATGGTAGAAAAAATTTCCAACGACACCGGATGTACAGTTGTAGTGCCTGAGGACTCGAAACAGACTTTTTCGATACTCTTCAATCAAATGAGAACGAGGTGGCAACAAGCTCACAGAAAATCCTGTGTATTTTTCAAGAATAACGGTGAATGGCTTAGCAAGCAGGTATGTTTTGCCGCACCTACGGACACTGTAGTAACAAGCCCGGGTAATACGGGCGGCCGCCCGTCCCTTGAGTTTACAATGTCCAGTGAAAGATCTAAACGAAGGAAGACCCAAGATATTCGTACATCGTTCAACTCGGTCGAGTTAGCATACGCTACTCAGATGAGCCTTCGCTCTTCAGGACAATCCGACGCCGCAAAAGTTATTAAGGACGTAACAATGACGAGTCCTTTAAGAGCTTCCAAGTATCGTAAAGCTTACTCAGCAACGGATGAAATTACTTTATCCGAAGAGGCTGCACTTTCCGCTATGATTGAATATAAATTCTCCAAGAGTACTTACCAGGAAATGAGAAGATTAGGGAAGGAAAATAACTGTAAGCTATATCCGTCTTACGAAAAAGTGATGAAAGCAAAAAAGCGTTGTTATCCACCACGTGATGCAATCAGGATTACAGAGAGTAGTGCAGAAGTCCAACTACAGGCACTATTAGATCATACAGTTGAACGTATTTTACTCGTCCAAAATGTACTCATTCAAAGATTGACTCCAGATAATGTTCGTAAAATGGACTTGATTTGCAAGTGGGGTTGCGATGGAAGTTCTGGGCAAAGTGAATATAAGCAGACGTTCAGTGATGACAGCAAATCTGATGCGCATGTATTCTTTACTTCAGTCGTGCCATTACAACTCGTGTGTTATGATCAACAATCGAAGGAAGAAATAGTTGTTTGGAAGAACCCCAGACCCTCGTCTCCACGATTTTGTAGACCGCTTAGACTACTGTTTCTACGCGAAGACACAGAGTCAACACTTAATGAAGTCCAAATTGTTGAAGAACAAATAAAGTCACTTCGTCCATTCGAAAGTGTAATAGATGGAAAAGAAATCTCCGTAATGTACAAGTTGTTGTTCACCATGATAGATGGTAAAGTTTGCAACGCTGTATCATTGACGAAATCTGCTCAACGGTGTTATTTGTGTGGAGCAACCAGCAAAGTTTTTAATGCCATCGACACTGTATTGCAAAGGGAAATCAATGAAACAAATTTGAAGTTCGGATTGTCGACGCTGCATGCGTGGATACGGTGCTTCGAGTATTGCTTACACGTGTCTTACAAACCCGGTATTAAAAAATGGCAAGCTCGAAGTGCCGAAGAAAAAAAAATTACCCAGGAACGCAAGAGGGCCATTCAAGAAGGATCCAAGAAGCAATTGGGTCTAAATATCGATCGCCCAAAGCCTGGATACGGCAGCGGCAATGATGGCAACACAGCTCGGCGATTCTTTGAAAATTCGACGGTTTCCGCTGCGATAACGGGGGTCAACGAAGAAGTAATTAAACGCTTGTACGTAATCCTACAAGTTATATCGTGTGGCCACGAGATAAACTGTGAAATATTTGAACAGTATGCTATTGAAACGGCAAGAAAGACCGTTGCATTATACCCTTGGTACTCCATGCCTACTTCGGTGCACAAACTATTAATTCATGGTCCAGTGATAATAACTCATGCTCTATCATCAATCGGCCAATTATCCGAAGATGCTCAGGAAGCTCGAAACAAAGACATCAAACGATATCGAGAAGATTTTGCGCGAAAAAGTTCCAGGGTTAAAACTATGGAAGATGTTTTTCATCGGCTCTTAGTTACTTCTGATCCGTACATTTCAAGTGTCAGAAGACTACCACAGAAGAAGCTGAAGAGTTCGTCGCCGGAAGCTGTAGCGATGTTGATCGCTCCTAAAGTGACTGCTGCAGCAGACGAATTTTGCGCCGGGATTGAAGCCGTGCCCCGGAGTTGTAATAGATACAAACTCGGATAATGATTCTGACTCCGACTCCGACTCCGATTACGATTTTGATTGAGAATAAAATTTTCTATTTTTGAAACGTTTCGTATGTATTTTGGAAATAAAAATAATAATTGCGTAGAATACACTGTTCACGTTTATTTTATTATGATGATTTTTTTTATATATCAATTTATCTAGTTAGCAGGATACTCGGCCATTTTGTTTATAACAATTCGCTGTAAGCTCTTTGCTGCAAGTTATAAACAATAGATATCGGATTGGTAATCAGCGACCTTGAAAATCCGTATATACCAATTTTTGTTAACATCTGGTAACTTTTTAACGTTCATGTCGGCCATATTGAATCGGCCATTTTTTTTACGATAATTTGGCTTTCAGATTCGTAATGAGCGACCTTGAAAACCCCTGTAAGCCAATTTTCATTCCCGTCAAAGGTCATTTGAGGTTTTGGCCAGGTTTTTGGGCTTTTCTCCTACTGTGCGTTGGCACCGTCGTACCGTCATTCCTTTTTTTTGGGAAAAGAAGATCTCTTCGACGTTACTTCTCCACGAACATTTGTACGTGGCGATTGAGGAGGTACCTTCATTGACACCTCACATTATTATTTTATTACAATAATACTTATATTATACATATTCATAATAGGTTTATTGCAATTAATGATTGTTATAAAAATTCATTTTACCGGTATTGTCGATGTACTTTCACCGATTTTGCCCGTCTTATTTGCTTCCGATTTATTAATTCCTGTCTTTGACGATTTCATTACCTTCGATTTCTTTTGTACCTTCGCCGTCGTATTTTCATCCGAATAATTATCCGAATATGGCGATTTTATTGGCGTTGACTTCATTTTACGATTTTCCATTGGTGGTTCACGCGGTACCTCTATTCCCGCATTCTATTATTATATGTTATTATCACAATAGTTATATTAAACATTTTTATGGTCGGTTATGTTATATTAATGTTTGTTGAAAAAATTTGTTCCACCTGCATTGCCGATGGAGCTCCATCGATTTGGCGCGTTTTATATGCTTCTGTGTGTTGAATTGTTTTAGGCGCGGATTTAATTTCCTTTGATTTATTACGTACTTTCACCGTAATATCTTCATCACGACAATTATCGGAACAACGACGCTTCTTCGTCGTGGACGCTCCCCGAACAGTTTCAATCGGCGATCGGGTACGTTCCTTTATTGGCACTGTACATGTTTTTTGGTGCTGCGAATTTATTATCGCGGTTTATTATCCATTGCCGATCACTTTCGGTATTAACTTCATCCACAGGAGACATTGACGTATAATGAGAGTCGACTGTCCAAGGAAGTTATTGCAATCCATATTCAACATTCGTTATTACAATATTTTCAATGAATATATTGTACTATTTGAACGGTTGTACATTGTGAAAATGACATATTTGTGATACTTCACAATATATTTACAGAACTCAAGGAAGGAATACATTAACATTTTCATTCCGAACCCGAAAAAAATAATTGATAACAATGAACTTTTCCTTCGCCATCGACACTCACATTGTAATTAATGTAAGTATTATTAACGAATATATAACCTTCTGTTGGTCTTTAAACGGGGAATTTCCCAACGATGTACCTCTACTTTTTGGCACATAACCTTTCTCGCTCGGGCTCTTCACTTCGAGATATGGTTTTAAACTCTTTTTGTGACATTGTACGTTTGTTCTGTGCGGTGTTTCCATAAACTATCAAACATTAATAAGTCATAACACCGGCACATCAAAAACAATAAAGTGGTCTGTACTTTTGACCCGACCGACCTAGATACGTATTTTCATGTGCTACTACCTAATCGGAGGATCGTTTTGCTCTTACACCACCACAATTTTTAGTAATTAGCTAAAAATGGCTACAAATTTCGGTAAATGCCAGTTACGAGTATCAACGAAATTTAATTCTACTACATTAAGTATTTTTCTTATGTTATTCGATGCACTGAATCGGAATACCAATTCCGGTTTTCCGTACATCCCAAACAATTCAAGTACTTTCAAAAACCCCTAAAAGTGGCTACAAATTTCGAAAAATCACAGTTATGAGTATAAATGTTATATGACAAAACGATATCACATAAGTTTCTTATGTATTTTCATGAGCTGCATCCTATCCCCGAGTATGTTAATTGCCATTATGCATGCACCGCCGTCGAAAAGTTTGTAAACACTTGTCCCGATTCCGCCCCACACATCAAGTTTCACTGCTCTTTTTGAAATAACGAAATTTTAATTAATCAAGCAGCATTTCAAAAGGGATATACTTCGTTTTTTCCGTTATTTTAAAATACAAATCTCAATTCCTTTGCACCCGGCACGTTCTTTGAAGCATCGTCGTTTTTAGCTTTTTTTCGTTTAAATGTTCGCGCACGACCATGGCACGAGGAACTGGACTTCTTAAGACTATTTTCCGCTTGAAAAACTTTCTTTCAGTTGTTAAAAAAGTTTCGGACAATTTTGTAACGTACAAATATCTCGAACTATACAAGAAACGTACTTAATGTAGTTCAATAGAATAATTTTAATACTCACAACTCTGATTTGTAGCAATTTGCAGCTATTATACGCAATGTAATGAACATTTTGGGGGGAGTATGATTACATTTGACTTTGTCAAAAGTACAGACCCTGTTTTAAGTTTATGTGCCGGTGTCATTATTCTATGTTATTTAATGATTCAAGTGAATTGACGAAGAAGCCTTCATAATGCTAATACCAAAAGATTACTTACTTATTGTTGGTAATTTACCGTCCTCTGTTCGTTGCTTTCCTTTTTCTTCGCGATTATTGCAATCCTTTCAGCTACCGTTTCCGCGTTATCACTCGAATATGTTTCAATTGTCTTGACCCACTTATGATGACCAGCACTTTCATTGAAACTTTGACTTCCTGCCCCCGTTACATTATATTGTTCATTGTCTACTTCCATCTCATCCAGTATGTCTTTCGCGTCCTTTTCTTCTCCGACGATTATTTCATTACCGGTATTGTTCATTTCCTCATAACCGACATCACCGGTATTTTCGGTGGGATCATGGAAGGCTGGTTTCGTCTGTTGGTTACATGTCAAAATCATGTTTATAAATTGATCTTTTACTCTACCCTGTACCACATCAGGGTGTCCAACTTTTACCCCGATGTTAATTTCATGACATTCGCGGTATATCCGGCAAGGGACATGGATTTTTCATCATTCCAGTAACATTATACACATATTCATGACGATTATTGAAGTTTCAACTCATCCTTATTTTCGTATTTTCATTCAGCGCTTCGCAACGATATTTTTCGTCAGCCAACAAAAAATGTACTGACATTGATAACAGTCACAAAAATAAAACATGTAATGGAATCAGAATTTAATTCTCCTGACTTTTTCGTACATTTATGTCACAAATAGTGTTGAAACGTTCGGAATACACATTTAAAGCATTTCATACATTTCTATGGCGAATCTCGTTACTTTATTTTTCCACACATTTCAACGTTGTACGTTGTTCGGTATGGAAATGTACATGAAACCTTCAACATCTCTTCGTCTATTTTACTAACGATTACGAAGTGCTCAGGAGCAATAAACATTATTCTTCATTTATTTTCAATATTTTCTTTCTTTCAATGGAAAACTTCCCTTTCGTTTTTTGAGGGCGTTACGATTCTTTACACCAAAAAAAGACCTTCTCCAAAGAAGACAGCGAAAGTCATAAATTTTCGTGTAGAAAAATAAATGTCGATGGGAAAAAGTTTCATACAATCATGGTAAATGGGCATGATTTTTTTTATCATTTTCCTTCGACATTAATTATTTCACTACTTCTGATGGAGCCACTTGCATTACTGCTAGTCACTCAAACTCGTTGATTATTGTCTTTTGGCTCGATTATGACGCGTGAAAATAATATTATTCCAACATTTGTTGGTTATTGCAATGTTTAAATAATTGTCCAACATTTCGGACAATTTGTCTAGTTTTGAAAAGTATTTAGAGAACATTGTAAACGGCTCCAAATGAAAAAGTAAAAATATTTTCGCGAGTGATCATTGAGCCGAAAGTCAGCTGCGAATAATTAAGGTTAAACGATCTCCAAAAATGATAGGCATATATGTTTTTTTAAACATTTGCAGATGGAACCGAAAAATGACGTTTTCGTCCATGGAGGCCCGAGTGATGGAAAAGAAAAATCAACGGGCGCCATTCCGAAAGTGTTCAGGAAAAGTCCGCCTGTACAGGAAGAAGTCACCGTGCGCAATAAGAAAGGAACTGAAATACCGGTAAGAGTAACCTAAATTCGCTAATGACAATAACGAGCATTACTTTAATAGACTTGGAATTAATAATTGCCGTATGAAATAAATAAATAGTATTTCGATCGTTTTGAAAATTTTGATTGACCTAATATATTGTAATTAATGAAAAAAATGAGATCGAAAATAATTTCAAATTAGTATATTTTGTACTTTCATTAATTTAATTTATACTAAAAAATGTAACGGTCATATTTATTAAAAAGGAACACTTAAAATATTTCGATTGAAAACTGAACTGTTGAACTTTTATAAAATTGTTATTTCAAAGACCGTTGAAATGTACATATTAAAAAATTGTAAATTACAAATATATTCGAAATTGTTATTCCAATACGTTGAAACGGTGTTTGCGATTAAACTGAAGAATCCAACAGAATACTTGTTTGTCACTTCGATCATTAGTATGAAGTTCAGTGGCGTTAATAAAATCGTTTCATTTGATTTGAAAATTTCAATGCTGTTACGAAAAAATCATTCGATTGCTGAAATTGAAAAATTAAAGAATTTGTATGGGTATATTGAGCTTTAAGACTAACGATGAACATTAATCATTTAGTGAATATATTTAATTTGACACTTCATATTCTAATAAACCATCAACAGCCCTTTTCCTCCGATGTCATGAAATTCATGGAAAGGATATGAAATTTAGTATTCATCAATAAACCATTATCAAGCATTGTAAAGTATTGATTAAAGTTGTTAAATCTTCTTCTCTTTTATGGTGATCATTACTTCTGGATTCATTACTTTCATCTTGTTGGAACTAATAATTGTACGGCAAATATTTGTTGGTATAAACAGCATTGCTAGTGGGAAATGGAATCTGAGTACATACGACGAATGTTTAACACGCCGAAGTCGATGGACGCAGGCCGAACTGAATCGCGGGTGAATGTCGGAAAACCCGTCGCTGTTGTACCGGTAAAGAGTGAGACCGTTCGTAACGCGGAGAAAGTCGACGAGCGGTATAGTGCAAAGACCACCGAAAAGGTAATTACGAGTCCAACGCCGTTGTCGCATATTAATGAATGGTGGCATTGTCGGAAGCACGATCACGAGCGAAATATACCGCCGGCCAAATTTTTGAGTGCACTCCGGGATATTCTGATCCGCAATAGAAGTTCGATCAAAATTAAAATGAACGGTAACAGAGATTCCCAGGCACAATTTTTTAACATAAATGTCTGGGTTATTTTTTTCTTTAACAACTATTGCGATTTTTGTAGATTTTTTTCTCGAACAACTATTGCGATTTTTGTACAAACCTTTACACTCATTTCAAAATGGTCGATTTTCTTACTTTCGTTTGGCTGGTTTTAATGTCACTTCCACGTTCGAAAATGTTTTTTCGTAACTTATTTTTGGAATACACTTCAAACGCTATACAATGTATGGTAGATTTCATTTTGTGAAAAGTTTCTTTCCATTTTTTGAGGGCGTTACGATTCTTTACACCTTAAAAAAGACCTTTTCAAAATAAGACAGCGAAAGTCATACATTTTTGGGTCGAAAAAGAAATGTCGAGGGAAAAAAGTTTTGTACAATCATGCTAAATCTGCCAGATATTTTTCATCATTTTCCTTCGACATTAACTATTTCACTACTTCGGATTAAGCCACTTGCATTACTACAAGTGACTCATTGATTATTGCATTTGGGCTCGATTATCACGCGTGAAAATAATATTATTCCAACATTTGTAGGTTATTGCAATGTTTAAATAATTGTTCAAGTTTTCGGATAATTTTTCTAGTTTCCAAAAGTATTTCGAAAACATTGTAAACAGCTCTAAATGAAAGGGTAATAATATTTTCGCGCGTGATCATTGAGCCGAAAGTCAGCTGCGAATAATAAAGGTTAAACGATGTCCAAAAATGATAGGGATGTATGTATTTTTAAACATTTGCAGATGGAACCGACGAAAGACGTTGTGGTGCATGGAGGCCTGAGTGAGGCAAAAGAAAAATCCACGGGCTCCATTCTGAAAGTTTTTGACAAATATACTCCGGTACAGGAACAAGTGGCCGTTCGCAATACAAGAACCCATGAAAAACCGGTAAGAGTGAAAGAAATTCGATAATGACAACCACGAGAATTGCTTTGATGGGCTTGCAGTTAATAATTGTCTTATGGAATAAATACATTATATTTTGAGCATTTTCTCAATTTGGATGGACATAACATAGTCAAATTAATGAAAAAAGTAAAATCTGAAATATTTTCAAATTTTTGTATGTTTGAGTTTTGTCAATTTCATTGTTTTTGGAAACATTGTTGCGATTGCTGTTGAACCCTTTGGACACATTTGAAAATGGTCGTTTTTGTTAATTTTGTTTGTCAGTTTTTAATGTGTTAGCAATGTTCGAAACATTTGTATCATAACTTATGTTTGGAATATTCTTCAAACCGTATAACAATATATTATAAATGTCATTTTGTGAAAACTGTCCTTTCGTTTTTTGAGGTCATTACGATTCTTTGCACCTATAAAAGACCTTTTCCAAATAATACAGCGAAAGTCATACATTTTCGGGTGGAAAAATAAATGTGGAGGAAAGTTTTTTTCGTACAATCATTCTAAATCGGCCGGAGTGTTTTAATCATTGTCCTTGAACATTAACTATTTCACTACTTCGGATGGAGCCACTTGAATTACTGCAAGTGACTCGAACTCGTCGATTATTATCTTTGGGCTTGATAATCACGAGCGAAAATAATGTTATTCCAAAATTTTTCGGTTATTGCAATGTTTAAAAGGTTGTTCAAGTTTTCGGATAATTTTTAAAGTTCGCAAAAGTATTTCGAAAACATTGTAAACGGCTCAAAATGAAAAACCAATAATATTTTCGCGCGTGATCATTGAGCCGAAAATCAGCTGAGAATAATAATGGTTAAACGATGTATAAAAAAAAAATTATGCGGATATATGTATTTTCAAACAATTGCAGATTGAACCGAAGATAGACGTTGTCGCGCATGGAGGCCTGAGCGAGGCAAGAGGAACATCAACGGGCGCCATTCCTGAAGTTTTCGGCAAAAGTACTCCGCTACAGGCACAA